>JAVGWX010000001.1:63865084-64562584 GCA_036924085.1 Ariolimax columbianus | reverse complement strand
TCATGCGCTGCTCAGCATCTTGATCCCAAAAGAAAAATATAACTACTAGCTAATCCATTGGGAAAGTCTTATTTTAATTACATGCACTAAGTATTGCTGAAGAAATAATAAGCAACACAACAAACCAATACTTCCGTGCCTAAGCACCACGTCATACAGCATGCATCAGTATTCAGGGACATGGATTGCCTTGTCATTTGCCTCCAGAATGTCACACGTATTGCATGTTTCCTGGAGGTTGGGGCAGGTCACCAGGTGGTCTAGGTCCTGTATTACGTCAGTCATATGTGTCATCATCTATGTATCCCCATCGTTTCATATTTCTCTAGCACCGTGATACAGAGTCTATTCCATGTTGTGTTTGATAGATGATGTCCGGGAACATGTTTCTCCCGAAGTTCCATCTCTGGGGCCCGCCATCCCTAGATACGGCGTCTCACAGGGATTGCCTATATCGGCTGTAACAAACCAATGTCAGCAAGTTTCCTTCCTGATGCAATATCAAGTCTACAAGTTGCGGTGGATAACAACCATCACATTGTGACACACAAGAGTAGTAAAAGTAAATAAAGTAAAGTGGACATTCAGCAGAATTAAACTCTGGTTGAAATTAAGTTTTCAACCTTTCATTGTATTAAGCCGCAGAATGTGAGAGGTGGGGTTGCCAGTTCCTTTCCTTGCTGTTTTTAATTTTCCTAGCTCATGCGTCAGGTACCCATTTGCAGCTGGGTTGACTTGAGAAGCGGTACCCGATTAAAATCACGACCAAGATTTTGTTTAGTCACCGCATAGGATTCGAACCGAGGCACATTGTTACCATAGAAAATAACGAATTGCTCGCTAAGAACTGAGCTAACGCGCCCCTCACAAGAATAGTAGAGAACAGAATTTTAACAAAAGAAGACTCGATACTAGAACAAAATGAACAAATAAACAGCTTCCAGGAAAAGCATACACAAATTCTAAGTCATAAGGGACGCAACCAAGCGAGAGACAACTATCACTGCCTTCATCGAGCGGAGCAGATGACTCTGATCCGCATGAGAACGAGGCATAACATATTGAACAGTCACTTATATTGATTAGCACTGGTCTCATCACACACATGAACGTGTGATCAAGCAACCTGGACAGTCGAACATATCTCACAAAATTGTACCAAACATAAGCAACTGCGTTCTGGGCACTGGCGGTCGGATAAGAATTTTTACAAAAATAGTAGCGATCCTTGAAGTACTCTCCATCCCAAAAACCATTATCAAAGAACTGAACTTCGAATTTAGACACGCCAATAAAATGACGCGAGAGGGAAAGAGAAGAACAATAAGATAAAGAAGAAGAACAAAAGATATTGCAGAATCAACTCTGACACAATAGTTCCACTCCTCTCATATCCCTGTCGGAACAAACAATGTAATTTAGTCAGAGCCATGAATGACGAAACACCATCAAATAAACAAATTACCATCAAGCAGCGTGACAACATGCTTACCGGAAAAAAAGCAACAAACGCCTTTATAGAACATTATGCAAGAGCAAACAACATTGATGTCCCTACAGATAGGCATACAGACATTTGTGAAGAACAAAAGAGCCACGACAACATCAAGATGGCAGCAGAGGAGCACATGATGGCAAAACTAACTATGAATGAAATGGATGAGGCCATGAGAACTTTAAAAAAAAAGAAATCGCCCGGAAAAGATGGGGTAACAAACGAAATGCTGATGGGGTTGGGCAAAACAGTAAAGAGGTAGTTACTATCCGTTCTGAACCAAAGCTGGAAAAGGGGAATTGTACCGCAGGCATGGAAAGATGCTGTGCTTATACCAGTACCAAAGAAAAAAAAAGATAGAACAGATCCAAATGGATACAGGTCCATCAGTCTACTTAGATGTGTAGGCAAACTGATGGAGAGTATGATAAACACCAGAGTGATGTGGCACCTGGAAGAAAAACACATATTAATCCCACATCAAGCAGGATATAGACAACACAGATCCACTGAGGACCAGATCACTCTCATAGCACAGGAAATAGAGGATACTTACCAAGAGAAAAAGCACACAGTAGCGGTTTGGGTGGATCTAGAGAAGGCATTTGACAAAGTGTGGAAAGAGGGATTTAAAATCAAGCTACGAAGAAGTGATGTATCTGGAAAAATGTACAGATGGATCAGCCACTACCTCGAAAACAGAACAGCCAGAGTTCAAGTACAAGGGCAGATGAGCAAAAAAGGTGACACTGGAGCAAGGAGTAACCCAAGGGAGGGGGGATACTGCCACCCACACTTTTCCTGGTGTATATAAACAACATCACAGAGAATATACCAAGAAGAGTCCACAGCTCCATGTTTATAGACGATCTGACTATATGGACCTCTGAAAAAAATCTCACCGTAGCAAACAATCGGATGCAGCAGGCCCTAACATCGTTGGAGGACAGGGCGAAATCATGGCTGGTCAAAATAAATGAGGAAATAACAACATGTACGATATTCTCGCTTTCAAATAAACCACAGAACACCAAAATAAGTCTTCACGGCAAATATCTGCGGCCAAACGACAACCCAAACTACTTTGGAGTCACATTTGATGGGCGCATGGCATGGAAAAGTCTGATCGAGAGAAAAAAGAATGGCAATCATGAGGAAACTTGCTGGCACAAGCTGGGAAGTAGACGAACGAATATTAAAGAAACTGTACACTGGAAGAGTGAGACCAGTTCTCAAGTAAGACAATGTGGCATGGACAACAGCAGCAAAGGCAAACTTTGATAAAGTTAGCAAACTTCAAAACCAAGCCATGAGAGTTATAACAGTAGACATGAAGTCAACGCCAATTGTAGAACTTGAAAAGATTACAAACCTGCATTCCATGACCGACAGAAGAGACTGCAGAGCCCAACAGCAAGCAGAGAAAGTCAGAAGACTGACAGACCATGCATCAGAGACTAAATACATTTGGATATGGGAAACTAATGCGGAGAAACTTTGCAGAAATAGCAAAAGCAAAGATGAGCGAAGACCCTATGAACACCGTAACAATACAAAAGCCCATCCCTACTGTACGCAAACCCACCTGGAAGCAGTATATCATTCCGGAGGTGGTAGAAAAAATACCAGGTATTGGAAACAAGAACAGCCAGACTGAAGAAGAAAGAAGAGACATAACCCTGAGGTACATAACGGAAAACTACCCAAGCATGGACTGGACCCATGCATACACCGACGGTTCTGTAACAAACACAACACAGAACGAAGGGGCAGGTTATTCCTGAGCCTACCAAATGGTAGAAAAATAACACTGTCAGTGGCAACTGGAAAATTCTCAAGCAATTTCAGAGCGGAGGCAGAGGTACTGAGGGCTGCAGTAGAAGCAATGCTCACAGGTGAAAGCAATGAAAGCCAGATAGTCCTGTTTATAGATGCCCTGGTCGTAGTTACAGCACTAAAAAGCCATAAAAATACTGAACTTAATGATTTAAGGGCAGTACTGTACTCTGTCAACTATACCAGCAGTCCGCACCATAAAGAGTACTGATACAGTGGGTTCCATCCCACTGTAACATCCAAGGCAACGAGGAAGCAGACAGACTGGCAAAAGAAGGTGCAAGACTACACCACAACCAGATTCTAGTGTCACCTACGAAGAGTCCAAAAGACGTATTAAAGCCAGATACATGGCCAAATGGGAAACAACATACTGGCTACACAAAAAATGATGCCTATTATCAGTTGAACAGAAGAGAGCATGTCGTGGTCTTCAGACTTCGCTCCTGCCACAACAGACTGAGGAACCACCTATTCAATAAACTGAAGATAGGTGGCACTGACGAATGCACTTGTGGTACAGGGAAAATGACCGCTGAACATCTGCTGCAAAACTGCCCGATATACGAGGACCAGAGAAAGCGCATGTGGCCATCACCAGGGGCAACACTAGACAAGCTCTATGGCAGAGTCGACAGCCTCAGGATGACCGCAGCTTTCTTCGAAAAAATACAGGTTGACGTCTGACAGCTTACGAAGAAGAAGAAGATACCCTTTTCAAAATCAACCTTGCGATATATATCCACATTTTAAAGATTAGATTTCAGTCTTCTTCTGTACAGACACGATGGTCGAGTCGATTTGAATCTGGTCTTCTGACCCAGAGGAAACAGGTTCAAAGCACCGTTTTGTAAATATTTTATGGTAAAATAAAAACCTAACACGTGCAATATGTTGCGATTGCAGAGGTAAGCAGCTTGTTTTCGCACTTTAAAATATTACAGTTGTCACCACCAATGGGAATGAGAGTTGCAGGTATAGTTAGTATTTTTTTCTGTTAGGTCAGATTGATTTGAATTGGTTGTGCAAATGTATGTGTGTGTGTGTGTGCGCACGCGTGCGTGCGTATGTATGTATGTATGTAGGTATGTATGTATGTATGTATGTATGAATGTGTATATGTGTATGTGTATATTAATGTATGTATGTGTGTATGTGCGTATGTATTTATGTATGTATGTATGTATGTATGTGTGTATGTGCGTATGTATGTATGTGCATATGTATGTATGTATGTATGTAGGTATGTATGTAGGTATGTAGGTGTGTGTGTATGTGTGCGTGCGTGTGTGTGTGCGCGCGCGTATGTCGGTATGTGCGTATGTATGAATGTATGAATGTATGTATGTATGTATGTATGTATGTATGTATGTATGTATGTATGTATGTGTCTATGTGTGTTTTAATGTATGTATGTAAGTATGTATGTATGTATGTATGTATGTATGTATGTATGTGCGTATGTACGTATATATGTATGTATGTATGTATGTATGTATGTATGTGCGTATGTATGTATGTAGGTATGTATGTATGTATATATGTAGATATGCATGTAGGTATGTAGGTGTGTGTGTGTGCGTTCGTGCGTGTGCGCACGCGCGCGTATGTGTGTATTGATGTGTGTGTATGTGTGTATGTGCTTATGTGTGTATTAATGTGTGTGCGTTTGTTCGTTCATTCTAATTGTTGAAGTGAAAATATAATGTACATTTTGGGATACCGGTGAGACAGTGCACGTCTGAAACTGTCACTCTTTCTCGTAGTATAATTCCATGAATATAATGAAGCCGCTACAAATGGATGATGTTCAAAGAATGTGCTCTAGCTTGGCATGGTTTGCTCAAGCTTCCCTACCATATGATGTTCGTGTGAACATCTCTTTATCAGCCTTGTGGACAGTCTCTTCTTTATGACAACTGTATATATATATATATATATATATATATATATATATATATATATATATATATATATATACATATACACGTTTTAAAAATACAGTACACCCACACGAACAAGAGGGCATAGCTACAAATTAACTAAAGAGATGTCCAGATTAAATATTAAGAAGTATTTTTTTTAGTCAGAGAATGGTGAATGCTTGGAATGCATTGCCACTGGAGGTAGTGGAGGCAGGGGCAGTTAATGCATTTTGATGTAAATGAAACTGTCTGTATACAGACTTTGCAGAGTCTTCTAAACCAATATAAAGACGTTAAGTTAAGTTAAGTCTTGCTGTGTCCGCTGAAAGGGGTTACTTGCGCAGTGATTTTGATTAAAGTGAGGAAAAAACTGCACTTTATTGTCAAATTCTCTCTCTGGTCCTGGTCTACCTTTGGCTATTTGCAAGACATTATCGAGACGACTGGAGATAGCACAGGATGCACATTTTTCCTTAGGGTTCACTCCAGAAGCCTTTCCCGTAAACAGTTATTCGACCCGACAGTGGTGGGGGGTGGGGGGATGATATCTATCCCATAATCGCAAGAGGTCAAAATGACATAAATCAGCGTGCGAGTGATGTATTGGGCATCTTTCTATTCTAGTTCAGTATAATCACATGTCTGTATTTCACAGTCATACTAAAACCGACGGTGACGGCAGAAAGGGCGAATGGCGTCAATGCGTGAAGTGTTCCGTGTGTGCACTAGACCGTGAAAATACGACACATATTTAACCGTAGCAATAATTCATATAGTCGATGTTCGGTCCAGGATAATCTGAGAGAAGAAAACACATACAATGCACGAATTATCTAGTCCAAATGGAAAACAACGACACGTTTCCCTGAACATAAGCGAACGTCGTCGAGTAGTGTGAATTTCAAGCAAATTCGTAACTGGCGGCGTCCATAATGAACTAAAACACCAGGGCAATGTTAGACCCGCAGCCGGCACAGCGCCATTTTTATGCTCTTTGCTACCATATAGAAACGTTACTGACGACACGTGAATTGTGCACCTCGGCCTTGGTTTTAATTACTAGTTTCTGGCTTTCCCAAACACGGTTTGTGAGGCCAGCAAATGTAGCAGCAGCTTTGCTAATGTGGCTGTCTATTTCTGGTCCTAAAGAGAGCTCGTCGTTGAAGATAGATACCAGGCATGTGAATTGGTACACAGCTGCTTGTTCATAATTATCGATGCTAAGTGTCTACTGCTAGCATCTACTTCCTGTACCAGCACATTTATTTTGTTGAGACTTAATGTGAGACTAAAAATCTTTGCACGATAGGGAGAAGTGATCTTTCAAGCTCTGAAGTTTTTGTTGAATATAGGTGACAATTGCGACATCATCTGCCAAAAAGCAAGTCCCTGACCTGAACTTTATTTTGGCTTTGAGTCTTGCAATCTTAAACTACCGATCACCCGACCTAGTGGGAAGGCAGTTTCATTCATTTGCGTCACCAAACGCATATTTCGGTAACAGAGCAAAGACGATTCCAAACAGTGTGATGCACAGGAGGCAGTCCTGCTTAACAGAACTACGTATCAAATGGTTGTCAATGCTACCATAAATGTGAGTGTTCCTTTCATATTTTCATGGAACGATATTATTAGTCGCAAGTAGACATTTTAGAGAGGATTTTGAAGAGCCCACCCTACTAAATAAATCAAATGCTTTTGTCAGATCGATGAAAGCCAAATAAAAGTGTTGATTCTACTAACATGACTTTTCCTGAAGTTGTCAAAGAGGTAAAAAATCCATGTCGATCGTTGGTCTTCCAGATCTGAATCCGTACTCCGGATCCACAAGATCAACTAATTGTTGTACCCATTGTAAGATTACTCCGGAGTTGGCAATCCCTACAACACTGAGGAGAGAGACACATAGATACTTATTACAGTCACTTCTATCACGTTTGTTTCTGTACAATGTTGCAGCCTGTGCATCTCTCATATCTTGAGGTATTGTGACATCACAAGCACTGCCATAACAACATGTACAGCGGTTGAAAGAGTGCATGTTTACAGCGCTTGATCAAATCAGGTGGCATATCGTCGTTACCTGGTGCTCTGTCTGGGCCCAAGCTGTCATTGGCTTTATTAAGATCTTCCAATGATGATCTGATGTCCAACTCGTTCAGGCTGGGTTTAGCTGAGTGGTTGTGTTTTCCTACTTGCAGGAACAACAGCTTTTTTTTTTAATCATACATTTTTCTTTGAGTTTTGAGTTTCATTCTGTGTGCTTTCACTGAGCTGTAGCCAATACTCATTTTCACAACGACAAGCTGTTTGTTGAGCCCGGCTTTTATCGGACTTGAAGGTGTGCAGCGTTCTTGCATTTGGAAGCTTGGCCTCAATGACGGATTTCACATCCTTCACTTTCATTTCAAACCAGTCCTCTCAGACAGACTGGCAAAAGAAGGTGCAAGACTACCACAAACAGATACTAGTATGACGTACGAAGAGTCAAAACGGCTTATCAAAGCCAGATACATGACCAAATGGGAAACCGAACATACTGGTTACACCAAAAACGATGCCTATTACCAGTTGAACCGAAGAGAGCAGGTCGTTGTCTTCAGACTTCGCACTGGCCACAATAGACTGAGGTACCACCTATTCAATAAATTGAAGATAGGGTGTACCGACGAATGCCCGTGTGGTACCGGGAAAATGACCGCTGAACATCTGCTGCAGAACTGCCCGACATACGAGGATCAGAGAGAGCAGATGTGGCTATCACCAGTGGAACTGCAAGACAAGCTCTATGGCAGTGGCGACAGCCTCAGGATGACCGCCGCTTTTTTCGAAAAAATAATGGTTACTGTCTGACTGCGTACGCAGAAGAAGAAGAAGAAGAAACCAGTCCTCTGATTAATTATATATATATAATAGCTGTCCATCGTTGTCAATGAGAACCGCCGACATCATCCTTGTCACAGATTTCCAAGTTGGGTGTGGGTATGCATCTGGCTGAACAGGCCAATACGGGCACGAAAACATCTGCTACATATCGGGCACACGAGGTTTGTAGAAGATGATGGTGTTCCCGCTGTTCGGGATTTCTGGGTCTCACGTCTGCTCTGAGCTTTCACAGGACGGTCTTTTTCGCCGGTAGCTACACCCGATTTGACTGCGCTTCTTCAGTCAGATCTGTTTTGCGCAAGACATTACCAGGTGTCGATGTCTATCTGACAACTTTTCAGTGAGTCCCTCAGACCGTCTTTAAAACGTTTCTTTGGGCGCTCTCTCTCGCGTCATCCCTCTCTCAGCTCGCCGTAGAGAAGCTTCTTTGGGAGCCGTTCGTCTGACATACGGACGGGGTGTCCGACCCATCCTAGTCGTGCTTTTTCTAACAGTGCATGGATGCTGGGCATGTTAGCCCTCGAGAGAACCTCGATGTCAGTGACACGATCTTGCCATCGGATGTGGAATATTCGCCTCAGGCAACCTGTGTGGAAGTGGCTTAACCTTCTTGCATGTCCAGAGTATACAGTCCAGCTTTAGCAGGCGTATAGTAGGGTTGGAATGATGGTTGCACGGTAGACTTTGGGTTTGAATATTTATAAATATATACATATATATATATATATATATATATATATATACGAGAAACTGTATACTATAATGCCCTGTCAGTTTCAAAATTCAATGATGGCAGATACAGTAAAGCTAACTCATCAGTCATTCACATTTCGTTAATAACATTAAAGTCATTAACTTACTGAAGCGTGACTCTCGTGTAGCCAGCGTTTTCAATCTATAAAGCGTGCGAGCCGAGCTAGTAGTGTATTGGGTTCAGTCTGGCGTAAATGGAGTTGGCTCTCTTGTGAATTAATGACGTAATAGTCTCAATTATTGGTTAGTAAATTGCAATTTTGTGATTTATTTAAGGAAATTTAACTCGTTTTGAATCGATATGATTGAAAATAAAATTTACAATTCCATACACAATGCGACAGAGAAAGAGAGAGAGAGAGAGAGAGAGGGAGAGGGAGAGAGAGAGTGTATGTGTGTATGGTTGTGCAAGAGACAGAGTGAAAAAATGAGATAGTGTTTATATATATATATATATATATACATATATATATATATATACATACATATATATATATATATATATATATATATATATATATATATATATCTATATATAAACGGGCCAGTGGGTAGACTGGCAGGCAGAAATACAGAAACACGGGCAGATATACAAATAAACAAACATATAGATTTGATCAATTAGATAGGTAGATAGATAGATAACAAGACAGACAGACAGACAGACAGACATACATATAGATAGATAGATAGATAGATAGATAGATAGATAGAAAGAACGATAGAAGATAGATAGATATATAGATAGATAGATAGATAGATAGAAAGAAAGATAGACAGATAGATAGATAGATAGAATGCATGCAGATAATATACTTATAAAATACATGTCATTTGATTGATTGACAATGCGTTACTCTGACAACTAGTTTGTGCAGAAAATGATTTTGGACAAATTTCCAGTTGTTTGCTCTTATCCCTGAATATTTCTGTCAATGACTCTTGGTTCATCAAAGCTTTCAGACACACGGAAGCTTCTTAGTCTTGTGTTTAATTATGTTATCAATCAACAAGATTAGCGCTATAAAAGGGATACAATGGCATGGGCCGGCGTTCTAAGGTTCAAAGTGGAAGGGCAAACATATTTTGCTACATTAATGGATAGAGTGAATTTGTGTGGCATAGTGGTTGTACACTTGCTTATCACTGCAAAGGTACTGATTCGGTTATTATTATCGACACGCTCCAGCCAATCCGGCTGTGAATTGGTCATAGGTTTACTGTTAAATAAAGACAGAGCTAAAAGAACTGACCATCGCAATTTATAAAATATTCAGAGACAAATTTCAATTACGCCTCTTACACTGCATCTCTGACTGCCGTGGGAGTACTTACAACTGGAAAGCTTGCATCCCAGAGTGCACCACAGGAGGGACTCCTTACTGGCTAGGTAAGGGAACATTACACCTCTTTGCATCGTGTAAAAGGTAACGTAATAGGGTTGGAGATAGGACGAACAACCTTATCAGGTATAACCTGTTGTTACATAAACTGACATCGGAAAGGCACACAAAATATGATTTACTGGGAATGTGTCCTTTACATAGTCGTCCTCTTTAGCGATAACTGCATTCTCAATTAGGCCTTTAAATGATAATGTAGAAGCAGAACAGAAAATACTGAACAAGGAGAAGGAGAAGAAGAAGAAGATGGAGAAGAAGAAGTAGGATGAGGGAAGAGTGGAGAAGGAAGAAGAATATGAAGAAGAAGACAGAATGAAGGAAAACGATTAACAGAAAATGAAGAAACAGAAGAATAAGTGGAATTAAAAGAAGCAGAAGAAGATGAATGAGAAGAAGAGGAAAAAGAAGAAGGAAAAGAAAGAGAAAAAGAAAAAAAGGAGAAAACGAAGAAGAAGAATAAGTAGAAGAAGAAGGAGGTAAGAGGGAAAAAGGAAGAAAGAAGAAGAGAGAAATATGAAGAATAAATGGAAACCAGATACAGGACGGAATCATAAAATAAATTCTGCCGTCAATTATTATTTCAGTTTCTCTTTCTGTGTATACGACTGTCCAATTGTATATGTCTGTCTGTCTGTCTGTCTGCATGAAAGCCTCTTCTTATATTTCTGTATATCTACACGTATGGCTGTCTAGCTATCTATTTTCCAGTCATCCAGATTGGCCATTGTATGTTCTTTTTCCATATGTCTACTCGTTTATTTCAAATTGTATCACCTCTTCCACTGTCTATTCGAAACCTAAATCAAATATTCAATTCAGATTAATACAATCCAAGGATATGTATCTATCGTTTCTTTCACATTCTCTAATTCAATTTGTTCCTTTTCTATTTCAATTTTTTGCTCTTCTTGTATCAGTGATATCGGAGCTTGAACGAGGACAAATAAATAACACTGTAATCTGCCAGGCATGCCGTAAAAGGTCACTAAGGAGGGTTGGGAATATCATTGGTTGCTTCATTTTATGGAAACTTCAAGCAACAAAGATTTAAAAGATATAGTAAGTAAGATTAATGCTTGATGACTAGGCATGAGTTTGTTGGAAAAATATCTATCTATCTATCTATCTATCTATCTATCTATCTATCTATCTATCTATCTATCTATCTATCTATCTATCTATCTATCTATCTATCTATCTATCTATCTATCTATCTATCTATCTATCTATCTATCTATCTATCTGTCTATCTATCTATCTATCTATCTATCTATCTATCTATCTATCTATCTATCTATCTTTCTATCTACCTATCTATCTATCTATCTATCTATATATCTATCTATCTATCTATCTATCTATCTATCTATCTATCTATCTATCTATCTATCTATCTATCTATCTGTCTGTCTGTCTGTCTGTCTGTCTGTCTGTTTGTCTGCCTGCCTGTCTGCTTGTCTGTCTGTCTGTCTTGTTATCTATCAATGTTGTTATCTATCTATGTATCTATCTATCTATCTATCTATCTATCTATCTATCTATCTATCTATCTATCTATCTATCTATCTATCTATCTATCTATCTATCTATCTATCTATATATCTATCTATTTATCTATCTATCTATCTATCTATCTATCTATCTATCTATCTATCTATCTATCTATCTATCTATCTATCTATCTATCTATCTATCTATCTATCTGTCTGTCTGTCTGTCTGTCTGTCTGTCTGTCTAGCTATATATCTATGTATATATATATATATATATATATATATATATATATATATTTATATATATATATATATATATCTGTCTGTCGGTTTGTCTGTCAGTCTGTTTTTCTGTCAAACTGTCCGTCCGTACATCCGTCCGCCATCCCACCCGTCCGGCCGTCCGTCCGTCTTTTATGTTTTTCTATCTATCCATCTGTCTCTCTCTGTATGTCTGTTTGTGTCTGTCTGTTTGTCCAAACGCAAATGCTCTGACTAGTATTTGGGAAAAGGAACTCACTATAAGATAGATACACTGCTATGTAACTGTAAAGAAAATGTATTTACTACTACCATGCAATTAATTCTGTCAAACGTAATTCAGATTTACATGACCACAAAAAAATGGTTTAATTAAAATGCCAGTTGTAATGACAAAAACAAAAAGTGTAAATAGAGATAAACTGATATAGTAGAGATGGACAGGCCACATCTTCAGGATTACATGTTGTTGTTGTTGTTATTGTTGAAGGAATGCCCACAATGGGTAGATTTACCCTTGTGTGAGCCCTAAACAATGACGTTTAGCATCTGTTTGTTGCAGCTTTCCTCACATCCCGAGCGTGCTGACGAAGGTAGAGCGAGGTCTTCTATGCGGTTTTGCTATTATTGGCTTCATCTGCGTATCGCTCACTACTACGGAGATCACGTCGATCGCTCACCTTATTAGCCAGGCTGCCATAACAACAGACCGTTTCCAGGAATCGCTACAGGGAAGCCAAGGTGAGGGTCTTGGTCAGTATATTTTGCCTGACCCTGACTAACATGTATGATCAGTATTTTTTTCCTGACCAGATGTTAGTCGTCCTTCCCACAGGCAATCAGGTAAAACTATAACAAAATAGGCACTTGATTTGAACCAACACGGGAAAAGAAGATTGTGAAGTTAGTAGAACATATATCGCTTTTTATGAAAGGAGCCTCCAAATTGATTGTAATTAACACAGAAATCAGGCGTTCTCTAGATACGACTTTTCAGGCGTTCCTTAGATACGACTTTTCAGGCGTTCCCTAGATACGACTTTTCAGGCGTTCCCTAGATACGACTTTTCAGGCGTTCCCTAGATACGACTTTTCAGGCGTTCCCTAGATACGACTTTTCAGGCGTTCCCTAGATACGACTTTTCAGGCGTTCCCTAGATACGACTTTTCAGGCGTTCCCTAGATACGACTTTTCAGGCATTCCCTAGATACGACTTTTCAGGTGTTCCCTAGATACGACTTTTCAGGCATTCCCTAGATACGACTTTTCAGGCGTTCCCTAGATACGACTTTTCAGGTGTTCCCTAGATACGACTTTTCAGGCGTTTCCTAGATACGACTTTTCAGGCGTTCCCTAGATACGACTGTTCAGTCTGCCAATCCTTTCACTGCTGAAGCACTACCGAAGTATCCTGGATCATAAATCAGTCATAAACACAATGACTCCTCAACACGAGACTCATACAACACGATGATCTGCCCAAACTTTCTAGAAAAATGTAATATGGATGAGATATTGTTGGGGAACGACACGTCAATCCACGTGACTGAACATTGGAGACATGATGTCTGACGTGGTGCCCAGCACACGGAAATTAAGTAAGTAACCGGTAAGACAGGTCAAATACTACTTCAGTTAAATTACCTGATCAAAAGAACCAAGCCCAAAATCAGAATATGGGGAATTCAACTGTTATTACGTTGTCTTCAATAAAGAAGCCATAAACAAACCATTGTTTATCATTTCTTTCATGATCACAATTTGGAAAGAAGAAACACATTTTGCTATAAAATACCTGAAGACAGAAAAACGTGGAGCACAGAATAACCTATACGCTGGCAGCAGTTGTAATATCACCTTGACACGATTGATATAAAAATCAGAAAATAGGCAGAGAATGAAGTTGTATTGATTTTGTTATTGCCTTTGAAATAGCTCTGCTGCTTTTCTGTTAAATGCAATTAAAAATAACTCCTGTTACAACGTTTGTAGTGTATCTATTGTTTTAGCTACTGTTTTTTTTTTACGTTCATCTTTGTTTCAGTTATTATCTTTGAATAAGATTTGCGCTTAAGCGTTGTAAGTGTTTTTTATAATCATGGATTATTTTGCTATGTGTTAGTGCCAGTTATCCAACAAGACACTTTTGAGTGTGTGTATCTACGATTGTGTATGTATGTGCATGTATGTTCATGTGTGCATTTTTGTATGCATATATGTGCATGTATGTGTTTGTATATGTATGTATGTATGTATGTGTTGATGAACGCAAAGGGTGGGCGAACAAACCCCGAAAGTTTCAAGCGACCCCTGGTCTCAGGGGAAGTAAAAACAGAATGCTTGCAACCCGAGTTACCTCCAGTCGTTTTGCCAATGATCCAAGGTAACTCGTAATAAGAGTGAGATTGATGACCAAAGCATGATTTTCCTCACTATAACCCAAATACAGTCCACATCACATAATTAAGACAAAACCGTCTGGTGTTGTGGCCATCATCGGTTCGCGATGGGCAATATGTATGTATGTGGGACGTGTGTTTTATTTACATGCACGTTGTTGTTGTTTGCGAATGCCCACAATGAGTAGGTTACTCTTTTGTGTGCCCTAAAAAGAGTGTTAAGTGGCGGGTTGTCGTAGCTTTCCTCACATCCCGAGTGTGCTGATGAAGGGGGACCGGGGACCCACATGCGGTTGTGCTATGCTTGTCTCTATCTGGGTGTCGCTCACTACTACGGGGATCACGTCGAACCTCACCTTGTTAGCCGGACTGTTGTCCTCGACAACAGCCCGTTTCCAGGACGACCAACGAGGAGATCAGGTGAGGGTCTTGGCCAGTATATTTCTTCTGGCCCTGGTTAACATTGTCTGATCAGTGTGTTTTGCCTGACCAGACGCTAGCCTCTTCATCCATTTTCATGCAGGTATATACTTGTATAACTGCATTTAAACGTTAACGTGCATCGGTATGCATTTGTGTGTGGGTGTACGTATGTGTGTGTCTATGTACCCATGCCTATATACTTATACTCTGTGTAAATTTACTTGTGACGTCCACATCGACCAAGATGGCGGAACCTGTTTGTGTTCGAAGAACAACTTTGAAAATAAATGTTCTCAGTCTGTTTCGAGTTACATACTGGATATGATTCTACCTTTCAATAGAAACTCTGGGCACATAATGCCGGTGTGTAGGATGACTGGAACCGTGTTTTGATCAAATTCTGTTTTCTGTAACACTGTTTATCGTGTTTGTGAGTTTTGTTATCCTTCTATCGTGTGACATTTCATAGTCAAGGTGGCGCAAGTGGATTCTAAGCAACGATTTTGTTCGTCCAGTTTTCTGTGTCATTTGTAATGAATGAGCTTCTAGCCATCCGGATTTAGAGAAAATTCGAGAATGGTCTGTAAGCTGGCAAATGGAGTTTAATGTAGATAAATGTACAGTCATCCACATGGGTAGATCTAATGTGGAACATAATTACAGAATGGGAGAGAACAATATTAGAAAGGAAAGAAAAAGGACCTAGTGGTTTTAATAGATAATACAGGTAAAATTTAGTGAGCAAATTCAGGAAGCAGTGAAAAGAGCAAGTTCAATGTTAGGTATGATAAAAAGAAGTATTAAACATAGGAGCAAGGAAGTGGTAGTCAAAGTGTATAACGGATTAGTTAGACCTAGATTGGACTACTGTGTACAGGTGTGGAGCCCTTATCGTAAAGTGGATAGCAACATGCTGGAAAGGATACCAAAAGAAAAGCGACAAAGCTGATAGTGGGATTCCAGAATTACAGTTATGTGGAAAAACAGAAACAACCGGCCTATAGTGTCTAGAAAAGAGAGCAATTCAAGATGACAATACAGGTTTATAAGATAATTATAGGAACGGATAAATTAGACTATAACAATTTTTTTTCTTCAAAATACAACCACCTACAAAAACAAGAGGGCATAGCTACAAATTAACTAAAGATAGGTCCAGATTAGATATTAGGAAATATTTTTTTTAGCCAGAGAATGGTGAATGCGACGAATGCATTGCCACAGAAAGTAGTGGCGGCAGGGACAATTAATACATTTAAAAATACTTTGGATGTGCATAACTTTTAGAGCAAGGTAAAGTTAATTAAACTGGTTGTATTCAGACTTTGAAGAGTCTTCTAAACCAGTATAAAGACGTCAAGTTAAGTTAAGTTAGAGATTTAGCCCTGGTCATCCTGCACTTAAAACTTGTTGAAAGTCACCACTTACTCACTTTAATCCAAATCACTGCACAAGTCAATCGTTACCCCTTTCAGCGGGCATAGCAACACGAAAAGATTTTTCAAAACGACTGAAAACAGAGAGTGGTCATCATCACACGAGATGGACGAACATGAAATGTTTGTGTGTGCTTGTGTTATTGTTTATGGTCAAGTCTGAATGTGCATGTATGTATATACATATATATATATGGATATATATATAGATAGATATGTGTAAAATAAACAACTTGTCAAAGCAGTCATCACCATGTTACATACTCGTTTCAGAACGTAGTCTCCGTCACGGTATCTCTGTACGCATTTCGGTTTAAGACGAGTCGACTCGCACCATGAAAAGAAATCCCCAGACTGTCATTAATATCCCGATGTCATCTTTGTCGAGGAGACCTCTTTTCTTCCTCTCATGAACCATGCCCTCCATTATCACTCTCCCCAGACCGTTATGTCTCTCCCCAGACCGTTATGATCTTCACATGGCCGAAATTTCTCAGTTTTTCTTTACCGATGTTGCATATGAGCTAATTGCATGCAATATGCAGCGCTAGAAAAATGTATCCACCTTGTTTTATTTTCTGTCCATGATATTTTAAATATCCTTCCTTAACACTTCATTCCAAAAGCTGTTATCTTCTTTAACAATTGATTTGATTAATGCCCGTGTCTCATATATGTATGTTACCACTGGGAAAATGCATGTCCCGATTCCTTACCAGTAGAATCTTTGTCCGTTTGCAATTTGCCTTACCACACATTGTTCAACTGTATTGTGTGTAGCAACTATCATTTTCTCTGCCGACAACGCACAATGAACTCGAATTTTCCATTGACTTCATCAGTTACCCATTTACGTCGGTATGGAGAATAAGCAGTCTTATCATGAAAAAACCACCACATGTCAGGTGCGACGTGATTTGAGTTTGGTACATTGAATATGTAAACCTAGCTCACCATCCCTTGGGCACACACTGCCCCACCCCTCCCCCATATATGATGTGTGTAGGTGTATAAATGAGATGTGTTCAAAAATTCTCAGAACTTTTACAACCTCACATAACTGTGATTTCAAAACAACTTTCGGTTAATGGCACTGCCTAGTGATGACTTTCTTGGGTAAGATACTGTTTCCTTTAGTGTTTTTGTCTGTTGTGCTTGTTTACCGTCATGTAGCTGACTGCTTACATTCGTGCAGACTGTGTTCTGAGTTTCATGAGATTTATACATATTCAGAACAGCAAGCTATAATACATTTTGTTTTTTTCAAACGGGAGAAAACGTTCATGGAGAATTATGAAATGATAAAACACGTGCACAGCGTTCAACGCATGGGCCGTGCTCGTTACGAACGGTTTAAGCGATTTAAGGATGATTGAAAGTCAACACATCCCAACTCGCGTTCCGGACGATCCAGGATACCGTCTGAAGCCCCTCATCTTGCACAGGTGCGTGAGATGGCGCATTCCAGTCGTTATTTAATAGGGTCAGATGTGTGATCCTAACCTAGAATACAAAATATCTATGGTTCAAACCCAATATGTCTTATTATTTTTTGTATTAAAATTTTCTGTTTGAAATCTAATTTAAACTGTTATTAATTTTACATTTCTATTGTCCGGCATATGTTCTGCTGGCGTCTACTAGTACCAATCTAACAGACACTTTACAAATGCGTTGGAGAACTGAGAAGCTAGTCCGTTCAGGTAGAACATACTGACCAGAACGTCGTGTCAGGTTCTGGTACAATACGATCACTTTCTCTCGTCCACCCCCCCCCCCCCCCGAGACAGCTTGTTTTCAAGGCAGTCTGGCTGACGAGATGTGGATGGACGTGAGCATCACGCAGATGAAGACAAACATAACACAGCTGCTTGAAGGACCACGGACCACATTCATCAGCACACTCGGGATCTGCGGAAAGATACTACATCCCGTCACTTAAAGCCCTGTTCAGGGCGCACAAAAGAGTAAACTAACTCATTGTGGGCATTAAACAACAACAACAACAGATGCGTTGGGTAGCTGAGAAGTTCCTTCCGAGACTCCTAGCACAGATTCAGAAAGACAATCACGTTGTCATCTGTCGGGAACTTCTTGACGACGCTAGCGAAGATGACAACGTCCTAAAAAATCTAACACCAGTCGGTGAACATGCATGGACGGATACAACATCGATACGAAAATGTAGTCCTCGCAGATATATGAAAAGATAAGTCAAAGTCCGATAACAAACACTACAGGTCAAATCGAATGTGAAAATCGTGTTTACGCTGTGTAAATCTTTTTATAGTGAGGATGTTTTGCACCATGAATTTATTGAAGCAACAAACATTTAACCGCTGACACCGTCTAGTAGTGTTTGGAACGTCTCAGGAAAACGTCCAGAGAAAAATGCCAGATTTGCAGAGAAAACAACTCTTGAATATTTTATCTGGACAATGTACCACTCCGCATATCAAAGCTCTGTATTACATTTTTAGCAAAATGGCTGACTATGATGTTTTTCTACTCATCTGATCTGCCTGTCCACCCACCCACACCACCTCTCCTTTCCATCAGGCGTTTTGGTATTTCTCGTCAAACTTAAATTCAGCTCGAAAGATCGTCGGTTTCAACCCGCTGAAGGAATTAAGGGTAATTCGCAGACAGATCTACGTGTGTTCTACACACACAAATATGTATACTGCTTACATTAGTAAAAATGGCGTTGGGAGTGTTGTGTTAATAGTGAAAGGCAGTATTTAGAAAGTGACATGGAAAGTGACAATAACGTTTTTAAAAGTGTTCTTGAACATTCTGAATATGTGTGTGGGAAAGCCGGGGTCTTTGTGTATGACAAGGATACGAATAGCACCACTGTCTCACAGAGAGCATATCGTAAGAGGCGACTAACTGTGTGACATCGCATGGCATAACACCGACCATGGTTAAGTGGTTTCTTTAGAGCAGCATAGATGGCGCCTAACAGGCTGCAGGTCTACTTTGCTCTAGTGTTTGAGTCTATTAGGATGGACTCGCATATCGGTCAGCCACCCTATGTAACCGCTTGTCCCAACGCTGCGGAATATTCAGCAGCTCGGACCTAGCCGGCTAAGCAGGAAACCCTGCTCCCGGCTACATCCAGCTCATACCAAACCTGGTACCTGCACAAGGGCTTCTTCACAGCAGATGCCTATATATATATATATATATATATATATATATATATATATATATATATATATATATATATATATAGATATATATATATCTTCATCATCATGGCGATAAAGGACATCCATTCATTTCTACCACGTGTAGTTTAATAGCTCTGTTGTTGATTCTCTTCCATGCCGTTCTCTCAAATTGTCTAGCATCTTTTCTCTCGGCCTTCGAATGTCTCTCTTTCCCGCTATCTTTTCAGTTGTCACGACGTGCTCCAAGCCGCGTCTTCTCATAACATTCCCCAAAAAGGATGGATGTCTTGTTCTGATTCTTGCAAAAAGTTATCTTTGTATTTGTGCCTGCTCGAGTACTGTATCATTAGTCTTCTTTGCTGTCCATGGGATCCGCAGCATAATTCTGTAAAACTACATATATTTATAAAGACACACATATCAATTTATTTATGCGTGTGTGTGTCTGTGTATCTTTGTACATATAAGTATGTGAATGCATATATTTTGATGTATAGGTGAACGTATGTGTGTATGTATTTATGCTTACGTGTGGGTGGACGCGCTTGCGGGTTGGTGGGATGTGGATTTTGAGTGGGTGAGATTTATGTGGATATCCAACAAGGTAGACATGTAGACACAACAATGGGTTGGTGGGTGCGTATATTTGAGTAGAAAGACGACAAGGAGTACCTGGATGCACACCATTTTATGTTTAAGAAAGTTCACATAATCTATTTGCGAATCAAGGATAAGCATTTGCTTCAGATGTTTATTATGTTTGATAATATAATGATGTCCTGACATGGACAATTACAGCTGATTCGCAAAGAAGGATGCAGGCCTTTGCGATGATATGTCTTAGCTGACTTCTAAACGTCCCATATAAGACCGAGTTACAAATGAGGAAATATGTGAAAGAATTACAACAGCAATTTAGTCTTTTGAAGACCTCTTTGCAACGGCCAAAAGACGTAAGATTATTTGGTACGGTCACATATGAAAATCAAACGGTATTGCAAATACGATTCTGCACGGCAAAGTGGAAGGGTGACGTCGAGGAGGTCGTCCCAAAAACAGGTGGAAGGAAAATATAAAAGAATCGACCAATCTCAGACTAGAGGAGGCCGCTGGCAGAGATGGATGACGTGGGGTTATGGGGGTTTCTTCGTGGGTGCTCCAACGACTTCTCAGGTTACGGGATGACCATGACCTGAACCATACTTGTTCTCACAGTGAGACTGGTGTGAACTGTCTCCCTAGTCATCTCATTTCCCTGACCGAGGGGGTTTTTGAGAGACTTACAATCAAGGAGAGAATAAGACCCCAGTCACACTGAGAGCATGTGGTAAAAAGCAAATAGAACTGATACCTAACTCTGGTTTGGTAGAAGGTTGTCCAAGACATGCATTTGCATAACTCGCCATTCAAACAGACTAATAGGCTATCGAGTGTGGAGAAGTCTTATTTAGCTGAAAGAAAACTCTAGAATATATACTACAGGAATGCAGGAGCACATAACTCATTTGTATCATGATCGATAGAAGAAAAAGAGGAAGAAAAGAGTTATCTTTTTTGTACATTACGTCGCTAGACGGCTCTGGGAGGCAAAATATTCTTTCGTGTAATATCGACTTACCTACTTACTTATCTCGTCGTGTTCCGCGGCACACAAGACTTTTAAAAGGACATTCCGTGCTTCTCTGTTCTGCGCGCCATTTTACGCACTGTTAACTTTCATGTCCTGGACCAGGCACTTAGTTAGACTCCATTATGCGCATTCATGTTTAACTTCTCCTACCATTTTTTTTCTTTTACACTCCGGCGTTCAATTCAGAGCTGACCTAACGGGATATTTGGCCTAATTTTTATTACATTTCCTAACCATTTTCATCTCTTGTTTTTTTAAATAATGTTACCTAAAGTATATTGCCTAATGTCTTTAATGAGTTTAAAGTGATATATTTTGTTTACAATGGACGTGGCAGTCTTACTTGGAATACTTGTAATTCCTGGCTCGTTAATGGCTGTTGCCAGTTAGCCGAATGTTTCGTTTATGCGTAGTCGGTATTTTACAGCTTCCTGCAGCTTACTAGGCCTCGGGGAAGGTACACATAATATTTAACTTGAAATTTTGAATTGTGTCCAGGCAGTGGACGTTAAGGATACTCTTTTCAATTCCTAACTGCCAAGGGATTTTTAACTTGCTCGATACGGGACACGGGAATCCGATCTCACTTCCCAGATATCATGGGAATTTTTATCAGAAGATCCATGTGAAAAAATCAAGGTCTCCACGGTGATTCGAACCCGTGACCTCCGGTACACGAGGTGCACACCTTACCTTGAGACCACTGAGCGTGGCAGTCAATATTGATAATCCATGATTCTGAAGTGTGTCTATAACATCGTGAATCATTTTCTTCGTCTTTCTAACGGTATAAGGCTGTGCAGTCTGGTTTTATAGGTTCGTGGAGGCATTCTTGTCTATTTTGTAGACCAGATATCGTGTAAGATTTATCCACAAACTGCTTGAAAAAACAAAGTAGCTCAGATATAGTTTCACGAAAGAACCTTGACAGACGTTGACCGATATTTCGACTAATTAAGGCCTTTTTTTGTGTAATAAACAAAACGAGAATGGCAAAATAAGGGAAACGGGTTATGTAAGTAGATAATTACGAAAATCGAACACCAATGAAATAAATAAAATAAAGTAATTAGTAAACCAAAAAACACTGCTGACAGCAGAGAAATTCTTGTGGAAACGATTGTGCTGAAGGTAGACGGATATCAATGACCTAATCAGTAAATATAACTGCGGAGAGAGTAAACGCATAGGTCGTACAATCTCCGACTGTAGTGTCTGCTATGAGACTACTTTTACTTAATACATAAAACTTAAGAGCAAGGAAGTGATAGTTAAACTGTATAAAGCATTAGTTAGACCTTGGTTGAAGTACAGTGTTCAGGGGGAGAATCCTTACTGAAGGGATATAAGCGTTCAGGAAAGGATACAAAGAAGAGCAACACAACTAATAGTAGGATTCCGGAATTATAGTTATGAGGTAAGACTCAGAAAAACCGTCATGCCGTATTAGAAAAGAGCACTTTGAGGTGAGTTAATACAGGTTTATAAAATAATCAATGGAGAGAAAAAAATAGCCTAAAACAAGTTTTTTTTCTTCAAAATATGGTCGGCAATAAGAAAAAGATGGCACAGCTACAAATTAATTAACTTTTATTGATCCATTGACGAGAAAATTCGCCAGGGGCACTGTCTCTGAATACTCATCGGTGTATTCACTGTATTCAAACCTGTTTTTGCTATAGAAACGGCTGAATCGAAAATAATGCCACTTCCTCCCGTCTTGAAAGCAACAAGATGGCTTCACTGACTTTAAACAATTTTTTAGCGATTTTGTTCTTCTTACCCATGGATTTGAAAGGTTATTCCATTATTGGTTGTGATGAAGTTGCAACGGATATTTTCTGAGGTAGGTCTGTTAAGTTTATTTGTGTAGATGTTTTAAATATGTTTGTAATGGAAACTAACAGATGTGCCGATCTGGTTAGGAACTATCAGTGCTTGATGGCAATTTCATAGATTTACAAGACAACTGGTGTACCCAAAAATGGGAAAGTCTAAATGTTTGTGACGTAATTTTAAAAATTGAGAAACTAGAAAAGTGAAAAGGTTCAGATTAGATATTAAGAAATATATTTTCAGTCAGAGAGTGGTGAATGCTTGGAATGCATTGCCACAGAAAATAGGGTGATTTAATGCATTCAGAAATAGGTTGGATGCACTAAGTTATTTTTAGATCGAATTGAGTAGATTAAACTGGTTGTATAAAGACTCTGCAGTCTTCTATACCAGTATTGCAAAGTATTTACAGTGTTTTATTGATTTGTCAGCACATTTTTAAATGATGAAAACTTTTGAATTGTTTATTTCTTTCACTTAAACCTGTAATCTCTTGACTGATAAACGTAGTGTAATCATTGTGTATTGTTTTTTTCATAGCTAATCGTATTGCGTTCTGTACTCCTTGACAGCTGATTACATTGGCTCTTTTTACATTTCGAGGCGAAGTAAAGATGTTGGACAAGGGTCCTTCTGACTGTAGTAAAACGCTAGACTTCTCACTAAGCTCAGCACTATTGACAACTCAATGTCGATCCCTACCTCATATGAGCAGACTCCAGTGATACAGCTTGTTACCAGGAGCAGTTCAAGGACGTGAAGTAGTAACATTTGCAGTATTTTTCACAATACCCTGTCATTCACAGCCCCCACGTAATTTAATCATACCGGTTATCATACCGGGTATCAAAATCGTACGGAGCGGAAGTTGTGCTCCAGTGAATACCTGGCCATGTCGGAATCCCAGACAATGGGAAGGCTGATAAGCCAGGATCGGACCAACCATGTCGCAGCCACTGGCTATAGTATAGTATATAGTCTATAGTATAGCACTATAGACCTACATGTAGATCCTGAGAAACAATTTTAGACAGGAATGGCTACATCACAGACAGACCGAATACATTTTAAACACCAAGTAAAACCAAAGCCCCAGGACCCAGTCAACCAATTGAAATCAAGAGATTAGTCTTCAAACAACACACTTTTCGACAAACATCTGGCTTGAAAAGACCCACTTTGTGAACCAAATTACATATTCTGTCACAGCCATGCGAAACCAGCCGCTCCCACCGCATCCGACCATACACAACACACTCTACACATCACCACAATAACTGAAGAAGACTTGTGCTTTTGGCAGAGAGGTATTGTACCATCGAGAGCTACCAGTTCACAACTAATCAGATCAACATCTTCGTCATCATCAAAGCTGTTACATGTGTCATTTTCATTCTTAATCAAAAGAAACAACCTCTTCATCCTTTGCAATAATAATATATGTGTATTGATTGTCCTGCTGATGCTAATAGATGACTTCTGGCTGCAGAGAATAAGGAGAGACTAAAGATGTCGAGGAACAGCCAGGCAAGCCAGCATTAGCATGGCTGTACGATCTGTGGCAGGGAATGTCACTCGTGGATCCGCCTTTACAACCACAGCAGGCAGTGTCAAAATACAGGAGGCAGATGTGGACAAATCTCACAGGGCGAAACGCGCATGTTCTATAGAGACTGAGACGCCTATGATGACGATTGATCATCGAATTTTCTATTATATCAAGAAGACTACTTGTTACGGTTAAGCAGGGTTTTAGCCTAGTGAATGGTGCAGTGCGCAGCGCCATCAGCTTGAGCGTCTTTATTCTTAGAGGCGTTATATCTCACTGATATGTTCTCGATATGGCAGTGGTCCTATTCTCGCCTCTATCAGAGACAAAACTTGCTCAGAAAATATTCATTTGCATACATTTAAACACCAACGAGCGCTTGAGTTTCTTATTTTCATCACTGAAGTTCATTCTCTATTTTATTTCATAAATGTCATTCGCAGATGTCTAACACTCCGCCTTACACCATGCGTTTGTATGTGCATTCTATTCTTTTATCTACATCCTTATATAAACCGACAGTATTACCGGGGCCCGAATGGGGAGCAACGAATAGCAACACTGTAACCTGTCAGGTATGTAATATGGGACAACTATGGAGAGTTGAAAATAGGGCTGGCTACCCAATCCTGTAAAAATGTTAAGCAACCGAAACTTAAATAGGCACCGGTAGGTCAGTATTTGGTAAATTGGCATGTATTTGAGATAACCTATACTCCGGAGGAAGCTGGGAAAATGTTGATTGAGTGATTGATTGTGCTCTTTTATACGTCATCTTGACAATATTAATTGAAGGCATATATTTATAACTTGTTTATAAATGATATAGATGAGGGTAAAACTTGCATTTCTTATACAAGGCATGTTCAAATGAAACCGGACCCAACTGCACCAAGTGAACATACGCACGATACACATGATGACGTCACTTCTGGTGTATACACATACCAACCGTCAAGTTTGCCAAATGTCATTATCCTCCGACACATAGTTTCCTCAGCAGACTGTTGAAAACATAGCGGGTGTGATATCGAATCCGTCCAGAGTAGATCAGCTAGTGGTGATGAGGCTTCTAACAGCTGAAGGATGACATTCATAGCTGAATTCAGGCAGTGTATGGTGACACACGTGTGTCGAAGACAACAGTAAAGAACTGGACAACGATGTTTAAAGAAGGACGCGAGTTAACGAAAGATCTTCCGAGATTAAGTCAGGCGTCAGAAGAGGTCCTCGCCAAAATTGATGCAGCAATTCGGGTGGACGGTCCCCGGAGCTTACGTTCGCCATACTTTTGCCACCAAATACTGCCTGCAGTCTGCGATGAATATCAACTGGTCGACATCCTTCAGCTGTTAGAAACAGAATCACCCCTCGCTGATCGACATTTGACGGATTTCGTATCACACCCGCCATGTTTTAAACGGTCTGCTGATGAAACTATGAGTCAGAGGATAATGCAGTTTTGCAAATTTGACGGTTGGTATGTGTTGTTTACATCAGATGTGAATTCATCATGCGCAACGTAGGTTAATTCATTTGGGGCAGATAGGTACGTGTTTATTTGAACACGACTCGTAGTTCATGACACAACACGGTCGTACCCTTATGTGATGAGAATAAATGATGTTCAAGTAGGATACACTGGACAAATAGACGCAAATCACTGTACCTTGAAGAAAGAAAACGAATGGGATCAATATAATAAGTGCTTTCTATCTCCTTCACATGTTGAGTACCTTTATTAGTACATATTCAGCTGTCATTATATTAGACACCAGCATCATACAAAATAGACTGTCACACGAAATAAAATACAACATCGGATCGCTATCCTCAAAAACAGATTTCGTTCTACAATGGACAGCGTAGACAAACTTGGTAGCGATGGACAGGTCAAGCAAGACCTTCAGACTGAAAACGGGACATTGCAGATTCAAAACATACCTCCACAGAATTGGTCTTAGAGACATCCCCACATGTGATTCTGGATTCCTCACGCAAACACCAACACATATATAGACCAAAGAAAAGCAGTCTGACCGTGGTAGCGACCGGGGAACCGAACAGCTGTGGAAGAACAACGAAGAATTGACACGCAGTCTCCTTCCTGAACCTAGCCGGGCAAAAAGCATATCATCAGTTGATTGAAGAAGAAGAAGATTAAAAACTAAATGTCGTGTTTACTTCTGTTAAACTGGTTGAATGCATGATTTGTTGTTGACACATCCTTCTTTGCACTTGTAATGAAGACAAGTACGTTGCGACGTTGTATCATAGTTCACAGCGTTCGTGCAATATCTGCGCCTTTCGATCCATCATATCCGATTTCAGCTGACGTTTTTGGTGTACCAAGTTTGCCTTCCTACTGTAATCCCTTTACTCTTAGGCAGATTACATTAATGCAGCTTGTTTCCAGGGCACCCGTCTGAAAACAGAATAGCGTTTTCGTCCGAACTGGTTCGTTGAGCCTGATGCATGCTAGTTATGAGTATTTGGCTGCTGTCATGGATAAATTAGACTATAACAAGTTTTTTTTCAAAACACAACTACCTAAAAGTAGGAATAACTACAAATTAACTTAAGAAAGCTCCAGATTAGAAATTAGGAAATATTTTTTAAGACAGAGAGTGGTAAATGTTTGGAATGCATTGCCACAAGAAGTATTGGAGGCAGGGACAATTAATGTATTTAAGAATAGATTGGATGCACATAGCTTTTAGAGAAAGGAAATGTAAAAAAAAACTGGTTGTTTACAGACTCTGGAGAGTCTTCTAAACCAATAAAACAATTTCAAGTTAAGTTAAGTTATGTCTTTCACTGTGCTGGACTCTCGGCTGATACATTTGGTCTGCTATCGATCTGTTCCTGGGAAGAGGAGACTAGCGTCCGGTAAATCGAAACATACTAATCAGACAATATTAGACAAGACCAGGTGGAACATACCGATTAAGACCACACTTCACGTCCATGCAACTCTCCATGGAAACAATGTTTTATGGCAGTCTTGCTTAGGTGATGTGCATCTGTATCATGATACCAATTCCTGTGAACTTGCTAAGAGGCTTCGAATTACAATAATTCCCGGAGGACCCCGATCCACCTTCTGAAGTATGCGTCAGAAAAGTAGAAGAGCCACTATAACCAGTCACTAAAGAAAGTCATCAAGAAATCTTACCTGAAGTATGAGTGGCATTAAACTTAAAACGTAACGTCTTTATACTGGTTTAGAAGACCCTGCAGAGTCTGTATACAACCAGCTTCATTTACATCACCTTGCTCTAAAACCAATGCGCATCCAATTTATTCTTAAATGCATAAACTGTCCCTGCCTCCATTACCTCTCCTGGCAATGCATTCCAAGCATTCACCACTCTCTGACTAAAAAAATATTTCCTAATATCTAATCTGGACCTCTCTTTAGTCAACTTGTAAGTATGCCCTCTTGTTATTGTGGGCTTGCTGTATTAAAAAAAAACTTGTTATAGTCTAATTTATCCATTCCTCTGAACATCGTATAAATGAAAAAATCACCACTAATTCGTCTCACTTCTAAACACTGTAGGCCGGTTTTTCTGAGTCGTTCCTCATAACTGTAATTCTGGAATCCCACTATCATCTTTGTCGTTCTTTTTTGTATTCTCTCCAGCATGTTTATATCCGCTCTCTGATAAGGACTCCACACCTGTACACAGTACTCCAATCTAGGTCTAACTAAAGCTTTATACAGTTTGACTGTCACTTCCTTGCTCCTATGTTTAATATTTCTTTTTATCATACCTAACATTGCATTTTCCTTTTTCACTGCTACCTGAACTTGCTCTCTCACCTTACCTGTATGATCTATTATAACCCCTAGGTCCCTTTCCTTTTCTATCTTTCTAATATTGTTCTCTCCCATTCTGTAATTATGTTCCATATTGGATCTACCCATGTGGATGACATTTATCTACATTAGACTCCATTTGCCAGCTTACAGACCATTCTCGAATTTTATCTAAATCCGACCTCAATATATCCACTTCTGCTTTAGATGAGACACTACTGCATAGTTTCGTGTCATCAGTAAATTTTGCTACCATTGATCCCATATCAATGTTAAAATCATTTATATATATCAAGAACAAAATTGGTCGCAAAAGCGAGCCCTGTGGCACTCCACTTTTCACGTCACATCACTCAGAGTACTCCTTATATATGCCCATCCGCTGCCTTCTTCCCGTTAACCAATTTTCAATCCATTTGGCAACTTCCCCACCTATTCCATGTGATTTCAACTTTCGAAATAATCTTTAATGAGGGAGGGTGCAAAATCTAGATAAATAACGTCACTGGCTCCCCTTTATCTATCATTTTGGTGACCTCCTCCGTGAATTCTATTAGATTTGTTAAGCATGATCTCCATCTAGTAAACCCATGCTGACTATTTTTAATTATATTAAATTTGTCTAAATTCATTACAATGTTTTCTTTGATTATTGACTCTATTAATTTACAGACTATACTCGTTAAACTAGCAGCAACAACAGCATTTGATCTTGTTACTACTCATAAACATATTCATTGTAATTGTGAAATATTTGACATAGTTTTAAATTGGCATACTTCTCTCTCATGAAGGTGCCTGGTTCATAATTATAAGGACAATTTAATTTACTAAGCATGTATTTAAAAGGGCCTAAAGAGGTTTATGCACGGAGCTAGTAGGATCAGCGCATAAAACAATTACTATCGAAACCGATATCGTAAATGTTTGGATACCGACCTCATGTAAAGAAGGCAGCTGTAGTGGTGACTCAAACTTAACTTAATTTAACGTCTTTATACTGGTTTAGAAGACCCTGCAGAGTCTGTTTACAACCAGTTTCTATGTTTCATTTGCGGTGAAATAGCAAATTATCGTCAATTCTCGGCGTTACTGTGGCTGTGATTCGTTACTGTTCATAAATGACATTGTGTCTGTCTTTGCAAATGTGAGTGATTATGTGTGCCTGTGTATGGATATCCCTATTTTATTTGTGTGTGCTTGCATACTTGTGATTGTGTGGTGTTGTTTGTATTATCTCCGAGTGATTATGCGTCTGTGTGTGTGTTTGAATGTGTATGTCTGAGTGTCTTTGTAAGTGTTCGGTTTGTGTCTGTTATATTTTTGGTGGGTATGTGTTAGTCTATGTTTGCGTTTAAATGTATACTTCGCTAATTTATCAATTACTAGTTCATGTATAATTATTTAAACATGACAATCACAACCAAGCCTTCACATTCAGGGCTGACTAAAAGACAGAGAACGGTAGTGGCACCGTGTGGCATTCCAGAATAATTTATATTTTTTTTTGCGTTTGCCTTATTTCTCTAATCCCCAAGGCAGTGTGCGTTGCACTGTGGGTTTTATTTTTGCGCCTGTCGGCCCAGTGCATCCGACTTCAGCATTCATTTTATGTAAGGGTCTGCGTCCTCCTTTCATTTTCTAAGGGTTTGCTTCCCCGGGGTAACGGCCGGTGCTGTGATGGGGATCGAACCCAGCACCTTCGGGTCGTGAGCCGTGACACTTAACCACTAGGCCACGCCGTCCCCTATACCAGAAAATGAGACAGCAGACAGGTTAGCAAGGGAGGGAGCAACACAATAACAAAACGAACAAACAACCAACATTCAAATAGAGAAGCCCATTTAATAAGTCATAAGCGAAGTCGACCAGACGAGCGACAACTATCACTGCCTCAATCGAGCGGCATCAAATGATTATGTTCCACATGAGAACGGAAATAACATTTTAAATGGTCACTTACACAGGAGGAAACTGGCTCCATAATCTATGTGTGCGTGCGGAGTAACAGCGCAGACAGCCGACTACATTGCGTACCGAGCACTTGCCCACATAGACGAATCTCCATGCAAAGTTGTTTAGAAACCAGCAAGAACTCTCTCTACTATATCAACCTTTATTCAGAGAATTATCCTTCACGTGTAGATGTAATAGAAAAAAACGCGGCAAACGAGAAGAAAAAGAAGAAGAACAAGAACAATAGGAGGAAGAAAGAAGGAAGAAAATGGAAGACGGAAGATGTAATAGGGAAGAGGGAGAGGGAAGAGGAAAGAAGGAGGAGAAAGGGAAGAGGAGGAGGAGGAAGGAAAGAGGAGAAGGAAGGGAAGAGGAGGAGGAAGGGGAGGAGAGGAGAAAGGGCAGGGGGAAACGGGGAAAAGGCGGAACGGGAAGAAAGGAAGAAGAAAAGAGACATTCAGCCAAACTCGCCTTCTAAATAAATTGTTTAGCCATTTTTAATGGAAGCGTCATGAACATTTAGCATTCTTACGCTGTTATATTGACATAAGCAAACCGTTTTTCTGGCAAAGCATTTTTAAAAATCGAAATATAATTCAACCTTGATCTCAGTAGCAAGCAGGTTCTACGCATTTTTATCAACCCTTGAAAACCGCCAGCAGCTCTTACTCTTACAGTGAAGGGTCTTGAACTTGTCAGAAAGAATCACAGAACTTAGTGTGAGCCTGAATGATCAATACAGACGGTCTATTGAACACTGCAATTAACAGAGAGGTGTACTAAAATACTTGATAGGATTTGTCAGTCACGTGGTGAAATTTGTTTTGGCATTTCGTGGACAACAGGAGACAATATGTTTTTCGTGGAAATGACAATTCTTGGATTTTTAGAACAATGAAGTGTCTTAGAAGTACGTGCAAATAACGAGTCTCGGTTATTCGACTACGCGGCGTCGTGACTTGATATTTCAATGAAATTGCAAGTTATGACACTTTATGTTGTTAAATCAATGGTGTGAAGAATTTTAATATTTTAAAGCGTTGAGGACATTGCGTCTTGATTTGCTAATCGGTATGGTTCAGAACTAGAGTTGAGGCGTCAACTAGTATAAATATAATAAAATGAGTTAGTCTGTGCTCTCGACTGTTTCATTTATACACAGACAAAATTTGCAATGGAATATGCCTGAATTGAATATAAGAGACAAAACAGATCCAAATGGATTCAGACCCATCAGCCTACTGAGCTGTGTCGGCAAGCTGATGGAACGGATGATAAACACCAGACTGATGTGGCATCTGGAAGAAAAACCAATACTAATTCCACAGCAAGCCGGCTTTAGACAGCACAGATCCACTGAGGACCAGGTCATCCTCATAGCCCAGGAGATAGAAGATGCCTACCAGGCACAGAAACACACAGTAGCTGTTTGGGTGGATCTGGAAAAGGCATTTGACAAAGTCTGGAAAGATGGACTTAGAGTCAAGCTAAGAAGAAGTGATGTTTGTGGGAAAATGTACAAGTGGATCAACCACTACCTCAAACAAAGAACGGCCAGAGTCCAAGTACAAGGGCAGATAAGCAAAAAGGTGACACTCGAGCAGGGAGTACCCCAAGAGGGAGTACTGTCACCCACACTCTTCCTGGTATATATAAACGATATTACAGAGAATATACCAAGAAGAGTCCATAGCTCAATGTTTGCAGACGATCTGGCTATGTGGACCTCTGAAAAGAATCTCACCATAGCAAGAAATCGGATGCAGACGGCCCTAACATCGCTGGAAGAGTGGGCGAACTCATGGCTGGTCAAAATAAACGAGGAGAAAACCACATGCACAATATTCTCGCTTTCATTAAAACCCCAAAGTACCAAATTAAGTCTAAATGGCAAATTCCTGCAGCCAAACGACAACCCAACCTATCTGGGAGTCACATTTGATCGGCGCATGACATGGAAAAGTCAGATTGAGAGAAACCGAATGAAAGCCAGAGAAAGAATGGCAATCATGAGGAAACTTGCTGGCACAAGCTGGTTAGCAGACGAAGGCATACTAAAGAAACTGTACACTGGAAGAGTGAGACCAGTTCTCGAGTTTGGCATTGCGGCATGGACAACAGCAGCGAAGGCGAACTTCGATAAAGTTAGCAAACATCAAAACCAAGCCATGAGAATTGTAACAGGTGGCATGAAGTCAACGCCAATTGTAGAACTTGAAAAGATTACAAAACTGCAATCCATGACCGATAGAAGAGACTGCAGAGCCCAGCTGCAGTAAGAGAAGCTCCGAAGACTGACCGACCATCCAATGCACCAGAGACTAAACAATTTGGGAAATGGGAGACTAAAGCGGAGAAACTTTGCAGAAATAGCCAAAGCAAAGATGCACGAAGATCCCATAAACGCACTAACAACACCAAAACCCATCACTACTGTACGAAAACCTACCTGGAGGCAGGATATATTTCCAGAGGTGGTAGAAAATTTACCAGGTATTGCAAACAAAAACTGCCAGACTGAAAAAGAAAGGAGAGATACTACCCTAAGCTTCATAACGAAAAGCTACCCAAGCATGGACTGGACCCATGCATACACCGACGGTTCTGTAACAAACACAACACAGAACGGAGGGGCAGGAGCATTCCTGAACCTACCAAATGGCAGAAAAATAACACTGTCATTCGCTACTGGTAAGTACACAAGCAATTTCAGAGCGGAGGCAGAGGCACTGAGGGCGGCAGTGGAAGAAATGGTGACACACAGTGAAAATGAGAGCCATATAGTCCTGCTGACAGATGCTCTCGCCGTAGTCACAGCGCTAAAAAGCCAGAAAAACACTGAGCTTAATGACTTAAGAGCAGCACTCTGCAAACTGTGCCAGCAGTCCGCACCAAAAAGGGTAGTGGTACAGTGGGTTCCGTCACACTGCAACATCCAAGGCAACGAGGAGGCAGACAGACTGGCAAAAGAAGGTGCAAGACTACCACAAACAGATACCAGTATGACGTACGAAGAGTCAAAACGGCTTATCAAAGCCAGATTCATGACCAAATGGGAAACCGAACATACTGGTTACACCAAAAACGATGCCTATTACCAGTTGAACCGAAGAGAGCAGGTCGTTGTCTTCAGACTTTGCACTGGCCACAATAGACTCAGGTACCACCTATTCAACAAATTGAAGATAGGGTGTACCGACGAATGCCCGTGCGGTACTGGTAAAATGACCGCTGAACATCTGCTGCAGAACTGCCCGACATACGAGGATCAGAGAGAGCAAATGTGGCCATCACCAGTGGAACTGCAAGACAAGCTCTATGGCAGTGGCGACAGCCTCAGGATGACCGCCGCTTTTTTCGAAAAAATAATGGTTACTGTCTGACTGCGTACGAAGAAGAAGAAGAAGAAGAATATAAGAGGAAGAAGTATCAATAATATCACATATTCTGATGAAAAGGTGGTATTGGCAGAAGACTAAAGTTATGATGTTTACCAAGAGGAAAGAAAGTTCACAAGTTGACATCCCCATGAATGGAGACATTCATGAACAAGTGTCAAAGTCTTTATACGTTGACCAGCTAATATCGCGCATGGCAAGGGAAGGGTGAGAATTGCAATGGCAAAGAATACATTTAACAGCATGGGACATTCCATTCTGTCCAATCAGATATCTCAGAAACTTAAAATGGGAGTCATTAAATGATACGTGCATTCAGTTTTATTGTGTGGTGTAGAAACCTGAACCACGACCAAGAAAACAGAGAAGAGTATTGAAGCCTTTGAAATGTGGGTATTCAGAAGACTTGGAGGAGTTTCGTGGAAAGATATGAAAACAAATAGGGATGTTCTGGAACAACTCAAGGGGGAGAAGATACTTCTGAAAAATTAAACAGTAGAAAAATACAACATTTTGGTCATGTCAAGCGACTTCACAGTCTGCTGAAAGTTATATTGGAGGGAAGAGTGAAGGGCAAGACAGCCATAGGACGACAGAGGTACAGATGCACAGAAAACATCGAGATGTAGTCGAGACACAGTTTGATAGTGTTCCAGCCTGACACGGGACAGAGAAAGCTGGGCATTCATTACCGTTGACCTTTGATACGGAGACGGCACTTGATGATGATGATGAGGTCTTGATCAATTCAGGACATGACATTCTTTATATATATATATATATATTTAGAGAGAGAGAGAGAGAGAGAGAGAGAGAGAGAGAGAATGACTTTGTTATTTTATTTCAGTGATATAACGAGTTTTTATACTTTCAGGACTATGCCATCTAGATATTATGAGAACACGAGGAGCTTTGGTATTTTCAAGACATGATGCGTTTTGATATTTCTAGGAGATTACACGTTTTTATATTTCGTGGACATTTCCAAGACACAAAACGTTTTTATATTTCGAAGACATTTCGTGTGCACAAGCTTTGATATTTCGTGGACATTATGAGTTATTGTATTTCCAGGACTTGGCGAGTTTTAAAATCCGGAACATTTTCTTTTCATATTTTGAATATAATTTCAAGGGTTTACAAGTTTTGATTTGTTTTCAATGACATGAGTAGCTTGATAGACAGAGAACGTTCCAAGTGTTTCTATTTCAAGAACATGACGAATCATGATATTTTGAGGACAAGGTAAGTATTGATATTTTGTGGAGCTGTCGATGTTTTCAAATCAAAGACATGACAAATGTCAACATTTGAGGACATAAGGAATGTTTGCATTGTCTTCAAATAGTGGTTGCTAACTTTTTAAAGACAATAATATTTTCAAGCATGGTAACTATTTTTAAAGAGACTTAAGTTGTTGCAAATGTCAATTTCTAATTGAGGGAACATTATTAAAAGATTGCGAGTATTTGAAGAAGCTTGTATTTTTTAAATGTTTTACAAACAATATGGTCTTTTTAAATGCTTTTAATTCACCTCATTTGTTAGTTAGCGTCATATCTTGTATTTACACTTTTCAATAAGCTAAAGAGCTATAACTTTCAAGACCGGTACAAACCCGAAGACAAAACAATTTAATTATATTTGTTGGACAGTAATGTTTCTTCTTAGATCGTTTATTCAATGACTAACAAAACAATCAGTGACCATCACGTCAAATGTCGTCTTTGAAGTGCAGAGACAAACTAACTTCATTTTACCAGATCTGTGTCAATTCTTCCCTCTACGCTGCATCTGTAAAAAAAAAAATGTAAAAAGAAAGATCCCGTCACGCCATACACCGCATAGGAAATGTGGTGTGAGGTATATTTTGTAACCAACGACACATAGTGGATGATCTGGTCTAGTGGATGATCTGGTCTAGTGGATGAGGTGGTCTAGTGGACGATGTGGTCTAGTGGATGATGTGGTCTAGTGGATGATGTGGTCTAGTGGACGATGTGGTCTAGTGGATGATGTGGTCTAGTGGATGATGCGGTCTAGTGAATGATGTGATCTAATGGACGATGTGGTCTAGTGGATGATGTGGTCTAGTGGATGATGCGGTCTAGTGAATGATGTGATCTAATGGATGATGTGGTCTAGTGGACGATGTGGTCTAGTGGATGATGTGGTCTAGTGGACGATGTGGTCTAGTGGACGATGTGGTCTAGTGGATGATGTGGTCAGCATCACGCCCGCCGCCTTTATTTCCCAGATTTTTCTGGTACCCAATTTCAGGAGCCAGTTTGTGATCAGAAAAGAAATCTCACACCAACTGGGGATTGAACCCATCGCCTGACTGGGAAGCCAGCGCACTAACCACTGCTCTACCGCGGCCCCCTGCATCTGTGATTCATCATTTTCATTTTTATTTTCTCTGTTTCTTGACAAGTTCTCTTTCGTTGCCTCTCTTTCGTGTTCCCCTTTGGATTCATAGCATAGAGGCTCTGGTGATAGTGTTGCAAACCAAATTCCTCCGTCCATCGGTTATTTTTTTGTTTTTTTTGTTTTGCATTCGCCATATTTCTCTAATCCCCAAGGCGGTGTGCGTTGCACTGTAGTTTTTATTTTGAGCATGTAGGCCCAGTGCAAACGACTTCAGCATGTATTTTATGTAAGGGTCTGTTTCCTCCTGCATTTTCTAAGGGTTTGCTTCATCGGGGTAACGGCCGGTGCTGTGATGGGGATCGAACCCAGCACCTTCGGTTTGTGAGCCGTGCCACTTAACCACTAGGCCACGCCGTCCCCCTTGCCCATTGGTTATGATAGTGTACATTTCTCTGTGTCAATTATTCTTGATTTGTGATGATGTTCGGCCAAACATTATATGAGTCTTCCTTACACAAGTTGTGGAATAGATAACAGTGGGAATATTTCCTTTTCTGTTATTCTTAAAAACTTCGCATTATGCATAATATGTACGTAAACTTTGAAGTTTCTTAGTGTAATCTGTATGCTGAACCGCGAAGACTACCTCCAAATATTGTTTAAGCTGGCAAAGACTCTTATGGCCTAATTAATTATTTTTAGGATGCATAAATTTGCCATCTGACGTGGCTGTGTTTTCCAAGTGTGTAAACGTGCCGTTTTTTAATAGTTCATCACTTCGTCTTGAATTAGCTTGCTTATGTTTAAAATTTAGTTTGATGGTGCATGTCGTTTTAAGATTAATATTCCACGTAGTCCCTATGGAAAAAAAACATCACTTAATGCGAAATTGTTGTTCGTACATCCTAATAGATGAGGACAACTTTGTCAATATTCACTGTTTGTGTGTGTTCGGAAAGGACTAAATAAGCCAATCGTAGCCTGCAATTGTCGGTCGCGCTTAGTACAAGAAAATGGGACACTCCTACCACCGGGATTAAAGAAGGGTTGTTGTAAGCTGACTAACGTGTCGATCGTCTTTGGATAGCCTCACGTTTTCTTGATACTGCATGTCTGTAACCACCCTCCGCAATAGTGCTGTGCCAGTCTAGACGATTAATGACAATTCTTTCCCAGTCATCATGGTTAACACTGGACTGGATCAGTGATGTCTTAAGCGAGTCATTGTACCTTTTCCGTTGCCCACCGCTTGCTGTCTTGCCCTTTTGCAATTCACTATAGAGCAGCTCTTTTGTTAGACGTTGATCCAACATGCGTACCACATAACCAGCCCATATTAGCTGTGCTGCAAATATTATGCTGTGTATACATATCATGTGTAATTATATGCCGGAAAAGTACTATTAATGTCATCAATTCAGATATCATGATAAACTATGGTATCATCAATATTGCAGAAGCAAACTAACCATTCTGTGAGTATCCCATTTCCCTTGATGTGCCTAGTAATTATAATAATGAAATTGGATTGGATGAAAAATGTGTCTTCACTTCTCTCATCTCAGTTGTCCTGTAACCTAATTGGTCGTAGGCGCATCAAATCTCAGAACATTACGAACAGCCTTCGTACTCTATGCATTGCGTGGGATGATGTTTCAGTATCACATTACCGTCCACTTGTAAATATCATTTGTCCAGCGCATGTCTTTCCTGGAACAGAGTCTCGGGGTATCACTTTGGGAAAACCATTAGAACGTATCACATTTGGTAAACAATGAGAACGTATCATATTAGGCTAACCATGAGAACATATCACATTACGCAAACATTGAAAACGTATTACATTGAGCGAACCATGAGAACATATCATATTAGGCGAACAATGAGAACTTTTCACATTAGGCAAACCATGAGAGCATATCACATTGAGCAAACCATGCGAACGTATCACTTTGAGCAAACCATGAGAACGTATCACACTGAGAAAACCATGAGACCGGATCACATTAGGCAAACCATGAGAACGTATCACATTAGGCAAACCATAAGAACGTATCATATTAGGCAAACCATGAGAACGTATCATATTAGACAAACCATGAGAACGTTTCACATTAAGCAAACCATTGGAACGTATCAGATTGAGCAAACTATGAGAACGTATCACATTAGGCAAACCATGAGAACGTATCATATTAGACAAACCATGAGAACGTTTCACATTAAGCAAATCATGGGAACGTATCAGATTGAGCAAACCATGAGAACGTATCACATTAGGCAACCCATCAGAAGGTATCACATTAGGCAAAAAAAAAATTAGAACATATTATATTGAGCAAACCATGAGAACGTGCCATAACGGTGCAGACAAACAACATAAACTTATAATTGCAGTTAAAAGATGGTCATTCCATTATTGAAATGCACCAAAGAGACGCAGCGTTCTGTTATCCAGTGTTTTATCGGTGAAACATATATACAATCATTGGCGAATGCAGGTCTACGATGTTGATGCATGATTTTCACTCCATCAAATATATAAGTGAAGTAGGAAGTTCCAAAACGGCGTGAGTTCTGTGACAGACAGTTCACGATTGGGCCAGAAATACGAGTAGTTGATACATGTCAGGAACATTTGCGGCGCTTTGAAGCAGAAGGTGATGGTGTCTTAGAAACAATTGTTACTGGAGATTAAACCTTGGTTCATTACCACGAGCAAGAAACGAAGAGAGCGAGCAAGAAATGGCGCCATCCCTCCTGACCGAAACCGAAGAAGCTTCGCACACAGCAATCTGCAGAGAAAGTTATGCAGACTCTCTTTTGGGATGAACGAGGCATTATTTTAGAGCACCACCTGACCAGTGGAACACTGTCACCAGTGCCACGAATATAGATCTTCTCGGGAATCATCTTCGATAAGCAATCAAATCCAAACGGTGTGGACTTCTGACTGCAACCATCGAGGACCTCAACCTTCAATGTCTGCCACATCCGCCGTACTCACCATTCCTAGCCCCTAAGTGATTGCCACGTCATTGGACGACTAAAAGAGGCATTGGCAGGACATACTTTCAGGTCCAATGAAGAAGTCCAGCAGGTGGTCTATGAGTGGTTATACACGCGACCAAGAGAATTGTTATCTACATGAATCCATGCATTTTATAGACGCTGGTGGAAGCAACGGTGACTACGTCGAAAAATGATACAGTTGCGTTTCACTTTTTCAGAAAAAAGTTACAAAAGAAAATAAATTTAATTTTTTTTTCATCTAAGGCCCTATGCATATATATATATATATATATATATATATATGCCTCGCGGAATACCTATTTACGGGAAATTCTTCGGGAGTAGACGCGGAGAAAAATTATGCATCCTGTGCTATCTCGAGTCGCCTTGATAATGTCTTGCCACTGGCCATACGTAGCTAAGAACGAGAGGGTGAGGTTGACAAATTGCGCAAACTGCCTCACTTTAATCCAAACCACCGCACAAGTCGCACATTTCAGCGGACAGAGCACAAAGAAAATATTATGCAAACGGCTGAACAGAGAGAGTGGTCCTCATCCCACGTGATAGACGCGCATAGTTATACATATATTCATACACACACCTATGAAAATGTAATGTGTCCATACTGTGCTCTTTTGTCTCGACTGCAGATAGCATTTTCTATAGTCTAGTATTATCAGTAACAGTTAGTTTATGATCATTCATCCAGCACACCAATTCTCTTTGACTTCACGACTTTTTGAATGCTTGGAATGCTTTACCACGAAAAGTAGTAGAGGCGGGGACAATTAATGCATTTAAGAATAGAGTGAATGCACATAGCGTATAGAGCAACGAAATTTAAATGAAACTGGTTGTTTACAAACTACATAGCCTTTAAACCAGTATAAAAACGTAAAGTTAAATTAAATAGAGAGTGTACATGCTTCGTAGACCGATGCGGGAGTGCAGCTCTGTTTTTGTCACTCTGTCCTTCTATGCCCTTTCAAGTATGGGTCGCAGACGCCGTAGATAAAAGGTGTTAAGTCTGTGCCATTGTTTGGCGAAGGTTTCCGTAGTTTCGATGCCATACAGGAGCGTGCTGACGACACATGCATTGTACATCATGGCTGGGGTTTAAATTGTCATCCCCCGTCCTCCCAAAGATGAGTTGTGTGGTCAAATGGAGCAGCATCTTTTCCAAATGCTTCTGTATATCTCTAGGTCTAGAGAGAGCTTGGCGTTGATGAGAGACCCCAGTGTAGGTATTGGTGCACACTCGCCAGTTCATGTTGATAACGTGGCGAAGTGGTTAAGCCGTCGACCTCTTGATTACGTGGTGTGTGTTCGACTCCGGACTCCGCCGTCTTTTTCACGGGTGCTTGATGCGGAGTACCAAGCATCTCATAGTCGCCCCCTAGTCGTCGTATCCTTGACTTGCCAATGGGGTCGGGCAGCTCGAGACGAGAGAGTGAGTATAAAAAGTAGCTCAGTTAATCCTTACTAAAAATAGGGCTAGCAAAATAAATTATGCCATCGTCTGCGATGGACTGGGATACACTGACTGCATTCTGCGATGAATGGGAACTGGTTGACATCCTTAAGCTGGTAGAAACCGAATCACTGCTCACTGATCAACTCTGGACGGATTCAGTATCACACCCACGATGTTTTCAACGGTCTGCTGAGGAAACTACGAGTCGGAGGATATTGAAATTTTGCAAACTTGACGGTTGGTATGTACTGTTTAAACCAAAAGTGGCGCCATCATGCGCATCGTACGTATGTTCAATTGTTATAGTTAGGTCCGGTTTCATTTGAACCTGCCTCGTAGCTGTTGTCTTTATTCCAAGAAGGCTACTCCACACTCGGCTAACGTTCAGTTTGCGTGATTGGCAGCACATAGAAAGTCAGGTCTTGGGAACTCTAGCTTAAAGATGCTCAAATTTGTTTTGGAAATCATATCTGACTTACTTGCCTCGTAGTCTAGCGACAACAGTGAAAACATGACCTCGTGCCCCGTCTCACAGCACTTTACTGTTTGTGTTCAGTAACAGCGTAGTTGTTTCACAGAATTGTAATTTATCAACTGTTTAATGTCAAGGTCAACATTCCCATTGTCCTCACGCCTTGTATTCCGCGCCAAGGACGATTAATGACGCTTTTTCTGGTGCTGTGACATATTCTAGCAAGTTTGGATAACAGCACATTCGTATTATCGGCAAATCGTTAAAAAATGTCAAGCTAATTAATGCCCTTTTGCACGATCACTGGTATTGAAACAATATTTTTCTCGCGTGTTCTAATATGTTTGCCACGATGTATCTGCAAAAATGATAATCAAAGTATTTATTTATATTATGTGGTTCCTGGAGGATTATATGGTTGAGGAATAAAGGCAGATTGTTAATGTTGCCTGCCGCATCAGAGGAAGCAATCTCATTTTAAAACCTAAATAATTTTAAACCTCAAACAGAAAAATCTACCTTCTATCTGTTACTGTGGTTTTGAACCCGCTTTCTTCCAGGACCATGTTTCTGTGCATGAATAATCATCTCATATATATGAACATGCACGCGTTGAATGAATTATTTGTAGGACGCAATTAGATACGCAATTAGATGCAATATTACAGGTCATCAAATTGACATCAGATGTGATCATTGTGCATTAGATCCTGCAAGAGAAAATAGAGTGATACTTACTTACTTGCTTGCTTGATTACTTACTTACTTTCTTACTCACTTATATACTTACACACTTATTTACGCACTTACACACTTATTTACTTACATATTTACTTACTAATGCACTTACTTACTTTCTTACTCACTTATATACTTACACATATACTTACGCACTTACTTACGCACTTACTTACGCACTTACTTACGCACTTGCATTGGCACTTACTTACTTGTTTACTTACTTACTTACACACTTAAACATTTATAAACTCACTTACTTGCACACCTACACACTTACGAACTTACTCATACACTTACACACTTACGAACTTATTTACTTACACACTTACGAACTTATTTACTTACACACTTACGCACTTAGTTACGCACTTACTTACACACTTACTTACACACTTACACACTTACTTGCACACTTACACTCTTACTTACACACTTACACACTTACTTACACACTTACGCACTTACACACTTATGCATTTACTTGCGCACTTACTTACACACTTACTTACACACTTACACACTTACTTACACACTTATGCATTTACTTACGCCCTTACACAATTACGAAGTTACTTACACACTTACGCACTTACTTACACACTTATGCACTAACTTACACACCTACGAACTTACGTACACACTTACACATTTACTTACGCAATTACTTACACACTTACTCACTTACTTACAGACTTTCGCAATTACTTACGCACTTACTTACCTATCTACATACCTACTTACTTACCTATTTACCTACCGACCTACCTAACTGCCTACCTACATACCTACCTACTTACTTATTTACCTACCTACACGTATATATACTTACCTACCTTCCTACACACACACACATATATATATATATATATATATATATATATATATATATATATACCTACATACATACTTACCTACATACTTATCTACTTTGCTTACTTTCTGTGTCCGGCTACCTTCTAGATCATTTTTAATCTATGCCTATATCACTAATGTCACTAAATATATGTATCTCTCTTTCTTTCTCTTTCTCTCTCTCTCTCTCTCTCTCTCTCTCTATATATATATATATATATATATATATATATATATATATATATATATATATGCCTCTCTCTCTCTCTGCATCTATCTCATTCCATTTCCCTTTTTAGTTGCCTTCTCTCCCCATCTCTCTCTCATTTTCAGTGTCTTATCCCTTCTCACTCCCTAACGTTCACGCTTGGTTTATCTACCTTATGGAGGGAGGTCGTGTTATTTGAAAACGTTTTACTGACAGACAGATCGTTAGGTGCACGCCCAGTGTTTATGTCTCTGACACTAACATTGCTGTAAAACATATCTTTGTTGGTCTTTAATTTAATTTGTGTACATGTTTTTCTCGTTAAAGAGCCTTGATACGATGTTTACATTAGTTTCATTTGTTTTCAATGTATGCTGGTCCATGCGTGTGGGCAAATGAGATTGCAGACTTGTTGCGTTCAGTTTGATTGCATTGATTGATGTACCTTTATATATCTAGAAAGCTTGTTTGTTGGGACAGAGGATTGGACAGACGGTAATAATATATTATGTCTCATAACAGAAACTGCTGTCGCGGATAAAGTGTTATAGCTGCGTTTTTCAACTTTTATTTACCCTTGCGGAAACCTTGAAATGATATTCATGTCCCATAGCATTCTTGTATAACTAGTATATAACGGCTGCAACAGAGCATAACTTTTTATAACAATAATAATAATCATCATCAACTGCCCTGCCGGTTGAGTTGACAGTTATAAGATTCTATTTCTACTTATCACGTGTGTCGGTTATCAGTTCCGCCGTTGTTTGCCTACCATGCAAAGCCTTCAAGTTGTCTAATATTTTCTCTCTTTGCCTCACTCTGTTCTTTAAGTCAGCGATTCTGCCCGTTGCCACCGTGTGTCCCAGCCCACCTTGTCTCACGACGTGCCTGAAATGAGATGACTGCCTTGTTCTGATTTCTACCATAGCTTGTCGCTGTGACTGTGTTTCTTCAAGAACTACGTCATTCGATTTCTTTGCAGTCTGTGGAACGTTCAACATTCTTCTGCACAGCCACATTTCCGATGACTCCAATAATTCCTGTATGTGCCTTCTGATTCTCTATGACTCGCTGCTGTATGTCAGTACTGGTTCCACGTAGCATACACGAACTTTCTTCATTCTATCCAGAGATATGGTCTTCTTGCACAAGATTCCACTCATACCTTGGAAGACCGATTTTGCTTTGGCTATTATATTCTTTATTTCAGAAGTACATCTCCAATCGGAACTCATGTGGGTGCCCAAGTATTGAAATGAGCGTGCTTGTTTTCGTTCCGTCTCGTTCACCTTTAAACAGCAATTTTGAGATTTGTGTTTCTAAGTTTCGGTCATTGCGTCTGATTTATTTTGATTTAAATTGGGGCCTTCATTGTCTCTTTGACTAGTTGTTGTAAATCTGACTCATTTCATTTTAATAACCAAGAATTTTCAAAATATATGTCGTACGTGAACAGCACAATTGCGAATGTGAATTCAAACACAAAAATACCTAATAAATACATTTACAAATGATTAGTATATTGATCAATTATTCTCGAGAAACACATATCGATTTCTCGAAAAACCTTAAAGTTTCGGAGAACCCCGGCTGAAAAACGTTGAGTTATAGCCTTTATTGCTCTAAGCCACAGCTATTAGGAAAAATGGGGTGTGCACCAGGTCCCTTCCTCGCTGCCTTTCTTTCCATAACCGTAGGTTATTTAATTAACTCTGTGTCTGTAATTCTCGTTAAAAAATGTCTTGATATTTCAATTAGTTTCTTTCATTCTTTATTGTTGTGTACACATATCTTGCGTGTAACTAGCGCGAGGCAGAGAAGATGGAAAATCTGTTGGATTTAGATTGATGTAATTGATGTGTTATTTTTTGTATATCTCTGCGCTGGTTCTCGATGCGAAATGTGGTTTCTCACGTATGTGCTGCATTGCATCTAGCAAAGCTAGATTTCTGTCTGACCTTCCTTCGTCCCAATGACATTTTCTTCATCATTTACCGCTCCTAATTTCTTCTTTTATTTCATCATCCGTAACATCATTCACATCATCAACTACCAGATTTGAAACTTCTTATTTTCTCATAATAAGGATACATTTTCCCGTCTCCCAACCTGCGCCCACCCACCCTGCCCACTGTATTTCTTTTTCAGGTTTTTTTATATTTTCCAATAGCGTCTTCTTAATATCTATATGTCTATCTTCAGTCTATTTATATCATTAGGTGTGGCCTCTTTTGTTTCATATTTTTTAGCAAGCGATAATTTTCCGGTGACTTGCCAGGTCAATCCCAGCATCTGTTACGATCAGTTAGGTTGATAGCCCCTGGAGTATACAATCAGCTATTTTTGGGACTAGTGGTGGTGGAACCGTAAATTAGAATAAGGTAGACCCGCAGCCTGTCAAGCGCCGTCTATGCTGCTCCAATATCCACATAACCAAGACCAGCGCCATACAGTCCCATTTGTTGCAACATATTCTCTGTGTGGCGAGAATTCCTACACTTTTCCTCTTACTGCCAGTGAAATATCGTTTCAGAGTAACAATCTCAAATTGTTCCCCTCTAATCTACCATGGACCACCATTCTGTTCTCCTAGATATGTCTTGCAATCATTGTCGCCTGCGTCTTAACCAGCGTCTTAACCTGCGTCTTAACCTGCGTCTTAACCAACATATTTACCAGTGGAAAATGTGTACATGCTCGCATGGGGGACAAAAGAAACGATACAAAGACACTCTAAAAGTTTCTTTGAATAATGTATCCCATGATGTTGCTGCTTGTGAGCTGCTTGCTCCGAACCGATCAGCCTCGCGCACTACTATCACACATGATCTTGCACTGCTGAGCAGAGAACCATTATGGAGGCGCAGGGAATGCGAGCTGCACAAAAGGAAAAAATGCAAGTCTGCCCAATTACAAATGCTGTTCACGTGTGCACTACGTGCGGTAGAGTTTGTCACGCTCAGATCGTACTGTACAGTCATATGCAGTCAACATGTCTGATGTTGTCCTCATCTTCGCTTGCGATGGGCAACTAGGTAAATATTGATGAGTAATGCTGTATCCAAGAAAAGACCATTTAATACTTCCATCTCTTTATGGTATTTTCATCTCTTCTTCCAAGATGCATTAGCTCATATTTCTTCTGTCCGTTGTCCTATATGAAAACCTTTTGTTCTTGTTTTTGACTTAACTTGGTATCTGCAACAAACTTATACATGTTTTTGTATACCTCGTGGTGTGGGATACATCTTGATCATCTATCTACCTTTCTCTTTTATTGATTAAAAGTATGTTTTTCTATTCTGATTTTTTGTTATACAGGGTGCTGTATGATTGACTAGAATATGTACTTTTCTCTTTGATTTATTCAACGAATGTTATCTTGATTGTTGTTGTGTAGGTTGTGCTAGTGATTGACTAGAAAATCTGCATTTCTCTTTGATTTATTTATTTGTTGTCGGCATATCTTACTGATTTTGGATGGGTGGGGGTTTTGGGCGGGTGGGGGGGGGGGGATTGGGGGGGGGGGGGGGTTGTAGGTTGGTATTGACTACAAATTCCATCTTTAACTTTTATTTAGTTTAATTATGTTTGTATATTGTACTGCATCTTGGGTGTAGGATTATGGTGGTGTTCTCAATAAAATCTACATTTCTATGTGACTTTTTTATTTATTTGTAGAACCTGACATTCAAGAAAACGAAACAGTTGTAATAAAAACACCTCTAGAAATAAGTCACAGATTATTGACAGAATCATGCAGGAAATTATGGACGCCATAACAATTGAAGCATTTCACCATTTTTGGAAGAAGTGACTTAATCGGCTAGAGTTAATCTTCACAAAATCATGAGAAGAAATAAGAGCCCCAGACGATTAGCAACAAGCTGGAAGAAAATATGTAGGGAAATAAACTGTAACACTTACATAGAAACATTGCTACTAAATTGTGCAGAAAAAAAATGCATGTGGAAATACTTGAGCAAGAATAAGTTCAATTTGAATTCAATAAGGCAATTAAGCGGAAGCAAAATAGAATGCTATAAGCATTTAAACATAACATTTTCTTGTTATGAAAAAACATACACGCTGGGCAATATTAGAGAATATCGGAATACAAAGACAACTACTAGATTTCTTATTCTTCTGCGTTCAGGTCCTTGGGTTATACTAGATCTGTAGTCCTATCGAAAGGACGAAGTCCACAGTTCCCTCCAGATCCGTGTGGCAGCCCCACAGCTTTTGCGTCACCTTGGCTCCATTTGGGCAGGTCTTGCATTGTAGGTCTCTGTGCATTGGGCGGCCCTGTAGCATGTGTTCAAGGGCTGGACTCCGGTTCCACGTAGGCAGTCATTTGTGTGTGATATCTTGAGCTGATGTACGTGACCCAATAGTCTGCAGTGGCCAGTTCTCCGGTGAAAGATGGGAGGTCTGTAAATGTCTGTGGATTGAGTCAGGTCTATTGCTCACTTCCATGTCTTTCTTCCATTTTGAGTTGTACTAATTGTCGGTGGTGGTTTTTGCCTCTCGGTAGGACATTGCATGGATAAGTTGCTTCATTTTCCCAACTGCTATAGACAGGGCATCATCTCTTTCATTCCCTGTGATTCTACAATGAGAAAGTAGGCACTGAAGAGCAACTGTTCAGGTTTTTTTTTACTATTGTTGAGCTCCGATCCTATTTCCCGCAGCATTTGTTCACCTATGGAGTTTTGTATTGCTTCTAGTTATGATCTACAATCTATAAAGAATACAATCTGAATTGGCGAGTGTTCGTCTGATCTATGAGCATTCTTAGTGCCTTTTGGAGCGTCATAAACTCTGCCCTAAAAGATAATGAGAGAGTGATGTACCATATAAATACAGATCTAAGTGGAGCAATTGATGGAATCACGGATACTTTGAGATACGGAAGAACAACAAGGATTTATGATTTCACCATTGATATTCAGCATTTACATTGACAAAATAGTAACAGAAGCCAGCCAAACTACAACGAAAAAAGGACATTTTCTTCGTTTGCTATTGATAAACAGTAGTTATTTCCTTCATAACTTGGTGACCCGTCTCAGGGCATACAATTTGTTGGGTAAGGGAGGGCCACTATGCCACTCTAGTCCTCTCGATGAAACAGAAGATAGGAGAATATGTTCCATCGTATGTTTGTTCTCTCATCTCGGGCACATATCTGTTTGCCCATTTATTTATTTTGTAAACAGGTGATTTTTCAGTCCACTGTGACCTGTTAGCAGTCTGAATATTGTAACTTTATCTCCTTTTCGCAAGGAGAATCTTTCTGCTATATCGGATTCTGGTGGTGATTCGTGTTTTGAGTTCGTTTCTACGTCTGATGTCTCAATTTGATTGGTCTCATGTGATTTTATCCATTTATATATTCAACGGAAGAAGAAAAGGCATACAGCCCTGTCTCACACCCGTAGTGATTCCTGAAGCATATGTGATACTACCAGTCATACTAACGACGTTTATACTAGTACGATACAGTACAGTGCTCTTGTAGTATTTAGTAGTTAACCTTGTACATCATAATCTTCCAGTATCATCGAAAGTTTAATCCTGTCTTTCAATAATAAATTGTGTGTACATGTCGCTGCGGAGTCGGTCGTGTCCTGTTCCAAGGCGCAGTATGACAATCTGCTCTTGCCTACATTTATTGTGATAGTCATCTTGTATTTGTGTTAGAAGCTCTCATTGATTTAATCATCTTTTTCTTTTGATTGTATGTAACTGGTAAATCTGGTTGCTCGTCTGCGGCACCTTCTCTCGTCAGTGTGTCAACTCTCTCATTTCTTGGTATTTCGCAGTGACACGCTATCCACTGCACCGTGATTCTGCACGGGTTGCTCAATGTTGACAATAAAACTTGTAGATCTGACAGCTTTCCGGATGCTTTAACAATTTGTACATCCTGTCTTTTACTTTATTGTTTTTTTTTCAGTTTATTCAAGAGTTCTTCTTTCCATACCTTGTCAAATACTTCCAATAGGTCTATATATGCTGCTAGTAACAGTTTCTTGTCTTGCAAAGCATCCTCAATGCCTTGGGAAAGATAAGTTGCTTGGTCCTCAGTAAAGAAGCATTTTCGAAAACACGCTTGCTGTGACACAAGGAGGTTCTCACTTTCAAGGTACCATCCTGAAATTAATGACACGTTTCATTGTTTTACAAAGACAACTTGTAAGGCTGATTGGTCTATAGCTGGATGCTGTGGAATTGTCTTTCCCTCGTTTTAGGAGCATTATCATAACTGCATCTCTCGAGGTCTGAGCGGGATCTGCCTGAGGTCCAACTGGCATTGAAGATCTGTATCAGTTTTGTCTTCCCTGGTACTCCCAAGTTATTTTTCATTTCGTTTCATACCCAGTCAGTCCCTGGTGACTTTCTCATTTTTAATTTGGATTTTGCTAGCTCCAATTCTCTGATAGTGAATGGGGTCTCCATAACCTCTGGTATAGTTTCATCACTTAATACATTTTGTTGCTTATCTCTGATCTCCTGCTGTTTCTCTGATAGTGAATGGGGTCTCCATAACCTCTGGTATAGTTTGATCACTTAATACATTTTGTTGCTTATGTCTGATCTTCTGCTGTTTCTCTGTACTAACTTCAATGTCATTGTCTTTAGCAAAAGAGTCTGTAAAGTGGCAGCTGCCTGTTTACCTGTGATGATGTTCCCATCTTTTTTTAGTGCAACCCTTGGGTTTCTCCCAGTACTTTCATCATTTAGGTGTTTTACCACCTTCCATATTTTCCTGGTGTCATTTTCAAAGTTCAGGGACCCTGTTTTATCCTTCCAGCTTTTCCTCCTGTACTGCAGCTTAGTCCTTTGAAATTTGGCTTTGGCATCTTGAAAATTGATGTAGTGATTTTGACTTGGGCTAGTCTCTGCTTGCTTTCGAGAAGTTTCCACTTCATTGTGCAGTTGCTCTAGTTCACTGTTCCAGTAAGGTCTATAGTTCTGTTGTACCCCTCTAGGTATTGTTTCACGGGCAGCCTGTAGTATGTGTCTGCTGAACTCGTCAACTACCTTATCTATATCTCTGTCTACATTTAGATCTTTAACTAGTATACTGGTACGATGCTGGTACATTCTCCAGTCTGCCTTTTTGTAGTTCCACCTTGGTAGTGTGCTGCTCTCCCTGACACATTCATTTTCAACTGTTAGAAAAACTGGCATGTGACCACTATCACCCAGATGTTTCCCAACAACGCGTGTGATGTTCCACTTCATATTTCGTGAATGGGAGTGCTAACTCTGTTGTGGAGGTAGTATACCATGTTCTTAAGTAGAAGGTCGGCAGGTCGGTTGGCTGATTGATCAGGATAAGTCCATTGTCATCCTGCCAGTTTTTTAATTCCTCTCCTCTCTTGTCCATTTGATCGTAGCCCCAGCTTTGTTAATGGCTGTTGAAATCTCCACACACAATCAGTTTATCTTTTTTTTAGGGATTGAATCCAGTGTCAAGAGTCGGTCACTCAGGCAGTAGTAATTCAGCAGGTGAAATTCTGAATTTTCTATCTTGTTCAAGCATATGGTATTCTGATTGCTCTATATATGCTATAAGCTGGCTTGCACTGATATTATTCCTCACCAGTGCTATTATTCCACCCTATCGTCTGCCTTTTCGGTCCATCCGATAGCACTGATATCCTTTAATGTTGAACACTGTGTCTTTGTTTAGATGTGTTTCTTGCATGCAGCACACATTGCCTTGCTCTTTGTTTAGATGTGTTTCTTGCATGCAGCATACATTGCCTTGCTCTTTGTTTAGATGTGTTTCTTGCATGCAGCATACATTGCCTTGCTCTTTGTTTAGATGTGTTTCTTGCATGCAGCATACATTGCCTTGCTCTTTATTTAGTGCATGTTTAAGTTCTAGTTTGTTTCTGTAACCATCTCTTTTGCTATTGACTCCTTCCGCATTCCAGTGCGTTTTTTCAGTGGTCTTTGCTTTGTGCTGTTTAGTCAGTAGCTCTATTCTCATGCCTGCTGGCTTCACAAGGCAACGGAGAAGGACCTCTAGTAACTAAGGTTGGGCATTCCACGGAACCCGGCACTGCACCTGCATGGTTGTAAACCACAGGCAGAGTGCCATAGCGTTTTGTTAACATAGACATACTCCCATATTGCGAAAATATTGCTGTAGTGCGCCTCTTGACTAGTTGCATCCGACTTCAGCACCTTAAAATTGCTTGAGCAGATTGTGGTCTTGCTCGAAAGGGTGTGATGATGGTGATGGACTAATGGACCCAGTTCAGTGTGTCTGCGTCCCAGGATCGTTACGTCCTGCCAGAAACGTAGCATATACATGTGAGTGAGGTATCTCCTTACTCCCCTTTAGCATTCTAGGTTCATCTGCACTGATGGTACGCCTAGAATTCCCAGCCATCTGAGAAGTTGTCACAAAGGGGCAGAAGTGCAATGTCCGCTGGCCTGCATCTCTTCGACGTCAATTGGGATGACTGATAGAAGACACAAGTAAAGAACGAGGCAAGAATACATTTAACCAATTATGTGGGGGTGGATTAGTTTAGCTCAGAGCGTGTACCACTCGCCGGTGGGTTCTGCAACTTCCTCTAAGGGAACCACCTGCTCCTCGGCCTCTTAGTCTGGCCCGTCTCGAAGGACCTGTCTGGCTTGGGTGACCCTAACAGGAGTAAAACTCCCGCCGGCATAGCTCCCTGAATCATTTGGACGTGCAAGCTCTCCAACTCTTCAAGGTATTTACTCTTCAAATTAAGTTTTGAACAGCGGTGGTCCAACAATCGGTCTTATTCTCTGTTCTTTGATCTTTGCATACATTTTACTTGCATAACTAAGTAGCGAAATGCTACTTAAATAATTTCGTTTGTTGTTCTTTTTCTTCTAAATCTGCACGATTGGAGCTTATTGCCAGTCGTCTGGTACATGTTCATCTTTCAATGCCGCTGTAATGAGTACTTCAGTCACATTAACCGTGAATTCCTCTCCGTTGTTTTGCCGTCCTTGCCTACTAACTTATGTTTATGACTGTTCTGTATCACCCTCTATTTCTTGAATATATATTTCAAGCTATATATGCTCTGAATTGCATGGTAGAAATACTGAATCCTTTGTGAAAACAGTAGGGTTCAGAAGTCCTCGAAAGCATTCCTACCAGCGACCTCTTCTGCTGAATGCACGCATTATATATAGAAAAACAATACTTTCCATAGATGACTGAAGTAAGATTGAAGCATTCGTTTCTGAATCTGATATTTACAAAACTGAATAAATGGAATTTTTGGCGTATTGATCTTCCTTGCTCGCCGTAATGTTTCCAAGTTTATTCTCTTGCTTTTTTTATTATACTCTCAGTGTTTCGTTTTTGCTGTCTGCAAGATAATATAACCATCTTGCTTCTTGGACGTCAACCAACCTTTATAAGCTTCCTTCGTAGACCGTGTGTGTATATATATATATATATATATATATATATATATATATATGTATGTATGTATGTATGTATGTATGTATGTATGATTGTATGTAACCTGACTCTGAAAGGCGCAAACAGGACACAAGCGTAAAGAAGAAGTATGTGTGTGTGTATGTATGTATATTTATTTACATATATTAGTACGTATGAAAATATCTTCCGTATTTAACCGCATACTACTCATCATGTGCACAGATAAATATTTACGTTGCGATCGAGCGAATGTGTTTGTATTCATTGTGTATATGCGTCTGCGCGCGAGTGTGTGTGTGTGTGTCCCCCCTCGTGCATACAATTATATATCAAAAGGTGAATGCTCGTGACTACATTTGTGAACATAATTTCAACCTTCCAACGCTAATGCTGATAACCACGCCTTGATAAATCGTGGCTAGTAATCTTTGATCGACCCTTAATCTCTTCAGCGTGACAAGCCCACATGAGACACACGCAACAGGTGGAACCGGCTGAGCAGAGCACAACAGATCGACCGGAGAAAGTTCAACAGACAGCTCAATATTCTACCTTGTAGGAGAACGAGTGTGAGAGGTGATGCGGACTAACTGAACAATAATTGTGACTAATGTAAAGTCGGGACTATTTTAAGGGTCTGAAATTCCCGAAATATATTTAGATTTCCATTATTACACTCAAGAGGTGTTAATTGTTTTCATTTGTGTTGTTCGCTGTCTTTGGTGAAGACTTTTTTTTATCTTTACGTATGTTTTATTCATGTTGTAGTTCCAACGTTATATCTGAGCCACATATGTGTGTATGCTTGTATACTTAGAAACGAGGAGAGCAACTAATCTAGCACCTATAAAGATTAGGATTTGTGTAGATTGGTTTGCCACAGATTCTCCTTCATATTCTCACTAACACGATTGGCTCACAAACCGAAGGTGCTGGGTTCGTTCCCCATCACAACACCGGCCGTTACCCCCTGAGAAGCAAATCCTTAGAAAATGCAGGAGGAAGCAGACCCTTACATAAAATGTATGCCGAAGTCGGATGCACTGGGCCGACAGGCGCAAAATAAAAACCTTAGTGCAACGTACACCCTTAAGAAATAGGTAAATAAAGTGAATAAAATAAAACACAATAAAAAACAAATGAACTAACGTCATACATCACATCTCACTATTTTATGAATATTATTTTTTCAATTTATTTTTGTCTATCGACCGTATCTGTGTTATTATCAAAAGTATGGCCTTCCATTTCAAAATATATATGGACATTGCATGTTAGGCCTTCTCTTTTTGTTTCAGAGTAAACAAACATGAATATATTGTATGGCCCAATTACACTCATAGAACCACCATAGCCTAACTGTTTATTTAAGTTCACATTGTAAGCTCATAGTACCAACATAGCTTTACTTTTTATTTTAACTCACCCTTTACCATTAAACCCAGAGTACCACCACGGCATCACTTTATTGTAACTCACAACACTGCCACAGCCTCATCTTATCTATATTTATTGTTTCCTGGACTGTTACATTGATTACAATATCGGGCAGTTCATTTTGACACGTGCCATTTGGTTTTACTTGTTCATTTTTACAACTGTCAGTAGCGTATTGCTAGTATACATTGTTTTGTCAGATTGAATTTGGTAAAGTGAGGTTTGGGATATCATCTTTGCAACGAACAGCAAGATTGAAATTATATAACATGATCACACATAACAAAATGTTTGATCAATCCCAGATATGATGTGTGGCCCTCTTGATCAACTCTAAGGTAATCGATGAATTTTCTTCCATAACCTTATGAATGATGATTCATTGAGATGTACACTGCTTCTTTTTATATTTGGGAGTAACTTTTGATCGCAGTCTGTCTTATACGTACTACGTTCATCATACTAGAAAGTAATGCGAGCAAGGTCTTAACGGCATGAGTAGATAGTGGACACAGAAGCTTCGAAACTACGAGGTATGTGAAAATTAAAGAAGTTATACACTGGTATCCGTAGTAACGACATCGGAACTGGATAGAGGTGACACGTGAATATTGATCAGCAACTGGCTCCAGGATTATGACGCTTCACTCGATAACCGGCAATGCACAGGTTGTAAAGTTTTGAATTCATACACTACTCCAGTAGTGAGAGGCACCTGTGAGGAGGGATCGGGATAGTTTGTAACCACACACACACACACACACACACATACACACACACACATATATATATATATATATATATATATATTTATACATGCGCATGTGTGGGCGTGTGTATATGTATGCATATATTTATATATATATATTTATGGATGTATGTATGTATGCATGTATGAGGGGGTCGCTGTAATCAAGAGGCTACGGCACTCGCCTCTCACAGTGGTGAACGGAAATGGGCGATCGAATTCCGCAAGTTTCAAGAGACCCCTGGTCTCACAGCCGGTAAGACCAGAGTGCCTGCATCCAAAGTTACCTCCAGTCGTCTCGACCAATAGTCTTGATACTGATCCAAGGTAAGTCGGGATAAGAGTGAGATTGATGACCAACGCATAATCTTCGCACTATAATATAAATACAGCGCAAATCACATTATTAGAATAGAACAGTCTGATTTAGCCATCATCGCTTCGCGGTGGACAAAAACTATGTATGTATGTATGTATATATGTATGTATGTATATATGTATGTATGTATGTATGTATGTATGTATGTATGTATGCATGTATGTATGTGTGTAGATATGTATGTATGTATGTATGTATGTGTGTAGATATGTATGTATGTATGTATGTATGTATGTATGTATGGGTGTAGGTATGTATGTATATATGTGTGTGGCTATATATGTATGTACGTATGTATGTGTGCAGGGATTCCGTGGCGAAGTGGTTAAGCCGTCGTTCTCGTGATCAGGTGATGTGGGTTCGACTCCGAATTTCGCCGTCTTTTCCACGGGTGCTTGATACGGAGTCCCCTGCATCTCGTAGTCGCTCTCTAGTCGTCTTGTCCTTGACATAAATAGTAGCGCAGTTAATCCTTACTAAAAATAGCGCTAGCAAAATAAGTTATGCCATCATCGTCTACGATGGACGGCGGCCTTTGCCTTTGCTTTGATGTATGTGTGTATGTATGTATATGTAAGTATGGATGTATGTATGTAAGTATGGATGTATGTATGTAAGTATGGATGTATGTATGTATGTATGTATATTGTGGGTAGGTATATATGTAATAATGTATGTATGTATGTATGTAGTATGTAGGTGTGTGTGTATGTGTGAATGTATGCATGTATGTATGTATGTATGTATGTGTGTGCGTGCGTGTGTGTTTATGTGCGTGCGTGTGCGTATGTGTGTATGTATCTGTATATACGTAGGAATGTATATGTATGTGTTTATATGTTATATGAGCAGCTATAATTGCATACATATTCTGCATAAAATGCAGACATTCATATATTCACACATAAAAATATATATTTACAATCATGGATATTCTCACACATACAAATTAATTCAACATTTAGAAGTCAAACTGTCAACATTTTTAGCTATCGTCAATATGTCTTCCTAAGTTCACATGCATCTGCATCTAGTTTTAAGCTTACACCTGGCTAGTCATGTAGAGTAGAATCTCAGACAGGAGCCAGGTGCGATCATTTGCTTTACGTTTTTGTGTTAATTATATGTCCCATTCTTTTTCTCCGCCTGTTAATTGGAAAACCATCGAGCTACCTGGATTTGTTACTGCCTCCAGCAAATTCTGGAGCACAGCTTCCATTGTCGTTGTTTTAGCTGTTAAACTGGTTTTGAAAATGGCAGTGAATTTTCCCCCTTCAGCAGTTGCGATTGTAAATGGTGTCTTAATTAGATTCATGTCGTTGTTAGTCAAGACCATCATCGTATTCTGGCCAATCATCGTATTCAGCACAATGATCGTTTTCAGGACAATCATCGGGTTCTGGACAATAATCATTTTCAGGACAATCATCGTTTTCAGGACAATCATCGCATTCAGAACAATCATCGTATTTAAATAACAGTCATTTTTAGGACAATCATGGTATTAAGGGCAAAAATCGTATGCAGGACCATTATCGTATTCAGAGCAACCATGATATTCAGGAAAATTCTTTTTTTTCAGAACAATTATCATATTTAGGACAGCCATGGTATTTAGGCCCACTATAATGTTCATGATAATCATTAGATTCAAACAATTACATTATTCAGGACAATCATCAGATTCAGGACAATTACCGTATTCAGAACAATAATCAGATTTAGGACAATTTTCATGTTCAGTACATTCATCGTAATTAGGACAATAATCGTATTCAGGACAACAGTATCATGATCAACTTTTTGTTTAATCGTGCCAATGCGGCGTTAATTTTATTTGTAGACTTCGGCAGTTCGATTTATAGGATTCAGAAATAATGACCCATCGGCCATGCAGTCATCACACAGAGTACATAGTATATTTGTATTTCACTTAGCGATAAATGAAGCATACGGCTTACCAGGTTTTTAACCGGTGCCCTCTGTCTAGGTGACCAGATCTTTCGGCCACGCACTATCCCATCATGATCAACAACAAAAAACATAAATATTATGCAACACGATAAGGAAGAAGACAAATGTCTCGTCATGCAAAATATACTGATCAGACATGTTAGTCAGGGTCAGGCAAAACATACTGGCCAAGACCCTCACCTGGGCTTCCTAGTAGCTCTCCCTGGAAACGGACCTGTTTTCATGGCAGCCTGGCTGAGGAGGTGAGGGATCGACGTTATCCTCGTAGTAGTGAGTGATACGCAGATGAAGCCATCCATGGCACAACCGCCTGGAGGAAACAAGTGTAACAGTTCCCGCCGGAACAAAAGAGTTTAGGACAGGGGTGATGTGGTTGCTGATAACAAAGACACATGAACATGTTAAAGCTTAAAGCTACCTGAATGCGTGTCAAGGTCACTCACCGTCTCAACAAAGAAAAACAGAGTTGGGGCAAAGAATGTGGACAGGTAGGAGCTGACCACTGGCGTTCCGATTTGGGCAGTGGGAGAATGAGTGACAGAGTTATTGGCAGCGGAGCTTGCTGCGATAGATGAGTGACAGGTGTGCAAAGTATTTCGTTCCAATAAGACTAAATAGAGCCATCCCCCTGAGATCCATTGGTCAGCTCTGATTCTGCTTGAGTGTATATAACTCGAGACAAAGTTTAGCTCAGGAGACTGGATGAGAGAGGCTGAATGGAGAGGAGATGAGAGCGAGAGAGAGACTGAATTTAGATAGTAGTTTAGCTCACCGATTTGATAGAGGAGCGATTGATAGACTGTCGTACGAATGTTAGTCATAGAACAGGATCGCTCAAATAGGTGTGTGAGTTTTGTATTAATAGATAATCTGAACGTCTGTTGTAAGCAGGACACTTTGTGAACGAGGTATGTCCAGATCGCCCGCCTGAAGGGATTTGAGTGAGGAAGAGTTTTTGATAAGGTGTGTTGAGGATACAGTTAAAGAGATGTATGTGTGATGTGTGTGGCAATAGAACTGGGTAATGATAGTTGGGAATTCCATCAAGAGCTAATGCTGAAAATTTCCGCTTTAGTTAATATTTATATTAACATATATATAATATAGGGATATTTAGTTAAGATGATATGTATTTTATTGTGTTTGTAATTTCACTACTCATTTTTCTGGTTTGAGTATTATATAAAAAATATGTCCTCTGCTGTGTGCTATATTATTTGCAGTGTGTGGTCATGATGATGTGGATGAGTGTGATAGTGTTCTAAGTTAGAATAACCCTAGGGCAAACAGTGGGATCTGCTACATCAGGTCCACCTTCATCAGCACGCTCGAGATGTGAGGAAACCTACTGCAACCTGTCACTTAACGTCCCTTTCAGGGCGCACAAAAGAATTTACCTACTCATTGTGAGCAGTCACAAACAACAATACAAAACGTTGCCCCATCCTATGGATTGATATGTTTATATAAGCTCAGAAAAGTGTTATTATGTCTTTTGATATTGATAAAAATATCTAAACTCTTGTTCCTCTGATTTAATTCATTAATTCTCTTCTTCATTTTAATTTCTTTTGTTTTATTTTATTTTCACCAAATTTGCTCAATTTTTTTAAGCACCCAAATTTCAAACACCTCAGTTTTGCTCTTCCAGCGTTCGTTGATTGTCCAATAATGACAAATACTCGTAATAGTTTATCACTCTCATTTCTAATTTGGGACTTGCGAATAAAAACAAACACACCGACCTTAATGCATTGTAGCGGCTGTTATTCGTATTATTTGTCAGCTCATGTTTTTGTAGTTTGTTGGCCTTGGTGGCGTCCATTAGGTAGTAATGTATGTTTCTTCTTAGCGCGATTTCTGACCTTGCCTGCACATGCTATTTCACACTATAGTTCATGATGCAGAAATCTGTATCTTCAAAATTCATTGTATTCTGAGTTCAATTCGGAAGAATTTGCTATAACTACTTCTTCGTCTTCGTTCGTTCTCAAACTCCCGCTAGCAAGCCATGAAAAAGGCTTTGCAAGTAGCAGGATGTAGAATGGAGAACAGAATGCGTTGTGTCGTAGTTTACAGCTTGACTGCGATATTTGCACCTTTCGATCCGACACATCCTACTTCAGCAGTCATTGTTGAGTACCCAGTTAGCCTTCCCTTTTCAATCTTTTCTACTTAGCCAGTCTGCTTTGTTGCAGCCTGTTATATACTAGCTATGCAAGACTTTCATACGACATGAATATCATTTCAAGGTTTCCGCCAGGGTGAAAAAAGGTTGAGAAACGTTGCTGTAACACTTTATCCGCGACGGCAGTTTCTTATATGAGACATTATATATTATTACCCTCTGTCTAATGTCCCATTACCATGTTAGCCTTCCCTCTTCACTGGCCATCACTCGATATACAAGGTTTTAAAGCGAGCCTGTCTCTGAGCAGCGGTTCTTTACCTTACTCTAGTCACTGCCTACTCACACACCATTCACAGAACATTTTATGGTAAAACATTTTTTTAAAATCATAGAAGGAAACACATGTTATAGTAATATATCATAAAAGATAACATTCTGAGAATCGTTTTGGTCCATTATTCATGTGTCCCCATACCTTTCTAAATCTATGTTGTATCTTCCTTCACATATGGCTAGGTACCAGGTGAACTTTTGGAGTTCCCAATTGCTCAGTTCAAGTAACAACTATCTCCTGCTCCAAAGCAGGTAATTCCATCTCCTCTGTCAATACCACATGAGTACTTCCTCTGTCATGTACTACCCAACCATAGAAAGCAACCGCCTGCACCTATTTCGAACAAATTCAGGTGATCATTCCTCCAATCTGATCGTACGTTTGTAACAACAACTTTAATATTGTTTAAATGAGACACTCCTTTTCCCAAATATCTCATTTTATCAAGTTCCATGGGGCATTCTTCCTCTTCCAACAAACTTCAGCAGTTTGCGCCCCACATGTAATTATTTCTATACACGAAATTCACATAGCAAAACACTTAACAATACATAAAAATAACAATACACTTAGCAATACCTAACGAAGGAAATAAGAAAACACAACAACAACATTTTGCCTTCTCCGAACGAGAAATCAGCCATAGCATTTAGGGTTGCTGTGGGGCTGGGCACTTTTTGCCTACCATCTATTCATTGTAATGCCGACTGACAAACGTCTCTTACAACATGCTTCTCAGTACTATCGGTCCGTTCAGAGCCAATACTCTCGGTGACTTCCTTGGTGGCGATGGCGATATTAGGCCATGACGACACTTATAGTCGCCTCTTACAACCTGCTCCCAGTGTAGCAGTTGTCATATTGTTTGGACCTGCACAAGACAGCGCCCCCCCCCCTCCCCCCGGTGAACCACTTGCCTCAATATTATTAACCAGCAAACCAAAATAATATCTTTACCATCATGTACACAAGAAAAATCACAATGCATATATTTATATTCATTATCTTCACCGCCCTCTCCTTCTGCAATATCTCTAGGCTGGGTAGCTCCCAGCTTACAACAGTTCATTCTAGAATGACAGCCGCATACATACGTCTTTACTTCGTATACACACGCACTCATTTTTTAGAATACCGTCTTGAATTCTAACACATTCACTCTCTTAAAATTGTTGTAGCATTTTCTCTAAAGACATTATGAAAGCTATCGCTTTCTTCTTCTTGCTCTCTGCTGCTGTCTGGGGAATATCTTCTCAACTTCTGCGGCTACCGATACAGCGTTACTCTCGCTACTTGCAAACTGCACTACGGCTTGTATTTCTAAGACTTCTTTCTGCCTAGTTGTTGTCTTCCTGCCTTTAATCTCATGTTTCGCGCATGAAGGATGTATGTAGCTCGTTCTTCTTAAGGACACTAATAGTGCAATCTGGTGTCTGCCTTTCTATGGTGACAATCATATCTGTCAACCCTTCTATCAAACGTTTACTGTCTTCTACCTCAATCTCTAACTTTCTTATTCTTTATTTCCTCCTGAAGCTGTCAGTTCCCCTCAAGGCGAGCAATCTTAAACAGTTCTCTGAGCTGATGCGTCTCTTTATGGGGTCCCCTTCTGGTTTCTCGCCCCAATTTTCACCCACGTGGTCTACTCTACTTTTCCATAAGCTACCCCCTTGGTCGACCCGGCTGCCAACATCACGCCAAAAAAATAGGACGATAATTTTACACCCCACCATAATGTATCAGAGTACCTGGCACTTGCAGCATCTCATGGCTCTCTTGTGTTTCCTGAAAGGTGCCAAGGGTGTCTCCGTGTCTACTAGAATAAGATAAAAGGGGAAGACGTAGACAGAGATGGAATGGATGGACTATGACAGAGGAGCTTGGCATATTTTTGTTGAAGACTCGTGCTCCACAGGGAGCTGGAGAGTTTCTATTGACTGACATTATTACGATAAACGAGAAGAAGATAGGTGGCACAACAGAAGCTTTTGAAAATATTCGTTAAAGGGGACTAGAGAACGTTGTGCACTAGCTAGAATCATCATTATTTAAAATAAATGGTCACAGAAACCTACAATTAACGCTTATACAGTTATGTAATATACATCCTTAACGCAAAGATAACACAAAGCTAAATAGATAGTTACACACCTAACGTCTGATCATCATATAGTCAGTCATTATTATAATTAGTTAATTAGTAACTAGTTATGCAATAAGTAGATGATAGATTCGGAGTTTCTCACGGCAAATATATTTTGTTCGATCTCCGTTATTGGTCCGCTCTAGTTGACCCAGATGTAGATGAGCGCCTCGCTTGCTGTTAGAAAAGAAAAGATCCAGAAAAGAAACGGGTAAAATCACTTGATAAAAGTATAGAACTTGAATAATGCAATTTGTAACACTTCATCACCGACAGCAGTGTTTGCTATCAGACAACCTTTACGTGGAATAACCAGCTAGAGATTATTTGACCCGTAAAGGATGATCCAGAGTGAAATGTCTCACAGACTTGTCTGATGTAGCTTTGATATGTATGGCTGTGCGAGACTTATCGGGCTATGCGATCATCTAACATCAACGTTTTATTTCCACCACGTAATGTTCAGAAGGAATTCGATATACCGTTTTGTTCTTTATTTTACACAGGATATTCCGAAAAATGTCACATTAGATCCAGTGTACGGCAGGGTTGTGTATTATTTCCTTTACTGTCATTGAAGCAATATGTTTTTTTTAAAAGCCAACATTATTGAAAAAAACAACCTCAGTGATCATTTAAATGAACTTCTCTTTGCTGATGACCAAGCACTAATGCCAACCTCAGAAAAACAACTGCAGGGACATATCAACAATCTTAATGAGGTCTGTACGGATTATAGCACGAAAATCAAGATAGAAAAAACAAACAGATGACGATTGCAAGAAAAGAAATAGAAACAACAATATTTATCTTAAAAGAACAATAACCAGAACATGTGAAAAATGTCACGTACCTGGTAAGCATAATCTCATCAGACGACAAAGGCAACACAGAAATCCCAAACAGATGTAATAAAGCTAGTCAAATTATTGGGCAAATTTCCCCGAGATTACAATGTAAGCCCGAGACAATATATACAAAAAGAACACTTTGTAACACAGTATTCATATCCACATTGTGCTATCAGGGCCAGGATTGGAATTTAGCGATCAAATGGAAAAGACATCGTTAAAAACAGAGATTAAAGGCCTGGGCAGAATGCTTGGAGTAACAAGAATGAATAGAATCAGAAACGAAGATATAAGGATCAAGAAAAAAGAAACCAAATGGTTCGGCCACGTGACACACCAAACACTAGATAGTGTTCATTAGAAAGCAATGCTATTCAGATTCGATGGCTACAAGCCAAGGGACGCCCAGGCAAAGGATGGATAGCAGAAATAACAGACGCAGTGAAACTCCCCATGTACGAAGCACATGCCAGGGCCCCGTCAAGAAACCTCTTCATAACTTGGCACTGAAAGGCACAAAAGGGACAAAAAAGCGGACATGAAGAAAGTTGTTTATTTGGCCAGTTCTTCTTCAAAACACACGAAATTGACCCTATATTTTGAACAAGTAAAGTGTTAACATGTTGTTACGCTTTTATATCAAAAGCAAAATGCACTAATAAATATAAAATGTCGAAACTTATTTGAGTCGGCATACGTGCGTCTGTAATATTATAAAACAACCCCACATATGCACATATATACATTCGCACGCCGGTACACATCATATACACGTACATGATGTTCGTCCATCACAAGTCATGATGGCCACTCTCTTTGTTCATCCGTGTGGACAGTCTTTTCTCTTACTGTGTCCCCTGAAATGGGTGACTTGCGCGTTGATTTTGGTTAAAGTGAGAAAATACTGCGCCATTTGTCAACCTCTCTCTGGTACTGAGTTACCCTTGGCAAGTGGCAAGATATTTATTCAGACGACTGGAAATAGCACAGGATGCACATTTTTCCTCAGGATTTACTCCTGAAGACTTTCATGTAAATAGATATCCTGCAAGGCAGCGGAGAGGGGATGATATCTAACGTTGTGTTTCATGCCTTTCCCATAACCGCAAGAGGTCGTAGGGACATCACTCAGTGTGTGAGTAAGTTGTGCATCGCTTCCCGGCTGTGTTCAGTTTATTATCGTAGTGTCTAAATTTCACACACCAAAAACTGACGATTGCAGCTAAGGCGAAGGCCTCAATCTCGTGAAGTTCACCCATATGAACTAGACAGCGAAATACCACACAGGTTTAAGGGGAGCGCTAATCAAATAGCCGATGTCCAGACCAGGATAATCGAGCGGAAGAAATTTAAAAAAAACAACGAATTAACCAGTCCAAATTGGAAACAACAAGACGTTTCCATTAACATATGAATAAGTGTGAATTCAAGGCAAATCTGTGGTCTGGCTACATCCATAATGAACTAAAACAGAAGAGCAATGTAAACCTGCAGCCAGTGTCGGTGCCATCTTTGCTGCTTATCTTCTGATACATACACGCACACGCACCAACGCGCATGTGGTAGAATCTATGTTTAGCTGAGTAATTATCATATGAAAGATATCCTGGTCACTAGGACCCACATTAAGACATGTGGCAGCATAAGGATTTTAAGTTGAGTAGTTTCCTTACCTTAAGAGTTACAACATATATCAAAACTACGACACGACCAGCACAGTAAACACTATCCTGACCATACAACAAAACAATATCATTTATCACAAAAATAACTGTTGCACAATATCAACAAAAAGCAAAGAACTTCTAAACTAAACAATCATTTATATATGTATTTAACTACTTAGGTAGTTGCAAGCACCAACGTTTGATTTTTCCTCCAAAATCTTGAGATGGTATTCAGCAACATGTGGCACATTCTGATATCCAAACAGATTTATCATAATTTGAATATGAGAATTTGCAGGTGCTATGTATACTCGTCACTACTTTATGGCACAGAAACATGGGCACTGAAAAACAAGTTGGAAAAGAGAATTGATGTCTTCGAAATGTAGGCATATAGAAGATCGAGTCACATTTCTTAGAAAGAGAAAAAAACAAATATAGAGGTATTAAAAAGTTGGGGTTAAAAAGGGAATTAATGGTTAGACAGTTATTTTGGTCATACCTCCTTGTTAAATACCATGCTAGAGAGTAGGGGGAAAGACAGTCGTTCAAGAGACAGACAGTGTTTTAAGTGGGTGGATAATATCGGGAAATGGACTAGGAAAAGCCTGTCAGTTTGCACCATTACGGCAGGAGATAGAGTACACAGGAGATCCATTGTAGCCAACCTTTGAGGCGATGGAACTTGAACTGAAAAAAACCTGTATTTTCTGTGTTGACAAATTTACCAAATAGACAACAAGCATTTATTTCTGCCAGGACGTTGTATTTTGGTCCAGCTGCTGATGTTGGACTCGTTGTCACGGCTTGCTATTTACCATTTCGAAATCAACATCAGTCACACATATACAAACCCAATCAACATAACCAAAGGGGCCTTGAACCTGTTCGATGCCAATAGCGGATTTGTTCTTGATATTTTCATGTGCAATAAACGTGAGCTTTAGGCTGTATTTATTTTCTGTTATTGAAAGAATCTGACAGATACCGACCATGAATATCTGTCATCAATATAAACCATATCACGAAGATAAAGCACGAGAATTTCTGCATTCTGCTCATGCGACGGTTTTCAATTACATTTTACATATATGATTATTATTGATTTTATTCGACGCTGGCTTTGTAACTCTGAATTTATCAGCATTCATCCTAGGATGGCTACGGGATTCATTGAATTATTGGTGAATTAATCTCAATTATCAAAATAAATCAGCTTTGTTAAAGAGGCAGATGATGTACCTCTACCTTTGTCCTTGCTAGATATTAAATATAGTAATTATTAAAGATAACATGCGTCTGTTACTTCGCGAAGAAGAAGTTACTCTATAAGGAAGGATCAGTGGTCTAGTGAATATGATATCGATCTGTTAACCAAGAGAACACGTGTTTAAAACTTCTATTAGGCCTGAACTTATCTTTTTGTTGAAGGTAAAATAACGTATCCTGTATACTGCGTGACGATTGTATGAGCAAGCAGCCTTTATTCCTAAACATTATCATTTATTATGACAGATCTCATCAACGAGACCCACTCTGATATATGTTTTTGTTGGATAGTGATTTTAAGCTAGGAACGAAACTATTTTAAAGGAAGCAATATGCGTACATCCCCGAGTGGATCTACGGTTCTTTCTCGGGAGAAGAAAACAGGCCCACTGCTCGTCGTTGAATGTCGTAAATACGACTAAAACGAGTTGTGCGTGGGACTAGCGACCTCATCATGTAAAACAAGGTGATGTAGAATCCACCACTGCAAAAAGTACGCAAAGCGCTTTGGTTAAGTCTTCCTAAGGGATTGCAACTGTCGTTGTGGCTTTATATTCCGTCTTGAGAGAAATAATGGTAGCACCATTGTATGTTACTGACCAGGACATCGCGTCAGGGTCTATACACTGACCAAGACCACAATCTCTATTCCATGTAGCATTCTCTGGAAACATGCTGTTTTCAAGGCAGCCTGACTGATGAGATGTGGATTGACATGATCCCCGTAGTAGTGAGCGCCAGTCAGATGAAGCCAAGCATAGCACAACCGCCTAGAAGACCGCATCCCACCTTCATCCACATGCTCGGGATGTTAGGAAAGCTACTACAACCCGACACTTAATGTCCTTTTCATGACCCACAAAAGATTAAACTTACTCAGTGGGGACACTAGACATCAACAACAACAACAACAACAACAACAACAATTGTATGTGCTACCATTGATAACTGAAAAGTTTAACAATTTTTCTTAGGTATCATTTTGTCAGATTTAGAAAGTAAGGTTGAAGTTGATGTACGCTCTGCTTTGCCACCAATAACTCATACGATTAACTGTTATAGCTTAGAAATCAGGAGTGTTCCACGACTTGTATCCTTTACCACAGTGTCATTAAATATGCTCCTATAATGTTTGAAACCTGATGCAAGCGTGTGCTATATGTGGTTTAAGATACAGCAGTGTTTCAACTGATAAAAGACAGCGACTCGCAGCTGACTACATCGTTAGTTGTCCATTGCGAACGATGATCGAATGGCTAAGAGATTTGATATCGAGAAAAAAAAAGACAAACCCGGTCTCAAGTATGCCGGATTGAAACAAGATATTTTGGTCCGAACGCGCAGTATTTGCAAAATCACTATGAACTGTGACACAACGTCCTTTTCATGAAAAACACCGAAGAAGAAGAAGAAGAAGAAGAAGAAGAAGAAGAAGAAGAAGAAGAAGAAGATGAACAAAAACAAGAAGAAAATTCATGATATCTGCTAGCATTGAGACACAAATATATTTGCTGTCGTACTCATTCATTGTGTGATATACTTTGACAGGTATACACAGAGGACAAAGATTGCTACTTCCTGTTGATGCTGTAGATGTCACACGAAAGCAGGACTGTTTATCTTGCCAATCATCAGAGCAAACTGAATCTCAGATGCGTGTCTTACAAGGTGAGATTCTTAAGTAAGTTTAAATTGTAGCACCTATTTATTGGAGCGAAAAGTAAAATCAGGACCACTTGAAACCTTTTGATCATTACCTCATCTCACTTTCTCGGTCTTACACTAGACTGACCAACGAGGTGGGGATCGAAACTGTAATATTACGAAGAACCTCGCATTGCACTACAACCAGGAGGACATTACGAAATACGTCCGGGACGGAAGAAGAGCTCCTGTAACATAATCCAAGAAGAATCGTCAAAAGTTAAATTTACAGTGCACGAGTAGTTTAAAACAAGAACAGTAACTTATTAAATTGGCGTCCAGTACATTTGTCGTTGACAGCTGAACTAGCCCTAGCAATAATTTCTCTGCAAGTATAAATACATCCATTTCATCATGTAGCAATCCTTTATAGAACGTCGCTCCCATTACAATTTGTTTGAAAGAAACTCTTTCCCTTGCCAAAACTCCAGCCTCCGTCACAGTCATATCCGGGAATTCCTGAATATCTTGGAGCTATCGTCTTCTTGGTCTACCCCTTCCTCTTTTCCCTGGCACCATACCTTCCATCACTGTTCTCTCAAGACCGCTGTGTCTCTTGATGTGATCAATGTATTTACATGTTATGGCCATAATGGAATTGATAAACCAGTTCTCCTCTATGCTCTTGCTGAATGTCTACATTTGACTTATCTCTGTCCAGGGTATTCTAGGGATCATTCTGTAAAATTTTGACTCGAAGGATTCCATTCTTTCTCTAGAAGTTTTTGGTTATCGTCCATGATTCCCAGCCATAAGCTGCCACATGAAAAACACAGGCTCTCAAGACTTACTTTTGTCGTTGTGTTGGTGCTCTGCCATAATTTCTTCACGCTGTTCAGTCTCTGCATAGCCATGGCTATTCTTCTTCTGATTTCTTTTGAGCAGTAGCCATTCTTGTCAATTCTGGAGCCCAGATATTCAAAATGCGTGATCTGATCTATTTCCTCACCATTTACTGTAAATTTATGTTGACATCGTGTTTTGTCGGTGGTCATTATTTTTGTTTTGATTATAAAAAGGTTTTGATATTTACTGTGTCCATTTACAGCTGAAATTAGCTGCCCTAGCCCTTCTGCACTTCTTGATAGTATCACTGTGTCGTCTGCATATCGTAACTCTGGAATCTCGTACCCGCCAATCGTAAATGCAACAAAACTGTCAATGTTCTCGTCTTCTCTAACATTTCTCATTATACATTCCGCATATATGTTATATAGATAAGGTGAGAGGATACATCCCTGTCTTACTCCCTTTTGTATTAATATTTTTCCAGATACTCGGACAGCGACTCGTTAATCTTGGTATAATGTTTCAATGAGGTATAATATGCACAGGAAACCCCATGTCTTCATTATGTTCCACAGATTTTGATGTTTTACCGTATCGAAGGCCTTGGTGTACTAAATAAAACATGTGTACATGTCTATATTAAACTCTCTACATTTTTCGTAGATGTTCCTCATACTGAATATGCTATCTCTGGTCCCTCTGTCTTTTCTAAAACCTGCTTGGACCACATGAATTTCAGATTCAAATCATTTCTCTATCATTCTTAATAGGATCCGCAAGAGTATCTTGCTAGTGTGGATGATTAGCGATTAGACACTCATTTACATATATAAATGCACTCTGTGTGCTCTACTTAGTCATTAGTGGAGTGACTTGCAAACCTTAATTATTCCCGTGAGCTTTGTCTGCTACGAAAGTAGAGAAAGAAGGCAAAGTGAACACCCAGTCTACCAGGTTTCGGTGGCTGAGTTTTAATATACTCGAAAATTTGCAAGACTCCACTTTTAAGGGAAATGTTGGGAAGAGACCTATCGAATGGAACCTGTAATGCAAGGACATTCAACATAATTGCTTTGAAAGACTGAAGAATTTGATCTTAAGAGTCAGTGATATGAACTCACTTATCAGACGTGACAAAAGCATGGCTAGTAGAGGCCGTATATATAAGAAAACATTAGTATATACATTTAGAGGGAGCAATAATGAACGAGGTGAAGGATATTGAATGTTCATTTCAATAATTAAAATAGTATATATGTGGTTATTGGACACACAATATTCTTGTGATGCTGAATGTTGCCACTTGACTAACAAATGCGCCAGCTCAAGAACTCAGTAATAAAGAAATATAAAATATTATGATAACTGATAATAAACTCTCATCCAAATAAAGTATACTGATCTGATAGTAATGAGAAATATGAACACAATGAGAGATATGGACGCAATGAGAGATATGGACGCAATGAGAGATATGAACGCCAAAATAGAGACAGAAACATACAAAAAGGTAGTATAACAATTTGGACTTAGAGAAGGAAACAATAGAGAGACATGCTCATCCTTTTTTTTGTGAAAAAAAATCAATTAACACAGATGTACCACATTATTCCGACAAGCTCCAATAGTATTATTCATGTGGCAAAGACAAGGATGTATATTATGAAATTATCTGGACATAAAAAAACAAAAAAACAACACATTAAAAAAGGGTGTCACAATCGGAAACACTTAACCAAGTGCAGACACAAATTTATATCGCAACCATGTAGTGATTAATATAGCCATCTTGCATAAAAACAGTTGGAAGAAGATATACCAATGATCTCAAATAGATATATCAAAATTACAGTAGCCAGACAGGTAGGCAGACTAACCTCTGGTCAGGCAAAATATACTGGCCAAAACCGTCACCTTGGCTTCCTCGTAGTCTTTCCTGGAAACAGGCTGTTTTCATGGCAGCCTGGCCAACGAGGCATCGCATCGACGTGATTCCTGTATTAGTGATATATTCATGCAGATGAAGCCAAGTATAGCACAACTGCCTGGAGAACTCCGGCACACCTTCATCAGCACGCTCGAATGCGAGAAATGCTAATGCAACGCGTCAGTTAATGTCCTTTACAAGACGCACAAAAGAGTGAACTTACTCATTGTGTGCATTCGAAACAAGAACAAGAGCAGCCAGACATTATGCAGAAAAAGCATGTGGAACTTAGAAATAAATAGGACAGCCTACTGCCTGAAAGCATGCAACAATATCAAAGAGAAAGTACAGAAGATAATGTAAACACTAAGCAGGACAGGTAAGAACAAGCATAGATGGTTCAAATGAAACTCTCCCGACATAATAGCAATTAAATATGGATGACAGACCTCTTGCACAAAATGAAAGAAAAAAAAACAGGAAAAAAAATATGCGAAAGAATAATGGTAGAAATAAAATGCCAGAAAATATGAAACATGAGAAAGAATCACAGCACCAAAACAATACACGCAGAATTAATGCATCTTTCAAACACAAGAAGACTGGTTTCAGGAGGAAGCATTTAGAAAAAGAATAGGCACATCTTGCTTAACGAGAAAGAGATATCAAACAGATGTACGGAATATATAAATGAACGAAAACAGAGATAATTAATACAAATTAAATAACGCGGTTCCAGTATTCTCAGATCAGAAGTAGATAAAGCAAAAAAAGATATGAGCAAAAAAAAAAAGCAACAGCTATGGACACAATAAATAAAGCAATGATTGAGGCTCTAGAGGAATTCCACGAAAATTAGATCAGTCATCTGTGTAATGGCATCTGCAATATGGGATCTAGACCGCGCGACTTGATTAAATTGTTCTGTTTTACACTTCCCAAAAACCCTCGTGCAACGAATGTTCAGATTTGAGAACAATCAGCCCCACAATTACGATACTGCTAAACATGATGCAGATGAGAATTAAGCGTATAGTGTACAGCATTGTTCTGGGTGAACACTTTTGATCTGGACGGAACGTAGGAACACCATTCACACGTATAACTCGCAAATTAATAATGGAGTGCGAACAGGTGGTATATGTACTAGTTTTAACTGTCCCCTTGTATTTTCAATATGTACACAGAACACAGTTTTCAATACATTACGGAAATACCAGGACTCATTATCGGTGGAGTATCAGTAAATCATCTCAGAAATCTCTATAACACAGTTTTGCAGACTGATAACAAGAATTACAGAAATTGATGATTAAAGTTAAGAACACGTGTCAAGTACATTGGTCGGATAGCAATACTGAGAGTATGAAGAATGTGATAATTAACAGACTCGAAACCTACTCTATAGGTAATCTTAAGCCATCAAAAACTGAACCTGGAATGTTTTTCTATAATGAAAATATAAAAATAAAAGATGAAAAATGCGAAATAGAAATTTAAAAAAGTATAGGCAGGACCAAATCTGCGTTCACCAACATGAGTCCTTTCACCAGCATTAGTCCTATCACCAACATAAGTCCTTTCACCAACATGAGTCCTATATTCAGATTCAAACAAGTCTCTCACAGATTAAAAATGAGAGAGAGCATGTATGATGTATATTCGATACAGCAGTAAGGCGTGTAAACGAGGACAAGGAACAACCTTTTTGCGAGGATAATTGATACCGTTGAAACGGGGATACTTAAGAACGGAACCCATCTCGTGGAAAGAAATGATAAGAAAAGATAAGATAAGAAATGAAATAGGGAAATAATTTATAAATGTCCGATGCATAGAAAATTGATGGACGAAATCTGAGTCAGACAGCTAGGGTATTTTGGTCACAACTAATGATATGAGACTTTGTTGAAAACAATACTGGAAGGAAAGGAGGAAAATTAACATGCCTGGAGTAAATAACGCAATCAGTTGGAGGACAACATCAAACGATGGACAGGTGAAAATCTGACAGATTGCACCAACAAAACAGGAGACAGAGGACGTGGAGTGACTGTACAGCCGATCTTCATTGCTAGGATTCCACGTGACTGGCCGAAGGATCGGCGAGATCGATTGACTGTTATATTCATTTAGTTCTCCAACCTTGATATACAATTTTTTTTTTTTTTACAATTTAAAGTGTGGTTTGAAATTAGATATTTTCTGCAAAGCCATTTTAGTAAAAACCACAAAAAAACAACCTTTAACCATTAGCTCGACTTCTTTGCCTTGGGTCTTTTCCCCATTTTAGCTCGGTCTCTCTCAGCAGATGAGTACCCCATCTGTCGAGAGCATCACACAAAGCACGAACTCCGTAGCTCCAGCGATGAACCCAGGGATCTCTGGGAAAAATTGACATCATGGACCGACCGTCGCAGCTCGAAATCAAACCCCGACTAGGCAAACGGCTTGACCACTTCGCCACAGAGAGACCCCCAAAAAACCAATATCTAAATTATATTCTCGAACACTTACGAAGGGATTGTTCCACTGGGCGGAAAGATGCAGAAGTGACGCCCTCGTTAAAAAAAAAAGCAAAAAAAAAGATCCATCAAATTATAGAACGGTAACTTTAACGAACATAGTCTGTAGCATTTTAAAGTCAATAATCAAAGAAAACATTGTAATGAACTAATGAAGTTGGATAAATTGAATCTAATCAGGAATAGTCTATATGGGTTTATTAAGGGAAGATCATGCTTAACATATCTATTGGAATTCACGGAGGGAATTACCAAGATGATAGATGGAAAGCAGCCAGTGGATGTTATGTATCTAGAGTTTACAAAGACCTTCGAAAGAGCACCTCAAAATGATTGTTTCGGAAGTAGAAATCACATGGAATATGTGCGAAGTTTAGAAATAGAGAGAAAATGGGTTAACGGGGAAAAGGCGGAGAGTGGGCATAAATAAAGAGTACTCTGAGCGGTGCAAGGTAACGAGTGGTGTGCTATAGGGCTCGGTGTTGGGACAAATTGTGTTCTTGATATACTATATAGATATTTAAATGATTTGGACAATGCTATTGGATCCATGATTGAAAAATTCGCGGATGACACACAATTGTGAATAGGTGTCTCATCTAAAGAAAGGGGAACTGAGACGCAAGTCCAGTCAGGCACATCATGCTGAACAAGAAGTTGTGTCAGGGTCCGTCACAATACACTGGCCACGACCACAATATCTCTTCCATGTAGCTTTCCCTGGAAGACGTCAACCTGTATTTGTTCGAAGAAAGCAGCTGTCATCCCGAGGCTGTCGACACTGCCATAGAGCTTGTCTAGTGTTGCCACTGGTGATGGCCACATGTGGTTTCTCTGGTCATCGTATGTCGGGCAGTTTTGCAACAGATGTTCGGTGGTCATTTCCCCTGTACCACAGGTGTATTCGTCAGTGCCACCTATCTTCAGTTTATTAAATAGATGGTACCTCAGTCTGTTGTGGCCTGTGCGGAGTCTGAAGACCACTACCTGCTCTCTTCTGTTCAACTGGTAATATGCATCATTTTTTGTGTAGCCAGTATGCTCTGTTTCCCATTTGGTCATGTATCTGGCCCTAATAAGCCTTTTGGACTCTTCGTAGGTCACACTAGAATCTGGTTGTGGTAGTCTTGCACCTTCTTTTACCAGTCTGTCTGCCTCCTCGTTGCCTTGGATGTTACAATTGGATAGAACCCACTGTACTACTACTCTTTTTGGTGCGGACTGCTGGCATAGTTGACAGAGTACTGCTCTTAAATCACTGAGTTCAGTATTTTTCTGGCTTTTTAGTGCTGTAACTACGGCCAGGGTATCTGTAAACAGAACTATATGGCTTTCATTGCTTTCGCCTTTCAGAATTGCTTCTACTGCAGCCCTCAGTGCCTCTGCTTCCGCTCTGAAATTGCTTGAGAATTTTCCAGTTGCAACTGACAGTGTTATTTTTCTACCATTTGGTAGGCTCAGGAATACCCCTGCCCCTCCGTTCTGTGTTGTGTTTGTTACAGAACCGTCGGTGTATACATGGGTCCAGTCCATGCTTGGGTAGTTTTCCGTTATGTATCTCAGGGTTATGTCTCTTCTTTCTTATTCAGTCTGGCTGTTCTTCTTTCCAATACCTGGTATATTTTATACCACCTCCGGAATGATATTGCTGCTTCCATGTGGGTTTGCGCACAGTAGGAAAGGGCTTTGGTATTGCTACGGTGTTCTTAGGGTCTTCGTTCATCTTTGCTTTGGCTATTTCTGCAAAGTTTCTCCGCTTTAGTTTCCCATTTCCAAATCTATTTAGTCTCTTTTGCATTGGATGGTCTGCCAGTCTTCTGAGTTTCTCTGCTTGCTGTTGGGCTCTGCAGTCTCTTCTGTCGGTCATGGATTGCAGATTTGAAATCTTTTCAAGTTCTACAATTGGCGTTCACTTTATGCCTCCTGCTATAACTCTCATGGCTTGCCTTTGAAGTTTGGTAATGTTATCAAAGTTCGCCTCTGCTGCTGTTGTCCAGGCCGCAATGCCATACTCGAGAACTGGTCTCACGCTTCCAGTGTACAGTTTCTTTAGTATTCTTTCGTCTGCTCCCCAGCTTGTGCCAGTAAGTTTCTTCATGATTGCCATTCTTTGTCTAGCTCTCATTCGGTTTCTCTCGATCTGACTTTTCCATGTCATGCGCCGATCAAATGTTACTCCCAAGTAGTTTGGGTTGTCGTTTGGCCGCAGATATTTGCCGTTAAGACTTATTTTGGTGTCTGTGGTTTATTTGAAAGCGAGAATATCGTACATGTTGTTTTTTCCTCGTTTATTTTGACCAGCCATGAGTTCGCCCACTGCTCCACCGATGTTAGGGCCTGCTGCATCCGATTGTTTGCTGCGGTGAGATTTTTCTCAGAGGTCCACATAGCCAGATCGTCTGCAAACATGGAGCTGTGGACTCTTCTTGGTATATTCTCTGTGATGTTCTTTATATACACCAGAAAAAGTGTAGGTGATAGTACCCCCCCCCCCTGGGGTACTCCTTGCTCCATTGTCACCTATTTGCTCATCAGCCCTTGTACTTGAACTCTGGCTGTTCTGTTTTCGAGGTAGTGGCTGATCCATCTGTAAATTTTTACAGATACTTCCCTTCTTCGTAGCTTGACTTTAAGTCCCTCTTTCCACACCTTGTCAAATGCCTTCTCTAGATCCACCCACACCGCTACTGTATGCTTTTTCTCTTGGTAAGCATCCTCTTTTTCCTGTGCTATGAGAGTGACCTGGTCCTCAGTGGATCTGTGCTGTCTAAAGCCTGCTTGCTGTGGAATTAATGTGTGTTTTTCTTCCAGGTGCCACATCAGTCTGGTGTTTATCATACGCCCCATCAGTTTGCCTACACAGCTCAGTAGACTGATGGGCCTGTATCCATTTTGATCAGTTCTATCTTTTTCTTTCTTTGGTACTGGTATAATTACATCATTTTTCCAAGCCTGCGGTACAATTCCCCCTTTCCAGCTTTGGTTCAGGACTGATAGTAACTTCCTCTTTGTTGTTTGGCCCAACCCCATCAGCATTTCGTTTGTTACCCCATCTTTTCCGGGCGATTTCGTTTTCTTTAAAGTTCTTATGGCCTCATCCATTTCATTCATTGTTAATTTTGCCATCATGTGCTCCTCTGGTGCCATATTGATGTTGTCGTGGCTCTTTTGTTCTTTCTCGAGATCTGAGAAAAGCTGCTACAACCCGCCACCTAACGTCCTTTTCAGTGTGCACAAAAGAGTAAATTTACTCATTGTGGGCATTAAACAACAATCTAAAGCTGAGATAGATATACATGTATTGAAATCGGATTTACATAAAATTCAAGAATGATCTGAGAACTGACAGATTGAGTTTAATATAAATAAATGTAGTCATCCACATGGGCAGATCCTAAATTAAATACAATTACAAAAGGGGATAGAACAATATTAGGAATATAGAAAAGGAAAGGGACCTAGGGGTTATAATATATCGTACATCAGCTAAGGTGAGTGAGCAAGTCCGGGTAGCAGTGAAAAAGCCTACTGCAATGTTAGGCATGATTAACAGACACGTTAAACATTGGAGCAAGGAGGTGATAGTCAAAATTTACAAGTATAAAGTGTAAGTTAGACCTAGATTGGAGTCCTGAATTCAAGTGTGTACTGTTTATGAAGAACACAAAGAAGAGCGACAAAACTGATAGTGTGATTCCGGAATTATAGTAAAGAAGAAAAACTATTTTTTTTAAAAACTGGCCTAATGTGTCTAGAAAAGAGAAGTCAGCGGTGTTTTAATACAAGTTCACAAGACAATCCACGGAAAAGATAAATTGGGCTATGACACGTTTTTCAAAGCTTAGCCGGCTTCAAGAATAAGAGAACACAGCTACAAATTATTTAAAGAAAGGTTCAGATTAGATATTAGGAAATATGTTTTAATCAGAGAGCAGATAATGCTTGGAATGCATTGCCACTGGATATAGTTGGGGCAGCGTCAGTTAATGCATTAACAAAAAGATTGGACACTCATCGTTGTTTTTAGATCATCTACTCGAGTTCGACCTCAAACTGATTCTTTTTCAGCATCTCACTAAGAGTCTGCTGGATTTGTTCTCTCGCTTGGAGTCTGTCGAGTGCAACACTAAGAGTCTGCTGGATTTGTTCTCTCACTTGGAGTCTGATCGAGTGCATCCGTAAGAGTCTGCTCGAGTGCATCCCTAAGAATCTGATAGAGTGCATCGTTAAGAGTCTACTGGATTTGTTCACTGAGTCTAAATGAGTCTCTCACTAAGAGGCTATAATTATTCACTAAGTCTTCTTGAGTCTCTCACTAAGAGGCTAGAATTGTTCACTAAGTCTTCTTGAGTCTCTCACTAAGAGGCTAGAATTGTTCACAAAGTCTTCTTGAGTCTCTCACTAAGAGTGTTAGAATTGTTCACTAAGCCTTCTTGAGTCCCTCACTAAGAGGCTAGAATTGTTCACTAAGTCTTCTTGTGTCTCTCACTAAGAGGCTAGAATTGTTCACTAAGTCTTCTTGGGTCTCTCACTAAGAGGCTAGAATTGTTCACTAAGTCTTCTTGAGTCTCTAACTAAGAGTGTTAGAATTGTTCACTAAGTCTTCTTGAGTCTTTCACTAAGAGGCTAGAATTGTTCACTAAGTCTTCTTGAGTCTCTCACTAAGAGGCTAGAATTGTTCACTAAGTCTTTATGAGTCTCTCACTAAGAGTGTTAGAATTATTTACTAACTCTTCTTGAGTCTCTCACTAAGAGGCTACAATTGTTCACTAAGCCTACTTGAGTCTCTCACTAAGAGGATACAATTGTTCACTAAGTCTTCTTGAGTCTCTCACTAAGAGTGTTAGAATTGTTCACTAAGTCTTCTTGAGTCTCTCACTAAGAGGCTATAATTGTTCACTAAATCTTCTTTAGTCTCTCACTAAGAGTCTAGGATTGTTCACTAAGTCTTCTTGAGTCTCTAACTAAGAGTGTTGGAATTGTTCACTGAGTCTTCTTGAGTCTCTCACTAAGAGGCTACAATTGTTCACTAAGTCTTTATGAGTCTCTCACTAAGAGTGTTAGAATTGTTCACTAAGTCTTCTTGAGTCTCTCACTAAGAGGCTAGAATTGTTCACTAAGTCTTCTTGAGTCTCTCACTAAGAGGCTAGAATTGTTCACTAAGTCTTCTTGAGTCTCTCACTAAGAGTGTTAGAATTGTTCACTAAGTCTTCTTGATTCTCTCACTAAGAGGCTAGAATTGTTCACTAAGTCTTCTTGAGTCTCTCACTAAGAGTGTTAGAATTGTTCACTAAGTCTTCTTGAGTCTCTCACTAAGAGTGTTAGAATTGTTCACTAGGTCTTCTTGAGTCTCTCACTAAGAGGCTAGAATTGTTCACTAAGTCTTCTTGAGTCTCTCACTAAGAGGCTAAAATTGTTCACTAAGTCTTCTTGAGTCGCTCACTTGGATTCTACTTGAGACCTTCATTAAGAGTCTGCTCGAATTTTTGACTGAGTTTACTCAAGATCTCTATTAAGAGTCTGCTCGATTTGTTCACTGAGCCTCCCTGAGTCCCTCTCAAAGCGTTAGCCCAATTTGTTCACTGAGTCTCCCTGAGTCCCTCTCAAAGAGTAAGCCCAGTTTGTTCACTGAGCCTCATTGAGTCCCTCTCAAAGAGTAAGCCCAATTTGTTCACTGCGCCTACCTGAGTCCCTCTCAAAGAGTAACCCGATTTGTTCACTTAGCCTACCTGAGTCCCTCTCAAAGAGTAAGCCTTACTTTCACCTGCGTCCCTCACTAATAATCTGATCGAGCTCTTCACTGCGAGTTTGATCGAATTCCTCACTAAGAGTTTGCTCGAGTAACTCACGAGGGTCTGCTCTTGTTCCTCACTAAGAGTTTGCTCGAGTAACTCACTAGGGTCTGCTCTTGTTCCTCACTAAGAGTTTGCTCGAGTAACTCACGAGGGTCTGCTCTTGTTCCTAACTAAGATTGTGCTCGAGTAACTCACTAATCATCTACTTGAGTCCCTCACTTAGCGTCTACTTGAGTCTCTCACTAAGCGTCTACTTGAGTCCCTCACTAAGCGTCCACTTGAGTCCCTCACTAAGCGTCCACTTGAGTCCCTCACTTAACGTCCACTTGAGTTCCTCATTAAGCGTCCTCGAGTCCCTCACTTAGCGTCTACTTGAGTCCCTCATTAAGCGTCCTCTTGAGTCTCTCACTTAGCGTCCACTTGAGTCTCTCACTAAGCGTCTTATTGTCCCTCACTTAACGTCCACTTGAGTCCCTCACTAAGCGTCTACTTGAGTCCCACATTAAGCGTCCACTTGAGTCCCTCACTTAACGTCCACTTGAGTCCCTCACTTAACGTCCACTTGAGTTCCTCATTAAGCGTCTACTTGAGTCTCTCATTAAGCGTCCACTTTGAGTCCCTCACTAAGCGTCTGCTCGAGTAATTCTCATACGACAAAGACGTTGAACGTTAAGTTCAAATGAGGCTGTGGCAACGGTTCAAAGACTTCTATGCTGGCTTTGGTGCTCTGATATAGTTATGGGTTAAGTGTAACAATATTGTTGGCAATTATGTTGGGCAATAAGGATCAATGTAAGCGCAAATAAAAATAGTTTTCAAGTTCAAATCTCGGTAATTTTTTTTTAAATCGGCATTTGTGACTTATTTAGTGACTTGCCATCGTATAGATACTCACAGACGTACTTATACACGGAGGGGGATCCTGCAGTTTGGGCAGCCCAGGGTCTCCATATTCAGCTCCCAGATTTGCGCCCTGAGAGGCTGCTCACAGGGTGCCACGCGCATGGACTGCAAAGACTGAGACGCCTATGAATGAATGAACATATACACGGACTCATAGAAACTTTGGGAAACAATGTTTTGCCAACTTTACGTAATATATTATTGATTTGTATTCTTTGTTATTCTTTGGAATAATGCATTAACTACTCGGGGAATTAGAGGAAATCGTCGACTGGTCTGTTCAAAGCGATGGAGATTAATGGTGTTTATTTAAGGATAAACAAGACCGGAGAAGAGATGTCGAGATACGATCACATAGTTTGAACAGATGGGCAAATATATAGAGATGAATATGGTGGCAGCAGAAATGCCAAGCAAACGATGAAAGGTAGACCGGCGGACAAATGGATAAACAGCGAGGCTGGTGGACGGCTTAGAATGGACTGGTGAAAAGATGGATGGCTGAATTGATAAGTATATTTATGACATATACACATATGTGGATTAGTCATTAGACGGATTGATTGATGAATGGATATATATGTATGGGTGAATGAATAGATAATGTATGCGTTGATAATGGAAACATTGGATGAACAAGGGGGGAGGGGGCTGTGTGGTTAGGCAAATGCATGCATTGATGGATGGATCGATAGATGAGTGGGTGGGTGGACGGACAGACGGACGGACAGACAGACAAACAGTCATATAATTGTGTTTGATTAGATTAGATTAAATTAGATTAGATTATATTAAATTAGATTAGATTCTACTAGATTAGATTCCATTAAATTCGATTAGATTAGATTCGATTAGGATTAGATTAGATTAAATTAGATTAGATGGACAGACAAGTTCTGGATAGATGGATAGTCGAGCTACCGGGTTGGCGGATCAGGTGGATTTGCTTACAGTCTGACCCACAAGTACACAAACATGCAACGAGACGTATTTACGCAACCTTACAATAGGGCAGACCAACTAATGTGAGAGATAATGTGGACCAGGTTAAGAAGAAAGAAGGTATAGAATAAGGCATTTACAGAGTATAAGCGGAGATAAATAGCTCAGGTGTTGTGTCTGGTTCTCTTAATTCATTGAATGGCCTTATTCAGTGTCACGATGTTTAATTGGCCAAACTGTGGTAGAGACGAGAAATAGAATTGGGCATTTATGTTCGAATTCAGAGAATAATTAAAGATCTCGTCTGGACTGCGAGGCTGCATAATATGTCTCTCGTGAGTGAAGTGGAAGAAAATACAGAAAGAGCGAAAGTTTATGTAAATATAAGTACGAGAGAATTTTATTCCGAAATTATTTTTTTAAAAGATACATTAACTAGGAACGCCTCATAAATCTGAACTGTCCATTTTATTTGAAATATCAGAGTAATGCTTTTCTCTGAATTGACAGATAGCTGAGTGAGGATCTACAGATATGGAAGACCAGCTGCACATTATAGTTCAGATTGTTGTTCTCGCCTGCTACATAGTACCGACGGTGGCAGGAAAAGGTCACGACATGTCGTGTAACGTGGCTCCTCTCATGGACAGGAAATCATTTGCTGCTCTGCTAGGAAGTAAGAACATTTTGGATGAATGTTTTTGTTGTTACCCTGTTTACTTTGCTTTTCGCCCGGCAGATCTTTGTTGTGGGATCAAGATGCTGAGCAGCGCATGAGCTGCAGTGGTCAGCGACCCATAGCTGACTGCTAGCGTCAGGGCCAGCGAACCAGAGCTGCCAAGACCCTTCCACACCTCCACGCTGTGATCGTGGATAACAGGCTGCGATAGGGCAGACTGGCTAAGGATAAGGGATCGAAGAGGGAATGCTAACCCCGTACTGAAAAAATGCTTGCTGAAGTCGGATGTGTTGGACCGAAAGGTGCAAATATCGCAGTCAGGCTGTTAACTACGACACAACGCATTCCGTTCTCTGGCCAAGTAGCTGCTACTTAAGCTCTTTCAGGGTTTGGTAGTGGGAGATTGAGAACGAACGAAGAAGAAGAAGAAGATCTTTGTTGTTAACTGAGTTTGTTTTCTCACTATGGCGAGGCCTGCTCCTTTCATGTGAAGCACAGATCTAGTTCCTTTAACTTAACAAATGAACTTCATTATAATGGTTTAGAAGACTCCACTACTAAGACACCCAAACATTTCCCTCCAAGCTAAAAAGCAGATGATAAATAGTATCTTCATTCCATCCCTGTGGTACCAGTGCTAGACATGGGTCCAGAATAGGGCACAGAAACGAAAATTCACTAACTTCACCAGAACAGACAGGAGCACAAATATGAGTATTCGGGATAAGGTTGGAACAATTCCATGCCTACAGTACATCGAGCAACAGAGTATGAGTGAGTTTGGCCACATTGTGAGAATGCAGCCAGACTATATTGTTTATGCAACCTTTTACACGAGAAAATCAGGAAGAATAGCTAGAGGTAGACCGAGGAAACAATGGATAGACCGCGTGAAGGAGATCTGCCGTAAAATGGGGAAAAATATAACTCGGGCCACGAGAGAGGCGAAAGACAGATATATATGACGACACTGTGCTACAAACCCGGTAAAACGTGAGACGACAAAAGAAGAAAAAGACGAAGAAGAAGGAGAAGAAGAAGAAGAAGAAGAAGAAGAAGAAGAAGAAGAAGAAGAAGAAGAACAACAACAACAACAACAACAACAAGGATCTACATTGTTTTTGTACAACCAGTTTATTCCACTCCAACAATATTACAAATGACTGTGATCATCCAGTCTATTTGTTAATGCATTAACTGATGCTGCCTCCACCACATCCGGTGACAATGTACTCCAAGCATCCACCACTCTCTGAATAAAAAAAAATATCCTAATACCTAATCTGGACCTGTCTTTAAATAATTTTTGAAGCTGCACCCTCTAGTTCTTGTAGCCGGTTTAACTTTGTAAAACTTGGTATAGTTTAATGAATCCTTTCCATTGATTTATTGATAAACTGGTATTACGTCACTTCGAATTCTTTTCTGTTCTAGACACTGCCTACCAATTTTAGTTACGTCAAGACGTGTTTACCTCCTTGATCACATGACACCGGGCCTGGGATTAGGTCAGTTAGGGAACGTGAGATAAAGACTTAATTTAAATGTATATTAAGACACAGATAATCCAAAACTATACCACTGAGCTTCAAGTACTTGAAAAACACTACGAACCTGATTTATAACCGCAGTTCTGACTACCACTAGGTAGGTGCTCATTGTTATCTATAATGCAAGGTCTATAGAATGGCAAGCTGTCACACTTGATAAATTAGTTAAGCAAGGAAGCTGTTGGAGAGTGAACCATACGGCAGTGGCTGTCATGCCATTGTTGTCTTCCTGGAAACCAGAACGCAGATATGCTTGCAAATATGGGAGGATGCTCTCTGCAATAAGACAGTGAATTCACGTACTTATAGAAGAATATAGAATTCTAGTCTGTAGAAGTGAACAAAACCAAACCACCGACGAATACTTCTCCCTTCGTCAGCAGGGACAGATCACCATTCTTTCACTCTTGACAGGGGATAACAAACAGAATAAACACGTGTTCTACAGGACTGTCCCCTGTATGGTCAATTAAGGCAAATACAATGGCCAGCTAAATTTTTGGTAATTTGTCTGAGTGCGTAATCATCAAAACAAACACGAATAATGAGAATAAATAATATGCGTCTTGTACGTAGGCTTTAAAATTAGTTGTATTATGCTACGCATCTTACACCATATTCATCCGTGGGGAGGGAAACTAACGTCTGGTCAAGCACAACAAACTGATCAGACATGTTAGTCAGGGTCAGGCAAAATATACTGTCCAAGACCTCCAGTTCGACTTTCCCGCAGTCCTCTCTGGAAACGGATTGTTTTCAGGGCAGTCTATCTAGCGAGGTGGGAGATCGACGTGATTCCCGTAGTAGCGAGCATCACGCAGATGAAGCCGAGCATAGCACAACCGCCTGTAGGTCTCCGGCCCACCTTCATCAGCACGCTCAGGATGTGAGTAAATCTACTGCAAACCGCCAGTAAACGTCCTTTTCATGTCGCGTAAATAAGTAAACCTACTCATTGTGGGCATTCACAACAACAACAACAACATATTATTCCGATGGTCTGGCCTTACTCCAAAGCAGATCTTGTTTTGTGTTTGTACTCGATACTTTCATCACTGGCTAAAGACACTACACAATTTAAAACACATTGCAACAAGTAGAGATTCATGGAATGGGTATAAAGAAAGACTGACAGGTGGAAACGGGTTGGGCAATTAAACATCGCAAGAAATTCATCCATGGAATTAAGAAACAGAGCTTGGAAAAGATATTGTGGAGAGACATAATCTCAAGTGCATTACTTCTTCTTCGTCTTCGTTCGTTCTCAAATTCCCGCTACCAAGTTCTGAAAAGGCCTTTTCAAGTACCGGTATGTAGTCAGAAAAAAGGAAAGCGTTGTGTCGTAGTTTACAGCTTGACTGCAATATTTGCACCTTTCGGTTCAACACATCCGACTTCAGCATTACATTTTTTTGGTTTTGGTACCGGGTTATCCTTCCCTCTTCGATCCTTTCTTCTTAGCGGTTCTTCCCTGTTGCAGCCTGTTGTCCAGGATCAACACGTTGAGACGAAAAAGGGTCTTGGCAGCTCTGGTTGGCCAGCCCTGACGCTACCAGTCAGCTTTGGATCACTGACCGCTATACCTCATGCACTGCTTTTCAACTTGATCCCAAGTGCATTACATACCATGACATTAACATTGATTTTCAGCCACCGTAAATATCTTCATAATCGTAAGCATATGTACTTAATTAGGGTTATCAGATAATTAGATTCCTGAAATCCATACCTACATGTGCTGTAAAGTGTCTAACATCTGAGAAACACATTGGAACCATTTCTTAAGAGATGCGCATTTTTTTCTGGCTGGTTTAATTAGATGTGTTCTTCTTCTTCTTCTGCGTACACAGTCAGACAGTAACCATTATTTTCTCGAAAAAAGCGGCGGTCATCCTGAGACTCTCGCCACTACCATAGAGCTTGTCTTGCAGTTCCACTGGCAATGGCCACATCTGCTCTCTCTGATCCTCGTATGTCGGGCAGTTCTGCAGCAGATGTTCAGTGGTCATTTTACCAGTACCGCACGGGCATTCGTCGGTACACCCTATCTTCAATTTGTTGAAGAGGTGGTACCTCAGTCTGTTGTGGCCAGTGCGAAGTCTGAAGACAACGACCTGCTCTCTTCGGTTCAACTGGTAATAGGCATCGTTTTTGGTGTAACCAGTATGTTCGGTTTCCCATTTGGACATGTACCTGGCTTTGATAAGCCGTTTTGACTCTTCGTACGTCATACTGGTATCTATTTGTGGTAGCCTTGCACCTTCTTTTGCCAGTCTGTCTGCCTCCTCGTTGCCTTGGATGTTGCAGTGTGACGGAACCCACTGTACCACTACCCTTTTTGGTGCGGACTGTTGGCACAGTTTGCAGAGTGCTGCTCTTAAGTCATTAAGCTCAGTGTTTTTCTGGCTTTTTAGCGCTGTGACTACTTCGAGAGCATCTGTCAGCAGGACTATATGGCTCTCATTTTCACTGTGTGTTACCATTTCTGGTATATTTTCTACCACCTCTGGAAATATATCCTGCCTCCAAGTAGGTTTTCGTACAGTAGTGATGGGTTTTGGTGTTGTTAGTGCGTTTATGGGATCTTCGTGCATCTTTGCTTTGGCTATTTCTGCAAAGTTTCTCCGCTTTAGTTTCCCAGTTCCCAAATTGTTTAGCCTCTGGTACATTGGATGGTCCGTCAGTCTTCGGAGTTTCTCTGACTGCAGCTGGGCTCTGCAGTCTCTTCTGTCGGTCATGGATTGCAGTTTTGTAATCTTTTCAAGTTCTACAATTGGCGTTGACTTCATGCCACCAGTTATGATTCTCATAGCTTGGTTTTGAAGTTTGTTAACTTTATCGAAGTTCGCCTTCGCTGCTGTTGTCCAAGCCGCGATGCCATACTCGAGAACTGGTCTCACTCTTCCAGTGTACAGTTTCTTTAGTATGCCTTCGTCTGCTCCCCAGCTTGTGCCAGCAAGTTTCCTCATGATCGCCATTCTTTCTCTGGCTTTCATTCGGTTTCTCTCAATCTGACTTTTCCATGTCATGCGCCGATCAAATGTGACTCCCAGATAGGTTGGGTTGTCGTTTGGCTGCAGGATTTTGCCATTTAGGCTTAGTTTGGTACTTTGGGGTTTTAATGAGAGCGAGAATATTGTGCACGTGGTTTTCTCCTCGTTTATTTTGACCAGCCATGAGTTCGCCCACTCTTCCAGCGATGTTAGGGCCGTTTGCATCCGATTTCTTGCTATGGTGAGATTCTTTTCAGAGGTCCACATAGCCAGATCGTCTGCAAACATTGAGCTATGGACTCTTCTTGGTATATTCTCTGTAATATCGTTTATATATACCAGGAAGAGTGTGGGTGACAGTACTCCCCCTTGGGGTACTCCCTGCTCGAGTGTCACCTTTTTGCTCATCTGCCTTTGTACTTGGACTCTGGCCGTTCTTTGTTTGAGGTAGTGGTTGATCCACTTGTACATCTTCCCACAAACATCACTTCTTCTTAGCTTGACTCTAAGTCCATCCTTCCAGACTTTGTCAAATGCCTTTTCCAGATCCACCCAAACAGCTACTGTGTGTTTCTGTGCCTGGTAGGCAACTTCTATCTCCTGGGCTATGAGGATGACCTGGTCCTCAGTGGATCTGTGCTGTCTAAAGCCGGCTTGCTGTGGAATTAGTATTCGTTTTTCTTCCAGATGCCACATCAGTCTGGTGTTTATCATCCGTTCCATCAGCTTGCCGACACAGCTCAGTAGGCTTATGGGCCTGTATCCATTCGGATCTGTTTTGTCCTTTCCTGTTTTTGGTACTGGTACCAGTATTGCATCTTTCCATGCCTGGGGTACAATACCCCTTTTCCAGCTTTGGTTCAGGACTGACAGTAGTTTTTCCTTCGCTGTTTGGCCCAGCCCCATCAGCATTTCGTTTGTTATCCCGTCTTTTCCGGGAGATTTCCTTCTCTTTAGTGTTCTCATAGCCTCTTCCATTTCGCGCATTGTTAGTTTGGCCATCATGTGCTCTTCAGGAGCCGTATTTTTGTTTTCGTGCCCCTTTAGCTCTTCGCTAATGTCTGTATGCTTATCTGCAGGGACCTCGATGTGGTTTGCTCTGGCATAGTGATCGACAAAGGCGTTTGCGTCTTTCTTACCTGTGATCAAGTTCTCGCCTTGCTTGATAGTAATTTGTTTATTTGACGGGGTTTCGTCGTTCATGGCTCTGACTAGCTTCCATAGCTTGTTCCCTTCTTTGTCCAGGTTTAAACTTTCCGTTTTATTTTTCCAACTTTCTCTTGCTGTTTGCTTGAGAGTGTGTTTGTACTTCGCCGCGGCGGCTTTGAGGGCGATGTTTGCCTCGTTCTGCCATGTTTCTAGCATTTGTTACTGCATCTTCCACTTTCTGTAACTCATCATTCCAGTAGGGCTTATAGTTTTTCCTAGCTCCTCTTGGGATGGTTTCAGTGGCGGCTTGCATTATTGCCTTGCTTAGGCTCTCTACCATGGGCTTCATTTTGGTGTTTCGTGTGTTGATGGTTTCACACAGCCCATCTGTCAGGATTGCAAATCTGTCCCAGTCGGCTCGTTTGTAATTCCAACGTGGGAGCGGTTTTGTTTCCTGTGGGCCTACTTCCATGTCAATGGTTAGCCTGATCGGCCTGTGGTCGCTACCTGCCAGTTGGTTTAGCACCTGGCGGTCTATTTTATAGTGTATGTCCTGTGTGGAGAAGGCCAAATCTGGAGTCGAGGTGGTATGCCATGTTCTTGAATAGAAGCTAGGGCTATCCTCCGGCCTATTGATTAGGGAGAGATTTGCATCTATCTCCCAATCTTCCACTTCGTCACCTCTGCTGTCTGTGTCAGAGTATCCCCATCTCTCCGAGTGGCTGTTGAAATCTCCAACCACTATGCAGTTGGAGTCTCTGACCTCCATACTCGAGAGCGATAGGTCTCTGTTTGGTGGTCCGTACAGATTGAAAATGCGGAGCTTCGTCTCTTGAGCCATTATGTCAACTCCTACAATTTCTGCTTGTCCGGTGTGATTGACAGGTACCGCGCTACTCGGTATGCTGTTTCTGGTCAGTATCAGGACCCCTCCTTTGTGGCCTTCTCTATCTAGACGGAAAGTCTGGTATCCTCTGATTGAGAATTTATGGTTATTGTTGAGGTGCGTTTCCTAGATACATGCCACGTCAATCTTACCTTCATGCAGGTGATGTGTTAGGGAAAGTTTTTTGTTAATGACTCCCTCCGCATTCCACTGTAATATTCTGAGGGTCTTGAAGTTTTGGCCAATAGTCGTTTCCCCATAGCCATGTGCCTTGACTCCACGACACATGGGTGGGTGACCACCAGTAGCCAAGGGTGGGCCCCTTCGAGGCGTGGGGCCCGGCGCTATCGCTGCCTGGCGGGTCTCCTCAGGATGAGCGCCATACGTTTTTCGAATAGGTTGTTCTGCCATCATACTGTGATTTACGTTGCACTGTTTTGTTAGGCTTGCGGCCCCGTGCATCCGATTTCAACAGGCGTTTCTGTAGGGATGCCCTCCTTAGCCTTTGGCTGTCCCCAGCCTATCTGCAAGGCAGCAGTTGTTTACGATCAGAGTTTTCTCTCCTATGGAAGTTGTCTTACCAGACTATCGAGTCTTCACTACTCGTGTCTATAGGGTGCAATGATGGTATGTGATATATGAGATGGACTGGTTTACCCGGAAGAGAGGCAGTCCAGTGTGTCTGTATCCCAGGATCGTCACGTCCTGCCAGAAACGTAGCATTTGCATGTGAGTGGGGTATCTCTTTTTCCCTTTATTTTCTTTGCTTCTATGCAGGGATGGTACGCCTAGCATTCCCCGCCACCTGGGGTGTTGACACAGTGGGGCAGGTGTGCAATGTCCGCTGGTCTGCATCTCTTCTGCGTCCAGCATGATAGTTATGGCTGATAACGTACAGAGGTAGATATCGTAACCGGAGTGCATTTAGCCAGAGGACAAGCCTGGTAATGTCACAGAGATGTTGATCGCCTGGTGTGCGGACAACTCTCATGGTCAGTGGTTGAGTCTTGACAGTTCACAGTGTGGTGGCTGCTCTACTGTTTTCGACACCCCGACCAGGTTCTAAGTCTTTGGTTGGTGTTTTTCGCACCCCATCGCCGTATAGGGTGAGTATCAAGCAGTTTTCCGCCCGCTTTGATTTGCGGGCGGCAAGGACCTCTTACTGTGGCTCTACCTGATAGGGCTGGGGCGCAAGCCCCAGGTCCCGAGCATGTAGGAGCCTCCCATTGCAGTGGTGCTGAGATTTTGGGCGGGATTGCGGCTTTCAAGGGTTCGGCCGTAATCCCCCACATGGTAGCCTCGCGCCCTTGGCTTATCAGCCTGGTACGTGAACCAAAGTGTCTGCGGCTCCTCTCGATTTGAGCTGGTTTTCCGTAGCAACGCCCTGTCATTTGTAGGGTAAAACTGACCTGTCTTCAGATCTATTTCCAGCACCCGTTCACTATTTTGTCAGACGAATTTATTGAGGGCTTTTGTTTGTCAATGACCAGGTATTTGAAATCTGCAGAGTTAAACACGATTTCCGTAGCGTTCTTTCATTTGAGCTGACTTGTCGTCCGTGTGTCTAATACCAGCGTACGTTCATTATTAGACCCAAACGGCAGTGCTCTCAATTTGTCAGTTGTTCTACAGTATTGGCGTGTTCAGTCAAATTAAGCCGCAGGTTCCACACCTGGTGGTGCCCTTCCGTCAATTCCCTTAGCGAGACAATCAAGTTTCTTAAAGGGTAGCCCCAAAGATTTTCGAGGGTCTAATTCCAGCACATGTTCTCTATTAGACCCCACTAAGGTGTACTTTTTGATAGTCATTCTGCAGTATTGGCGTGGTAAGTTAACTTAGGTCTCAGGCTCCACTCCTGATAGTGCTCTTCCGTCAATTCCTTTATCAAACACTGGATGCAGACAAAACCGAGCCACAGGGGACATAACCCCAGATTTCTGGGGGTCTAAGTCCAGCACCAGTTCCATATTAGACTCCAGAAGAGTGGTCTCGGCATGTCAATCATTTCAGTGTTGCCCGTGTTGAGTCAAATTAAGCCGCAGGCTCCACTCCTGGTGGTGCCCTTCCGTCAATTCCTTTAAGTTTCAGCTTTGCAACCATACTTCCCCCGGAACCCAAACACTTTGGTTTCCCGGAAGCTGCCCGCAGAGTCATCGAAGCAACTCCTGCGGATCGCTAGTCGGCATCGTTTATGGTCAGAACTACGACGGTATCTGATCGTCTTCGCGCCTCTGACTTTCGTTCTTGATTAATGAAAACATTCTTGACAAATGCTTTCGCAGTAGCTCGTCTTGCGGCGATCCAAGAATTTCACCTCTAACGCCGCAATACGAATGCCCCCGTTTGTCCCTGTTAATCATTACCTCCAGTTCCGAAAACCAACAAAATAGAACCGAGGTCCTATTCCATTATTCCATGCACCATTATTCAGGCAGCCGAGGCCTGCTTTGAACACTCTAATTTTTTCAAAGTAAACGCGCCGGCCACCCAGGACGCTCAGCGAAGAGCACCCGTGGGAGAGAGCCGGCAGACGGTAGGGCAGGAGACAACGGGCAGTGAACCGGCGCGAGCCGGACCGCCCGCCTGCGCCTGAGATCCAACTACGAGCTTTTTAACTGCAACAACTTTAATATACGCTATTGGAGCTGGAATTACCGCGGCTGCTGGCACCAGACTTGCCCTCCAATAGATCCTCGTTAAAGGGTTTAAAGTGTACTCATTCCAATTACGGGGCCTCGAAAGAGTCCCGTATTGTTATTTTTCGTCACTACCTCCCCGTGCCGGGAGTGGGTAAGTTGCGCGCCTGCTGCCTTCCTTGGATGTGGTAGCCGTTTCTCATGCTCCCTCTCCGGAATCGAACCCTGATTCCCCGTTACCCGTTACAAACATGGTAGGCATGTCACGTACCATCGACATTTGATAGGGCAGACATTTGAAAGATGCGTCGCCGGCACATGAGGCCATGCGATCAGCACAAAGTTATCCAGAGTCACCAGTGGGGACGCCGCAACCCCGCGAGGGGAAACGACGATTGGTTTTGAACTAATAAAAGCGCTCTTTCCGCGAGGGTCGGAGCTTGGTAAGCATGTATTAGCTCTAGAATTGCCACAGTTATCCAAGTAGGATCGTGTCATCTAAGGAACCTCGACTGATTTAATGAGCCATTCGCGGTTTCACCGTGAGACAGTGTGAACTTAGACATGCATGGCTTAATCTTTGAGACAAGCATATGACTACTGGCAGGATCAACCAGATATCTGTCGGAGACGTACGTACAGCACACACCGGTCGGCGGAGGAAGGGTGTGTAAAAAGCCTCGCTGGGACGACGGCCGCAGGGACCGACTGACGGGACGGACGGTTTGTTCCACCCGTCCCTCACTCCGTCGACCTAGGACCGCCTGACAGGGGCCTCCCACACGCACCAGACGACCGACCGACCGGGCTCGCTCGAGGAGGGATGGCAGCGCTCTGTGCAGAACGGATCCCAACGACCTCGGCGACGAATTTCACTGGGACTAGAGACACAATTTGGCCTGCCCTTCTTCTCCGTAGGGAGAACGCAGGGCCTCGAGGCAACGATTCCTGCTTTCCATTTGCCGGTCACAAGCTCTTTGCGAGAGTCGGACCACCAGCGAGACGTACTGTCGAGCTCTGCTATAAGCCTTAGATAAATCACCACGGACGGACCACGTTTCCTGATACGGACCAGACTAGCGCACCTCGGTGGAGGAGCCACTACCACAAACCGCACCCAATTCGCACTACGGGGAAAGGCAGGCGAGCGTTTTCCGCAAGCCCGCGCTATCGCTCCGCCTGGCGGGACTGAGATCGCTTTACGAACACTGGTTGAAATTGAGTCGCCGCGGCGAGACAACTACCCCAGATGAGATGTGTTCAATATGGCATGGGAATGCATACAAGAAGAAATAACAGCAACAAAAAAGAACACATGAGGCTCGTGTTAATAACAATAATGACAAGTATAATAATAACTGCAGAAAGAAATTGATATTAGTAATAGTAATAATAATATCAATTCATATAAATTATGTTCTTGATAATAATAAAAAAAAAAAAAAACATAAATGATATTGATAGTGACAACAATAATAACAATAATGATAATGACAGTGGCAATCATAATTACAATAACAATGATAATAACAATAACAATTTTTAAAATATATGAATAACAATAATAGTAATAATAGCAACACAATAATAATAATAACAACAATAGTAACAGCCATAACAATAATAGTAAAAATAGTAACAATAATAAAAGCAAGAAGGATAATAATAATAATTTTTAATCGTCATCATAATAAAAACAGTAATAGTAATTATTTAATAATATTAACAATAAAAGCAATACGTAATGATAGTAATAATAAAACTAAAAACAACAATAATAACAAGAAGGGTAATAACTCTAATAATAATAATAACAATAACAATTACAAACGTAAATAGTAATATTTAAAATAATAATGGTAACAATAATAATAATAGAAGTAATACATATTAAATAATAATATTCATCGTAATAATAATAATAAAAACAATAATAATGTACACTGATGAGACTTGTGTTATCTCCATTCATCTTGGATTGGCTTCGTTCGTTCTCAATCTCCCGCTACCAAGCCCTGAAAGGGCTTAAGTAGCAGAATGTAGTCCAGAGAACGGAATGCATTGTGTTTTAATTTACAGCTTGACTACGATATTTGGACCTTTCGGTCCAACACATTCGACTTCAGCAAACATTTTTTTCAGTACCGGGTTAGCATCCCTTCTCTTTGGCCAGTCTGCCCTGCTGGAGCCTGTTATCCAGGATCACCGAGTGGAGGTGTAGAAGGGTCTTGGCAGCTCTCTTTCGCTGGTCCTGACGCTAACAGTCAGCTATGGGTCGCTAACCATTTCAGCTCATGCGCTGCTCAGCATCTTGATCCCTCTTCATTCATCTATTGTGAATAAATCATATTTCTGATAGTTTATCTTTGATGCAAAATGTATGGAACACTGTTGGTTTCTCTATTCACCTTATATTCTCGAAGTAGCGTATGGTGGTGTTCATGCAGTGTGAATACCTCCATTTCTGCAGATATTTTGCGCAGATCTTGACAAATAAAATGTCTACAATATTAAGGATGCAATCGTTATAGATTTGAATAGCATAATTCACTGCTGAAATTACTGTAATACTGTAATTCTGGTGTTCATTTAAGCGCATTTTGTGCCCTATGCCAGGTAGCCAAATGTCTAAACTCATTAAAACATTTTAATGTTTATTTTATTTGTTTGTCTCACTAGTTTCTATGGGCGGAGGCGCGCCTATTCTACCCAAGACCGTAGTCAATTTGGGCGATATTAAGACGCATAAACCAGTCTGGGCGACCAGTAAAGGTGTAGGGCCAGCATGACGTCACTTTACCGGTTCATTTATTGTCACGCATGCGTACCACGTGACCTGCACACCTGAACTTTATTAACAACGCCGTATCTACGACGTCATTGCAGCAGGTTTAACTCCTGATGGTGGTTCAGTAGCTTGGATCCGCGCTACGTCACATTTCCGTAGGTTTCCCACCTCGCAGTCAGATACCATGGCTGAAATAACCAGGCTGTTGAAGGTCTCGTTTTGTTGTTTTTCATTTTGAAGTACTGTCTTGATGCTGTTGAAGATGACAACCGACCACCTCCCCCCTCTTCCCGCCCAATCGAAGTCATTAGCTGCATTATCATTATTATTACCATTATAGCAACTATTATCGTGATTATTAATATCGGCATTATCATTACTATCATTACTAACACCATTATTTTCACCATTATTATTACTAGCTTCATTTATTATTATTATGAGCATTATCCTCATTATTGTTCCAGATACAAGTTGCATACACAAACATTGATCTCTTCACACAATTTAATCAACCTATCTCCTCTTTTGTTCCTTGTCTCAAGTCCATATTTTGTTATAATGTTGTTTTCTTTATATTTTATATTTCCTACTTGTCTCACATAACTACTAATATATCTGTTGGTATTACTGTTTTAAGTAGTTGTAGTTGTATTTCTTCATTAAATTCATCTATTTCGTCTTCGCAATCTGAGATTTATGCAAATGTTTACAAAACGATTATATCATATGGGTTTGCTCCGACCTGTAACAATATCGTTCTGTTGTTATATGTCCAGTATGTACACATGTGACGTCATATAGCGACCAAGATGGCGGTACCTTTGTGTGAACTCCGCAAAAGGTGGTTGAAAATAAACTTGTTGGTTTCTCTTGTGTTATACACTATATATGGTTCAGCCTCTAAGAAGATAATCTGGACACATGATACTGGTGTGTAGGATGGCTGGGAGCGTGTTATTACCAGTTGTATATTTCGTCACCGATTATTATTTTCCTGTGATATTTAATATGAATATAAGGGTTGTGTTGATTTGGTGGTTGTCTTATGTAACGCTATTTCCTTGTTTGTCGTACTTATCATCCTTATATCATGTGACATGTCATGGTCAAGATGACGTAATAGGACTACCAGCAGCGATCGACTAGATTTTGACGTTGCTCTTGCCATTGATGAAAATTGTGTGACTTGTATCTTTGGTTCACGCCTCCTTAACTTAACGTCTTTATACTGGTTTAGAAGACGCTGCAGAGTACTGTATATAACCAGTTTCGTTTACTATCACTCGATCTAAAAATAACTATGCGCATGCAGTCTATTACTGAATGCATTAATTTACCCTGCCTCAACTATTTCCTGTGGGAATACATTCATCACTTTCTGACTCAAAAAATTGCCATATGGGTTTCATACAAGCCGTATTAATCATAGTGCCTCTGTCATTATGTGGGTGTCTTTGACTGTCAACTCTGTGACACCACTTTGTGAAAATCTGGAACATTATTTGGTACTGACATTTTCCTGTGCCATCTGTTATGAAAATAGAGATTCAGCTCTGGTCATTCTACATATCGGTTTTTTAGATATTGTTTACACAGAGGAAGTCGGGTTTTTCTATGTTCCCATCTGTCTCACGATGTAACAACTGAGAATGCTTCATTAAATCAGTCGAGGTTCCTTACATGACACGTTCCTAATTCTTCTTCTTCTTCTTCTTCTTCTTCGTACACAGTCAGACAGTAACCATTATTTTTTCGAAAAAAGCGGCGGTCATCCTGAGGCTCTCGTGACTGCCATAGCGCTTGTCTTGCAGTTCCACTGGTAATGGCCACATCTGCTCTCTCTGATCCTCGTATGTCGGGCAGTTCTGCAGCAGATGTTCAGTGGTCATTTTACCAGTACCGCACGGGCATTCGTCGGTACACCCTATCTTCAATTTGTTGAATAGGTGGTACCTCAGTCTGTTGTGGCCAGTGCGAAGTCTGAAGACAACGACCTGCTCTCTTCGGTTCAACTGGTAATAGGCATCGTTTTTGGTGTAACCAGTATGTTCGGTTTCCCATTTGGTCATGTATCTGGCTTTGATAAGCCGTTTTGACTCTTCGTACGTCATACTAGTAACTGTTTGTGGTAGTCTTGCACCTTCTTTTGCCAGTCTGTCTGCCTCCTCGTTGCCTTAGATGTTGCAGTGTGACGGAACCCACTGTACCACTACCCTTTTTGGTGCGGACTGCTGGCACAGTTTGCAGAGTGCTGCTCTTAAGTCATTAAACTCAGTGTTTTTCTGGCTTTCTAGTGCTGTGACTACGGCGAGAGCATCTGTCAGCAGGACTATATGGCTCTCATTTTCACTGTGTGTCACCATTTCTTCCACTGCCGCCCTCAGTGCCTCTGCCTCCGCTCTGAAATTGCTTGTGTACTTACCAGTAGCGAATGACAGTGTTATTTTTCTGCCATTTGGTAGGTTCAGGAATGCTCCTGCCCCTCCGTTCTGTGTAGTGTTTGTTACAGAACCGTCGGTGTATGCATGGGTCCAGTCCATGCTTGGGTAGCTTTCCGTTATGAAGCTTAGGGTAGTGTCTCTCCTTTCTTTTTCAGTCTGGCAGTTTTTGTTTGCAATACCTGGTATATTTTCCACCACCTCTGGAAATATATCCTGCCTCCAGGTAGGTTTTCGTACAGTAGTGATGGGTTTTGGTGTTGTTAGTGCGTTTATGGGATCTTCGTGTATCTTTGCTTTGGCTATTTCTGCAAAGTTTCTCCGCTTTAGTTTCCCATTTCCCAAATTGTTTAGTCTCTGGTACATTGGATGGTCCGTAAGTCTTCGGAGTTTCTCTGACTGCAGATGGGCTCTGCAGTCTCCTCTATCGGTCATGGATTGCAGTTTTGTAATCTTTTTAAGTTCTACAATTGGCGTTGACTTCATGCCACCTGTTATAATTCTCATGGCTTGGTTTTGAAGTTTGTTAACTTTATCGAAGTTCGCCTTCGCTGCTGTTGTCCATGCCGCAATGCCATACTCGAGTACTGGTCTCACTCTTCCAGTGTACAGTTTCTTTAGTATGCCTTCGTCTGCTCCCCAGCTTGTGCCAGCAAGTTTCCTCATGATTGCCATTCTTTCTCTGGCTTTCATTCGGTTTCTCTCAATCTGACTTTTCCATGTCATGCGCCGATCAAATTTCACTCCCAGATAGGTTGGGTTGTCGTTTGGCTGCAGGATTTTGCCATTTAGACTTAATTTGGTACTTTGGGGTTTTAATGAAAGCGAGAATATTGTGCACGTGGTTTTCTTCTCGTTTATTTTGACCAGCCATGAGTTCGCCCACTCTTCCAGCGATGTTAGGGCCGTCTGCATCCGATTTCTTGCTATGGTGAGATTCTTTTCAGAGGTCCACATAGCCAGATCGTCTGCAAACATTGAGCTATGGACTCTTCTTGGTATATTCTCTGTAATATCGTTTATATATACCAGGAAGAGTGTGGGTGACAATACTCCCCCTTGGGGTACTCCCTGCTCGAGTGTCACCTTTTTGCTCATCTGCCCTTGTACTTGGACTCTGGCCGTTCTTTGTTTGAGGTAGTGGTTGATCCACTTGTACATCTTCCCACAGACATCACTTCTTCTTAGCTTGACTCTAAGTCCGTCCTTCCAGACTTTGTCAAATGCCTTTTCCAGATCCACCCAAACAGCTACTGTGTGTTTCTGTGCCTGGTAGGCATCTTCTATATCCTGGGCTATGAGGATGACCTGGTCCTCAGTGGATCTGTACTGTCTAAAGCCGGCTTGCTGTGGAATTAGTATTCGTTTTTCTTCCAGATGCCACATCAGTCTGGTGTTTATCATCCGTTCCATCAGCTTGCCGACACAGCTCAGTAGGCTGATGGGCCTGTATCCATTTGGATCTGTTTTATCCTTTCCTGTTTTTGGTACTGGTACCAGTATTGCGTCTTTCCACGCCTGGGGTACAATACCTCTTTTCCAGCTTTGGTTCAGGACTGATAGTAGTTTCCTCTTCGCTGTTTGGCCCAGCCCCATCAGCATTTCGTTTGTTATCCCGTCTTTTCCGGGGGATTTCCTTTTCTTTAGCGTTCTCATAGCCTCTTCCATTTCGCGCATTGTTAGTTTGGCCGTTCCTAATTGAATAACTGGAAAAATTCTAGAGCTAATTCATGCCTACCTAACGTTGAGACTCGCGGAAAGAGCGCTTTTATTAGTTGAAAACCAATCCAAGCATGGACTGGACCCATGCATACACCGACGGCTCTGTAACAAACATAACACAGAACGGAGGGGCAGGGGTATTCCTGAGCCTACCAAATGGCAGAAAAATAACACTATCAGTGGCAACTGGAAAATACTCAAGCAATTTCAGAGCGCAGGCAGAGGCACTGAGGGCTGCAGTAGAAGAAATGGTGACATGCAAAGGAAATGAAAGCCATATAGTCCTGTTTACATATGCCCTGGCCGTAGTCACAGCACTAAAAAGCCAGAAAAATACTGAACTTAATGATTTAAGACCAGTACTCTGTGAACTATGCCAGCAGTCCGCACCAAAAAGAGTAGTGGTACAGTGGGTTCCATCCCACTGTAACATCCAAGGCAACGAGGAGGCAGACAGACTGGCAAAAGAAGGTGCAAGACTACCACAACCAGATACTAGTGTGACATACGAAGAGTCAAAAACGCTTATTAGAGCTAGATACATGACCAAATGGGAAACAGAACATGCTAGCTACACAAAAAAACGATGCCTGTTACCAGTTGAACAGAAGAGAGCAGGTCGTGGTCTTCAGACTTCGCACTGGACACAATAGACTGAGGTACCACCTATTTAATAAATTGAAGATAGGTGGCACTGACGAATGCACATGCGGTACTGGGAAAATGACCGCTGAACATCTGCTGCAAAACTGCCCGACATACGAGGATCAGAGAAAGCAGATGTGACCATCACCAGTGGCAACACTAGACAAGCTCTATGGCAGTGTCGACAGCCTCAGGATGACCGCTGCTTTTTTCGAAAAAATAAAGGTTGACGTCTGACAGCGTACGAAGAAGAAGAAAACCAATCGTTGTTTCCCCGTGCGGGATGGCTGTGTGTACCACCTGGTAAATCTAGTTAACTTTTGCTGGTAGCACGGCGATGCATCTCTGTTCGGATGTGAGCTGTTCAGACATCCTTGACTGTGAAATATATCCGTACAGCAGACGACCAACAGCTTCCTTGTCTGCGCGTATTGCTTATCCTCCTTCAACAAACTCGCTTCGACGTCAGAGTGGTTCCCGGATTAATACAGGATAGGATCATAGTTTCCCATCTGACATGTCACAGGAGGCGATTATGGAAGGTTGAACATGTGTCTAGCCACCTCAATTTATAAAACAATTGCTACTGAAACTACACTGCAGATTAATGGTTTCTGGATTCTCCTTCTTATTATTGTTCTTTTTCTTCTTCTTCTTCTGAAAACCCTGAACAAGGCTTTGCAAGTATCAGGATGAAGTCCGGAGAACGAAATCTCTTGTGTAGCTAGTTAACAGCTTGTCTGCCATATTTGCACCTTTCGATCCTACACATCCGTTTTCGGCAGCAGGATTCGTCTAAAAACTGGTTTCAAATTTTAAATAAGTTGCATGGCCGAAACTGCCACCGGGGATGAAGTGTTAGAGACTTCATTGTACTAAACCACAGCTTTTATGAGGTAGAGTGGCCAATATCCTTTCTTCGTTGTCTTTCTTCCCTAACCGTAGGTTTGGAACTCATTTACAAATGAACTCCTATACAGCTGGGTCGACTAAAGCGTGCAGGTAGCTTGAGTTGGTAGCTGGTACCTTGTTAGTATAAGCTAAATACAGTGTTGGATTAATACTATGCCATCTGGAGTGACAGGTAAATGGTTATGAAGCTGATGTTGATGACTCACGATTCGATTTTAACAATCCAGTTAGGATATTATAATTGCTGGATTTACCAAACTGCAAAAACTTGAATTTTTCTTCCTCAGATGACAAGGCGTTTGTTAATGGGATCAGCGTAGAGGAAGTTAATAATATCTACTCCACACAAATGTGTTTTCCACACTCTGAAGATCACAGTGGGTCTCGGAAGGCTGGTAATTTAATGAGGCCACAAGGGAAATCATCTATAACCAAGAGAGATAACAAAAGCAAAGTAATGCCGCATTCCAAAATGGAAACTAAAAAAGTCAGCAATAATAAAAAGCTGAAGGGGTCCAAGAGGCAGAGAAAAAAGGAAAAAAAGAAAAAAGTCTTGAAGAAGAAAAAGAAAAGCTGAAACAGAAATGGCTTTGGTATTGTATATGTCGGCTGCTTAATTAGCTGGCTTGTGTGGCAGAGTGACTGGTTGGCAAGTCGATTTATAGACTGGTTGACTAGTTGATTTTTAGACTGTTGGCCAGTCGATTTATAGGCTGGTTGGCTAGTGAATTATTGGACTGGTTGGACAGTCTATTTATAGACTGGTTGACATTAATTTTTTGACTGGCTTGGTAGTTGATTTTTGGACTAGTTTTGTAGTCGATATATTGAAATGTTGACTGGCTGATTTTAACTGGTCGATTTATATACTGGTTGACTATTTAATTTGTTTCTCTGGTTAAGTAGTCGATTTTTAGACTGGTTGACAATTCTTTTCAGGACGTGTTATGTAGTCTGGTTGAATAGTTGTTATTTGTAGAGTGGTTAGATAATCGATTTATAGACTGGTTGGTTAATTGATTTTTAGACTGGTTGCGTAGTTCATTTATTGACTGGTTAGCTAGATCATTTTTGAACTGTTTGACTAGACGAATTATGGATGGATTAGCTAGTTGATATGTGAACTGTTTGACTAGGCAATTTATAGACTGATTAGCTTGTTGTTTTAAAGACGGACTGGCTTGTTGAAGTAATCATTGGTTAGTTGACTGATTGACGGATTCACTGGTTAGATAGTAGATTAGTTGACTACTTTACTAAAGAGCTAGTTGATTATCTATCTGGTTTATCTATTTGCCTGGGAGACTTACTTGTGATTATCCCAGTCTGCTATAAATCTACTTTGACAATATGAACTTGATCAACGATGTTTTAGACCAGCAGTGTGCAACACTGGTAGTTGGTTATACCATTTTGTGGTGCAAGAGACTAAAAGTGAGTAGACAAACTTACATTAATAGTTATGTCATGCAATGTAATATGTCGTCTTTTGTAAGGACATGTTTTATGAATAAAAAAATACTTTGGTTTTTAATTTTTAAAAACTTAAAAATAAATCCATCAATGGAGATTGTAATGCATTAAGATTTAAGATGGAATAACAAAAAAGACTGTCCAACATTTTGTATACACAGTTTTGCTTGTTTTTATTAATGTTTGATGATGATTCTTTTTGTCGTTCCAAGGGAAGCATAGGGCAGTTGCTACTGTTTGTCCCTTGACAAGACACATGTATCCGAGCATTTGCATTGGCGGTTTTACATCATGAGGTTTCTAGCCCCCAAACACAACCCTCATTAGTCGCATGTTATGATAAGCTGGACAGGTTTCAGTTGTCATATTCTTAATTACCTGGGTACACTTGAAATGTTGTGTATTAATAGCATTCATTCTTTTTTTTACCTGGGTACACCTGTGGAGTTTTGTCTTATAAGCGTTCATTATTTTTTCACCTGGGTACACCTGTGGAGTTTTGTCTTATAAGCGTTCATTATTTTTTCACCTGGGTACACCTGTTGAGTTTGACATGCGTAGCATTCATTCTTTTTTTCACCTGGGCACACCTGTGGAGTTTTGTCTTATAAGCGTTCATTATTTTTTCACCTGGGCACACCTGTGGAATTTTTTCTTATAAGTATTCATTCTTTTTTACCTGGGTACACCTGTGGAGTGTTGTATTTGTAGCGTTAAATTTTTATTTCCTGGCATACCAGTGGAGTATTGTATTTGTAGAGTTAAATCTTTATTACCTGGCACACCTATGGAGTTGTGTATTTGTAGCACTAAATCGTTATTATCTGGCACACCTGTGAAGTATTGTATTTGTAGCATTCAATCTCTAGTACCTAGGTACCCCTGAGCAGTTTTGTATTTGTAGCATTCAATTTTTAGTACCTGGTGCACCTGTGGAGTATTGAATTTGTATCATTCAATCTTTTTTACCTGGGAATGCATGTGGTGTTTTGTGTTCGTAGAATTCAATCTTTATTACCTGGTCACCTGTGGAGTTTTTGTGTTCGTAGAATTCCATCTTAATTTAGCATTACTCTATCCTATGCTTTATTTCAGGAAGATTAAACATTCAGACTTATTTATTTTCTAAATGTAACTAATATTAACTTAACTTAACGTCTTTATGCTGGTTTAGAAGACTCATCAGAGGCTGTATACAACCAGTAACATTTGCATTATCCTGCTCTGAAAGCTATGCGCATCCAATTTATTCTTAAATGCATTACCTGACCCTGCCTCCTGGGGCATACGCATTCCAAGCATTCACAACTCTCTGACTAAAAAAATATTTTCTAATATCCAATCTGGACTTTTCTTTAGTTAATTTGTATCTGTGTCCTCTTGTTCTTGTTGGTGGTTGTATTTTGAAAAAAAACTTGTTATAGTCTAATTTATTCTTTCCTCTGTTCACCTTATCAACCTGCATTAAGTCACCTCGAAGTTTTCTCTTTTCTAGACACTATAGACCAGTTTTTCCTCATAACTGTAATTCTGGAATTCCACTATCAGTTTTGTCATCCTTCTTTGTATCCTTTCCCGGATGTTTATATCTCCTCTATGACAAGGACTCCACACCTGTACACAGTATTTCAATCTAGGTCTAACTGATGCTTTATACAGTTTGACAATCCATTTCTTTCCCCCCAACGTTTAATTTTACTTTGTATCATACATAACATTGCATTTGCCTTATTCTCTGCTACCTGGACTTGCTCACTCACTTTACCTGTCTGCTCTATTATAAGCCGTAGGTCCCTTTCATCATTCTAATATTGTTCTCGCCCATTCTGTTCCATATTTGATCTATCCATGTGAATGACTGAACATTTATATATATTAAACTCCATTTGCGATCTCACAGACCAGTCTCCAATTTTATCAAAATTCGACCTCAGTATATCTACTTCTGCTATAGATAAGACACCCATACATAGTTTTGTATCGTCCGCACATTTGGAATCATGGATCCTATATCAATGTCCAAGTCGTTTATATATATAAAGAACAAAATTGGTCCCAAAGCAGAGCCCTGTGGCACTTCACCTTTTTCTTCATACTCCTTATTTATGCCCACTCTCTGCCTTCTACCCGTTAACCAACTTCCAATCCGTTTGGCAACTTCCCCACATATTCCATGTGATTTTAACCCTCTAAATAATCTTTGATAAGGTACTGTATCAAAAGCCTTTGACAAAAAAAATCTAGATAAATAACATCTACTGGCTCTCCCATATCTATCATTTAGTAACCTCCTCCATGAATTTGTTAAGCACGATCTCCATCTAGTATGCCGATGCTGACTATTTCTGATTAGATTTAACCTGTCTAGATTCATAACAATGTTTTCTTGGATTATTGATTCTAACAATTTACAGAATATGCTCGTTAAACTCACCTGTCTATAATTTGCTGGATCTGATTTCTTTCCTTTTTTTATTTAGGGGATCACTCTTTGATCTTTCCAATTTCTTGGACCAATTCCTTTTGCAAGTGATTGAGAACATAATATAGCCAATGATTTTGCTAGTTGGTCTCTAATTTCAAACAGCAATTTTGGATGAATACCATCTTGCCACTTTTAATCCCTCCAATTTTTAAAAACTATTTCCTACGTAATACAGAAAGATTTTAATCTATATTATTGTTACATTTGAAAATATCTATAGGCTCTGGGATCATAGAGCAGTCTTCTTTTGTGAGGACCGTGCCAAAGTATTGATTTTGTAGATTAGCTTAATCCTTATTTTTTCTTATTTTACCTGTGCTATATGAGAGGGCCTACCTTGTCTTTCATTCTTTGTTTATTTCTAAAATAAGAAAAGAAGCTTTTACTATCAGTCTTGATCCTATTAGCAAATGTTTTTCAAAGTCTATATTTGCTGTTTTATTCACTTTCTGAGCTATGTTTTGCTTTTCTAAATATTTTAAATATGTTTCTTTCGATTTACCTGCCTCTATATATTTTTCCATGCATTATTATTAGCTCTTCTACATTTAACTACAAATCTAGTTATCCACTTTTTATGTTAGGGGCTTACCTTCCTACATAGAACATATTCCACTTTTAGTTTTTGAAAAACTGTTTTGAAATTCTCCCACTCTTGTTCATCATCTGTACCTCCAACAATATCTTTCCAGATTATGTGGCTTGTTGTCTCTTTCATCTTCTGAACATCTGTCTTAGAGCAGTCGCATGCTCACAAGTTTATGTTTACTTTATCTCCTTGCTTATAAGATCCCAACGGATGATCCGATAGTCACTGGAGCCAAACAGTTCCCCAACGATGACGTTTTCAATCACATTTTTCTCTGCAGTAAATATTAGGTCGAGTATATCTTTTTCTCTGGTAGTTTCTTCTACATGCCGAATTTTTAAAAAGTCAGTTATGCACTTTGCAAAAGGTTTTTACTCGGCAAGTGTTTCTGCCAAAGCCCATTCTATTTAAGGAACATTGAAATCCCCCATTAATAATAATTTCCCTGCACTAGCCGTTTTTATGTTACTAATCTTCCTCTTTTGGACCCGAAGGACACCTGTAACATACTCCAACCACGGTTTTTTTATCCCCACTATCTATTACTCCCCATACACTTTCATTTTTGTTGCCAGATAATAGATCATCTTGTAAAGTTATATTTACTGTTTTCGCAATATATAATAAAACGTCACCTCCCTTAGCGTTGTCCCTAACTACCCCATCCTTCCTTAACATTGTATATACCTGTATTTCAAATTCACTATCCGCAATATCCTCATATGTCTATGATTCTGTTAACCCTATTATATCTGGGTTTTTTTCTTATACATACATTTACTATGCTTTTCACATTTGCATAAAAACATTTTAATTTGTTATTTCATGGATTTTCCAACGTTTACTTTATCATTTTTATATTTACTTTTCCAAAACTGATCTCACACTTCCCTGACTCAAACTCTCCCATTCAACTGCCTCCTCTATAGCACCCTGTTTTAGGTTTATCTTTAATCTTATTCTTCATAGGCCTTACTAGTTAACATTTTTAATACAATAATTAAACATATACTTTGCTACAACATGCTGTCCTATCTCAGTTAGATAGAAACCTTTCCTGTCCAGCATTTTACTTTTGTCTATTTTCACATTAGTAAAATATATATCCATATTTGTACACATCTCCTGCAACCTGACGCTGATACCTATTTTCTTACTGTATAGATAGCCTGACACATCTGCTCTGTCTAAAATACCCATTATGGTGACCTTCCTATATTTTTTTCTTTAAGTGTCCTCAACAGACTCTTGTATCTTTGCATTATTACTTCTACCATCTCTCTTGAAATTGTTTGTACCTACCACTACAAAAATATGACTGTTCGCTCTGTCGCCTATCATCTTTGTTTTTCCCCACTTTATCTTCAATTTTAACACCACCAATATCATATTTTTTCAAACATTTGATGTTGTTTTGACTAATGTTTGCCAACCTCCGAACCATTGACTCTTCTACTATCAATACTGAACCTCCGTTGTAACATTGGTGAATGCAAACTGTTAATATGCATATTGATTTATCATTTTCACTCAATATTTTACTTTTATGGTGGTATGAGGGTATTCTTAAAAAACTAATACTCCTATGCAGACATATTCGCAAATGACCTGCACACGACTGATTTAGACAAGCATCTACTCACTGCATGTCGAATAGCAACAAGAAAAATGCAAGCTCATTTAAAAGCAATGAGAAAGTCAAGTGTTATAGATATTTAATGTATTCTTTGCTACCCAGGATTACAGGGGCCTGGGGAGGAGCAACGAATAGTAACATTTCAACCTACCAAGCATGCCGTAAGAGGCGACTAAGGTGTGTAGGATGTGACGCTGACTACCCCATCCTGCAGAAACATAAAACCCCACAAATTTGAACAGATATAGTAGACAAGTCAACTTTTCATGATTCGGCTTGATATGTTGATCACCTATGCTGCATAGGGAGCTGAACACATTTTTATTGATTTACTAATAGATTGATTGATTGATTGATTTTTGCTTTAAAATGATGGCACGAATAATGGATGAAGTTTCTGGAACTGGGTGTGATATTATATAGTTTTATATGGACATAACATTTGCTTGGTTTCAAAGATATAATAGAGTTGTATAGTCTCTTTTTTAGGTCTAGGTTTTTCTGGCTTGTATGAGCTCCTTTTGAAACGGCTTATGTGGAGCTGGAAGTGTACTAGTCAGAGCAGTTAGGATGTGGGTGACTGATTAGTCACCTGGTTAGGACTAGATGTTATATTTATTCAATGCGGGAAAATAGCTTAAGCTCATTGCTGTTTGGCGAATGTTCCTTAAAAAGATAAATCGCCATGGCAACAACCAGCAATAGGTAATCGGCACAGAGGACAGTTTTCTTGTGATTTTTGGTTTTGTTTCATGTAATAGATAGACAGTTGAAAATGTTTGTAGTTTTGTAGTGTTAATAAAGAAATCTAACTTTGTCTTTTGTGAGTGGATGGAGAGAACAAAAAAGATATCGCGCAAGAAACTTGTAACTAACTGTGACTGAACAACTTATTTGCGGCGTTTACTCCTGTTACTGGGATTTGTTTGTGTATATAGGGCTGAGGAATAATAAAGGACACGGAGTCACCACGGAGTGTGCAGGCAATATGTCTAGAGTAAAAAAAGCATGCCAGCCATATATTATGAACCAGTGCTGCAATTGTCAGAAGACCTGTATCAAAGCTGCTTAGCCAATCGCTACTCCCAAATCTGACCAACACATAGTGTTTTCTCAAATGTAGGACAACATCAAATTCTCTCTTTAAATTATGTACGCCAAATGAAGACCTCTCTCCATGAATTATGTACGCCAAAGAATATCCATTGACAGACCTTTTTCTATGAATTATGTACGCTAAAGGATATCCATCGACAGACCTTTCTCCGTGAATTATGTTACACCCGATGAAGACTATCGACAGACTTCTCTCCTTGAATTAAATTACACCACACAAAGACCATCGATAGATCTATCTCCATGAATTATGTACACCAAAGGAAGACCACTGACAGACCATTCTCCATGAATTATGTACACCACACTAAAGGAAGACCGCCAACATGAATTATGTACGCCAAAGGATATCCATCGACAGACCTCTACCTTCAATAATGTACACCACATGAAAACCATCAACAAACCTTACACTTTGAATTATGTACACCAAAGGATGACCTTCAGCTGGGTGTTGTGGTATGTGGGTTATAGGTGGCGACGTGTAGTGGTGGCCGGATGTAGTTGTAGTGAGACGTGGTAAACGCTTGGTGTTAGTTGCAGTGAGGTATAGTGGAAACTGCGTTTGGTGGGGGTAGCGTGTAGTGATGGTAGTTATAGTTAGGCGGTGTGTGGTTGTGGTGGGGTATAATGGAATCTGCGTGCAGTGGTGGTTGTGTGTTGTGATGGATGGCTGCAATGGTGGTGGGATATGGTGGTGCTGGTAGGGTGTAGTGGTGAGTGTCTAACACTGGCCGTAAGCTTAACTTGAAGATGAATTGTCGTCATAAATTACTGAAAGACAAGACCAGAAATAGATTTGAGCCGACATGCCCAATAAACTTTTTATGACAAAGAAAATTATAAAAACAGAACATGTTGGGGCAATAAAATAAACTAAGCGATCAGTCTAGCATTGATATCAACATTTGAGGATTTGTTCCAATTTGCTACTTCACCTTAACTTGTCCAAGAACTTCAATTACTGCTGAGATAGTAGGCAGAAAACGTCAAAGATGTTTATGTATGGTTCATTTTCATTATGTATTGTCAAGGTCAAAATTGATAACAGCTTTTCGAGACTGAAAGTAGTAGAGATTTTTTTTAAATGGGGATTGAACCCAGCACCTTCTGATTGTGAGCCGTGTCACTTAACCACTAGTCCACGCCATCCCCTTGTAGAGATTAATGATCCATGTACAACTCTGCATGGCACAGGATCATGATGATCTTATTCCAATTAGGCAATGTAAACATTCCAGTCGCGTCATCTTTGAATGTGCATCCTTCCCCTTTTCTTACTCTATATCTAGCTGGGGATATGCTAGCAGTTGTCGTTCTTACATCTTATAAATGCAGGAAAATATGCAGTGAAGCAGCAATTTGTTTTACATGCATTGCCCCATACACAACTCTCATTTTTAACGACATGCTTGGTATATGGTAGGGGCCCTAATTATGTACCTGTAGATAGAAAATCATAGTGTTAAAGGTTCGTGGGGTGGATAGGTTTGAAGATACTCTTTCTCAATAACCGACCCCTAGAAGCAATACTGCCATGCGTAGAATGATATTGCAGTAGTTGGCACACGAGAAAGTAAAAATAGAACCCCTTTAACATTTCAATCGTATCGTAAATGGAGGAGAGAAAGCTGTGTATGAGACTAGCAAACTAATAGTCAAATTTGACAAATGGATAAAAAAAAAGCACAAACTGCATGAGCGTTTTCATCCTATCCACTATGGTACTGGTTTTCTTTAACAGGGCCAGCTGTGTGAATGTCAGCATGCATCAGATTATATCAATAGGAGACATGACGCACCCATAATACAATGCAGATGAACGTAAAATCAAAAAATGTTTCATCACAGTGAACTTTATTGTGCAATTAAAGTTACCCCGAAATCAGTTTACTGTATTTGGTAACTGTGGACCAACAGTTTCACGTTGATTGGTTTTTCTACACAATTTTTTACAATAACAACATACAACTCCCCTTTTCATCTTTATTTTTCTACTAAGAAGTATATCAGTAAAACATAAGACCATTTGTGTAAAACGCGGTTAAAATACAAGTTTACAGGAAGAAAAATTTCTCACGATAACCTCTCCAACTAATGATCTGTTGGTTAACATTCGCTCAGAAAATGTATTCAAGAAGTTGTTGGACAAATAATCGAATGTGTATGATAACCAAACATTCTCTCAGAGAATGTATTCAAGAAGTTCTTGGACAAATAAGCTAATGTGTATGATAACCAAACATTCTCTCAGAGAATGTATTCAAGAAGTTGTTGGACAAATAAGCTAATGTGTATGATAACCAAACATTCTCTCAGAGAATGTATTCAAGAAGTTCTTGGACAAATAAGCTAATGTGTATGATAACCAAACATTATCTCAGAGAATGTATTCAAGAAGTTCTTGGACAAATAAGCTAATGTGTATGATAACCAAACATTCTCTCAGAGAATGTATTCAAGAAGTTGTTGGACAAATAAGCTAATGTGTATGATAACCAAACATTTATGGTACACAATGGTTTATAAACACGTTGAAGAAAAGGTCATCGTTCTATTCTCAGACAAAATCTTCGCTTTAAGCCTTGGAAAATAGAACTACTCTCGATGTTAATAAGATCTACGAATTAATTACACAACTGTCCACCTCTCACTTAGATTCCTGGCCATGTTGGAGTCCCAGGGAACGGGAAGACTGGTGAGCTTTCAAGAAGTGGAGCAACACTACCACATGCACTACCTAGTATCACGCTATAGATCTTCAGGCAAATTCTGAGAAACGACAAACATATGTGGATAAACTAGTGAGTGTCACCTCAGTCAGGCCAAATATATTTTAGACGTCAAGCAAAATCAGATCCCCAGGAGGAAGTCAAGCAATTGAAAAGAAGAGACCAGCGTTTGATTTTCAAGATGAGAACAGACTAAGATTCTCTTAATAAATATCAGAATGTAATAGGCCCACTGAGTTAACCAAATGACATATTTTGTCAGCACCAAAATGAATTAGTCAAACACTTTCTCACCCTATGCACAGGGCTAACCAAGTTGCAAAAACCAGTTGCTCCCACCGCACTCCACCATAGAAAACACTCTTTAAATATCACCACAGCCAGTACATAAGATGTGTTTTTGGCATTTGGCTGTCTAGAACTACCAGCTCACAACCAAAGTTATTTTATCATCATGATATGGACAGTTGTAAATAAATAAACATTTATGATAAGGGCAACTTCTATAAATAAACATTTATGATAAGAGCAACTTCTATAAATAAACATTTATTATAAGGACAACTTTATATAAATAAATATTTATGATAAGCAAAGTTTGATATACGAATTTATGAAAATGATTGTTTTATTTTAGTAAACACTTATGATAAACAAAGTTGTATATCAATAATCATTTATGATATGAGAATGAGGACACTTCTCCAGTTGATCTCTTCGCAGAAAGAATTTGAACAATCGGTGCCTGTAGCTTTTATGTTGAGGTTGTTTGTCCCATGCGCAAACCTCTGCAATTTATTTTTTCTACGACATGTTTAGAAGATTGAAATCACCTGTTTCTCTCCTCCTTGGCTGTTTCAAATATCTTATGTTTACTACTAGCAATGTTTATATTGTTCCAGTTTTCTGAATGTGAACATGCACTAGGATGTCACATAGCATGTTAGTGAAATATGTCATTTAATCATAATAGTGAAATATGTCATTTAATCATAACATCTGTACAGCACACATATTAAATTATACTACACAAGCACAGGATTATTTGTGATACATGCTCATCTAGAGGCGTGTTCAACTTGTTCCAAAGCGTTATTTATGCGCAGATGTGTTGTTTGTTGTATGTTCCAATAAGCTTTAAGTTTCTAGAAGTATGAAGCATAACATATTGCTTCAAGCGTGTCTTAATATTTGATTCTTTATTATAGAGTGGTTTTTAAATGATTGAAGTAATGCATTTTTGTTTTCCAATTCCAAAATGTATATTATAATGTCAAATGTACGTCTGAATGGTAGAGTGAATAGAGTGGTTGTCTTTCTAGGCAAATGAACCGGGTTCTGGAAAGGATATGATCTTAATACCTCACACAAAAGTTGTTGCTGTTGTTTGTCCATCACAGATGTTATAGATTATTTGTTCTGTTCATCCGTTTGGAATAGGACTATGTCAGGTTGGCACATGGTCACGGATGTGTAATCAGTGAAAGAGGGACTTGTGGGGTGATTTGATTTGTAGTGAGGAAGTGTTGCTCAATTCGACGACCTTACTTTCTCACCTGAATATATCTTAAACTAGTAGCACGGCAGGTTAAAGCGACTGAAAATGAAGTCATTTGTAGTGGACGGACGCTATTGCTCCATGCTCTTCACAGTGCATGATTGATAGCCGATGTCATGCCCGTTGAATCAACACGTGGGACAGAAGATGCAGCAGTAAATGAGCTGACAACAGCCAGTCGGTTTCTTGCGTCATGGACAGAGACGCATAACTGACCTAGTTCCTATCCTGTCTCCAAGTGGCGGTGTCCCTGAATTCAGACTAAAACGATTCAGCCTGGCTAAGTGATCAAGAATCGAAGCGGGGAGGCTAAAAAATGCATACTGAAATCAGATATGTAGAGCCAAAAGGCGAAGATATCGCAGCCACGATGTGAACTACGATACAACATCACAGACGTCCTTGTCATGGCGAACGCAGAAGAAGAAGACCCAACCACGCATTCTATCAAATCCAGTCTGAACATGCAATGACGTTAACACCTAAATACACGGGAGGTTGATATCCATTTGGTTACCATCACGTGGTTTAGCCGGCCTGTCAAATCCGTTGCCCCGGAGGAGGGTGATGGAGGAGTAGGAGATGGGATGAAGGGGTTTCTTTTGTCGTATGATGACAGCTAAAAAAAAAACAACAACAGGTGAGCGCTGAATATCGGATTTGGATCTTAAAGTAGGCAAGCTTCTATAAAAAGGGCATGATTTCTACTACATCACATGTACACTAGATGGTACTACCAATGTCTAACTTCCTCAATCCCTGCTCCAAGTTTAAATATAATACAATGATGACATTTTTGCTATTGAAGCTACTCGTGTTTTCGTCACTTGTGATGAGTTTATACTCTTGATGAGTTCTCAATTTTTGATGAGTTCTCGATTCTTGAAGATTTCTCCGCTCTTGAAGAGTTCTCCATTCGTGAAAAGCTGTTCAATCTTGAAGAGTTCTTCAATCTTGATGAGTTCTCGATTCTTGATGAGTTCTCCACTCTGGATAAGTTCTTAATCCTTGAAGAGTTATCCACTCTTGATAGTTCTTAATTCTTGGTGAGTTTTCCACAATTTATGAGTTCTTCACTCTTGGTGAATTTTCCACAATTTATGAGCTCTTCACTCTTGGTGAGTTTTTCATATTTTATGAGTTCTTCACTCTTGGTGAATTTTCCTCTCTTGATGAACTATCTCTGTTAGTGGAGTTTAAGTGACTCTTCCCGGACGTACTGTAGTATACCGTAAGATGTCTCAGAAGGCTTACCATTACGTGGGCCACTGTATCTTTTCTCACTTCGTTGGTCAGGCTTCTGTAACACAGATGCACAGTGCGGACGTGAAGTGACGTATTTGGTAGTACGTTGCACCTAGCCCTGACGATAGCCCTCCCACCATCTGATGAAGTCCCGAACACATAATTCCCGATATCAGTATCATATTTGTGAACTATATTTATAACTTGTAACTTTGTTTATTGAAAGAATATTAACAAAATATGTATTTTATTCCACAAGATTTGTACAGCGCACATATTGAATAAAAATGGCCATGTACAACGCTTTCTGTGTCCAGTGCTCGTCTCAATGTCAGTGGAACATGTTACAATTCGTTTTATTTGTAGAGTTCTTGTTATATACGTTTGAAGAAATATGAAATGTTTGTTAAGGAATTTCCGTATTGACGAACACTCTGAAAGGAAGACTAACGTCTGGACAACATACTGATCAGACATGTTAGTCAGGGTCAGGAAAAATTTACTGGCCAAGACCCTCACCTTGGCTTCCTCGTAGCCTTTCTTGGAAACAAGGTGTTTTTTATAGCAGCCTTGCTAGGAAGGTGAGGGATAGGCGTGATCCCCGTAGCAGTGAGCGACACGCAGATGAAGCTAAGCATAGCACAACCACCTGGGGGAACCGGTCCACCTTCAACAGCACGCTCGGGATGTCAGGAAAGCTACAGTAAATCACCACTAAACGTCCTTTTTAGGGCGCAAAAAACGGTAAATCTACCCATTCAATAACACCATTGGCGAACACACACAATTTAGGGCGCACAAAACGGTAAATCTACCAATAACAACATTGGCGAACACACACAATTTAGGGCGCACAAAGCGGTAAATCTACCCATTCAATAACACCATTGGCGAACACACACAATTTAGGGCGCACAAAACGGTAAATCTACCCATAACAACATTGGCGAACACACACAATTTTCAGCCGCAGACATGTAGTATCAGGAAAAATCGGCTATTGTATGGATGCATGTGTGTATATATATGTGCTGTTTGTTAGTGCTGCGCTGAGGTGGCTCTTGATGCTGTTGTCATCTCATCCATCATCCCATGTCCTAAGTATTAAGTTGATACGAGTGAAATGGTTTATACTGAGATGCTAGTCTTGCCATGGACAATATACTGACTAAGACCACTAAATCTCTTCCATGTAGCGTTCCCTGAAAACAGGTTGTTTTCAAAGCAGTCTGGTTGACGAGGTGTGGATCCGTGTGATCCCCATAGTAGTGAGCATCACACAGATAAAGTTAAGTATAGAACACCCGCCTGGAGAAACACTACTACAACTCCCCCACCCCCCCCCTCAAATCCCCCACCCCCAAAGCCCCCCACCCCCCAAAGCCCCCCCCCAAAAGCCCCCCACCCCTCAAAGCCCCCATCTTAACGCTTTTTTCATGAGACACTCAAGAGAAAAAGAGAAAACATACTCATTGTAGACATTACACAACTACATGGAGTAGTCCGAGTTTCTGGGAAAACATCAGATTGGTTTGAAGTATAAAACGGAGTAAGACAGGGATGTATCCTCTCACCTTATATATACAACATATATGCGGAATGTATAATGAGAAATGTTCGAGAAGACGAGAACATTGAAAGTTTAGATCAATTTACGGTTGGCGCGTACGAGATTCCAGAGTTGCGATACGCAGACGACACAGTGATACTATCAAGAAGTGCAGAAGGGCTAGAGCAGCTACTTTCAGCCGTTAATGGACATAGTAAAGATCAAAATCTGTTCATAAACAAAACAAAGATAATGACCACCGATAAAACACAATGTCAGCATAAATTTAAAGTGGGTGGTGAGGAAATAGATCAGGTCACACATTTTGAATATCTGAGCTCCAGAAATGACAAAAATGGCGCTGCTTGAAAGAAATCAGTAGAAGATTAGCCATGGCAATGCAGAGACTGAACAGCCTGAAGAAATTATTGCAGAGCATCAACAAAATGATAAAAGTAAAAGTCTTGAGAGCCTGTGTTTTTCCTGTGGCAGCTGATGGCTGCAAATCATTGACGATTACCAAAACTTCTAGACAAAGAATCGAATCCTTCGAGTCAAAATGTTACAGAAAGATCCTCAGAATACCATGGACAGAGAAAAAGACAAATGTAGACATTCGGCGAGAGTTGAGGAGCTAGAAAATGCAAATACTTTGGCCATATCAAGAGACGGTCTAGGGAGAACAGTGATGGAAGGTATGATGCCAGGTAAAAGAGGAAGTTGTAGACCAATAAGACTATAGCACGAAAATATATAGGAATACCTGAGTATGATTAGCGGATGCTGGAGTTTTGGCAAACGAACGAGTTTCTTTCAGACAGACTGTGATGGAAGCGACGTTCTACAAATACATGCTACGTGATGATGATGGTTAGTATCCAATGTGTGAACAATGGATTTTGAGCTTGGTTGACATACCCGATTCAAACTACGAATCGCTCAATTTTATAAATTCAGCATATCGTTGACTTTTTTTCAAGGTATGACCGCTTTTCCCAGTGGAGCCAGTTATTAGAAGAACATTCCCTGAGTTCGCTGCAGCAACTGCGGAGTTCGTGCACTGGTATCGGCCGTTTCATCGATGAGATAGACTGAAAGCCCATATGGTGACGCCCAGGTGCAACGAAGTCGGTTGTATGAACAATTGCCCATTGAATATTGTATCTAATGTTTTACAATACATTGTTCTTCACTACAAAGTGTTACTGGGATAGGTGGTGAGATATATTTATTTTCAAATTCAATTATTTACGCTCTAATGTCCAATTTATGGGAGGGTAAATCAGTAAATAGGTCACAAGCTGGTATGGGATAGCTGAACATCTAAGTTCGTGGTTTCTAAAGGTGCCATTAGGTGGCAGCAGCATCCAGCATTGCATGGTTACTATAGGTAGCAGACGCTAGGTGGCAGCAGCATCCAGCATTGTGGTTACTATAGGTAGCAGACGCTAGGTGGCAGCAGCATCCAGCATTGTGGTTACTATAGGTAGCAGACGCTAGTGGCAGCAGCAAGCAGTATTGTGCTTACTATAGGTAACTGGCGCTAGGTGGCAGCAGCATAGAGGGGATATAAACATGCTGGAAAGAATACAAAAAAGAGCGACAAAGATGATATTGGGATTCCAGAATTACAGTTATGAGGAACGACTCAGAAAAACCGGCCTACAGTGTCTCGAAGAGAGAAGAATTCGTGGTGACTTAATACATGTTTATAAGATGATCAGAGGAATGGATAAATTAGACTATAACAAGTTTTTTAAAATAGAGCCACCTACAATAACACGAGGGCATAGCTACAAGCTGACTAAAGAGAGGTCCAGATTAGACATTAGGAAATATTTTTTTAGTCAGAGAGTGGTGTCTGCTTGAATGCATTGCCAGGGGAGGTAGTGGAGGCAGGGACAGTTAATGCATTTAAGAAAAAACTGGATGCGCATAGCTTTTAGAGCAAAATGATGTAAATGTAACTGGTTGTATACAGACTCTGCAGGGTCTTCTAAACCAGTATAAAGACGTTAAGTTAAGTTAAATTAAGTTAACATCCAGCATTGTGGTTACTATAGGTAACTGACGCTGAGTGGCAGCAGCAAACAGCATTGTGGTTACTATAGGTAGCAGACGTTAGGTGTCGCATGCCCATGTGCTGCTCAAGAGCAGAGCAACGTCCATGTTAACAGAGTGTACAATAAAAAGAACAGAGTGTACCATCAAAGAACAGAGTGTACAATCAAAGAACAGAGTGTACAATCAAAGAACAATGTGCTTTTGTGCGCCGTTTTGGACAAAATCACTTTTGGTAAATATTATTCATGAGGAAATGCTTCATGTTTACGGAGAGAAACGTTTGTCGTGTAAAGTGGAGCAGAAATGGGTCGATACATTTTCTCTGGTCGTCCTGTTCAGATTGCAAAAGAAGCATATGTACAACGGGTGGAGGAGATAATTCGATCTGACGAGCGAATAACTATAGACAATACGGCAACTGCAATAGAGTGTTCGCATTGTTTAAGACTAGATCATACCATCATATATATTATATATATATATATATATATATATATATATATATATATATATATATATATACATATATATATATATACACAGCTGTTTTGACTTGTCTGAGGCGGGGGTGGCACGTTTCTCTGTTCTCTGTCTCGTCTTGCATATCACAAATAAGTCAGTGTCATTGTCGTCAAGGATGATGTAGTACATATTTCATTGTTCCAGACATCAGCTTTTGCGAAAACCATTTAATCTACTGTCGGTCATTCTTTCTCTAACAGTCAATCAAGGTTTAATTTACAGCTGGGTTGGATAGACGTTTTACTACTTTGGTGCGAACAATGTACCTTCCTTGAGAAACAATTGCACTAACAACGTTAAATCATGTGCTGAAGCTTTGTTCTCCTAGAACATTAGCACATCGCTACGTGAACTACATTTGTTTTTGCTGCTTATCTCATGGAACAATTCTATTCCGACGATTCAAAGTAATTCAGTATTTTCTTGCAATCTCATAATATTAGCTGTACATAAAATAACTTTAAAGTTGAGTCTGTAGTAGATGTGAAATGTTTGATATAAATTAAATATTCCACGTAAATTGTTTGAAAGACGGAAATGAAAATATTGTTGCTAATTATTGTTTACAATAAAGATATTTTCTGATTAAGCTGCAAGGGACATAGCCAAAATAATTTTAAAATAATGAAAGAAAGTATAGGCTATCTCCCGTAAAATCAAGACACTTCCTTTGGCGTCTCCCCTCTTATCTAGGCGACATATCCACGTGAGCTATTGCATTGCAGCAGATTCACATGGATGTACACATTGCGAATGCGTACTGAAGACTTAAGGTTCTAATTTTACATTTGGTCAAATTTCTCCCGTTTATGTTCGACCTCAGTGCATGACATATGGGGAGGATTCATCACTTACCGAAAGCTCTTGTCTAGGCTCGCACGCTCACACTGAACTGAACCTTGGACCTGACAATATACGTCAAATTCATAACATGGACTAGAAGAGTGGTTAGCAGAACAGGACACATGCAGGCACAATACAATAGTATGCATAGGCGATTAGGGACGTCGTGCCGAATGATCATATACATGATCACGTCTGATGGCTGCGTCCCAGGCAATTCTGTTGGTGAGATGTCGATCTGTCTTTAGGATTAGCACGGCCTTATCCCGTCCCTGGCCCACACAGCCAGCCGAAGCATCTTGTGGACCGAGACTTTCTAGGAGAGGCGTGTGGCATGACCAAAGAGAGAGAGAGAGAGAGAGAGAGAGAGAGAGAGAGGTAACGACGCTCAATCGTCGAGGCAATGTCTGTAAGTTCAGTACACCGAACTACTTCACTGTTGGAAATCATGTAGTCCAAGAGGATTCTTAGATTGCGACCCAGGTTACGCAGTTGGAAGGTCTCAAGACGCTGCCGGTCCACTGTAATAGTGTTCAGATCTCAAGATTGTTCATGAGGAAGAGGACAACGCCGAATGAGTATATACAAAACACGATCGCCAGAGAGAGTCTCCGCTGGAACTGTACTCTGTGGAGCGAGTGCATGGATGAGCCTACCAGGACCATCCTACGGGTGGTGTCGTGACTGCTGCGTGAATCAGAGGCATTGCTGTCCAGTGAGACAAAATCATCGGTGGCTGCAACAGGGCTGCAGTCTGGAGAGGGATACATGTGCCAAGGCCTTGCCTGGGATGGACAGTAGTGTAATAGGTCTGAAATTGCTGTATTCCAGCCCCGAGCCCTTTCCCTTATACAGAAAATGATTATTTAGTCGTGTCACGTCGCGAGTACATGACCAGTATTCCAAACCGAATAGTTGCTGCATGGTGGGAATCATTGGGTCCAGTGCGCACTTTAATAGCTCAGGCGCAACATTGTCGCCATCTTTCAGTTTCTCTTTGGCTGGCTTTACATTAGCATTGGTAGTGGCGTTTGGTCTGGTTTATATGTCAGAAGGAGCTGTAAGAGCCTCGCGGAGTGGATCAAGCTAGAGGTGGCAGGAGGGTGGTTAAATGCTGCTCTGGAGGGACGTTGGGGAGGGAAGGGGCCCTAGGCCTTCCTTGGCGTTGTCGGTTTGGTGTTGAGGAGGTGTTCGAGGTCCTTCTTGGCGGCAGCCCGGAAATTGTTTAACAGGCTGGGCCGTTCGCAGGGAGAGGGGCGGGGGGGGGGGGGAGGATGTGTCGCCCCTAACCCTCACCAAACTCTTTTTCTCTAAGATTGCCAGGTTGGACGCTGTCAGTCAGGGTTTCTGGGTGGTCTTCCTACGAGCCAAGACGGTGTCAGTAACTTCATAAATGGCCTGGGCGACCAAGTGTCAGGCATATTTAGGGTTATTTGTAAAGGTACTCAGTGCGGCAAATTTGGTGCCTGTAGATGCGACATATCGGGCTGTCAGAATAAAGTTGGTTAGCATGGATTCTGTGTCGTATCTGGAAACTATTTTTGTGGTTAACTTTGCAAGACTGCTACACTGGCGACGAATAGAAGGTGGTCAGTACTGGACCTTGGCACAACAGTGCACCCTGTACAATCTAATGAGACCCGGGGGTTCTAGTAAGGACATTATCCAGCTAATGAGACCCGGGGGTTCTAGTAAGGACATTATCCAGCTAATGAGACCCAGGGGTTCTAGTAAGGACATTATCCAGCTAATAAGAACCAGGGGTTCTAGTAAGGACATTATCCAACTAATGAGACCCGGGGGTTCTAGTAAGGACATTATCCAGCTAATGAGCCAAGGTTTCTATTAAGAATAAGATCCAGCTCATTCTGTGATCGTATGTTAGCCAGTAGGATGCCTTCCGTCAGAACCACCGGGACGCTATCCTGAGGCCAAAAGAAGCACAGCATGAGAGGACTCTAAATGTTGGCGTTTCACTGCCGTAAAGACCAAAGATGGACTCCGGTCCCTCTCTGTCGGACACGCAGGTAGCGTTTAAATCACCAAGGAGAACAAGCTCGTCGTGGGGGTTAACTTGTCTGGGTGGACGAGTACAGCTGGCAGTAATAAATGTACTTCTGTCAGCGGTGGGAGACATCCGGTGAGGGGAGGGGCATTTACAATCAATAAAGAGATTTATCCGTGTGTGTGTCATAGTCTAACGTACATAAATCTTCCAGAAATGGGGTGGAGACCTCTCAAGGAATATCCTTGAGAGGCCCTTGTAGGGCGAGGGTGACGCCATTATAGCGCGATTGATCACCAGAGTAAAAAGGAAGAGGGCATCCTCGGCTGTGAAGTGTCCGTCGTCGGGGGGTTTCGGATGATGCCGGCGATGGGTATGTCGAGCGAACTCAGGACATGGACCATGGATGCTGGTATTATGTGTTGTTCAGGATGAGCACACTCCAGGTAGCCACTCTATCTGTTTTCTTGAAGTCAGAGAAAGTCACTAGATGGTTATTAACCGTGGTCGGGATCAGGATGCTGAGCAGCACATGAGCTGCAGTGGTCAGCGACCCATAGCTGACTGCTAGCGTCAGGGTCAGCGAACCATAGCTGCCAAGACCCTTCTAGACCTCCACGCGGTGATCCTGGATAGCAGGCTGCAGTAGGGCAGACTGGCTAAGGAGAAGGGATCGAAGAGGGAATGCTAACCCGGTACTCAAAAAATGGTTGCTGAGGTCAGATGTGTTGGACCGAAAGGTGCAAATATCGCAGCCAAGCTGTAAACTACAACATAACGCATTCCGTTCTCTGGACTACATTCTGCTACTTACCCTTTCGGGGTTTGGTAGCGGGAGATTGAGAACGAACGAAAAAGAAGAAGACACGTGTGTCTAATGCCAGGTAGTCAAATGTTGAGTAAATTCATTTGGCTCTTTTACCTTTGTGAACCATCCATGACCTCCTTTAGGCCATCTCTCCGCCTTAACCTTGGTCGCTGGCGAGGGAGTCTGAAGTTGTAGTGACACCAGAGGGTGTCGATCTCTTATTCGGCATACGCACCACATGGCCTGCCCATCTGTATTTTTTTAACATCTTGACATCTATAATGTCTGTGTCGGAAGTTTGACGTCTGACTTCTACATTAAGAATATGGTCTGGAATGGAGATCTTCAATGTTCTTCAGCGCTCGTTGCGCAACGCGGAATCTTTCTGGATCAGCCTTCCGTAGAATTCACGCCTCACAGCCATGTGCCATGGCTGGAGTAACTAGGCTGTTGAAAATCTGAGCTCCTTCACTACCTCACATAAGACGTTACCAGATCCCAACAAGGCTGGATGCTTCTAGAATGTTAGAAAAAATAAACAAGAGGATTAGAATTTCCCCGTCAGAGGTTGTATGCTAAATTCAAGAAATCTGAATTATTCGAGTCAGAGCTGACATCCTCGCAATGTGTTATGGCATGGGCAGTGTCCCAGGTGGGCGTGTGATAGATCATGCTGGACCCTGGACCCTTCATTACATATTTTTACAACGATTATTGTATATTATGTTTCTTAATATTATTTTCACTGGCTTCCGTAGATAACTTTGTTCTTTTTACCCAGCATTTGGGGAGAAAGACTAAAATCTGGACAGACTAAAATATACTGATCAGACATGTTAATCAGGGTCAGGCAAAACACAATGATCAGAAATGTTAGTCACGGTCAGGCAAAACACACTGATCAGACATGTTAGTCAGGTTCAGGAAAAACACACTGGCCAAGACTCTCACCTTGACGTCCTCGTAGCCCTCCCTGGAAACGGGCTGTTTTCATGACAGCCTGTCTAACGACGTGAGGGATTGACGTGATCCCGGTAGTAGTGAGTGACACGCAGATCAAGCCAAGCATAGTACAACCGCCTGGAGGACTCTGGTCCACCTTCATCAGCACGCTCAGGATGTGAGAAAAGATACTGCAGTCCGCCACTCAACGTCCTTTTCAGGGCGCACAAAAGAGTAACCTAATCATTGTGGGCATTCGTAAACATCGCAAACAACAACCCACCATAACTTGCATCTGCTTTATCTTGCATTTAAGTTTTATGTGGTTGTGTCCCTTGCCATCTAAGAATGTCTGCTTTTTTTCTCCTTTGTGGTAAACACTCATAACATACAAGCAAACTAATTTTTTGTAGAATATTCTACATTAAAACCTCATCCTCACTATTCCTATACACACGATGTTCGTCTATCACGTTTGATGAAGACCACTCTCTTTGTTCAGCCGTGTAGACAGTATTTACTCTGGCTGTGGCCGCTGAAATGGGTGACTTGCACGGTGGTTTGGATTGAAGTGAGAAAGAAACTGCACCTGTTGTCAACCTCACTCTCTGGTCCTGAGCTACGTTTGGCCAGTAGCAACATTTTATCGAGACGACTGGAGATAGCACAGGATGCAGATTTTTCCTCAGGGTTTACTTTCGAAGCCTTTCCCGTAAATAGCTGTACAGCAACGCAGCGGTGGGGGATGACAACTATCATTGCGTGTCTCGTGTCTGTTTTAAAACCGCTAGGGACATCTCTCCTAGGCCGTGTTCTAGTCCATTATATTCGTATCTAATTTTCAGTCACACCAAAACCGACACTGTCTGAAACTAGGGCGAAGGGCGCCAATCTCGTGAAGTTCAGACGTGTGAACTAGACAGTGAAAAAAACGACACAGGTTTAAGCAGAATGCTAATTCATAAAGGCGATGTCCAGACCAGGATAATTGAAAGAAAGAAAACACAAAAAACGAACGAATTACCCAGTCCAAATGGAAAACAACGCCACCTTTCCGTGAACACAAGTGACAGTCGTCGACTAGTGTGAATTGTAGGCAAATCCGTGGGGAGGATTTCCTTTAGGAGCATCCAAAATGAAATAAAACACCAGAGAGATGTAGACCTGCAGCCGGTAGGGGGTCATCTTTGTCGCTCTTACACACACTCCACACACAAATATCATAGAGACGCTTGCTTTTCTCAAGTAACGCTTTTCCAAAATTCTTTATGTTTGTAACATGGTGTGATACGATTCTTTCAAAATTTGAAACAAGGTGTGAAACGGCTCTACCAAAAATATGTAATCAATAAACCTCTTCGTGAACATCTAGCATATTAACCTCAAAGGTGGGATAGGAAGACTAGAGTCTGGTCAAGGAAAACATACTGATCAGACATGTTAGTCAGGGTCAGGTAAAACATACTGATCAGACATGTTAGTCAGGGTCAGGTAAAACATACTGATCAGACATGTTAGTCAGGGTCAGGTAAAACATACTGATCAGACATGTTAGTCATAATTGGTCAACAAGACCTCTAATTCGACTTCTTCGTAGCCATCCCTGGAAACGGGCTGTTTTTTTGGCAGTCTAGTTAAGGAGGTGGGGGATCGACGTAATCCCCGTAGTACTGAGCGATACGCAGATGCAGGTTAGCATAGAACAACCGCTTGGAGAACCCCGGTCCACCTTCATTAGCACGCTCGAGTTGTTAGGAAAGCTACTGCAACCCGCTACTAAAAGTCATTTTCAGGGCGCACAAAAGAGTAAACCTACTCAATGTGGGCATTCAACAACAACATAAAAGATAAAAAGCTAAATGTTTACCGTATAACTAACTGCTGCAATTTGGTAACACTAAGACAAGGCAGAAATTTTTTGATCCAGTATAAAAGCGGCAAGTGCCTTATTGAGGACATTCATGTACTGGCGCGATGGACAGAGTGATGTTCCGAGCTATACAACTATAAGGGATGGAACGAACCTGAGGAAACAACCCCCCTTCCCCCCCCCCCCCCCCCAACACCAACTGATAACGAAGGCAGAGGTAGCTGCTGCGGTAAAGACATTGAGAAGGAAGGCTTTCAGCGGGGACAATATACCAGCAGAGCTCTTACAGGCAGGTGGGGAGGTAGTATTGAAAGGCCTGACACAAAGCTGCAACAAAATATGGGCGACAGAAAACTGGCCGGACTTATGTACAAAAGCAATGGTTATACCGTTACCTAAGTCTGGAAACCTAAAGATGTACTAAAGTTACAGAACAATAAGCCTCATCAGCCATCCTAGTAAGGTCATGTTTAACTGTATCAAGTGCTTGTTGATTTTAAGAAGGCGTTTGATAGGGTATGGCAAAAATCGCTATGGACAACCATGAGGATGTATACAATCAACGGAAATATTATAAAGGTCCTTGAACACCTGTATGACAAGGCGTCCAGCGCCGTTCTTTTGAATGGGAGACTCGACGACTGGTTTCGCACATCAGTTGGTGTGAGACAGGGTAGTAAACTCTCTCCAACTCTTTTCAATATATTCCTTGAAGGAGTTATGAATGATGCACTTGAAGGTCACGTTTGTACTGTCAAGATAGGGGGCCGAACGATTACCAACCTTCGTTTAGCAGATGACATCGACGGGTTGGCGGGTTCAGAAGCAGAACTCCAGGAATGGGTCAGAAGGCTCGATGAAACAGCTCTTGACTATGGTACGGAGATAAACGCTGGAAACCTAAATTAATGACCAACAACGTCGAGAGCTTCCACAGCAGGATAAAAGCTAATGGCCAGGGACTCGAAGTGGTTGACCTGTTTTAGATATCCGGGATTGATTGTCAGTGATGAAAGATCAAAATGTGAGGTGTTGGCCAGAATAGCACAGCCAATAGTAGATACGCTTGCACGGTTTAACAAAATCTGGCAAGATAAACGGTTAGCAGTTTCTACGAAAATTAGATTAATGCGTACACTGGTCCCGTCAATATTCCTTTATGTTTGTGAGGCATGGGCAGTCACAGCTGACCTTCAACGAAGGATACAGGCATTGGGGAAAAGAGGTTTCCGAAGACTTTTAAACGTAACGTACAAAAATCGAGTTACAAATGTGGAAATACGAGAAATAATTACAACAGTAATAGGGCCTTTTGAAGTCCTCTTGGCAACTATTGAATGAAGGAACCTCGCTTGGTACGGTCACATATGGAGATTAAATGGACTTGTAAATACGATCTTGCACGGAAAGGTGCAAGGCAGACGATGAAGAGCCCGTCCCAAAAGAGATGGGAGAACAACATAAAAGTATGGACCAATCTCCTACCAGAAGAGGCGCAAGCAGCTGCCAGCTGACAGAGAAGCGTGGCGCGGAGCTGTGAGGATGTCTTTAAAAGTGCCCCAACGACCTCACTTTTTACGGGATGACCTGATGACAGCATTTTATGTAGCAGAAAACATGCATCTACCTATTTTTGTAATATATTTTAGGAAAAGATAGAAACACATACACATGATATATTCTTCTTCTTCGTCATGTGTTATCAAACTCCCGCTACCAAGGTCTGATAATGGCTTTTCAAGTAGCAGGATGTTGTCTGGAGAAATTAATGCGTTGTGTTGTAGTTTACAGCTTGACTGCGATATTTCCACCTTTCGGTCTGACATATCCGACGTCAGCATGGCATTTATGGGCATCGGGTTAGCCTTCCCTCTTTGATCCCTTCTCCTTAGCTGGTCTGTCCTGTTGCAGTCTGTTATCTAGGTTCACCGCGTCGAGGTGGAGAAGAGGCTTTGCAGCTCTGGGTCGCTGACCCTGATACCAGCAGTCAGCTTTGTTTCGCTGACTGCTACAACCCATGCACTGCTACCAACTTGATCCAACAAGGCATCTGGCTATGTTTATCTACAAGGCAGATGGCAATGTTTATCTACAAGGCAGATGACAATGATTATCTACAAGGTATATGACAATGTATATCTACAAGGCAGATGTCAATGTTTATCTACAAGGCAGATGACAATGTTTATCTACAAGGTATATGTCAATGTTTATCTACAAGACAAATATCAATGTTTATCTACAAGTCATATGTCAATGTTTATCTACAAGGTATATGAATATTGACATTTTTGTACAAATGCTATAGTTCAAAATATGATGAACTCAAAAATATAACATCATAATTAGACATGCGATGGATTGGAGCCTGACAAAAAAAAAAGAAGAAAAGGGAAACAAATGACCTGGAAAAAAACTGTGGAAGAGGAGATTATAGAAAGTGCAGTATATCGATGTAGTGGGGTCATGACAACGGTGCCGTGTTCCAAAGATAACCAGAATAACTATACTAGGTGCAGTATGCATGCAGGGAAGACTAGATAACGGGGACTGTCAATTAGTGACTAAATCTCCAGACGCATTATTGGACGAACATCATTCGAATGGTACCAGGGGAAGTAAGAACAAAGTCACTGAATCGTTATGCAAGTTGCAAACAAATAATGTTTTTTTATGACAACGAACACAAAGACAAGCGTTTATCTGCACATATTCCTTTCTTACTGTGCCTGTCGAAAGAACTGGCTAAAGAGGGCTGTGCATGTGGTCAATACCCTTATTATGAAAAATTATTTGCTACATAAACCACAACTGTAAAACCACACAAAGTGCCCTGATTGAGGCTTCCCGCAATGGGCCTACTTTAGGTGGGACCCTATGGTTCATACAGAACAAAAACAGAACACGATCAGAGAACTAGCTACGAGGCGGGATCAACAACTAACCATAATATGCTATATGGCTATACTGAAATGGAATATACGATGTGCAAAATGTCATCTCCCTTCTTGGCTAAAGTAAAGACATGACAGGTCCGTTGTACATCTTTCCAAATATGTAGATCAGTGTTTCTATTTTCTATTGTATCGTTGAAGTTATTTCAGTTTTTTTTTACAAAAACCTTTACTAGTTCGAATCTTCGACATACGCAACAGCATTTGTATATAAATGCATAGCAACTATTTTTTTAAAAATCACAATCCAAAAAATAAAGAACTTGACATGTGCGTGACGTGTGTGTTTGTCCCAAAAAATTCAGCTATATACAACTTATCTTTAGTGTCGTTACGACAACGACTTTACCTGCCAGTTAAAAATACATTTTTTGTAGCTTGTTTTACGTCATCAAACGGTTCACTGGAAATTATATCTGGAGACAAAACGAAATTAGCTTTGAGCACTAGGTTTGCTGACGTCAACGTTTAGGCGGGGAAAATCACCTTTGGATGCTTTTGTTAAAAAGAATTATAAGAGAAACTATTATTAGATTATCTAGCGCTTTTCCTACACATAAATATGTCAGGATTATTGCGGGGCGGGGGGGGGGGGGGGGGGGAGTATGTGATTATCTGGAAGTACTGCATTGTCTGGGGTACAGAGATAAACTTTTTTAAGAACGGACATCGTGTCAATTAATCTAAGGCTGCTGCTGGGCATTATGTCGCTCCCGTTTGGAGGAAGTGAGACTTAACTTAACTTAACGTTTTTATACTGGTTTAGAAGACTCATCAGAGTATGTAGACAACCAGTCACATTTGCATCACCGTGCTCTATAAACGATGCACATCCAATCTATTCTTAAATGCATTAACTGTCTCTGCCTCCACCACCTCCTAAGGTAATGCATTCAAAGCATTCACCACTCTCTGACTAAACAAAATATTTCTAAATATCCAATCTGGACTTTACTTTAGTTAATTTGTATATGTGCCCTCTTGTTCTCGTTGGTGGTTGTATTTTCAAAAAAAACGTGTTCCACAAGATCTCAACTCACGTCCAAATCGTGCATTTAGAATCAGACTGTGTTACGTCAGTCTGGCCAATGAGGTGGTGATCGACACTGTGATCCCCATTGTTTTAAACCTACTGAGAAATCTATCATTGCACTACAGCCAAGAAATAGATTGTCCTTCGTATCCAGTACGCGCCAGAATAATAAAACTGGCCCCTTAACCTTATACAAGAGAAATAGCCTCGAAAGTCAAGAACGCAGCATTTACAAATACAGCAGAATTATATGGTGCAGACCGATTATACGAGACGAGACATCAAAACGAAGGTAGATAGAAGGTAATTAGGTAGGTAGATTTATCAGATGGAAGGTAGGTAATTAGGTAGTCAGGTTGGTATGTAGATAGAAGGTAGGTAGGTAGATTTATCAGATGGAGGGTATGTAAGTAGGTAGTCAGGTAGGTAGTCCGTTTAGGCGACATGGGTCCGTCGCGCCAACCGACCAAGAACACAATGAGTCCTATGAGGATAAGATCTTTCCGATTTGACCTAACTAGGCAGTGCGTGGGCGACAGCGTGGGTGGAACCAAAACGGAGAAGTCGCTCCCCATCCTTGATGTCCATGACCTGCTCTAACAGCTGGTGAGTCCTCCTCAAGGCGAGTCACATATCCAAATAGGATTAACCGACGACGATTTAGCAGGGTGAATATACTTTCAAAACTTGCATGTCGGAGGATATTGTTCTATTTTGACCCGGTTTTACCAATCATTCGTAAGAATTCGACTGGTTGCGCATGTGCAAGACATCAGTGTGCTTCTGATCGCTCCACAAATTATTCCAGGTTTAGAAAACCGTACACCTGAATGGGCAAGACACTGGTTTTGTATATTAAAACTCCTGCTGGTTCCAGATTCGATTAAGGACATTCATAGAGACCGAGGCCAGGCCGACAATTTCGAGTTATGTCTGGTTGGCTTCGTGCCTCAAAAAATAACATAAATATTACTAAAACACCAATAAATACAAAAAAAGATATAATACACATATTCACCAAATAAACACCAATATAAAAAAAAGGAATTTCCTGTAGTCCAAATAACAACAAAAAAAAAAAAAAAGCTTTTTGCAATAAACGTCTTTTTTATTTAGTTGTTAAAATATATTGAATAATAAAATACGGTTCAAAGCTAGAGTAGATTCTCACCAAACGAACGGTGACTACATCGCGGACCCTATATTGGGATTAGTTTCTCAGTTCATTTCTGTCCAGTTGTTTAACCAATTGTGCCGGAGAGCAACGTGAGAAATAATCATTCTTGGACCCAGTGTGTTGCGTGAGTCGTCGTAAGCCTGTCCCGTTGAAAGATTGCTCAGACGTTATCTATTCATGTAGCGCTTGATCTCCCTTGTGGCCTGTAGCCGTAACCCATCGTGTTACTGGTATAAACGTGCAGTGGGATTCAATGAGTTTGCGATCTCCTGAGAGGACCAAACAAACATATTTTCTGTCATGAGATGTATTGAACAAGATGGATAGCTCCCACCATATATATAGTGTCTTTATTGCTTATTCTATCTCTTCTGGTGACACTGATGACCTTTCTTTGACGCTATATTTTGCGTGTTGTTATTTTCCTTTCTTGGGCTTTAGATAGGGACCAAGTCTGACACTGGTAGTACAGAGTTAGCATACATACACTGTCTAACAATTATTGTGTAGTTGTCAAACTGATATTCGGGTATTTGAGAAGTGAAGACAATTGATGTCACGGCGAAGGCTCTGGTATCGTGCTTCTATTTCGTAATTAAACCTCCCATCTTCTGGGAAAATCCGCCCCAAATATTTGAACTCTCGGGCCTCTGAAGTTCGACATGGTTTACACGTATAGTTAGAGGGCTTGATGCTCTGCAAATCCTCACAGATACTGTCTTTTATGCGTTCATTTTCATATTATGTCTTTCATAAGTTGTCAAAGGCTTTCGATGTGATTTAATACAGGTTTATAAGATAATTGAAGGAAAGGGTAGATTAGACTATAACAAGCTTTTCAAAGCACAGTCGCCTACAAGAACAAGAGGGCACCGCCAGATTAGACACAAGGACATATGTTTTAGTCAGTGAGTGGTAAATGATTGGAATGCATTGCCACATGAAATAGTGGAGGCCGGTCAATAATAGATTGGACGCGCATAGTTTTTTGGATCAAGTGAAGTAAAAGAAGCTGGTTGTATAGAAGCTGATAGGAGTCTTCTACACCAGCATAAAGAAATTAAGTTGAGTGACAAACGAGTTCCCGTAAAGTTTGAATATATCTTCATCGTTGCACATAATATCTTGGTTAAAAAAAATAGTTCATGTCTTGAGTGAGGATCCATTTCTGGCGTTCAAGCTTGGCTGGCTCCACGTGTCGTGTTATGTCTAGAGCAGCTGACATTGTGATCATGATGGAAGCACACTTTATAGATGGTAGCTGTAGTGGTAATGTCGTGCTCCTACTGGAGGGGGCACTGGCGGACAGGTGAAGTTGAGGATATTGTGGTAATGATGAGTATGGTGATGGTGGGGATGGTAACGATGGTGATAGTTGGGTGTAGTGATGGTGATGATAGGAATGGTGATTATGTTGAGGATGGCGATAGTTTGTGTTGTGGTGACAATGGTGGTGGGGATGATGGTGATAGAGCAACGATGATGATTCTGGTGAGAGTTGTCATTGCGTTGATGATGATGATTATGGTGAAGGTTAGGATATATGGTGATAATGTTGGTGATGATGGTAATTGTAGTGATAATGGTGGTGATGATACAGATTAATGTGATAATGGTGGTGATGATAGAGAGTAATGTGATAATAGTGGTGATGATGGAGATTAAGGTGACAATGGTGGTGATTATGGTACTTGTAGTGATAATGGTGGTGATAATGTTGATTAATGTAATAATGGGGGTGATAATGTTGATTAATGTGATAATGGTGGTGATAATGGAGATTTATGTGATAATGGTGGTGATGATGATAATTATGACGATAATGGCGGTGGTGATGATTGTGTTAATGGTGGCGAGAATGAGGTGGTGATCGTGATGGTGGTAGTGATCGTGATGGCGGTGGTAATGGGGGTAGTAGTGATTGTGATGATAGTGACGATGATGATGATGATTGTGTTGGCAATTGGTGGTTAATGTGATAATGATAAATACGATAATTACGGTTGTAGTGGTGGTGATTTTGGTGGTGGTGGTGGTTATTGTAATGGTGGAGATGATAATTACGGTTGTAGTGGTGGTGATTTTGGTGATGGTGGTGGTTATTGTAATGGTGGAGATGATAATTACGGTTGTAGTATGGATGATCAAAACGGCTAATCTGATGATGTTTAAGCCTATGGTGATGGTAGTGAAGTCGATGTTGGTATTGCTAATGATTATTAATAATAGTATAATAACATTAGTTATAGAAATGAAGACTCGTAGACAAGCAACAAGAAGATAAAACGAAGAATAAAGACAAGAGTAAAAAGGCAAGGACATAGAAGAAAGTGCCCAATTAACTGTTGTTTTTGTTTAGTAAAGTAAAGTGGAAATTTAGCAGAATTAACCGCTGGCTGGAAATGGAGTTTTGGAAGACACCATTATACTAATCCGCAGCGTGTGAGAGGGTGCGGTGGCCAGTGCTCTTCTCTGCTGTTTTTACTTTCTCTAACTCTTTCGTCAGGTACCCATTTACAGCTGGGTTGACCGGAGAAGCAGTCCCTGATTAAAATCACGATCCGCATTTTTTTTAAACTTTCCCGACGCGATTCGAACCAAGGCACGCTGTTACCACAGAAAATGGCCAATTGCTTGCTATGAACCTAGCTGACGCGCCTCTTATGTTAAGAAAAGTTAAAAACATGTTTAAATGAATGTGAACCCGTCTCTTTCGTTATATTGAATTTGTTTGAAACATCAAAGGAAAATGTTAGAGTGTCGTCCTAAACACATGAGGATATGTAACAAGCCATTTGTCCAACTCACTCGCTTCTTCGCAGTGTACATTGTGTGTGCGTGTCTCGTGGTCAGAGGGAAGGGACGTGAGAGATGGCATAGTTCACATTGGCGAAACGTATCATTGATCACGTTCTCACACTGATCGTATATTAACAATAGTATAGTTTTTACTTTATTTTCAAATATATACACTCAACTGTTTTTTTAATCTTCTGTTAAATTGAATTTTAAAACTACCGGACTAGTACATAAATTCTCAAATAATTGTGAAATTGTTCCTGACGAACTTTCTGTTTGCAGTCTATTTTATTCAATGTACGTGAAACCGAATTAGATTGACTACGCAAGAAACGGCAGGAAATATATTTCTGGAAATAGCGTGGGAACTATTTTCTGTTCCGGTCAATTCCGAAGTGAGTTGTTTATTTTCCAGGTGTACCTTCAATACGGACAGACATTTGTCTCTGCAAGGAGTAAAACGTGAAGGTAATACAAGAACGATTACATTTATTTGTGGTTCTCTTGTTTTGTAAGTTTGCTTATCTTTGTTGCTTTTATGTTCAGATAAAATGTTTTCTTTGTGCACGTTCTGTATTTTTGTGTATCCTTTTATGATAATGTTCAGATAAATGATTTTGTTTGTGCACGTTGGATATTTGTGTATATTTGTTTATTTAATTTTTCATTGCTGAAAATCACATGTATAATAATAACTGTTATTTTATGTCCTCTGTTGCCGACATTATTTTGGTTATACCAAAGCGTGTTTTTTAGGAAAATACTGTTGTTATTATTATTAATGTTCTATTCATAGGTTCTTTCCGTCTTATCAGGCGATAGTAAATTGTACTTTGAAAAATGGATGTAACTGGAGTCGAAGACGATACTAATGTGACTCGTAAGACCAATCCGAGCAGAGATGCGTCTTCTACGGCCGGTGCAAGGAAAATCGTGTCTTCTCAAATGCTGGGTTTTATTAGTAGTAGTATTGTTGCGTATTATTATCATTATTTGTCAATCGTCTTCGATGATAACATGTCTTCACTCTAATTACAATGCACACATCGCGTCTTGGTTTAATGGTGCACGTGTGGCAGATCAGACCAATGAGAGTACGGAAGGTAAGGGCCGATGAGTATCACTATTAGCAGAGTCGGTCGTGCCTGGATTGGACTTTACAGGCATATTAGATCACACATGACAATTCTGATGCTGTCGCGATCTTCGCTTGCAATGGGCAACTACTTTTATTATTCCACTCCAGCCTGCCCTTGAAGTGCATCTTGGGTCACTCTACGTTTATCAGCTCGCCGGGCGTGACCTAATTAGGGAGCTACTCGTTTACCATATATAAAATATTTCAAGCCCAATATTTGCGGTGATTTCTGGATCATGCGTGGACACTTTAACATGTTTGCTTCAGGCAGGATCCTTGTTACTGGAATCTGGTCTTCCCATCGAATGTGTAGTGGGCGGCGCAGGCAAGTTTTACTCAAGTGAATGAACTTCTTGTCATTTTTCATATATACGGTCCGACTCTCACAGGCATAACGTAAGATTTGGTGAGAACAGCGGTTTGGTAGTCCACCAGTTTAGCCTTCAAACTGAAGCCTAAGTGTTCTCTCCCTTTAAAGGGCAACTGTCTCCCTTTCCCAACCTGACTGTCACTTAAAAATCCAAGTTGGCGAATTTCCCAGGTAAGCAAATGCCTTCCTGGCTTCAATTACTGTTTTCTAAGTCTCAGTTTTAATCAACCTGTGCTTCTACATGGCAGATGTCTCTGTGCAGGTCTGGCGTGAGCTAGATGTAGTCGGTATCAGGGTGTCCTGCTTGCAGGGCCAAGTTCGAGCAGCTTATTACTCCGCTACGTTGGAACAAGTGCCGCGGAGGGTGGTTAACCGATGTACGAATCCTTCTAAATAGACTCAAACTCTAGAGCAAAGTATAACTGCGGCCTGTTAGGCGCCATCTATGCTAGTCTGAACAAACCACCTAACCATGGCTAGTGTTATGCCATATCACACAGTTAGTCACCTCTTACGACATGCCATCTGTTGGGCAGAGGTGCTATTCTTGTCCTTATCATACACAAAGACCTCGGCGGACCAGTCGGGACTACTGTTATCATAAACTCATAGGTATTGCCTACCCGAGACTGGTTGACAGTGCGTGACCTCAGTTAGTTTAATACCAATGGTTAGACCAAAATGATCACGCGCACCAGAAAACCGATTCACAATAGTATACGCTGAGCTTCTGGTCATTAGCGAAAAAAAATTAATTGACCACACCGCGGAGTACGCTGGTCTTAGTTAACAGTCCGCGAGGATTTAAGAGCCCTAATTCATGTGAAACTCTAAGGGATCAAGATTCTGAGCAGCGCATGAGGTGCAGTGGTTAGCGACCCAAAGCTGACTGCTAGCGTCAGGGCCAGCCAACCAGAGCTGCCAAGACTCTTCTACACCTCCACGCGGTGATCCTGGATAACAGGCTGCAACAGGGTAGCCTGGCTAAGGAGAAGGGACTGAAGAGGGAATGCTAACCCAATACTCAAAAAATGGTTGCTGAAGTCGGATGTGTTGGACCAAAAGGTGCAAATATCGCAGTCTAGCTGTAAACTACAACACAACGCAATCTGTTCTCTGGACTACATTCTGCTACTTAAGCCCTTTTAGGGTTTGATAGCAGGAGATTGAGAACGAACGAAGCCAAGTCAAGCCAAACTCCAAGGGTATACCAAAGCCGCTTCTCTCGGCAGCATCTTAAATCTAACTCCAAACATACCTAACCAGGTTGGGTTAAGTAAGCATCTTTGTTTTCCTTTGCTCGTCTCAGAAAACGTGTTAGGCGTATCTCCATAATCCACTTGACGAGCGTGTGTACTCTCGAGGAACTGTTTGACTGGAAGGCCACAGTTATAGGGACGGCGAATTTATGCTTCGTTTAGCTTAGTTTAATCTAGTCGAAGAATCAACGTCGTTGCACACGGTTGTACCCATAAGAGCTCTGTTCTTCTTCGTATTTTGGAGAATCGCAGGACAATGCGCTATCTCCGTAACACAGTCGAGGATCCTGTAATAGATTGGGTAGATTTTTAACATATTTTGAATTTTGTCCGGGAAATGGCCTACACTTTTGTATTTCCAACTGCCGAGGGATTGTTAACTTGCGTGACACTACACACGGGCGTCCAATCTCTACTACCCAGAGATCCGAGAAAATGCCAGAAATTCCACCTGAAAAAATCCTGGTCTCCACCGTTATTTGGACACGCAATCTCCAGCAGAGGACGCCGACGTCTTACCTTGTGACCACTCAGCCGCCAACTTATACTTGATTTGCCATAACCCACTTCTGCTCATAGAATCAAATGGATTCGTCAGTCAATAAACATGACATGCAAATCTCGGGTTTTCTCCTGTCATATCACTTGCATCTGTCATGCAGCAAATGTCATGTCTACAATGTTTGCACGAGCACTTAAGCTGCTTTGACTTTTCAGGAGATGGCAGGTGGTGCTCGAGCTGCATGTTCAGTACACGATCTTGAATTGTGTCTGAAATAGACAATTGCGACATTATATGACAATTGCAACTCTTTAGAAAGTTGTCTGTTCCTGTTTTTGATAATGACAATTAAGACATCCTTGAGGAGTTATTGGATCACTCTTTCAGCCTGCATTGACGTCCTTGAGCACTTGTTGGATCACTCATTCAGTCCGCATGGACATCCTTGAGCACATTTTGGATAACTCCTTCAGTCACATGGACATCCTTGAGCACTTGTTGGATCACTCCTTCAGTCACATGGACATCCTTGAGCACTTGTTGGATCACTCCTTCAGTCACATGGACATCCTTCAGCACTTGTTGGATCACTCCTTCAGTCACATGGACATACTTGAGCACTTACTGGATCACTCCTTCAACCTACATGGACATCCTTGAGCACTTGTTGGATCACTCCTTCAGTCACATGGACATACTTGAGCACTTGTTGGATCACTCCTTCCGTCACTTGGACATCCTTGAGCACTTGTTGGATCACTCATTCAGCATGCGTGGAGCAGAAGAGCTATAGCAATTTCTAATAAGACATGTCTCCGCTGTTTTATCTCTGGTTGTGTAACATAACCCCCCCCCCCCCTCCCCCAACCCCCACCCCCCGGTTGCAGGAAAGACATCCACAGTGATCTGATCTACTTCAGCCTCTATCATGGGCTCATTTATTGCAATGTTCATTGACACTCGAGACGTGTGGTGGCTTCATCATCTAAACTGATAAACCGCTTAATACATTATATAAACTTTTGGCGAGCCTGCAAAGAATCCGGACTTTTTTTGTGGTTAGTTGTGTTACACCACATTACGAAATGTAGAGCAACCAGAAAGTTGTGTTCTACAGGTTGCTTGTCATCGCCTCATACAAACCGCTCCGAGTGACGTGACGAAACCTTACTTAGACTACTTGAAGAGCGTTTATAAAGCCCGTTTTATTTTATTGGAAGGATATGTTATTCCGACATGCGATTTTGCTGTTTCGTAGGACGACCCGAGATTGCTTTACCATTGTCATCAAGCCTGTCTGTGTTTACGCGTAGATAGATCAAGGTATTGAAACTTGCATAGTGGACAGTGCCACTGAAGACAGCACAGTCCCTTCAAAATCCCGGTCTGCAGCTAATCTATTATGTAGTGTGGATCCTCTCTGAATTGTGACTGTCAATACGGCTTTTTCCCATTGCTGGAGGTAGTCGAGGAGTTTTTTATGCTGAAAACTACAGGCCGCTTCTCCACTGCTGTCGCCAAGTCGTGTGCTGTCTATGTTTGTTTTTTCACCGCCAACAGAAAAACAATATATGCCATACCGGGATTCGAACCGCTGCCCTCCTTGTCGGCAGGCAAGCCTCGACACGATTCGGCCACACGCTCCTCTTTGAATTCATTCCGATTATTTTCCCTTTCCTGCTTAAAAGCGTTGAGCCTCTCGGGATTTTTAGGATGCGTCATTATGTTCATCTTAACAATGATCAGTCCAGTATTCCAAACCACACAAGCTCTTTGCTATTCCAGTGTCTTGTCAGTCTCTGCATCTGGCGCTGATCCAAAATTTTGTTAATAGCGAAAACTGTTGACCATTTCATGTGGCCATATTACTATGGGGGAGCCAGAAGACGGTGTTAGTACTGAGGAGCTCATGTGTGACACGTGTCTTCATCAAGAGTGAATCGATGCTATCGCATTCCCTAAGGCCATTACTGTCAGTTATTCCCTACCACGTTGCATAGTCTACGCCTGCAATGGAGTTAAATTCGCATAGAATGAATAGTTTGTACCATGTTTGCACTGTAACGATAAGTTCATCATGGTGATAAAGCATATCGTTTTTAGTGTATTACAAAAAATGTTCATCGTAGGTGCGTAGAGATTGTTAACTCTGGTATGCCGATTTCCAGAGAGAGAGAGAGAGAGAGAGAGAGAGAGAGAGAGAGAGAGGGAGGGAGAAGGACAGATAAACAGAGAGAAAAAAAGACGAAGAGGCAGAGACAACAACACAGAGATTGTTATGATAATGCGTTAATATATGCGTATGTATGTGTGTGCATATATATATATATATATATATATATATATATATATATATATATATATATATATATATATATATATATATATATATATATATATATATATATATATATATATATATATATATATATATACGAGGTTGCTTCAAAAAGTTCCCGGAATTGGTGAATTGTATATTAATAACTTACAATAGAATTATCTATACTACATTTCCTTCAAAGTAGTTCCCTTCGGCAACTATACACCTTTGCCAACGTGCATACAGCTGCTGGAAACATAGGTGGAACCCATTCTTTACACTTCTTTCAGCTGTCTTGTCGTATGGGTGATAACATCCCCAGCATCCTTGAATCGCTGTCCTTTCAGTTTCCATTTTGACTCGAAAGAACAAGAAAAAATCAGCCGGTGCCAGGTTGAGAGAATATATAGGATACTCAAAGGTAATCACGTTGTGTCTTCTTTCGGCACACACAACGTTTCGAACAGTCGCAAGGTTTTCATTGTTGATCGAGGTTGACGGTCGTCCACTGCGTGCATCGTGATCGACACTAACACGACCTTCGTGGAAGCGCTTGTGCCACTCAAATACTTGCGATTCTTCATTGCGGTATCAATATATGCTTTATTAAGCAATGTTTGTCTCTGAGGGTGACTTCTCAGGCAAAACACATAATTTTACATTTGCACGTTGTTCAATCCAGGACATTTTCAACTCTGACGATGAAACGAGCACAACGCACAAACAAATCTATGTAATGTCTGTTCGTGAGTATATGTGAAGGTTACATCTGCCATATCATTTCGTAAAGGTCACTACCAACTTAAAAATATAGTCTCAATAATATCCTCTTTCATTCAATGACGAGTCGACTATTCCGGGAACTTTTTGAAGCTACATCGTTTACATGTGTCTTGATAACCCTAATTGCAGCCTATATGCCGGTCCCAACTTCATCTCCACCGGACCCCGTCTTGGTCCACGAAAGATCAGTGGGTGCTAAGTACGTATTCAAGGGTGTCTCTGAAGTTGTTCCGTACAGCACGAGTTGTCTGACCAACACATTGGAGGTCTTCCCCGCGGTCTCTTTTTACGTCGGGGATACCAGATTGCTGTCGCCGCGCTCCAACGACCATCTTTTCACGCAACACGTGTTCTGCCCTATATATGCGTTTACTTGTCTGCATGGATTACTGCATCTTTCAACAATAACAATCGTCGTATGTCAGAATTGTAGAAATGTTGCATACATTGATTCCAGAGAGTGATTCCTACCAAGCTTATGTAAAGAACGGCCTGCATCACTCTCAATGTGTCCTTCAGTGATGTTGTGAATGTCCATATATCAGCACTGTAGCACATCTCACGGAGTGCAGTGGAATTTAAGAGAGAGGCTCGTGGACTCTGGTCTTGGAAACCGTCCAGAACCATGTTAAGAGACGACAAATGCTGGAACCCTGCAGCGAGACATTTTAGGTCGAAATAATGATCTTCAATTAGTCCCATGACGGTAGTCCCCATTGCAGGCGGTGTCAGTACTCTATTGCCACCACAAGCTTCCAGTGTTTCTAGTGCCGCGAAGATCTTCCACTGGCATATAAACACGTAGCACAGCGACCTATCATAATGTAAATAAGTCTTCTGATGTTTTCTTGGGGAATTATCTGACGCTCCTGCTAAAGGGCGCAAGCTAACTGTGGAAAGATCTGAGGTACAGCTAGAAATTGTCGGATTCGTGTTCATAGGTGGAGCTAGGTCGAATGACGTGCCTGACCAAGGTAGTAAAGTAAAGTAAAGATCCCGTCACGCCAAGCGGCGTATAGGAAATATGGTATTAGGGTCATATTATTACGTGACCCATGGCACATAGTGGATGCTGTGGGCGGCATCAAGCCCGCACATAGTGAATGATGTGGGCGGCATCACCCGGCACATAGTGAATGATGTGGGCGGCATTACGCCGGCACATAGTGAATGATGTGTGCGGCATCACGCCGGCACATAGTGGATGATGTGGGCGGCATCACGCCGGCACATAGTGGATGATGTGGGCGGCATCACGCCGGCACATAGTGGATGATGTGGGCGGCATCACGACGGCCGCCTTTACTTCCCAGATTTTTATGGTAGCCCATTTTTGTGGCTGGGTTGACCACATGAACCGGTTTGCGATGGGAAACAAATTTTGCATCAACTGGGGATTGATCCCGATCGCTTATCTGGGAAGCCAGTGCACTCCGTGTCATTCTGAAAGATCTTGCTAGTACCACTGTGCAACTGGCACAACGATACGATTGATGATGTGGCGGTAGCAGAGCCATGTCATGTTGGTCTTACATGTGTGAAAGTCGGTCCTGTCATTCATAAAGATGCCTGCCCAGGCCATTGTACTCTCACATCCTTCACCGTTGTGTGCAAACATTGCTAGATGCTGGTTAGGATGACCTCGCCGCTGTCAGACACTTATAAGGCCATCTTGGAAATCCAGTCGGTAGCCGAATTCATCAGGAGGGACCACCAATGCCCACTGTTGATTGGTCCATCTCAGATTAGTTTTCCACGAATCCAACCCGACTTTCGTGTGGCGTGGTGACATTGTCAAGGCAAAATACGGTCAGCGAGAGGTCAGCTGCACCTTATGCAAGAGGTTTCGGGCTGTCTATTTTAAGATCGGGATTCCAGTAGTTTGTTAAAGATACTGTTGCAGTTGAGTACCATTCTGCGTTCTGAGGAACTGAGTAATGAGAAGTCGGTCTAGGAAGCGTGTAATGACTCTTGGACAGCTAGTCCGAGGCAAATCAAATGAGAAACTTTTCCGTGATTTTGGTATGTGTTCCACAGTCTTCAGACAAATGACTGTGAAGCATTGAGGTTCTGAGTAACATCCACCGATCACCTTCCAGTCTTCAGACAAATGACTGTGAAGCATTGAGGTTCTGAGTAACATCCACCGATCACCTTCCAGTCTTCAGACAAATGACTGTGAAGCATTGATGTTCCGAGTAACATTCACCGATCACCTTCCAGTCTTCAGACAAATGACTGTGAATCATTGAGGTTCCGAGTAACATTCACCGATCACCTTCCAGTCTTCAGACAAATGACTGTGAAGCATTGAGGTTCCGAGTAACATTCACCGATCACCTTCCAGTCTTCAGACAATTGACTGTGAAGCATTGAGGTTCTGAGTAACATCCACTTCCGACTTCCGCTTCACAACATCCAATTGCCTATCCATCTCTGCCGCTCCGTCAAACTCTGATGATAAAAGGAAATGGTTTCTACTGGTGAGTCATTTAAAGTATGTACGTGGGGAATATGACTGTACTAACACGCATTTGGATGAAGAAGAAAAAATCTGGGAAATTTGGCAATGATCACCACCTTTGCTCTAGCTATTCGAATTGACTTGCTCAGCACGTGCCACCCAGACATCATAAAAATGCACGTGAGAGTCTGGCAGTGTATGTCTGTCTTGTCGATATAACCATCGAAACCTGAAAACCACCATGTTCTGCAACAAGGTATCCCAACTTGATATCTCCTACTTTGTGTAAGCAGTATATGTGTGTACATGTTTGCGTGTGGGTGTATCTGTGGGTAGGTGTGTGTGTGTTGGTGGGGGAGGGGGGGGGGTGTGCATGTGTATGTATGTGTGTATTTGTTTTGCATACATGTGTGTGAGTATCGTTAATTTATTATTTAAAAGCGCAACGAACACGGAAACATCAGAAAATGAGCAAATGTGAGGAGTAGATTTGCCTGTTTGAATCGTGTCTGCTCCTGGAACATCCCATGCTTAATCACTAAACTTGTTTAGTTAGCAAAAAAGCGCCATGCCTATACCTCATTTCAACAAACCCTTCTAGACAAATAACAAAATCTCCATTTTCAGGAAATCTATATTAACTGGTTCTACACTGAATTGTTTCATGTGGTGCTCATTTTGGTGGGTTCCAGAATTGACAAAAATGGCGACCGCTCGAAAGAAATCAGAAGAAGACTAGCCATGGCAATGCAGAGACTGAACAGCCTGAAGAAATTATGGCAGAGCACCAACAAAATGATACAAGTAAAAGTCTTGAGAGCCTGTGTTTTTCCTGAGGCAGCTTATGGTTGCGAAACATTGACGATTACCAAAACTTCCAGACAAAGAATCGAATCCTTCGAGTCAAAATGTTACAGAAAGATCCACAGAATACCCTGGACAAACGTTAAATGTAGTCATTCGGCAAGAGTTGAGCATATAAGAGAACTGGTTTATCAATTCTATTTGGCTAGAAAATGCAAATACTTTGGTCACATCAAGAGACATAGTGGTCTCGAGAGAACAGTGATGGGATGTATGGTGCCAAGTAAAAGAGGAAGTGGTAGACCAAGAAGACGATGATACTAAGATATCCAGGAATACCTGGGTATGACTCTGGCGGAGCCTGGAGTTTTGGCAAGGGAACGACTTTCTTTCGGACATAATGTGACGGGACCGACGTTCTATAAAGGACATGCTACATGACGAGCACTCATTTGGCAACACATTTATGGTATTGTATTTATCTGCAGTAATTATTCTTACTTGAAGACTGTGTTAGTTGCTCATCTTCGGTACTGGATGACAGATTGTCAACATCGTAGTCGGAAATGATACTTACAATGATCAACATGGCTCAACTCTTACCTTGCGCAGGCATTGTAGCTTAATGTGTTACTAAACTAGAATACGTCAAAGCGATTCGAAAGTGGGGTCTTAGTCTTAATTTTAGTCAAAATATACGTCTACAGGAGAATACGCTCATGTGCAGGTCTCATCTCTGATGTGAGGTGGATGTAGCCAAAAGGAGGATTTCCTGTTTAGTGGGCTAGGCTTATTACTTCACTATGGAGGGTGGTTAACTGATGTGAGAGTCAATTTAAATAGATTCAAACACTAGCAAAGTAGACCCGCAGCGTCTTAGGCGCGTTCTATGTTGCGCCTAACAAACCACATAACCATGGCCGATGTTATGCCATGTCACACAGTTAACCACCTTTTACGACATGCTCTCTGTTGAGCAGTGGTGATATTATTGTCCATACACATAGACTCCGGAAAACCACTAGGGGAAAAAGTGGGCTCTCTCTGGGGAATGTAGATAAACGGCTTTGATCGACAGGAAATGTTCAGCCGAAATCGAAATCTGGTGTCTATCAGCATGCTTTGTTGTTTAAAGTGAAAGGTCGTACATGTAAGGACAATTCTCTTTCTGCCGACCCACGTCTCAGCGGTTACGCCTTTACGCATCCTTGTGTACATGCAACTGGAGAACGGACATTCGGTATAGCGAAACCCGTCGATAACTACTTCCCATATTGGTGTTTAGTCGCAGACGACTAATGTGGGACACGGCGTACATCAACTTAGATGGATAACGCGTGTTAACCGTATATTTGTAAAGTCTTGCTCGAAGTAAGATATGCAGTCCACCATCACAAGAGTTCTTTGCTTCATGCAGTAACTTTAGTCTCCTGATTAACACTAGGACAACGAAGATACTCTTACAGTCCACTCCTGTGAGGTCTTACAGAGAATCAAACATTACAGTACAGAATCAAAGTCTCCTTGCAGTCGATAGCTTCACGTACCTAGACAGAACCCTCACTAGAGGGACGAATTTTAACTTGGAGGTCAACAATGGAATTGCAAAGACGAGCTCTGCGTTTCTGAGGCTGCAAGCCTATTTTTGGAATAGACATGGCATCAGTGTCGCTGCCACTCTGCTGCACGTCTGGGAAACGTGGATATTGTATAGCAGGCACACTTGAGAGTTAAAACATTTGTGTCCGAGCTATCTGCGTAAGCTAACAAACGGTAGAAAGAAAACACTGTCAGTGGCAACTGGAAAATTCTCAAGTAATTTCAGAGCGATGGCAGAGGCGTTGAAGGCTGCAGTAGAAGCAATGCTGACAGGCAAAATCAATGAAAGCCAGATAGTCCTGTTTACAGATGTCCTGTCCGTGGTTACAGCATTAAAAAGCCTGAAAAATACAGAACTTAATGACTTAAGAGCAGTACTCTGTCAACACCCAAAAGAGTAGTGGTACAGTGGGTTCCATCCCACTGTAACATCCAAGACAACGAGGAGGCAGACAGACTGGCAAAAGAAGGTGCAAGGTTACCACAACCAGATTATAGTGTGACCTATGAAGAGTCCAGAAGGTTTATTAGGGCCAGATACGTGGCCAACTGGGAAACAGAACACACTGACTACACAAAAAATTATGCCTATTAGCAGTTGAAAAGAAGAGAGCAGGTGGCGGTCTTCAGACTACGCACATGTCCCAACAGAGGTACCATCTATTCCATAAACTGAAGATAGGTGCTACTGACGAATGCATTTGTGGTGCAGGGAAAATGACCGCTGAATATCTGCTGCAAAATTGCTCGACATGCGATGACCAGAGAAAGCACATGTGGCCATCACCAGTACCAACACTAGACACGCTCTATGACAGGGTCGACAGTCTCAGGATGACCGCTGCTTTCTTCGAACACATTCAAGTTGACGTCTGACGGCGTACGAAGAAGAAGTCTGCGTAGGCGTCTCGGAAACGGTTGGCAAAACAAAAATCCTAACCCATACGTTTAGAAAGCAAAGATACGATGGACAGGACATGCCTGAGGAACTCATCCCCGAGCAGCTGCTATACGGTGAGCTCAGAACAGGCAGACCATCATCAGAGGATCAGAAGACCTATTGAAGGTGTCTCTGTACAGCTTCAACATTGGTGTCAACTCCTGGGAGTTATTGTTCATAATCGTTCCATCTGGCACGAAAAGGTGCGAAACTCCACTAGCGAGGCTCAAAGAAAGCGTTTAGCCAGACCCACAGCCGATACCTGGCACCGTCCAAGAATTGGTCTTTACTGCAGCACAAGTCTGATGCTGTCGGCGATGGACAACTATTGTGCAGATATTTTCGAAAACAGGTAAATAAATATATACACATATTTATACAACATACGTTAACAACCCGTTAAATTACTCAGATATACACATGTTTATAAACATACTATAACAATCCGTACAACAACTCAGATATACACATATTTATACAACATACGTTAACAATCCGTAAAATAACTCAGATATACACATACTTATACAACATACGTTAACAATCCGTAAAATAACTCAGATATACACATACTTATACAACATACGTTAACAATCCGTAAAATAACTCAGATATACACATACTTATACAACATACGTTAACAATCCGTAAAATAACTCAGATATACACGTTTATGAGAAAGCAGGGGATGTGGCTCATCAACTGGCGCTACTGCTCAAACATTTTCATATTAGTCTGGTAACAGTTAGTTGCCTATCGTAAGCGATGATGGACACATGTCACACGTTTTGTCTTGATTATGTAACTTGCGCTATTTGGATTACGGTGAGCAAGCAGCTGCGATGTTATCAACCTCATTCCCTGGTCCCAAACTACTTTGGGTCAGCGGCAAGACATATATCAAGACAAGTAGAGGTAATTCATGACGCAGGTACTCTGGTCCCATCTCTATTGAGACCAGGGCTGGCTTGAAGCCAGCGGGACTCGAGCACGAACTAATCCACATCATATGTGCCAACAGAGCCACACGTTGGCCATGTCCAAGGCACGAGAGAGTAGTCTCTACCTGCGAAATGAGATATGTCCAAATGGCCGATGGCCTGTCAAGGAGAGATAGATTGAGGAACGAGGATATTCGCAAAAGTGTCAGTGTTTTTCCATGTGCCAAATACATCTCCAAACAGAAGGTTTCAGTGATCCCATGAGATTGTCTCCTATGCTTGCTTGCAATGCCCGATGGTCCGGCTTGAGAGCAAGAGGAGGACCGAGTTTGCAAATTTGGATAGACGATTTTCGAACGACACAGGTTGACGACCAACAGAAGCAACGCACCTGGCCCACGTGAGGTGATTAAGGATCCCCACAACACACATCAGGTTACAAGTGGACCGATTACTAACTAACTAATTAGCTAACTAACTATTCACACGGCAACGGTTGGAGAGGTCGTGAATGTGTCGCTAGTCCGATAACTAACTAACTAACTATTCACATAGAAGCTGATGGAGTGGTCGTGTATGTGATGATAGCATATTACTTGCGGTCGACATACCAGGCGTGTTAAGAATCGGTGAAGGAAGGTTTGGAATGGGGATACTTGGCGATAATGGGGCGATTAGGTTGTCAGATGTGCGGATATTTTGTCTAATTTGGATTTTTCCCTAGGTTGGAAGGAATAGCGAATACCAGTCTGTTCTACTATCCTCTATCATGATTATGTTTCAGTTCCTCGTCTTCCCCTGCATGTTCTTCCTTTACTTGCTATTTCCTTGACACTATTACTCCTACACTTCTCTTAATCTCTCTTTCTATATCTCCCACTTTTCTATCCCACCCTATCAGTCTGCATATTTTCTCTCTCTTCTCCCCAATTCTCCCCCCCCCCCCAACCTCTATCTCCTTACGCGTCTATCTATCCTTATGGGAGCAAAGAGTAATCAGAGGAGAAAAGTAATAGTAAATAGTCCACGTGATATGTCCGTTCGTGCTCCGGAAATATACTAACGAGGTGGGCTTCGATATTAACATCTCCATAGTGGTGAGCATGCTGAGAAGTATTGTATTGCACTGCAGCCGGCCTACTTTATTAAGGACGCGTCGGGAAGAAAGAAGAGTCACTGTAACCCGCTGCCAAAGGAACGGCGTCAAGAGTTACCACATGTCAGAGCTAGTAGCGTCTAACAACAACAGTGTCCCCTTCCCCTTCTCTCTCTCTTTCTCTCTCCTTCTCTCTCTCTCCTTCTCTCTCTCTCTCTTTATCTCTCCTTCTCTCTCCTTCTCTCTCTCTTTCTCTCTCCTTCTCTCTCTCCTTCTCTCTCCTTCTCACTCTCTTTCTCTCTCCTCTCTCTCTCTCCTTCTCTCTCTTTCTCTCTCCTTCTCTCTCTCTCTTTCTCTCTCCTTCTCTCTCTCTCCTTCTCTCTCTCTCTCTTTATCTCTCCTTCTCTCTCCTTCTCTCTCTCTTTCTCTCTCCTTCTCTCTCTCCTTCTCTCTCCTTCTCACTCTCTTTCTCTCTCCTTCTCTCTCTCTCTCCTTCTCTCTCTTTCTCTCTCCTTCTCTCTCTCTCTTTTTCTCTCCTTCTCTCTCTCTCTCTTACAGATACGACATGTTTTCCTTCTTGTCCAAACGTAACAGTCTCTCGCTCCCTCACCCAACACTCACTCCCTCGTTCTCTCTTACTTACACTCCCCCATCAGACTCCCACTCAGACATGAGCTTTTCCTTTCCTCCCTACACTTAATATTCCCTCTTTCCCTCCCCTTCAATCGTTTCCTCTCTTTCGCAGACACAACCTGTTTCTATTCCTTTTCACGCTAAATAGTCTTTTACTCTCTCTTACTCCCTATCTCACTCTCCCTCTCTCTCATTCCATTTCTGTTTCTTATTTCCGCTTCTTCATTCCTTCTCTCTCCCTATCTTCCTCTCACTCATTCCCTTTATCTCACTCCCTCGCTCTACCTCCCTATTTTTTTCCTCTCTCTCCTTCATTCATATTCCTTCTCCCCCTCACTCTCTCTATCTCACTTTCTCTCTCACTCCCTTTCTATCTGTCTCATCTAGCTCCTTCATTCCTTCTCTCTCTCACTCCCTCTTCATCATTCCTTTCTCTCTCTCCCTTCCTCTCATACTCTCCCTCTCTCTCACTTCCATTTTTGTTTCCCTCCTTTCGCTCCTTCATTCCTTTTCTTTCTCACTCCATCTCTCTTTCCCTCTTTCTCACTACACTATCACTCCGCTTCTATTTCTCTCTTCTCGTTTCTTCATTCCTTCTCTGCTTCATCCCCTCTCTCATTCCCTATTCCTCATTCCTTCTTTCTCTCAATCCATTTATATTTTTCGCCTCGCTCCTTCACGCCTTCTCTCTCTGACACCCTCTTCCTCATTCCTTTTCTCTCTCGTTCCCTTTCTATTTCTCTCTCACCTCTTCATTCCTTCTCTCTCATTCCCTCTCTCTCTCATTCTCTCTCTCCTACCCCTCTCTTTCTCCCTTTCTATTCCTCTCCTCTCCCTCCTTCATTCCTTCTCTCTCTCACTCCCTCTATCACTCCCTCTATTTCACTCTCTCTCTCATTCCCCTTCTCTCTCACTATATTTCTATTTTCGCCTCCCATTCCTTTGTTCCTTCTTTGTCTCACTCCTTCTCTCTCCCTCTATTTCTATTTCTCTCCTCTCACTCCCTCATTCCTTCTTTCTCTCTGCTTTTCTACTCTCTCTTCACGCTACCTCATTCCTTCTCTATCTCTCTCTCTCCCTCTCTCTCTCTCTCTCTCTTTCTTTTTCTCTCATTTCGCTTCCACATTCCTTCTCTCTCTTTCTACCTTTCTCCTTTTCTTATACACGCCCTGTTTATATTTATCTCTATACTTTATAGTACACCCCCTCCACCATTTCTGACCCTCTCCTCTCTATTCATCATTTCTTTTCTCTAGCTCCCTTTCTGTGTCTCTTCCTCCGTCTTTCTCTAACTGCCTTACGATCAACAGAAAGAGAATAAGGAGAAGAAAGAGAAAATATAAGAAAAAAGAAGAAGAAGAAGAGGAAGAAGAAAAGGAAGACGAGGAAGAAGAATAAGAGGAGGACTTGGAAGAGGAGAAAGAAGAAATGGAAGAAGAAGAAGAAGAAGAAGAAGATGAAGAAAAACACACTTTGAGTGACGTATTTTGATGCAGCCTTTCCGTTATGTGTATACATTATTTATTACGTTAATGGTCTTACTATCTTTATGGTGCTAATTCCCCTGCTGTGTCCACTGGGAGGATTTAGAAAGCTAACGAATAGAGGCCACTTGGTCGATATGTGTTGCACGAGTTAGATTTTCATTTTTCTACATATAAAAAGATCTACGGCCAAGGGCCGACCACGCAAACGATGGATAGTAGAAATAACAGAAGCAGTAAAGATCCCCGTATAACGAAGTCATTATTCCTCCATTACCTAACACTGAAAGTGACAAGGAGAACAAAAAGCGACAAGAAAGAAAGATATTTGTTTTTAAAGTATTCACTACCGGTTACTGTAACCCACGTCCCTTCTGTTAAGTGATCGGAATAAAAACTGCTCGGTCACACGTTCAATATACTTTACTACTATAAACATGGATGCACGACTAATGTTTGGTCAGGCAAAATATACTAATTAGACATGTTAGTCAGGGCCAGGCAAAATATACTAGCCAAGACCTTCACTTTGGCTTTCTCGTAGCCCTTCCTTGAAACGGGCTGTTTTCATGGTAGCCTGGCTAACAGGGTGAGGTATCGACGTGATCCCCGTAGTAGTGAACGACACACGGATAAAGCCAAGGGTAGCACAAACGCCTGGATCCAGATCCACCTTTATCAGCACGCTCAGAAGGTGAGGAAAGCTACTGCAACCTGCCACTTAACGTCCTTTTCAAGGCGCTCAAAAGAGTAGATTTACTCTTTGCTAGGATTCCCAACAACAACAACTACTATAAACAAAAATTGTCACTGCTACGTTTATTACCACAGCTGAGGTTCGGATACTTCCACAAAAGGGATCTCAAACCCAAACCAGCCAGAGGGTTGCACGAGGACAAACCATATGTCCTATAAGCCGCACTTTAGTACAGTTGTGTTGTTATTTTTTCCCAGTAAACATAGGAGGTGGGGAGAGGAGACTTACCTCTGTCCAGGCAAAACAAAATGTCAGGGACAGGTATAAAATGGCGGCACGTCCGGAATAGGTTTTTCTCCAAGTCTCTTTAACGGCCAATTTCGGACGCCAATTCATCGTAATTTGTGTTTTCTGGACGGCATGTGTACACGGGACTCGAAAGGAGCCTCCACGAATATCGAAACACAAACTCAAATTTCTACAGCAGTCTGGTATCCCCTGTAAACAACTACTCAAAGTTGGAAAATCCTTTCATCTCCTGCAACCAAACAAATGGAAAACGAATGTGACCTCTTGTTGATTTCAATCAACATACAAGGATGCTGAGCACGCAAAGAGCTCTTTCTATCTGAACTATGTGTTACCGGCTTAAGGTTATTGAGATCCTAAGTAACGGTACAAATTATATGTATGTTACAGATTCACTCTATATCCACTTAACATTCTTCTTTACAATTATCATCCTTTAACTCAGAACTAATTAAAACACTAGCAATTACTTTTACTACTTTATTTAATAAACAACATACCCATTGTAATAGTAACAATTGGCATCTGAATCGTTTTCTATCGTAACAAACTCTAACTATAAAGTCTCTCAGAAGTTTCGTGCAATTAGCACAGTTATTTCTCTTGCACTAAAATAACTTTAGGTTCTATCATGTGATCAACTTAAGCAAATGTTCCATTGACAGTCGATATCCCTTTGAGTTGATACCATTCTATCTAGCTAATTTGTTCTCTATCCTATCTTTCTGTCCTCGCTAATCTCGACCTTATGTCCCACTCTCAGCTTCTGCAACGTACGTGTCTACCGGGCCTCTTGTAAAGGTCTATAGTGAATAGTTCCGCTGGTTCCTCTTCTTCGTCGTCTAGTCAGGAACTCAGGGACTGTACCTGTTCTTATACTGTGGTAGCTCCCCACTCAAGTCTAACGCTCTTGTCGACAGGGGTTCTCGTGTTGACGACAGACAACAGTGGTTCTGTTACTGTAGTTGTCAGGCCAAGAGTAACACCTGTGTTACAACGTGTTGTCTCGGATGACAGCTTCGTGTTGAAGCAACACGTCTCCTATTGACGAGTATGCAGACGAATGCAACTTATGGTCTTGGAAGTCGGCGTCACGTGTAACAGGTGTCAGCGTCGACTCAAACAGAACACCACACACACACATATTCTTACACGTGCTTGTTCGCTGGTTCCCTCTCAGTGCTAGTTTGTTTAGATGATTTCTCTATTTATATCTTTCCATTTTAGTTACTCACTGGCTATGTTATGTGGTCTAACCTAGCAACCTACTCGGTAGTCTTCTGTCTATGATCTCCTTCCTACTAACTGCACGGTAGTCTTCTCTTCTCTGCTCTTTTTTGATCTCCCGGTAAAAACCCTGATCTTCAACGTATATCCTATTTTCCCCGCTTCCGTCAATGACTTTTGTTTGTCTCCAGTTTATTCACCTAAACAAGTTCATTCGCATCGCCTTTCTTTGAACTACCGTCTCACTAAAGAAAGGATAGCTTGTTTTTTAACCTTCTATGTGACCTAAAAGGTCGTGGATTGTCCAGTACACATCTCTGGAAGGTAACCATTTTGGCTGGACAGTTTTAAACAAGTTTAAGAATATCGAACAATTAGTGTTCTATGAACTCATCTCTCGAACAGGGTTCTCAAATTATGTGTGGGCGCCACGAACGGTATTCTCAGGGCTTCACTGACGCTAGCTCGTTTGACCCTTGTAACTCTGTTATATATATAGGAAGCGCAGATGCAATGTTCTTATGATCCAAGAGACCCATCGCGATATCGCTGACCGAATTCAGGGCCTGATGGTAGCAAATGAAAGAGCACGGGCAGTGGCTGGTTTTTTTGGGCGAAGACTATGTGAGATTGCCGGACACGAAAGTAAGTAATTTAAAATATACTGATCAAGAATCACACCTCACTTCCACCTAGGTCTTTTGGAAGCAGGATGCTTTAATGGCAGCCTGACCAGCGAGATGGGAGATCGGCGTTATCCTCTTAGTTGTGAGCAACAGGCAGATGAAGCCAAACATAGCATAACCGCCTGGAAGACCCGGTCAAACCCATTGTCTTCTCTGTCATCACGTGCTAGTACACCGCGTTGTCCTGTGCTACTTGGAATTTCTGTTCTCTTTTTTACATCCAGTGATTGCCATTTTGTTCTCATAAGTGTAGTGAGCATTAACCAACGATTCATCATAATATACGATATCGTGGCCTTCATCCTTCGCTCATGAATCTGCCTCAGGTACTTGCATAGGGCAGCAATCAAGTGCGGCTTTTCACAAATAATATTCCTGGCGCTTACAAATTTATGAAACATGAAACTTCTGCCTCTTACAACTCTCCAATGAGCTGTTTTGTGGGATTCCAATGAGCTGTTTTGTGGGATTCCAATTTCGCATTGAGCTTGCAGCCGAACTTTAAGTTTACGAAGTGGAACAAGTTCATTTTCCCACAAATATTTCAAAATCTCACGTCCAGTCACATTTTGGTTGAAATCGTCTGTTTTTCTATTTCTACCTCGCTTGATCTATCCTTTACAAATTGAAAGTCCTGTCTTATCCACAGGAAGAGAGATTGACAGTCCTGTCTTATCCACAGGAAGAAAGATATACAGTCATGTCTTATTCACAGGAAGAAAGATTGACAGTCCTGTCTTAGCCACATGAAGGCATATTGACAGTCCTGTCTTATCCACAGGAAGAAAGATTGAAAGTTCTGTCTTATACATACACAGGAAGACAGATTGTCTATCTATAACTAGCACATTCTGTGTTCTCATCTTAGGTTCTTGGATGTCCTGATACACATGACCCCAATTAGCTTCCCTGCAGAAGTACCTATACACTAGTACAGTAACCTTCTGCAAAGTCATCAAAGACCTCAAATTCATGATTTTGAAAATGTAGAAAAGCTACTTCGATTTATCCTACATGAAAACCAATCACTTATTGAATCGCCACTGAAATATGATAACATCAAATACACATCGCAATTCATTATTCAAATGATGCTGAATCATGGTCATCTGTAGTTTAGAGTAGGTCATGGCTGAATATTTTAACCTATTTTACCCATTTTTAGCACGAAATATCCGTTTTCAACCTTGTAACTGAATTACAACTTTGAGATGAGAGGAGTGTTTCATTTAACAGAACACAGGAATGTCTGTCTGTAAAACTTCTAAATGTATATCCTGGAAACGTCAATGATTTTTTGCTAAACCTAAATAAGCAAATTCCAACAGGAGAACAGTTTTGAATTGACAAGTTTTGAGCATTCCTGAGCCTACCAAATGGCAGAAAAATAACACTGTCATTCGCTACTGGTAAGTACACAAGCAATTTCAGAGCGGAGGCAGAGGCACTGAGGGCGGCAGTGGAAGAAATGGTGACACACAGTGAAAATGAGAGCCATATAGTCCTGCTGACAGATGCTCTCGCCGTAGTCACAGCGCTAAAAAGCCAGAAAAACACTGAGCTTAATGACTTAAGAGCAGCACTCTGCAAACTGTGCCAGCAGTCCGCACCAAAAAGGGTAGTGGTACAGTGGGTCCCATCACACTGCAACATCGAAGGCAACGAGGAGGCAGACAGACTGGCAAAAGAAGGTGCAAGACTACCACAAACAGATACCAGTATGACGTACGAAGAGTCAAAACGGCTTATCAAAGCCAGATACATGACCAAATGTGAAACCGAACATACTGGTTACACCAAAAACGATGCCTATTACCAGTTGAACCGAAGAGAGCAGGTCGTTGTCTTCAGACTTCGCACTGGCCACAATAGACTGAGGTACAACCTATTCAACAAATTGAAGATAGGGTGTACCGACGAATGCCCGTGCGGTACTGGTAAAATGACCGCTGAACATCTGCTGCAGAACTGACCGACATACGAGGATCAGAGAGAGCAGATGTGGCCATTACCAGTGGAACTGCAAGACAAGCTCTATGGCAGTGGCGACAGCCTCAGGATGACCGCCGCTTTTTTCGAAAAAATAATGGTTACTTTCTGACTGCGTACGCAGAAGAAGAAGAAGAAGAAGAAGAATTGACAAAAAAAGCTCATCAATGTCATGAATATAATTAGTTCACTCACAAAAATCTCATTACATTCAGTCAAAGGGATGTAAAGTTATAAACTGCTAAAGACGGGCACTAAATTTTGAAACGGGATGTAGTGTTAAAATACCAAATGAGTATGTTAGAAAAGCAATTTTGGTGGCAGTATCACAATTTATTCCAAGGGTCTATTCACTGTACAAGATTTGTTTTGTTTTGTATGTCCAAATATTTCAAATATGTTTCAATTGATGTTCCAGCCTCTATATATTTTTCAAAGCTTTTTAATACAACTGCTTCTACATTCAACCAATGCTCTAGTTATCCATATCTTTTCGTTTGGTGTTCAACCTCCTACGTGGAACAAATTCTTCTTTCGGGTGCCCGAAAATAGATTTGAACTGATCCCATTCCTCTTAAACATTTATGCTAATTAAAATAGCATTCCAGATTACGTTGCTCAAGGCTTCTGTTATTTTCTATATATCTGTCTTAGAATAGCCGTAAGTTAGTTGACATATTTTATCATCTTCCATATCTACAAGATCCCAACGGAAAATTTTGGTGACTTCAGCGGAATAGTTCCCCAAAGGTTAATTAGTTAGTTAGTTTTCTTTCCACTTATAACGTAAAGCTACGTGGGGAGATTAGGTCGTCTGTCCTGCGAAAAGTGCATTGCGTCGGTCAATGTGAGCCCGCGTCGCTGCACAATCACTCTAATGGCATCTATCCACCTGCCTCGCGGCTGCACTCTTGGCCTGTAACCAGATCACCAAAGATAACATTCGCAATCATATTCTTCTATGTAGAAAATACTAGGTCAAGTGTATTTCTGCCTCTGGTACATTTCTCCACATGCTGAAATGAAACATTTTTAGGTTTCGCACTTAACATAAGGATGGGATACGGCAATTACTTCCACCATCTTCCAATTAATTCCTGGAAAGTTGAAATCCCCCATTAATAATAATTTTTCTGCACTGAGCATTTCTATAACTCGAAACAGATCTTTATCGTCTTCTTGTGTACTCTAGGGAAACCGGTAGCATACTACAACTACCGTTTTTTTTTTCAGCCTCGCTTACGATTTCTTCCCATACACTTTCAATATGGATGCCAGAAGATATATCATCTCTGATTGTTATTGTAACTGAGTTAATTCAATTCAATAAAATTCTCCCTCTTTTAGCCTTGTCTTCAACTACCCGATCCCTATTAAACATTGTATATCCCTCTATTTCAAGTTCACTATTTACAGTATCTTGATATGTCCATGTTTCGGTTAACCTTATTAGATATGGGTTTTCGTCTTCCACATATACTTCCAATTCCTCTCTTTTATTCACTATGCTTCTCACATTTGCATAAAACATATGAGATTGCTGTATTGTTTTTCTAAATCCTGTGTTATATTTTTTTTTAGATGAATTACGGCCTCGCAGCTATCACGGTCACTCGTTCCTGAATATAGTTCCTTTGGTGTTTTTTTTTTTTTTTTGGTGCTTGCTAGTACCTCCTCTCCGTCCCCTAGGATGTATAGATTTTCTTGTCTTTTCTTAACTATTTGCTCTGATCAACATGACACACTGCCATCCCAGAATGCGGAGGTATGCAAGTCTACTCTTCACTTCCCGTGTTACCGGTGGATGGGTATGCAATTTCAACCTCAGTATAAATAGGTCAGCACATTTGTAATTCTGAGTATGTTCAGTGCTGTAGACGAACTGACCGGCTGTCACCATTGTATTATGCCCTACATGTGTTTCTGTCCTTTCTACTCAAAACATGAAACCGGCACTGATAGTATGGCTGAAAGTCGCCAATCTCGTTAAGTTCAGCCGTTTGCACAGGACCGTTGAGATACAACACAGGGTAACCAAAACACAACCCCAAACAGCTGATAACCTTGCCAGAATATTCGAAGAGAGAACATCAAAAAACGAACTAATATTTAACAACTAATATAAATTAAAACTACAACACGGTCCCGTGGACACAAACAAAGAGCTGCGATAAAACTCAAGCGGCGAGAAGAATGATCGGGTGCAATCTAAACGATAAACTATATGGAAAAGGATACAGAACCGAGAAAAGAGAAGCGACTATAAGAATGTGTACTATTAATATATATGGAATCCATCACAAAATGGAAGATTTCTTACAAAATATGAAGAAATGACATATTAAATTCATGGAAATAGCAGACACAAAAATTCAAAATTAAGGTTGTAAAACGACCCACCAAAGCTATACACTCATATATTTCGGAATAAATTTAAATGAAATAGGAGAAACATTGTGTCGAATTCATCATAGAACCAACTACAGCAAGGAACATACTTAAAATAAATTACATAGAGAGAATCTTGACAATTAAAATCAAGGAAATGAAGGAAAGAAAAACTTCTATTCAAAGATTCACTCCTTACAGCTCTTCAAAATACGAAGATGAATGCTAGGAATTTGTTGACATCATTTATGACACAATAAATAGCATCACAAGAGATGACATTGTTATTATCATTTTATTATCACGAGACAAGGATATAACAGAATAGGAGTTGAAAACTATCTAGGAAAACAATGAGACGTACAAAGCGAGAGAAACGTGCAGCCAGTACGATTTGTTGATAACAAACACCGTTTTCAAAAATATAAGCTAACAGATATGCACATGGTACAGATGGGATGATTTGAACTAGACGAGCAAGAAAGACTTTATACTACCGTTTGTGTCACAATGGTTGCTGTGAATTGTCGTCTAATATCTCAATAACTCTTGTACCGATACAAGTGATTTTTTGCATGTGGTCTAATATTTCCAATTTCCCAATGACGTTATAATTTACATTTTCTCAGATAGTGCCATTTTCTTATCGCGGCTAGTTTCTTTGATCTTTGTGAGCAAAGAATTTATTTTGTCCCTGCAGAAAATATATTATCGTAAATTGTAAAATTGTCTGTCTTAAGACATGGACGTCTCTCCAATTCGAAGGAGATTTTCTACATTAGGTAACGGACAATGTCTTTTAAAATGTATTTCACGTGTTTAAGAAACTGTTAAAAAGTAACTGCGCATTTTATAGAAAGAATGTGTCAAGATGTAACAGTAAATGGTATATAGAACATAGAAAGTACATACTTCAGATGGATTAGTCCAGGTTTATAAATAGATGCTGGAGCAAACAATTAATGGTTATAATTAGCTATTGAGATCCATCTTCTAGTTGATTGGGATTACCCTGAAAAGGACTGTTTTGCCAAGGTGATGGAAATGTCCATTTCACGGAAATCAAACAAGGATGATAATTTCTCAATCAGAGTCGGATAATTCTAACAACGGTTGAACGAACGACAGTCCATCTTTTTTTCCCAATAGCCCTCATGCTTTTTCAAGACATGGTTCTCATATTTAGTCCAATAATCTGTCTATTTTTGAGAGGGCGGCATTTGTTAGTTCTTTTTATATCGCTTAGTTTAAAAGTGTTATTTTTAGCTGCTACTTGTACTTAAACTTTTGCCCAAACGAGTTCAATTGGGTTTAAATGGGAATGGAATGGCATAAAGCGCTATGGGCAACCATGAGGTTGTATAAAATCAACAGAAATATTATAGCGGTCTTTGAACACCTGACAAGGCGTCCAGTTCTTGTGAATGGGAGGCGAGGGGACTTGTTTCGCACATCAGTTGGTATGAGACACGGGTGTACACTCTCTCCAACTCTTTTCAATATATTCCTTGAGGGAAATATGAGTGAGGCAATTGGAGGTCACGTTTGTACTGTCAAGATAGGGAACGGAAGGATTATCAACCTTCGTTTTGCAGATGGCATCGACGGGTTGGCGGGCACAGAAGCAGAACTCCAGGAATGGGTCAGAAGGCTCGATGAAATACCTCTTCACTATGGTATGGAGATAAACGCTGGAAAGACAAAATTAATGAACAATAATGCCGAGGTCTTCAACAGTAGGATAAAAGCTAATCGCCAGGAACTCGAAGTGGTCAATCGTTTTACATATCTAGGTTCGATTGTCAGTGATCAAGGATCAAAATGTGAGGTGTTGGCCGGAATAGCCCCAACAATAGCGGTGCTTGTACGGCTTAACAAAATCTGGCAAGATAAACAGTATGCAGTATGAACGAAAATCATATTAATGCGTACATTGGTCCTGTCAATATTCCTCTATGAATGGGAGAGGTGGATAATTACAGTTGACCTGCAGCAGAGAATACGTGCCTAGGAGATGAAATGTTTCCTAAATCTTCTAAACGTCACGTTCAAAGATCAAGTTACAAATGAGGAATTACGAGAAAGAATTACGACAGCAATAGGGCCTTTAGAAGATCACTTGGCAAATGTGAAAAGAAGGAAACTCGCTTGGTACGGTCACATATCGAGATCAAATGGTCTTGCTTATATGATTTTGCACGGAAAGGTGCAAGACAAACGACGAAGAAGCCGTCCCAAAAAGAGGTGAGAGGACAACATAAATCAATGGACCAATCTCCTACCAGAAAAGTAACAGGCAGCTGCCGCTGACAGAGAAGAATGGTGATGAGTTGTGTGGATGTCTTCATGTGTTCCCCAACGACCTCAATGGTTACGGGATGAGCGGAAGAAATATTTGCCAGTTTTTACTCGGAAGAGAAAAACTACATTTGGAAACACATACGAGAGAGAGAGAGAGAGAGAGAGAGAGAGAGAGAGAGAGAGAGAGAGAGAGAGAATGAGAGAGAGAAAGAGAAAGAGAGAGAGAGAGATTTTTTTTAGGAGGAATTAAATCTAAAACGATGACGAAAATAGCCGTTTCACATCTAGAAACTTCTTTTCGTTTTGCAATTTCAGTTATTTTACAGAACATTGCTCGTCTTGTGAGGGACGTGTAGTCCCAAGCATCCTATTGATTCGATCTCTGTCTTAAGCATAATTTAGTTTTATTCGTAAAGTGAACCTGCAAATAAATTATATAAATTAAAATGTACTTTAAATAGCTTATTAAAGCCCTCATTAAATGTGTATTTGACTGTTACGCTGACATTCGTCGTGCTGGTGACATAACTGAAATAACATTTACAAAAATTACATATTTTTTGGAAATTTTCTGTCAATATCTTCATAATTTTAGAAAACATCATATGGTCTGCGAATACATTTAAAATTTGCTAACCGGCTTGGGCGTTTGATGAAGTTGCACTTGTCTGCTTTAAAAGATGTTTGACATTGTAGACCTGATCTTATCCAAATAACTCGAGAACCTGACACATGATAGCCTATGTGGTGAAAACAGTTACACGGTGGATTCCTGCACTGAAACACACCTGACAATGACAAGACATACGAACTAGCAAATATGAGATTTAGACAGGAGCAGCCACACACAACAACAACTCTGTAAATAGCCAAATAACTCATAAGACAACAAGGTATCTTGGCGGAACAGATGGGTCATGGAAAACACAGAAATGGAGGTCTACAGGCAAATGGCAAGTCCCAGTCTAAATGACAGAATCAAGGAAGAATCGGAGCATCATTTCCCTGATGAGAAACCAATACCTACCGCTTAATAAGCACCTAAGCATAAACCTACCACAACACACTACATAATGGCAGCTGTGAACACACATACACCACGATTGATCTTCATCCCTTTGAGAGCTCTGCGCTCAACGATGTTTGGAAAGTACGTTTTCTTACAAGGCCAGATAAATGAAACACTTTATATAATACTAAATAGCAGTTAACAAACAAAAACAGACACCATTACATGGTATTGGTCGAAGATATAAAGACCGGTTGCCACTTGATCCACATAAACAACACAACACGTTCCAGATGCGTAAACTCTCGAATTTTTCTTGGGGCGTTATTACGCCTTTCCATCCAACTATTGTTGTGGTAATGAAAGTCACACCGTTACAGACACGTATTGTCTGAAGACAAAGTGAGCATTGAACTTCAACAATAAGCAAACATATCCAATATACCTCGTATGCAGTAATGTTTGTTCTTTCAATCCTGAACAATTTTTTTTAAATTTAGAAGGCGTCATTTTAGAGGAATCAATTGAACAGTACTGATCATTATGCCTTCAGACTCACTCTATGCTAACAAAGTAAATATGATGAAAAAAACTCATTACAGTTAGTTACTAAATAATTGCAGCTTCTTTAGTATGTCTGCTTTACTCATTAGTAACTTTATCATTAGCTGACTGTCGCGATGATTTGGATTAAAGTGAGAAAGATTTTCACAATATGTCAACCTCTCTCGTCCTGACCTAACTTTAGCCAATGGCAAAACGACTAGAGATATCAAAGGCTGCAGATTTTTCTACAGGTCTTACTCCCAAAGCCTTTTCCGTAAACATGTATCCCGCAAGACAGCGCGTGTGTGACATTTAATTGGCTGGGAAAGTAGCATGGCCAGGCCGAAATCTTTATATTCATAACGAATGGCACAGAAATAATATGTTCAAGGTGACATTCATCAAAGTAACCCACATTATGATAAAGGCACTATGATGATTAATCCGGTTTGCTTGTAAACACAGAAAGTAACGGAGGTAGTCCAGCCAAATTGAGATGAAGTGCGCGAACCCCATATACAAGCCACAACAATTTCACTAATGGTACCCGCAAATGAATTTGCAATTACATTTACAATAAACAATTGCAGTAATAATTCAAGAACATCAGATAGAAGTAGAACAAGAAACATTTCATGATCATTCAAACGTTCACCGCTCATTGTAGAGCAAAGGTCTTTAACAAATGCACACCAGGTCATCAAGTGTTCACGTCCCAATCGCTCTTTAACGAACTGTCTGTCTTCAGGTTTCTATAGGTCTAGCCACCCAGTCTCATTTCCAATCGTCCTTAGTCTCCTCTTACGTCATCGTTGTAGGTTACAGTGTTACTCTTATATGCTCCAATTCCGTGCTCTGGTAATAGTCAGGTGGAACAAATATGTAAACGATTGTCTTCCTGAAAAGACGACATATTCTAGTTCCCAAAATGTCACTCTGTATTTTCATTTTCACCCTTTGTTTGGGGATTCGAATGGCTGATTGAATCACGTAATGTCATCGAAAGTGGGCCATAGTGGCACTTGGCGCGAGGCACAACAGCTTGAGGCCCTGTACATAATATTTATGAAATGATGTCGCTGGGAAAACGAGACAGTTCTGGATTTGAAAGAAACGTTGATGAACTTAGATGATGGGAAGAGGTTGGCGGCTTACGAGGCAGAGGGTTGGGGGGGGGGGGGGGGGTGAGAGGAGATGAGATATGATTTAATCTACTCTCAACTCGACGCTTGGCGCGAGACACTACAATATAGACGCTGCATGGGATAATAATGAAAGTCATTAGCACAGATCTGAATCTGACGCGTTGAAATTGAATGTGGCGGGAGGGGTGGGAGGGGGGTGCGAGGGGAGGGGGATAGACGAGTGATTTTAGGATTCTTAGGTGAAATGTATGGATTTGCTAAGTAATGGGTGGTGTGGAGGAGGATTTAAGGGAAAGGAGAGATTGTCGGATTTAAATAATGGATGGATATAAATGGGGAAATTTCAGTAGGAAGGGATGGGTAAGTGTTGGAGGGTGGGGGATGAGTGCAATGGTGATATGGGGCGGGGGCTCTGCAGAAAGGGATAACACCTTTAATTGTTTAACTGGTGGTGTTTCTTTCGTGTTGTTCAGATGGGCTGACGGGCAGATAAACTGGATGCGTTTGCTAGTAAAACATTATTTAGTATGAGAAGAATTTGTCACAAAAGAACTCGCGAAACGCCAAAGAGATGACGAATCCCGTAAGGGAAGCGATGAAAAGCAACGCTATAGCATGTCGGGCATGTAAGAGGTCAATAATGAGGCTTGGACTGGAGCTGGCTACCTCACCCTGAAGAAGTCTTGAACTGCACAAACTCATCGTGTATTTTTGGAATACATATACTCCACAGGAAGCTGATAATGTATTGAGCGATTGGCTTGGCTTGGCTTCGTTCTCAATCTCCCACTACCAAACTCTGAAAAGGCTTAAATAGCAGAATGTATTCCAGAGAACGGAATGCGTTGTGTCGTAGTTTACAGCTTAACTGCGGTATTTGCACCTTTCGTTCCAACACATCCGACTTCAGCAAGCATTTTTTGAGTACCGGGTTAGCATTCCCTCTTCGATCCCTTCTCCTTAGCCAGTCTGCCCTGCTGCAGCCTGTAATCCAGGATCAACACGTGGAGGTGTAGAAGGGTCTTAGCAGCTCTGGTTCTTGATCCCGAGCGATTGATTGATTGATTGATTGATTGAATCCACGCACAAGCAAGCAGAGATCAACATATTTAATTACTATGTTCCCTTGGTGGAAAACATGTTTCTGTTGAAAATGGCAGAAGATAGTTGAGCTAGACAAAGAATTGGTAAACTTGATTATAAGTCGAACAGTGAGACTTAAGTATATCTATTACATTGTAGTCAGTCACGTATATCCGATGTCTGACATTTTCTTCTTCTTCTTTCGTTCGCTTTAAAATATTGTCCATATCTGCAATGTTGTCTCTTGTTTAAACTTCACTGTCTTTTGTAGTTCACATACAGGTTTTACAAAGTTTCTCTTCCAGTTTTGTTTCTATGGGCCAGTGAGATTTTCTATGTATATCATATTCGTGGCAGTTTTGTAGTATGTGCTCTGCTGTCTGGGGCGCCTGTCGGCATGTACACATGGCTGAGTTGCTAATCTTCTTTTGTGTGTACATGTGGCTGCGAAGTCGGTTGTGTCCTGTTCTAAGGCGCATCACAACAGTTTGCTCTTGTCTGTTCATGTTATGGTAATCATCTGGTGTTAGTGTTGGTGGCTTTCTGATTGATTTGATCATCCTTATCATCTGTTGGTGGCTTTCTGATTGATTTGATCATCCTTATCTTCTGTTGGTATGTAACTGGCACCTCTCGTTGCTCATCTGCAGCACCTTCCTTTGCCAGTCGATCTGCTCTCTCGTTTCCTGATACTCCAAAATGAGAAGGTATCCCCTGCATAACAATATTGCGCTGGTTGCTCAGTTCAGACAGTAGAGCCTGTAGATGTGGCAGTTTCTCAAATTTAAGTGCTTGGAGTGCTGATTGTGCATCTGTCAGAAATATTACAGACTGTGAACTGACATTGGTGACATTTTCAGTTACACGTTATTTAAATACGATGTTCTATACAGTGAGTAATCTCATAATTATAATCGATGTTTTATTTTTCGTTAGATTACGTTTCAGTTTTTTGGAAAAAAAAGTATATTACTTATAATAATTCGTCCATCGTCGTATATGAGGACTACCAACAACAGCACATGGCAAAATGCAACCTTGAGTATGTGTGTGCGTACGTGACTGATCGAACCAATTCGAAAATGCAAAATTCTATGGCACGACTGGCAAACGTAATCAGCAGTTGTTTCTGAAATAGTCGCTGCTCTTGACTTCCTGATTGCACGTCTATCCTGAGCTGCCTAGATATGGATATCCTTAGCTGAGTTCAATGCTGTCTGTGACCGTGCATTTCCATGTTGAGCGATTGTGAGCCAGATTCTCCAAGAAGTTAAATGTATATTTAGCAGCACTTAAGAGACTCTTTCAGACTGTCCTTGAAATGCTTTTTAAGACATTCTTGTGAACGTTCTCTTCCACTCAGTTCGCCATACAATAGCCTCTTTGGAAACCTTTTGTTTGACATTTGGGCTCATCTCGTTTGGATTTTTTGTAGGAGTGCATGAATACTTTGCATGTTGGCTCTGGACAGCACTTTAGTATCTGTGATATGGTCCTGTCAGCGTATATGCAATGTGCGTCTCAAACAGTTTATGTGAAAATGATTTAGCCTCCTGACGGGACCAGGGTGGACAGTCCAGCTCTCACACGCATAGAGCAGGATGTGGACAATGGCGCCACCGTAGTCCTTAAACGTGTTCGTTATGCTGATACCTCAACGTTCCCATACTGTTGAGTGCATTTGGCCAACAGCTGTGCTGGCCTTTGATATTCTATTGGCCAGCTCATCACCAATAGTCGCTCATCTCGACAGCTTCCAATGTAGGCACGTTCTTCAACCGCTTATAAGGAATCTAGATGCTGAGCAGCGCATAAGCTGCAGCGGTCAGCGACCCATAGATGTCTGCTAGCGTCAGGGCCAGCGACCCATAGCTGACTGCTAGCGTCAGGGCCAGCGACCCATAGCTGTCTGCTAGCGTCAGGGCCAGCGACCCATAGCTGCCTGCTAGCGTCAGAGCCAGCGACCCATAGCTGACTGCTAGCGTCAGGGCCAGCGATCTAGAGCTGCCAAGACCCTTCTACACCTCCACGCGGTGTTCCTGGATAACAGGCTGCAGTAGGGCAGACTGGCTAAGGAGAAGGAATCGAAGAGAGAATGCTAACCCGGTACTCAAAAAATGCTTGCTGAAGTCGGAATTGTTGGACCGAAAGGTGCAAATATCGCAGTCAAGCTGTGAACTACGACACAACGCATTCCGTTCTCTGGACTAAATTCTGCTACTTAAGCCCTTTCTGGGTTTGATGGCGGGAGATTGAGAACGAACGAAGCCAAGCCAAGCCAACCGCTTATAATTTATGTCACTTCACTGTAACTACATGCTGTTTATACGATGTGCCTCGTGTCGGTTGATACATTGCCTCAGTTGATTTGTGAAACACGTAGATTGAAGCGAGTACACTAATGTAAATGATACCATTGTTTTGTGATGGTAGCTATATTAATGTAATATGGTGATACTTAAGTATCCTCTAATAACTCACGTGGTCCAGTAAAAGTAAACATTCACGTCATTAGACTGGCGGAAGCCCAGTTTTATTGACCAAATCCTTCTCGTGAGCTGGAATAAACATGGTCAGTTCATTCAAGAGATATTCTGGAAGCAATTAGAATAGTATTATAGGAAAACTGTAAGACAAATAAAATGTTCTTAAAGAGTAATTTAGTTTGTATTGTAGACTTCGTGAATGTAAATTCCGAACGTTTTGCTCAATTGCATTTCCTTTGTATTTCATAGGGTTTAATCTTTGAGAAACCATAACTAAAATTAATGAAACAATTTCAGATATTTACGAAGCAAAATGTAGCGTAAAGGATATTGAACATGGCTTGAAATGTTATTATATAAATCCATTGCAATTGGAAGAGGCTTTATAAATGTTCCAATGCATGCTCCCTATAAGGAAGCCACCAGCAGTGACTGCCTTATGTTTTGAGTAGAGAAAAGGAGCTAAAGCCGATGAAATACTGAGATTTATGTTCCTCTGGATATAACAGCATAAGCACGAAGCGTCAGAAATAGTGAAAGCCGATTCATTACGAGGACTCTCGATGAAACAGCAAAAGTAACCAAAATATTTTCTGTTAAATAATATATCTTATTAATGTCATTTGTATGCCCCTACTGGTACATATAACTATGTAGCGGACACTGCTGTTGGTGAGGAAATGCTAGTTAATGTATTGAACGTCGGTTCTAGCATGTTCCTGTGGGAACTAAAATTCCAGCCTGCATGCAATGAGGATGATGCCTTTTCGTATGGGTCTAAATAGATGTACGCTGACGGAAGCAGGAACCGGGCTATGATGAAGAGTGTTGTTCATCGCCTGCTTTAAGTGCTGGTGGACGGCGATGTTCTAGGCGAGGCGAGTCACGTGTTCAAATTGGGCCAAACGGCGACAGTTTAGAATTGTGAATGCGTCTAGGTCTGTCCGCATGGTGACAGCGACGTAATTATATGCCATGTTTTGGAAGTTTTAAAAAAAAATATACTGGAGTTTAGTATCAATCAATCAATCGATCAAAGCTATTCAACATCCTGCGGAGCATAGGTCCTCATCAAATTTTTGTAAAGTCCTCCTGTCGTGCACCATCATTTCTAACCACATGCCGCCTCCCCAAGTCATGTCGTTTTTAGGTTTGCCTCTACTTTTCTCACCATTAGTGGAAAGGTGTGCCCCTACTTCTCTTGCCCTGAGGATTCCAAAACGGTGACTGCTTTGTAATGTGATTCACTGGTTTCCGTAATGTGTGTCTTGTCTACCGCTAAAGTCTTCTCTTTACCTCTATACCAACTGGCATCCATCCGGTTCTTTCCTACAGTTTTATTTTATTTACTTTATCATTCCGTTTTATTCTTTCAATTTGGCGCAAAAATCCATTGATGAAAGCTTGGACTTTTGTAATGTGTCTTTTTCTCTGTTCCATACACCACAGGGCCATGCAATATGACGAACTTGACATTGGAGTTGAAGATCTGTTTTTTTTCTGTGTGGCGAACGTGTAATCTCTTTCGGTTTCCACAAATGCCCTAAAGCATTTAAAGCTTCTATCTCATTTTGTCTTCTCAATTTGATACCTCTATTGGTAAATCTGACCATCTTTATATTATTGTGGAGACATATTAATAAATCTACTTCTTATAGTGATATCTCTCGCTGCATAATATGATTCTCGCGAGGTGCTTTTGTTTTTGTTATAATCTGTTTGTTTTTGTATGTGTATCCTCAGGCATAGTATCAATGACCTTTGAGTCAGTGTATTTATTTTATTTTGCATGCAAAATAAAATAAAAGAAGTTGAAGTTGTTAGCCTTGTAAAAGAATCGATTTATTCGTCGTTATGACATGTGTACAGAATGGAGAAACCCGTCTATAACAACAATTATTGAAAACCGAATGACATGCATCCATACGACTAAAATCAAAGTCCTGTCAAGGGACAATTGTGTAATGGGAAAATTTATGAAATATCACAGAAACTTCTATTTCCAGGCAATCAAAAGTTAGATGTTGCTAAGGTCAGTGATGTATGGTCTGATTCTGTTTCACGTTATTGTTACGGTAGCTCTGAGGCTAGTCAGGGTCCGCCTCAAACGTTTTTCAAAAACGGTTCTGACAAGAAGGTAGGAACTAGCAAGTTCCAAGTGAATTTTCAAAAGAAACAACCGGGGGAAATTAAACGGACTGAAATGCTCAGATATACGAATGGGAATGTTAAAGGGCGATAAGCTTCAGTTATGAACGAAATACGAACCTGGAAAGTCTTTAAACTGACAAATAAAATGCTGACTATAGTAGAATTCATGAAAATGAAGACGATTATCATCATTGCGATAAATTACAATTGAATAAATACTAAGGAAACTTCCTAAATAGTAATGTAAATAACAAAATAACAAAACAGGAAATGATTCACAGTGCCTAGAAAAATACTGATAGCTGACACAGAGAAGAATACATCGGCCAGAATAATAAACAAAAGACTAACTGAAGGAGAAGACTTACAATTGATGCAGAGAAGAATAGCCTAGAAATAATAATAAACATAAGACGAACTGAAGGAGAATACTTATAATTGATGCAGAGAAGAATAACCCAGAAAGAATAATAGACATAAGACTAACTGAAGGAGAAGACTTATAATTGATGCAGAGAAGAATAACCCAAAAAGATTAATAAACATACGACTAACTGAAGGAGGATATTTATTATTGACACAAAGAAGAATACCTCCGGAGGAATTATGAAGAGAAGACTAACTGAAGGAGAAGACAAAACACTAAATCAATGTTATGCCCACTGTAGGACGTAAATCGACCAGAGTTTTTCCACAAATTATTACACACAATGAACAGAAACAACGTAAAGGATCTATTATTTTTTATAACAGGCGATTTGAACGTGCGCGTAGGAAGAAGATGAACACGATAAGAAACTAACCGTGGATTATTTAACGACAACACAGCAGAGTCTAATAGTATGTGTGGCCTTTCGAGACTTTGTGTTGAAAATTACAGATTTGTCAATACGAACATCATATTGCAGCATAGTTGAAGCCAGGTAACAGAATAGATGCAAAAACTATGATTAAGCAGCACAGTGACTTTATACCAACCATAAATGCATTTAGACATACAAGTCACCAACAGGTAATGACATAGAATCACATATTGACTTAATATCAAAGAGGACGGGATTTAGGCAGAAATAGTACCCAGATAACAAGCACGCCTAAGATATTGACTTAATAGCAACCAGGAAGGTATTTAATCAGAATGAGCACCCCAGATAACAAGCGCGCATCACATATTAACTAAATAGAAACCAGGAAGGTATTTAGATTTTTTAAAAACCATCTCAACCCTAATGTTGTTGTTGTTGTTCGAGGCTGCTATAGCTAACTGAATTTTACTCTTGACGACATTTCGTTCTTAGCGGGTTACAGTGACTCTTCTGATATTCCAAGATGTACTGAAGAAGATAGATCAGGGTCCTCCAAGCTGTCGTGCAATTCAAATGCTGTTTGTACACTCACCCTTAGTGTCGATCACCTCGTTGGTGAGATCGCTCTGTAATACAGCCTGTTTCAATGAGGACGTCGTGTGCCTGGATTGTTGGAGAGGGAGGGGGGAATAGTGGTTGGTAAGGAGGGATTACTTTATCAGTATGTTTCATCTTAGCCTGACATTTGTCCGCTCTCCCATTCCAACCTTAAAAGCAGTTCTACACATTTTACATCGACACAGAACACGAGTCTTTGATAACGTCACACTACGAAATAGGTAAAAGACACAAAAGACACCGACGGCATTAAATTCAATCCAATTTTCTCTTTCAATCTTGTCATACCATAGTAAGTTGTGCTTTGAAGAAAAAAGGAATTTAACTACAGTCAATGACGTTAACGAATGTTACTCGTAAAACCAATGCGAGCAGAGAAACGTCTTTTACAGTATGTGTAAGGAAAAACAGGCCCGTTTGCGTCATCGCTTGGTGTGGCGTGTCTTCTCAAACGCTGAGTTCTTAGCCTATCCCCAATCAGTATCTCCTTTGTCTGAATTCCATGCTTAATCCTGCTCTCCATGTAACACGATCCATGGCGTACTGTTCCCATGATTCCAAATTGATGCCCTTATCATTCACAACTTGCTTGCATACATCCTTGTACCGAAGTAGTGACATGTCTTAAGTCCTTTTCCCTGTACTGTAGTTCCATTATGTATAATATATTTTGGTATTCCGCCATCATCCATCCTCCAAGTGTGTCCCAGACATCGGGGCCTTCAATAGAGAGAATTAAATTCCAAACACGTCGAAGTTGAATATGTCAAAAGATAAGTATAAAATATGTCAACAGATAAGTATAAAATATGTCAAAAGATAAGTATAAAATATGTCAAGAGATAAGCATAAAATATTAAAACATGCCAGAAGGAATGAAAGAAATAGAGATTTCGAAGATGGCAACACTAGTGCGCAAAAAAATGCAGACATGAAGCACAGGACGTAGCCCAAGGTCAATAACAGTTTTGGTGGAATGAGAATGTCGAAAAACAGGTTGTAAAAAAACAAAAAACCTCTTTTTAAATATGATTTAAAAACATAGAAAAATCAAGTTGACATCAAATATAAAACCACAAAAAGACTTACCAGAAGTCTGCTCCAACCACAAAGACAAAGATAACATTATGAACGTATTATGATGAAAGCTTTAATTTGTACAAATGATCGCTACGAGATTTTTCAAGAACTTTCACAAAATAAGATTATGAAATTAATTTTTCAAATTCTTCAACAATTATAAATAACAGTAATCGAAAGCACGAACAGTAATGAAACAAAATCAGTACTTCAATAACTCCTTAATCCATTAGACGAAGACGAAAATAACATATTTATATCTAGATACAATGAAAGACATTTATCAGTTGAAGACACACAGATTATTTCAAAGAATTATTCAGAAGGAAAAGGACATGATAACCGTACATTAGCGATTGTTATTTCTATCTAGAAGAGAAAAGAAATAAAAGAGATCGTAAAATCTAAAGAGTCGTCTCTTTCCACATAGAACACATGTTTGCAAACTTCCTAGAGAATGGAATAAAACTAGCATAATTCAATGCTATTTATTAGCAATGCACAAAGTACGAATTTAGCAGGTCTAAAATATAAATACAGTTAAACAGTGGCTCAAGATGAGGACAGTACAAAACATTAACCGATGTCTCTACGTGATATAAACAAGGTTAAACAGCAATTTGAGACAGTACCAGACGTTACACGATATCTCCACGTAATATAAATATGGTTAAACATCAGTTTAAGACAGTACCAGACGTTATCCGATATCTCTACGTGATATAAATATGGTTAAACATCAGTTTGAGACAGTACCAAACATTAACCGACGTCTCTACGGGATATAAATATGGTTAAACAGCAGTTTTATATGAAATAAATACTATACTTCAACTGATGTTTCTACGTTACATAAACACGGTTAAACAGCACTTTGCAATTAGGACTGTACCAGACTTTAACCAACATCTCTACGTGATATAAATAATACTAAACACGAGGAGCATACCAGACTTGACCCGACGTTTAAAATACCTCTGTCCATTTGACAGTTAGAGAGGTGGCTTGTCTCTCATAACAGGGGGGCTCTGCTCTTACATGCTCCAGTTTATTCAGCCATGCTAGTCAGTATCTTATGTGTACCTTAAAAATCAGACAGGCTGGTTGAAAGTGTCTTATTCGATGTGTATCCAGCTAAGGTATTGTTTTTAAAGAAAAGACATTGATGAAGAGCACCGACCTCCCCCTGAATATGACTGAAGGCATAGCACAATTACATCAAACACATCTCATCCCCAACGAAAATGTTTAGATGTATCATTTTTTTAATAAAGTAGCATCCCAGAAAATAAGTACTCTAACTTACCTTAACTGAACGTATTTATACTGGTTTAGAAGACTCTACAGAGTCAATATACAACCAGTTTCTTGCAGGGTGGTTTTTATCGATGAGCGACTCCATCGGAATAGACTTAAACACTAGAAATAAGTAGACCAGCACTCAGTTAGGCGTCATCTATTGCCGCTCTTAACAAATTACCTGAGAAAAGGTAAACAATCTTGAAACTTGGGTACATTTTGTATTTGAATTGTCTCCGGTCAGCGTTTAACCTACTTTTTTCGATTACCAACTGTCAATGAATTTTAACGTTCTTTACACTGAACACAGGAGTCCGATTTCACTATCTAGAGATCAGGGAAGTTGTTACTAAAAAAACCACGTAAAAAAAACCGGGTTTCCCCCGTGATTCGAACACGGAACCGCCGGCATCCGAGGCGGACACCTTACCTCGAGAACAAAGTTAGCTGTTCTATTTCTGCCTTGTCTTTATCATCAGTAATGATTAATTTATGTATTATCGTTGTCATTAACTGATAGAGCCATTTCAATATTAAGAGACGCTCCTAGTGATGCAATCATCTGATTGATTTCTAACTATGACGTTCATGTAACAACTCTAAGCAGAATACTCTTACACAAAACTGCATTGCTCATACAAGTCGTGCACACGTGCCAGAGACCACCCAGTGTGAATTAGCTTTTATTTAGCCCGAATGAAAAACAAAATCAATTAGAAAAACAATATCAATTAGAAAAACAATATCAATTAGAAAAACAATATCAATTAAAAAAAACAATATCAATTAGAAAAACAATATCAATTAGAAAAATAATATCAATTAGAAAAATAATATCAATTAGAAAAACAATATCAATTAGAAAAATAATATCAATTTAATCAGTTTCTTATCTTAAGCGATCCTGGTGTTATCATCAAACGGTTTTGTTGTGATGATGCAAACTACGCTGTATTTTTATTATAGTGAGGAAGTGAATGTGCTGGTCATCAACCTCACTCTCTGGTCCCGAACTTCCTTGGTCCGGTGGCAAGGCATAAGTAAGGCAAAATTGGAGGTGACTCATGATGCAGGCATTATAGTTTCACCACCCTTGAGACCAGGGGTCATTTGAAAAACATACGGATTAGATCGCCCACCTTTTCTGTTCACCTCTTTCAGAAACAAGTTCCTGACCTCTCAACCACAGCGAACCGCAGAAGGCTAAGTAGAGTCAGTAGACAACCAGTTTCTCATTCTAGGCGTGTAGTTTCGTCACTCAGTCATGCTATCACTGGATGGGTCTGAACTGAAATACCTGGGGTTGTCATTGGCCTCTGTTTTACTGATCAACCAGTAGTCTTCTTCTTCTTCTGCGTTCGTTCTCAATCTCCCGCTACCAAGTCCTCATAACAGCTTTACAAGTGGCAGGATGTAGTCCAGAGAATGGAATGCGATGTTTCGCTAGTTTACAGCTTAACTGCGATATTTGCACATTTCGGTCTGACACATCCGTCTTCGACAGAAGCCAGTACTGATCACGATCGTTGATTTCACTATTTCCGTCACAACTCCCTCTGCATTCATCTTCTATTGTTTGCTTTTAAATTACCAAATAAAGTGTTTGTGCATGATACGGGGATAAAAGTGCTATGATTTTTCCCTGCATATGAAAAGAAGGACAGTCAGAACTTTCATGGCCAACAAAGAATTAGCAGTAAATAAATGGCAATTTCCCGTACAGAGAGGGAAGTTCTTTGCTGGCGGGCAGGAATCGATTTTACCGGTCAATTATAAGTATGTACTTTGAATTATCATGAGCGGATGATGTGGCCATCACCAGTGGAACTGCAAGACAAGCTCTATGGCAGTGGCGACAGCCTCAGGATGACCGCCGCTTTTTTCGAAAAAATAATGGTTACTGTCTGACTGCGTACGAAGAAGAAGAAGAAGAAGAAGAATTATCATGTTCTTAATTGCGATGTTTCCTATGACGGTACTTGCGTCTTAATTCACCTCAAACAAAATATATCTATTTTTAGCACAACATTTTAGGTCGTGACGTCACAGAATAGTCCACCGTTTAACTGTTGCGGATATCAAACAGTCTGCGAGAATAGACGAGAATTTCTGCTGTCAATTATTCCTGTTATCTTAGCAATGAATTTCTTGAATCTGTCAACATTGATCCGCGAGTAGCATCCATTTTTTACAGCAATATGGCACTATCCATGTTGACAGATGATGTAACAACAAGCATATTAACTTGCCGTAATCCTAACCATAATCCCAATCCTAAATCTAAACCTAACACTAACCCTCAACCTAACCTTAAATCAAACCCTAAACCACACCCTAAACTAAACCCTGAACAAAACCCTAAACCAATCCCTACACCAAACCCTAAACCAAAACCCTAACCCTAAACCAAACCCTAACCCTAGCCATAACCTAAATACTAACTCTAAACCTAACCCTAAACCAAAACCTAACCCTAATCCTGAACCTAACCCTAACCTTAAACCTAACCATAGCCATAATCCTAATCCTAACCATAAACCTAACCATAACCCTACCCATAACCATAACCCTAACCATTCCCTAACCACAACCCTAAACTTAACCATACCCTAAACCTAACCATAGCCCTAACGCGTCGCAAAACTGAATTTAGCCATCTTTTCTACACATCTGCCGTTATCTAAGACTTTATTTATTTAAAATAAAATTATAGCGAGCTGTCTTCACATTAACACGAAGTTGAATGTCCTGTTACAATCATCAGCTGTCAAATTTCTACGATGCGAACCCATGAAACTGTTTGAGGTGGATTAAGACGCAAGTACCCTTACTGCCAAAGTTATAACGACCGTTTCTTGTTGTCAAGTGATCGAGTACGTCACCATATTATAGCAGGTTGTAGTGAGAGTGATTTCCCCTTGATGCAAGATGAGCATGGAATTCCCTTTACAATTGCAACCTAAATAAAGGGCATATCACAGCACTTGCTGTGACAGATTCAAAAGCAATAGTGTTACACGATTAAGGCTGCTAGCTGGATGAACAACCTTCTTCAGTGCCGTTTAGCGACAATATAAAATTATTTTCTGATTGTTCTGAGCATCTGACAGAGAGTGGTGGCGTGGGGTTGTGAGGATGTCTTCATGTGTGCCCCAACGACCTCACCGGTTACGGGATGGCCTGACCTGACATGACCTATTCTGAGTTAGAAAAAGTAAAGGAGCTTGTCCTCACAGACTAAATACAAATGATGCTAAAGGAGAATACAAGGTTGTCAAAGAACTGGTAACACTAAGACAAGGCAGGAACCTTATGATCCATGATAAAAGCGGCAAGTGCCTTATTGAGAAAAATGACGTACTGGCACGATGGACAGAGTACTGTTCCGAGCTATATATCTATGAAGGGCGAAACGAAACTGAGAAAACAATCCCCCCAACACCAACAAATATAGAGGATAACCAACTGATAACGAAGGAAGAGGTAATTGCAGCGGTAAAGACATTGGGAAGAGGGAAGGCGGCCGGCGTGGACAATATACCAGTAGAGCTCTTACAAGCAGGTGGAGAGGTATTGGTGGAAGGCCTGACACACATCTGAAACAAAATATGGGCGACAGGAAACTGGCCGGACATATGGACGAAATCAATAGTTATACCATTACATAAGTCTGGAAACCTAAAGTTGTGCCAAAATTATAGAACTATAAGCCTCATCAGCCACCCTAGCAAGGTCATGCTTAGATTAATCCTCAACCGATTGAAACCCCAAGCAGAGAATATCATTGCCGAGGAGCAAGCAGGGTTCAGACAGGGAAGAAGCACTACAGGACAGATATTTAATTTAAGGCTGCTAAGCGAGAAATATCTAGAAAAGCAGCAAACACTGTATCATGTGTTTGTGGATTTTAAGAAGGCGATTGATGGGGTATGGCATTAAGCACTTTGGGCAACCATGAGGATGCATAATATCAACGGAAATATTATAACGGTCCTTGAACACCTGTATGACAAGGCGTCTAGTGCAGTTCTTGTGAATGGGAGGCGAGGGGACTGGTTTCGCACATCAGTTGGTGTGAGACATGGGGTGTACACTCTCTCCAACTCTTTTCAATATATTCCTTGAAGGAATTATGAGTGAGACACTTGGAGGTCAAGTTGGTACTGTCAAGATAGGGGGGCCGAACGAATACCAACCTTCGTTTTGCAGAAGATTTTGACGGGTTGGCGGGTTCAGAAGCAATACTCCAGGAATGGGTCAGAAGGCTTGATGAAACAGGCTTGTCTATGGTATTAATATAAACGCTGGAAAGACAATATTAATAACCAACAACGCCACGGGCTTCAACAGCAGGATAAAAGCTAACGGTCAGGAACTCGAAGTGGTTGACCGTTTTAAATATCTTGGGTCGATTGTCAGTGATGAAGGATCAAAATGTGAGGTATTGGCCATAATAGCACAGACAATAGCGGCGCTTGCACGGATTAACAAAATCTGGCAATATAAACGGTTATCACTATGCACGAAAATCAGATTAATGCGTACACTGGTCCCGTCAATATTCATATATGCGTGTGAGACATGGACAGTTACAGCTGACCTTCAACGAAGGATACGGGCCTTGTAGATGAGATGTTTCCGAAAACTTTTAAACGTCACGTACAAAGATAGAGTTACAAATGAGGAAATACGAGATAGAATCACAACAGCAATAGGGCCTTTCGAAGACCTCTTGCCAACTGTCAAAAGAAAGAAACTCACTTGGTATGGTCACATATCGAGATAAAATGGTCTTGCAAATACAATCCTCCACGGAAAGGTGCATGGCAGACGATGAAGAGGCCGGCCCAAAAAAGATATGGGAGGACAACATAAAAGAATGGACCAGTCTCCGACCAGAAGAGTCACAGGCAGCGGCATCTGACAGAGAGGGGTGGCGTGGGGTTGTGAGGATGTCGTCATGTGTGCCCCAACGACATCACCGGTTACGGGATGACCTGACCTGACCTGACCTGTTCTGAGTTAGAAAAATTAAGGAGCCTGTCCTCACAGTTCACGAAACTGAAGATTTATCGTATCTGGATCACTAACACATTATACTTGGTACTATTGTCTGTTGCATTACTGCAATTATCTGCATAACGATTTGACTTTAAGGATATCCAGGAATTCAATCAGGCAAGCTAGTGTCAGATACCAAGGAACATTTTGTTCTGCAAATCTTCTTATCGATCAATTGATGCTATGCTTCTAGCCCGGCGAGATCATGAAGGAGGCTGTGCGATTCAGCCCTTCGCCGGTCTACCACATATTTTCAAACATGGCTACGCCCTTGGGCCAGACTGCCTCTCTTTTGTCTGAAAGAAGTAGGACAGTCCTGAAGGGTATATTCTGGTGTGTGTTTGGATGATACGCAATTGCATGTGGTTCTGCAAATCAATCAGGTCGGCTCATAGAAAGTACCACAATGTATCTTCCGTAGATGGCCTTTCGGGCTGACATTACTATTGGTGGTAACATATGTGCAGTTTCCTTCCTGCGTCTTATTAGGCCTAGGAAACGTATTAAACTTTTGAGTTCATCTGTAGCAGAGTCCAGGTTTTCACTGGGGTTTTTCTATCTAGAATGTTACCACATGTATCCATATCATTCATAACCCCACACAGCAATTAAAATAGCACACAGCTGGTGGCAGATTTATTACATCATATTCATACAACAATTATTAAAGTGAGTACAAAGAGATTAAAAACAACACAAGAAATACATCTTGACTAAATAATAATATTTATAATTTGTCTCTAAACAACGTCCTTAACGACTTGTTAACACGTTCGCGGAGGTTATAAGCACAAGCTATTGAATGTTGTTCTGAACTACCTCAACCCAGTTCTAGCCGCACACTCCTCTCCCCTTATCTGCACCCTCAACACACTCTCAAAAACCCGTCCTTACGTTTGTATTCTGTGCATTCACTCACACTCAGATCCCATCAGGTGGGTGATGACATACCTTCAATCTATTCAACGTATACGTACATGTGATCACACAATCAATCGATCTGCGTATACCTACACTCTGGAACATACATCGTTCCCTCGGTGTCCTTCACACACCACACACACATGAAGGTCTCTCCTATTCAATATGTACACTCGTGTAACCATTCAGAACATACATCGTTCACAAGGTGTCCTGCACGTACAACACACAATCAGATCTTTCCTAGACACAGGGCGCCCAACACACATCTTATAGAGCGACTAGCGAAGACTCAAAGGCATATGCTGGTTGAGCCACCCTGTATTCTATTCTTTCTCACTAACATTCATAAAACAGCCTATCAATCGCTCTTCTATAAAGTCGGCGAGCTAAACAGATTCCTAGCTAAATTTATGTCACTCTCTCTCTCTATCTCTCTATCTCCCCATAGCCAGTCTGCTTGAGTTAAAATGTGTCTTGTATTATATAGTCACAAGCAGTATCAGAGGTGTCCAATGGCCTCTGTGGGATGTCTGCTCCAGCCATGCTCTAGTTTGGATCTACCTCCATTTAGTTGTTATTGGGACACATCACTCTGAGCTCCTGTCACTCAGAATGTCGCAGCAAGCTCTGCTGGCCTCAGACTCTCACTAATCCAATACTACCCAAATCGGAACGCCAGAGTGGTAATCTCCTAGCCCTACCTGTACTAGACACATTCTTTCCCCCAACCCCTCATTTTCCTTTGTCGACTTAGAGTGAAGACGGTTTGTGACCTTGCCATAGTATCGAGACGAAGAGTGACCTTGGCACACATTCAGGTACCTTTGTTCTCAGAGTCGATTACCACATCACCCCTGCCCTAAACGCTCATGCTCCGACTAGAACTGTTACACTTCCTTGTCTTCAACACTTCGATATTAATAACTTTAAACTTAAGGGGTCTATCTTTTTAAAGGAGCCATGTTGACACTAGAGGCTAATCCTAAGTCGTGTTTATTTATTTTTTGCATATTTGTTCTAGTTTTTCTCGAAATATTGGTCGTGCTTGAAATCTCTGGCTACCAGAATATTTATTTTCCTCTCATCCCTGAGATTTGACACAGGGCATACTGATGTGGTAGATGCTATGTTTAGATGAGCAGTTTACTTATCTACAGAGGTACAACATTTATCCACACCACGACACGATTTCACATAGTAAATAACATAGTAAACACTATATATGATTTAAAAACAAGAAGAGGTTTTTAAGCACTAGCTTTTGATGTTTTCCCCAAACTTATAACCAAGATTCTTGCCGCTGCACTACCTCATTTGCACACTCAACACACATTCACAAACTCGTTCTCACGATGGGATTAAGTAGTCGTTCTGTGCTTTCACATATAATCACTTCACTTTTAATCAGGTGATCTGTACATTCACATGTAATTAGATCACGTCAATTATAATCGTATCACGTACTCACTTGTGATCTCGTACTCAGTCGATCTGTGCATTCACATATAATCAGATCACTTTTAATCAGGGGATCTGTACATTCACATACAATCGGTTCACGTATAATCAGACGGCATGTGCATTTATATGTAATTATATCACGTCAATTATAATCGGATCACGTACTCACTTGTGATTCCGTACTCAGTCGTTCTGTGCATTCACATATAATCAGATCACTTTCAATCCGGCGAACTCTGCATTCCCATACAATCGGTTCACAAAGTGTCTTACACATATGACACACATTCAGATCTCTTACTGTTTGCAGGGTGTCCAACCTAAACACCTTTTGAGCGACTGACCAAAACTAGAGGTGTATGCTGGTCCAGCCCCCCCCCCCCCCTTCCCTACAAACTCACTCACTGTCAGACTCAAGACAGCCTTTCAGCCAGTCTACTGAGTTCATCCTTGCAGAGTATTTTATAGCCTCAAGCAGCAACATGGCTGTCCAATGTACTTCTGTTGGCTGTCTGACTTGGTCATCACTCTAATTTGGAACTCTCCTCAATTAATTTTTATTGGAGGACTATCCCCAAATCCCTGTCTTTCTAATTATCGTAGCCGGTCGTTTCAGCATATGACTGTCACTCTCCCCTCCCCTCTACGATCATTTCTGAACGCCAGAGGGGTCAGCTCTATTCACCCCAGCTCCGAACACCCACTCCTGTACCACACAAAGTCTTCCACCTAATCTCCTCGTTTCCTTTGTCGACCTAGTATCGAACTGGTGATTGACCTTGGCACGCATTCATGCAACCTTAGTTATTAGAGTAACCAGCGCAATCCCCCATGCTCTAAACGCCTATGCTCCAGCTGGAACTCTCACACTGATCTCTTCCGTCGAATTTCTAAGTTTCTCGCCATGTCTGCTCTAATGGCCCTGAGCGCATTTCACAAGCACTTTATTTCACTTGTTGCGATCTTTCGTCCTTATTGCCTTCTTCATGGTTAATGTCTTACACTGATATAAAAAAGTAACGAACACGATTTTGATATTTTCGTTAGTTGCCTTTGGCATGGGGAAAGTTTGTGCATCACATCCAATGCTATCTGAGTTATTGCTTATACCTCCCTGTCAATTCTTCTGTTGTTAATAGCAATGCTTCCCAGGTGTGTGAATTCTTTAACTTAACGAAGATCTGCATTACTGACCAGTATGTAAAGTAACGTAATTGCTCTGCTTACATTTTCTATAACAAAAATAACAATCCTCATCTTCAAGGTAAAATCCTTTCTATTGTACGACTCTGAAACATGGATAACAACGTAAACAACAACGAAAGAGTTACACACTTTCATAAATGGGCACCTTCGCAGAATAAAAACATTGAAATGCTTTGATATGATCACTAATGTAGAACTGTTGGAAAAAAATTAGACCACGGGTCGGAGAACTCTTTTCGATGGTACTCACAATCCATTTCTGTTAAATTATAACTAAGCCTGCCATTCTCTCAACCCTTATACGCCTCTCCAAGAACTTAAAAGTCAACTAATTGCTACTCAAATTAAAAAAACAAAACCGCTCTCAAAGTCAAGAATGAATAAAAAAGACTAAAAGTCACATTCCTGTAATAAGCATAGCACACCTACACAATTAGAGCTGAAGTATTTCGTTCATTCAATATATCTACATTTCCAGTTTTGTAAAAACGGTCTGTTTCATTTTAGATAAAGCAGCATCCATATCCGAGGTTCTTGGTATCAGAACAAGCTCCATGTTGTTTTTAAGGTTCTACCAATTTCTGAATTTTGTTTTCAAGTTCATAAGTGTAGAAAGAAAATCGGTGTTCTCAAAGGTAAGTTGTTACAAAAGAAAGCAGTACTTCTGTGGCATTCACATGTACAATTTGAGAAACCTTTGTAGTTTTAACATTTAAATTAACGAGGAACTGTCTTGTTCTTAAATTCCCTTGTTGCGTCATTGTTGGAGCGAAGTTCAAGAAGTGTCAGTGTCAATCAATCAGCCTCGTCATGGGCATTATCAAGACGACTTTTAAAGAGATTGACATCCCAACTAACAGTTTGTTAATTAAACTCGTGAAAGTAATAAGAGAACAGGCTGTTGTTTATGGTCAGTTGGCTTGTCATTGATTCCCTGATAAGCTGAGATATTCAGTCTTCCACAATTGTTGATACAATTTTTAAAAGGCGAACATTTTGTTTTATTCTACTTTCTGCTTTCTGTACAATAGCTTTGATCCAAAAGCTGAAATCGTTTCCCTTGTCTTAGTCTTAGTCAACGTATACCTTTACAGGTATGGATGTCCATGTACAGGTTCTAGCTCTGGCGTAAGCTGCATATAACCGAGTAGATCATTTCCTGCTTAGCGAGCTAGACTCGAGCAACTTATTACTGCACTGTGTTGGGACAACTGTCGCGGAGGGTGGTTTAACCATTATGCTAGTCCTTCTTAGTAGATTCAAACACTTGAGCACAGTCGATCTGCAGCCTGTTAGGCGCCACCTTTGCTTCTCTTAACGAACAACCTAACTAAGGCCGTCGTTATGCCTCGTTACACAGTTAATCACCTATTTCGACATGCTAACTGTGGGGTGGTGGTGCTATTCTTATTTTGTCCTACACAAAGACCCCAGTGCCCAGTCGGGACGTTTTATATTGTACAAACTACAATTATGTATTGTCCCGTGCAACTCCTTCATCAATTATGTCAGCTGAATTTACGAGAAGTACATGTCAAGTAGTGCTTCGAGAATACCTGCAACACATGTTTTTGATGCACCACAAAGATTCCTAGTTCATTTCCGAGAGCGCACACTCGATTCGGAACAATTATGCGGTAGATAGAAGGCAAAATATTCAATCTCCCCATTCTGACATAATTCACGATTCAGCCGCTTGTTAAGGGCATGCAATTTGACAGCATTGAAAATCTTGCAGAAATCATTCAGGATAGCCACATCCCTCCCCCTCCCCCATCCAACCCTCCCTAGGGTTCAGATTACAACAGTTTCACAAGCAATGTCTGGCAATGGATCACACAGAAGGTAATGTCAGTTTTTCGGTCCAATCCGAAAAGCCACTAACATGACCCACCCGGCTGGAGCTCCACCAACATACCCACTAATACTGTCTTACCACTTTGAATCAACACTTAATGTTTTGAAGTATATTTCAACCTTGCTGAAAACATCAATTCTACGAGCTCTTAACTCAAGAGGAAAACATAATAATATTTCATCTTTCACTGTATCAGCACCACTATACAGAGTATACACCATCAGATGCCAATCGCTACTGCCAGTAGTCTTGTCAAGCTGAATAGACCGTTCTAATGCTACGACTAATCACAATAAACACCGAGTTCTGTGACATTGTCCGTACAGACGTACGTGTAAATGGATTCTGAATTCAAATATCCTTGTAGAAATATTGTCACTGATTTGCTGAACAGAGATGTACGGAAGCAAACTGATCCTTATTTTTCATCTGCTTGTGAATTTGTTGTCTGTCCGCCAGTTCGCAAATCCAATAGTTCAAATTATAGATTATTCACGTGAATTTCTTCTGACATCGCTTGACCTACATTACATATTTGATTTAGGTTGAATAGTTTTGAATAGAGAACAATATTACTGTAATGTTCTCAAATGTTCACAACTAGCTTTAAATCAAATAGCGAAACGTTTTACCTTTGCATTCATATTCACCAAGCGCCCACAACTCCGTCTACCATTTTAATGTTTATTCCATTGGGGTAATACACCCCTGAATTAGATATCAGTTGGGATCACCCGAAGAGAGGGCGCTGGAGTTGGATAGGACACACATTAAAGAAAGGTTCTGAAACTATTACAAGTCTTCTTTGTTCTGGAATCCCCAAGAGAAGACAAGTAGATATTGACTAAAACACACATGCAGAAGGGAGTTCGAGACAAACATAAAAGACACAGGGAAGATGTGAATTTGTTGAAAACCTGTGCTTCACGTGGAACTGAAAGGTTTTGATGATGATGCTTGATTTATTTGAAGGATATTTTACAATGAAATACTCAAATAAGCCTCTCTTTTTTATTCGCATGATTGATTTATTCCTTCGTATTCGATTGCGAGATATTATAACAAACATTGACGTTAAGAAAAATGCAAAACAGCAATCACTTCGTAAAAACAGGTTAGAGATAGAGAGCGTGAAGAAAATTAAACAAAACCTCATTGAAAAACAATCTTATGTTATGCGAACAACATGCCCTGTCCTTCTGATCTGAGCTCTCTGTAGCAGTGTATGGATGCCAGAGAGTTTAGCTCTGCTGAGGACTTCATAGTTGGGCACACTCTCCTGCCAACCGACCATGAGCAGTCAGCGGAGACAGTTTATATGGAAATTATTAAGTTTCCTGACATGCCTGCAATAGACTGACCATGTTTCGCATGCGTATACAAGGGTAGTTAGCACAATAACACGACACACTCTAATCTTGGTGGTAACACTCATTCCCTGCCGGTCTTAAGCATTTTCTCGTAGTCTTCCGAAAGTAGCACTCACCTTGGAAATCTTGTTGTGGACCGGCAAAGAGTAGATCTAAGATGGCCGCTTCTTTGATCTTTGTGAGAGCCTTTAAGGGCCTCAGAGTGAACAGCTGCCAATCCGTTAGGTATCTGATCTGTATACAAATGTCACAGACATGTGTTGCATCAGAAAGCACGGCTGCAAATACCATGCTAAAACGTGTTGGGGCCAGCACACAGGCCTGTTTGACTATATTTATGACTGGGAATGCTGCTTAGAGTTCACTATCATTCAGTGGCAGGTTGAGATGCCATCATGAAACTGATGGACAACTGTGATGAATGTTTCCGGACAAGCGAATTTCGCCAAGATTTTCCAGAGTCCGTCCCTCTTGACGATGTTAACGGCCTTTGTCAGGTCAACAAAAGTCGTGCACAGATCACGATGCTGTTCTTGACATTTCTCTTGAATTTGACGAGCTGCAAAAATCATGTCAATCGTTCCACGACCAGCTCGGAAACAACATTGACTCTCCGGAAATAGCTTCTGCACGAGATGAGCTGTCAAGTGGTTGAGCATAACCCGAGGTAAAAATTGTCTAGCCATAGATAAGAGTGAGATCCCTCTGTGGTTATCACAAGATTTACGATTGCCTTTGTGCTTGTACATGTGGACAATGGTGGCATCTTTCAGTTCCTGCGGCATATAACAAGAATTATCCCAAATTGAGGAAAAATAGGTTCTGACCCGGGGGCTTTGCCACTGGACATTAAACTGATTGCTTCCTCAACCTCATCTGTACTGGGCGGGACACCCAGCCTATCATTGACTTCAACTTGAGACATGCGTGTTATGGCAACTTCACTGATAGTGGATTGACAGTTTAGAATAGCACTTTGTGTGTGTATGTATATATACGGAATATACACACACACACACACACACACACACATATATATATATATATATATAAATAAATATGTATATATATATACGAATTATTTTTAGCTAAGTATATATTTATATATATACACACACATTTATTTACACAAATATAAATATATCGCCATTATTTGCCGGTTTGTGAAGACGTTCATATATTTCCTCACCATTCTGTTTATCAAATATTCCGTAAGTGTCTTGCGTATATTTATGTTAATCAGTCCAACAATTTTGTAACGTGTAGTACGCTATTCATTATCTCATGTAATATTTACAGTTATTACAATGTGCTTTAGCCGTTTTTCATAACCTGTCATAAAAATAACATTGTTCTCTTCTACGTGAGAATAAGGTCCTGTAGATCATTGCTCACGATCAGAACATACTCAAGTGTGTTCTACTGTGCATGAGGCAGGAAGCCAAAATATGTAGATATCTCAAAGGCGGTCGGTTTCCAGTCTAATGTCCAACTTGCTGCTGACACTTAAATCCCTGATGTTTGTGCTATAATCTATGTTTTCGTCTCCTGATGTGGATTTAAAATATTATATGAATGGCAAGCCATTAATAGGGTGCAATAATTGGATACGTAGTGTGCACTGTTTCTATCATTATGTTGTGTTTCTTAATTACGTCGATCCAAATATTTTACCTCATTGGGCAAAAAGGGTAGAGCGTGTAGATATTGAGAATAACACCGAAGAAGGGGTCGTTCATTTTGCTTTCCCCTCTTGAGCGGGTTCGCGCAGTATTATCTATGACCTACCATCCCTGAGTGACAACAATCAAACTGGATTCGTGTACCGGCATTCACCAGCTTGCTCATTACGCGGTGTGCTGGTTATGTCCAATACTACATTTTATCGTACCTAACGCTCCACAGCGTGTCTTCACGTCGGCGACGTGATCAACGTCATTACATGATATATGTCACTGTGACCTCATCACTATACTCGCCTAACCAACTGTCTTACCGCGGCATTGCACTGACATAAATCTTGTTTTCGAATATCTGTGTATGTTACTGATGAAACTATTTTTTCCATATATTGTCTAATTTTTATTTAAATTGTATTCCATCCTTTTTTTGTTAATGTAGTTTTTTTTTCTATTTTTGTTATTTCTGTCTTATAATGTACTGAAATTAGTAATGCAATCTTGTAAATATGTACTGACTTATTAATGTAATTTTTTAAACGCTGAATTCTCAAAACGGCGCTAATATGAGCAGACAATTACACAGTCATATTTATATAGTATAAAGGGAAAACACAAAGGCGTTATGTTAGTCTATACTTTCACGCCTGTGAAGTTGCAGTTTGATGATGTTTATATGAGTTTAATACTTTACAATATAAACAGAATGGGCCTCTTATCACAAGGAGGCAGAAACAACAGGCACTTACGTTACGATATGAAAGTCTTGATCAGGAAGTAAGGACATAACTTTTTTAAGATATATAATCTAACCGCATAACCAGTCGAAGGTGGAATTAAGTCTACTGTGCCCTAACAAGAGATCGTGATACTGGCACCACATCCACCATTATATTGACCCTAGAGAGAATTCGTAAGAAGGGAAATTTGACGAAGCGCTATAGAAGCCGAAATCCAAATCAAGAATCGGTACCGGACCATCGTATGTCGAATGCAGGAAACGGAGTTTGTCGCTGTCTTTAAAGACGATATATGTCAAACCAAATCAGCCATTGACCAAGAATATTTTTTTTTAAAACAATTTAAATAGGTATGGGTTAGTTATTACATGAGCGCCAGAAGCAAGCCTGAGCTTCTTGTTATTTCTCCATCGTTTCCGAGGAGGACCACGTTGTCATCTGTCTGTCCTGGAGTGGATTCATAGGTGGCTGATTAAAGCAATCCGAGCCCGAAAGCGTCTGTCACACTGAGGGCAGAGAAACACTGTCTGACCATCATACGAAGGCAACTCGTCTCTTGCCTTTCGTGTCACTCTTCTCCGTACAGCTTCTTTGATTCTTGTCTGCTCCATATGTGTTGTGCCAGAAGAGATTTTACTACGCCAGGCTGGACGATCAGCAGCAATGTTCTCCAAATTATCAGGATCAATGTTGATATTCTTTCCTGAGGCTTTCAGAGTGTAACGTATTATTTGGCCACCAAGAGCTCGCTCGCCTGGCTCAAGCTCGCCATGAGATATTTTCTTTGGAAGCTGCTCATTTGACTTGCGGGTAACATGGTCAGTCCATTTAAGCTGTGATTTGCACAGCTTGTCATGCCAGCCCGTGAAGAACTTCTACATCTGTGATCCTATCCTGCCATTTTACGTTCATCAGTTTCCTTAGGCAGCCCACATGAAAGTGTTCTAGTTTCTTTGCATGTCGACTGTACACAGTCCAGGTTTCCCAGGTGTTCGGAAGAGTTGGTAGGGCGACTGTCGCATAAACTTTCAATTTGGTTATAAGCTTAATTTATATCCTTTTCCAAACTGAGAATCTTAGTTTTCCAAATGCTACACATGCTTTTGAAATTCTCGAGTCTACGTCATCATCAATGTGGACTGCTCTGAAGAGTGTGCTGCCAAGGTTTACAAAGTTTTCCACTGAATTCAACTTCTGGCCATTGATAGATGGCTCACTGTGCACATTTGTTGTGGCTGCTTGGTGCAGCACTTTAGCTTTACTAGTGGAAATGGTGAGACCAAAGTTTTCGTAAGCCACTGTAAACATGTCAACAGTGCATTACATGTCCTTCTCTGAATGGGCATTGAGAGCACAGTCATCAGCAAAGAGAAATTCGCATATGGACTCAATTTGTACTCTTGTTCTTGTCCTCAGATTGAAGAACTCACTGTCTAGGTGATAGCGGACTTGCCTGATTGCCTTTGAATGCATCCGTCAACATGGCAGCAAACATCATACTGAAAAGAATAGAGGCTAGGGTGCATCATTGCTTCACTTCATTTGTAACACCAAAGGTTTCAGAGTATTCCTATGATCTTGAACTCGAGCTAACATGCCATCATTTAACTGTCTAACCATTATAATAAATTAATTGGGACATCCTCAACTTACTTTATTATCAAAAGGCTTTAATCAAGGGTTTACAGGCAATGCAATGGAATATCTAACTAACCAACACAAATGCGGGCAGAGATCAGATGAACGATAAATTTATCTCAGGTGTTTAGATTTTATTCCGCCATCCTCGACTTCATTAGAGTACAACTTATATAGCCCTAATTATTATATCAATAGTCACACTAATTGAAGAATTCCCATCGCTATCTAACAGGGGGTCAATACACTTTCTCATATACTAATCGTGTGTCAGCAAACTGATCATATTTCAGCAGCCTTATCAACAAGATGGGAATTGATGATGTGATCACCATAATATCGAGGCTACTGCTAAGTCTAGCATTACACTACTGTCAGGAGGAGTCATCTCGACCTTTTTAGCACGTCATGGGATATAAAAAGAGTCAGTACAAGCTAAGTCAAGTAATTCGCTTAGGCCGTCAGAGTTTGACACGCTGACCGTCCCTGTCAAAGATTTATGGCAGTCCCAGACATCATGCAATGCAGATGGAGTGCAGCCTGTCAAAGATTTATGGCAGTCCCAGACATCATGCAAGGCAGATGGAGTGCAGCCTGTCAAAGATTTATGCCAGTCCCAGACATCATGCAAGGCAGATGGAGTGCAGCTTGTCAAAGATTGATGGCGGTCACAGACATCATGCAAGGCAGATGGAGTGCAGCCTGTTAAAGATTTATGGCCGTCCCAGACATCATGCAAGGCAGATGGAGTGCAGCTTGTCAAAGATTAATGGCAGTCCCAGACATCATGTAAGGCAGATGGAGTGCAGGCTGTCAAAGATTTATGGCAGTCCCAGACATCATGCAAGGCAGATGGAGTGCAGGCGATGCGGCTGAGCCAGATTCTGTGCAGCGGGAGTCGCTGTAGTCAAGAGGTTGAAGCACTCCCCTCTCACAGTGATGAACGGAAACGAAGGGCGATCGAATCCCGCAAGTTTAAAGTGACTACTGGGCTCACGGGAGGTAAGACCAGAGTGCCTACATCCCGAGTTACCTCCAGTCGTCTCGACCAATAGTCTTGCCACTGATCCAAGGTAACTCTGGATAAGTGTCAGATTGATGACCAGCGCATATTCTTCCTCACCGTAATCCAAATACAGCGCACATCACATTATTAAGACAAAGCCGTCTGATGTTGTGGCCATCATCGCTTCGCGATGAGCAATAACTGTGCAGTCCACTCCAAAGGCTGCAGTATTTTACCGCCCCTTATTTCCAGGGACAAGTGTAGAAGCAGTATAGCCGGAATGGTCTTGTGAGAGGCAGACGTGATGGTCGAAGAAAAGACGGTGGTGTCGATCCGGTGATGGGAAAATGCCCCGAATTGTGTCCGTCGGGTTGCACATGTGGAAAACGTCAAGCCGTTTCCGAACTAAATCCGTCAAGAGGACTGGAAGGATACATAATTTATACAGTGACAGTATGGTTTCCAAGGAGAATCCTTACTTAGACCAGACTCTGTACAGAGAGTTCATGGATGATGTTGCAAGGCCGATCATCTGAGTGATTTCAGCCATTGCGTGCATCAGAATTCAGTATCTCGCCCAGGTACAAGTCCTCGATACGATTGCCAAGATTGCCGTTAACGATTGTTCCTGTCGGAGGAAGACCACTGCCATGACTTTGAATCTTGGTCTTCTCTCAAGAAATGTACAGTCCCAAATGTGAAGCTGACTGTTTAAGTGCTCCAAGCGGCCTGTCATGGCTAGGGAAACAGAACTTGGAATGAGGACGTCGTTTTTGTAGATTCAAACAACAACGCCGTCTTTCGCCATAGATGGATAAATGACATGACATTTTATGTGTGTTATCTTTAGGGATAAACGGGTTGCCGAGCGGTTTGCATTTATGCAAACTTGACCAAGGCTACAAGGAGTTCGAAACCCCGGTTAGACATTTGTTAAAGAGAGATGAAATGATAAAACTTAGCCTGCACATCTGTGTGCCGACTGCATAGGCAGCCGGACTTTAATCCTCAGCCCTAAAAATGTCATGTCTCAACTGGTCACTATTATTAAATGATTTAATGATATTATTAAAAAAGTATATATATATATATATATATATATATATATATATATATATATATATATATATATACATATATATATACATATATCTTTCAATCACAGCCTATCGCTTCTTTCGACGCATACATAGGCTATTGGCAAATCTCGACATCATACACGTTCTTGGGCTACACTTTCTTCCTCCCTCCGAGAATAACCATTTAATCGTAGTTCCGTCTCTCATTACTTTCTCTGTGTATGTTTAGTTCTACCATTCCTTCTCTTTCCTTTGGGGATTCCATGTGGAAGCTTTAAAAAACTGATAATAAAGTGTTTTCGTTGTGTCTTGTAGCATTTCTAAACAAAATTGCTCTGCACTTGTAGTGTTGCCGTAGCCCAAAATTGGGGCAAAGAATAGTACCCCTGTAAACTGGCAATGTTGTAAAAGGTGACTAAGTAGGGTTAAGCAGGGGTGTGGCTATCTCATTTAGTAGACATTACATGGCAGGCTCTGTTCTGGAATCCCCAAGGTAAAAGTAGTAGAAACAGACAAAGACACACAAGGAGAAGACAGCCTGAGACAGACGTACAGGAAACAGGGAAGACGTGGACATGAGCTGAAATAGATAGCCCAGGAAAGGATGTACAAGTGTGTAATTGTTGAAATCATGTATTCCACAGGGAGCTGAAATGTTTTCATTTTTGTTATTTTCAAAAACTAGTTCATACTTACGTATGCTGTTATCAAGAATTGGTTTTCAGTTTTACTGCAGGTTCTGTGATTTTTTCATGTGTAATTGACTATGGACTATTAACTATAATTAATATTTGCCAAATATGAATACTACACGCTCTTTTGTTTCGTTCAATCAAAAGGTTTGTTTTTGAAGTTGCAATCGACAAGGTACTATGATATCAACGGCATCTGTCTCGTTTGCCGCTGCTGTACATCATTCACTGGCAGTTTCCAGCTATGCTAAACACAGACATCATCATCAGCAAAACCAGCTCAGAATGTTTGGTCAACAACAGGATTACTATCACCTTGTTCCCTCTGGAATAGCTGATAAACTCAACACGTCGTCTGTGATAAGTTATGACATTTCGGCAGGTGAGAGCTCTATTGGGTTTAGCGACATAGGAAACTTCAACCTGGACACCAACAACAAGAACTCATCTTTGATGATGTCGCTATGGTATACATCTTCGCTTCCACCCAAGTCACCAGTACTGCCAGCTTCAGCAACAAGCGAGTCGACGATGACTCTGACCTACATTGTGGTGTTTTCGGCACTTTTCTTCTTTGTTGGTTCTGTGGGAGTTTCTGGAAACGTGATGGTTGTATATATTATCTTGTCAGACAGCAAAATGAGAAGGTAAGGATATGAACTTTGAACATACAGGCAAATATACATTCATACATGTATACAGACAACTATATTGACATTTATACAGACAACTAATAGACATGTATATATGTATACAGACAACTAAAAGACATTTATACATATATGCATAGAGTCAAAGCGACACTCTCATATATATTGAGTCAAGCTACTATTCATACACTTAATTGATAGTCAGATATGTATCCAGACAGACAAATAGACATTCAGATAGGAAAATAGACATTCAAACGTGCATTCAGACAAGAAACAAATTCACATTCAGACACGTATCCAGGTAGAAGAATGAACATTTAGATATGTATTATGGCAGAACAGACATTCAGACATATATGTTGGCATGCAAATCTATTTTCAGATAGTTATCCAGACGTACTTGTACATAATATGGCTTGGCTTGGCTTTGTTCGTTCTCAATCTCCCGCTACCAAACCCTAAAAGGGCTTAAGTAGCAGAATGTAGTCCTGAGAACGGAATGCGTTGTGTCGTAGTTTACAGGTTGACTGCGATATTTGTACCTATCGGTCCAACACATCCGACTTCGGCAAGCATTTTATGAGTACTGGGTTAGCATTCTCTCTTCGATCCCTTCTCCTTAGCCAGTCTGCCCTGCTGCAGCCTGTTATCCAGGATCACCGCGTGAAGGTGTAAAAGGGTCTTGGCAGCTCTGTTTTGCTGGCACTGACGCTAGCAGTCAGCTATGAGTCGCTGACCACTGCAGCTCATGCGCTGCTCAGCATCTTGATCCCATAAATAATATTACATTTGAACAGGACCAAGAGTCCAACTACCTGAGATGTGTTTTCAAGAATTGATCAACTGTCACCAGTACTTAAATACCAGAACATCAGCTTAACAACAAAACAACAACTTATAAACAGCATATTTACACCAACTGTATGCTATCAAAAATTCTTACAGTTTTTGCTTGTAAGAGAGGTCCTTCTTTTTCTTCGTTTGCTGCTTGTAAGAGAGGTCCGATATTTGGTAGTCTAATATTGTTATATTACTATCTACTTCCTACTTGCACTGGAATCTTTCTTGATCTTGATGACCCATTCTCAGCGTAGCTGTGGGTCCAAATTTCGTCTCCAGCGGTGTCTGTCTTGGGCTACGGAAGTTTAGTGCGTGGTAAGCATTCCTCCAGCCGAGTCTCGGATGTTGTTGTGTACAGTAAGGGATTCTGATTAACGTATTGAAGGTTTTCCTCGCGGTCTCTTTTCACCTTGGGGGTACCAGCTTCATATCGTCGTGCTCCATGGACCATCGTTTCCTCGCAATAGGTAACCTGCCCATCTATGTTTTGTCATGGCTGCATGGATTAGCGCATCATTCACTAAGGACAATAGTGGAATGTCAGAATTGGGGAGATTTTGCAAACGTTGGTTCCGCAGAGTGATTCCTACCATGCGTCTCTCCGTGCCCCTGAACATAGCAGGGAGCAGAGTGGAATTGAAGAAAGAGGCCCAATAGTTCTGGTATTCGCAATCATCCAGGACAGTGATAATGGACGAGAAGGCTGCCCAGCCTGTGCGGCGAATCTTGTCAGTTCAGGTACCAGGCTATTCTCCCATTAAGGAAGCGTACAAGATAAATGTACTCCTTGACATCCTCTAATCGCATCCCGCCAAGAAAGACTGGATGACAAACGGTGTAATGACTGGTCAACAATATTATCTTCGAGGAGACAGACATGTGGGGAACAGGAATACGTGATTTGGACACGTCGAACAGAGACTCGAATGTAGAGAAAATCATCCAAGACATTCAGGTATGGTTAGGGGTCTACAATTGGACGATAGCTACAATAGCTCAAGATATTCAGGATAATTGGAGATTGAACGATTCATTTATCTAGAGAGAGTTTGCGTCGAGGGCAGAGTTAGCTGGTTGACAATAGATAGACGTGAAGACACATTCTAACTTAACACAAATCCAGGTTGGAAAGAAAAGAGGCAGAGACCTAGAAAACAGTATAAGAGACGCGTATTGAAAGCAGTCGTGAACGAATCATGATAACTGATAGACGAAGTCATGTTGGACAAACAGGAAAGCAAACAGAGCCCTGAACTAGATCGCAAAGCTAAGTCCTAGAACAGATCTGAGACCAGAGCCATTAAATATATTTGAGAAGTCTTAACGGAAGTCAGAATTAATAGACTGAGAGAAACCTTAACTCATTTTCAGGGAGTCATTAACTAAGATCCCTGCACAGGAAAGGTTAGGGCACAACAGCTAAGAGATATGCAAAACTTGAATTACAAGTTATATAAATTGTAATATATTGACCATAAGTTAAAGCCTGGTTACAACCAGGCAGAGTTGGGTTAAGATCCGTGCTTGTGCATGCACGCAATTTCCAATAGAGAAATAGCAGTTGGATAACGAGAGATTTATTTTAATTATAAATTGATAAACTTTTGTTGGTGTTCTTCTACTTCTTCATCGATTTACTGATGCTATGCTTCTAGTCCGGTGAGTCTCACGAAGGAGACTGTGCGTTTCAGGTCTTTGCCGGTCTCCCACAGCTTTTCGAGCATGGTCGCTCCTACAGGCCAGACTCTCTCTGGTCTGCATAGGTAGGGCAGTCCTGCATAATATGTTCTGGTGCTTGCTTGTGTGCTCCACAATCGCCCGTGGCGGTGTCTCTGATACTCATTCTGTGGAGGTGGGCCTTGAGTCTTCAATGCCCCGTTCTGAGTCTGAAGAATTTTGTCTGCCCGTCTCTGATAACGTTTGTCTATGCTGTCATTTTCTGGCTTGCATTCCACGTGCTGATCTTTCCACTCTGTCTTTTTGGATCGTTTGATGAGTGCCTTTGCTTCTTTGTAGCTCTGTGGATAGGAAGTTTATGGGCTGCCACTTCATGTAAGACTCGTTCTTGTTTGGGGACGAGATGGCTTGGAGTACACTCCTGAAGTCTGTTAGAATGACAATTGTCCTTGTAGTTATACTTTGGCTATAAGAATCTGAGTTGCTGCATGAACAGCTCTTGCTTCAGCTCTGAAATTGGTACAGGTCTCTCCTGCTGGTATGAAGTGATTTTTTTTATGTCGCCTTTGAAGTGTTCAATGTAGATTCCACTGCCTCCCCTTTTATCGCTCACAGAGGCAGATCCATCTCTGTACACGTGTGTCCAAGAGTTGCTAGGGTAATGTCTCTTAAGCTCCTGTAGAACGTAGATTAGTTTGTTCTTTTGCATACTGCTCACTTTTCTTCGTTAACCCGTGGAACCTCCCTGATTATTTTAGACCTATATATGGCTCCATCTTCAAGGTTCAGGAATGAGTACTTCGCACTTTTTGGTTTCCGCTGCTAGGATGTCTAGATGTTTTATGTGGATTTCTCAGACCAGGTGATTGGGGCTTTTCCTTAGTAGTCTGTTTTTTGTTCTTTCTTTAAACTTCTGGTGTAAAGGGTAATCATGTAGTCTCTATAGTTTTTTTTCAAAACGAGTAAGGGATTTGTATTTTCTTTTTAATTTAAGGCGCTAAATATTTATGGTTTTCTTCCAGCTCTGTAATTGGAGTGCTTTTTGCCCCGAGTGTCATTCTGAGACTTTTGTGGTTTAATTCTTGATGTGTTAACTTTATATTTTCTAGTCCACAACTTTACTTTTATCTGTACGAACGTCGACGACGAAAAGTACGGCGAAAGTAATGAAGAAGAAAGTAAAGAAGATCAAAAGGAAGAAAAAGATGAAGAAAGAGAGTGAGAATGAGGGGATATGAAAGGAAGAGACAGAGAAAAGACGAGAAGAAAAGAAGGAAGAGGAAAAAAAACAAAAGGAGAAAAAAAGGAGAAAAAAGCGAGAAGAAGAAGAAAGTAAAGATGATGAATAAAAAGAAGAATGAGAAGAAGGGGATATGAGAGAAAGACGGTGGGAAGTAAAAAAGGATAAACAGGAAACAAAGAAAAGAAAAAAAAGGAGAAGGAGATTAAAAAGGGAAAAAAGAAGGAGAAAGAGAAGAAAATAAGACGCTGAGTGAGAAGAACGGAATAAGACAAAAGTAGGATGAGGAGAAAAAACAAAAAGGGAAAAAAGGAAAAGCAGGTAAGAAGAAAAAGAAGAAGAAGAAAAATACGAAGAAAAAGAAAATGAAGAGGAAATTAAAGAAGAATAAAACGATTAATAAAACGAGGTTGCCAGCACCAAATACGGACCTACACGTTCACCATTTAGGACATTCACAACTGATTGCAATCATGTTCTCCTTAGTATAGTGTTCCAGACATTCCTAATAATAATCTCAAACATATTACAACAACCCTTACTTCTACCTCGCCCTGATGAGCTTGTGAAGCAGAATGGGAAAATACTCCACGCGTTTCTACTGTTTAATCTTATAACAGAACAGACTGTCAAAGCTTCAAGATGAGACGTAATCAATGTGACTTGTTTACAGCAAGCAACACGTAAATAGAAACATGTTACTCCCTCTACGCCTGGACTTTCTGCGATCCCCAGGTTGAATGAGATGTTGATTGAAGTTGATATGTTTTGAAGAAGGAATGACCGACAAGACGTAATCGATTTGCCTGATTAAGTCAAACGCAGCTCGACCAGACGTCTCTTGTCACTAGCATGACAGCTGAAAGAATTGAGAAAAAAACAAGTTGAAATTTTTAAAAAATACGTTTTTCGATGCCAGCTTTAATTGATACTAAGACTTAGTTTTTTGTTTGTGGGTCTTTTTAGACTACAGGGGAGTACTTTTGTTAAATTTATGTTTTTCTTTGGTGTATTGCCGTAATTGGTAGGTCATTTGATGGTCCGAAACATTTGACAAATTAACAGAACGCACTGGTAGAGACAAAGCACACACATTTCAGCTCACTCGGATATAGGGAAGTTGGTTTAAATAGGAGAAATAGAAGTCCTCGTTAACGGACAACGTTAACGCCAGGTCAAATAACAGCGTGTGGGCGAGCGTGCTCAATACCGGACTTAAATTGAGACGGCAGCTGGGGGGAAGTGGGCGAGGTTGTGTGTTTAAAATCATAATATGGCAGTGAGATTTGTCTATCGTGCTGGAACAAAAACCTGTCATGTACACTGAATTGCGACTGTCACTCCTATTCCTCAGCTATATCGTATCCCGCTGGAACACAGAAATGGGAACGAGTACTGTAATGATAGTTGTTATAGTACTTGCGATTCCAGTCTGGTTAGAAATAGGAATACAGTGGCTATCAAAACATGTCGTAAAAAACAAATATAAAGATGGTTGTCCCTGGTGCTAGCAACATCGTTATCTGAAAAAAATGTTTACGGAACACAATATGTTTTTGTGCTGGTTTCTTGCAAGGGACCAACTGCAGTGGTAGTCCTATGCTTCGTATGGATTTAAACTTTTTCTTTGTTCGTCTTCAGATCAAAGGTACTGATTTCTCTTACAAAGGACACCTCTGTCTGTAAGGCTGTATTATCTCCATATAGCTTTTTTCTCTCGCCTGTCAAGTTTAGCTAGTGTTGTTCTCTGTCTGTGGCATCATTATACGTGATGCTCATGTTTGTTTGAAAGAAAACTCCCCCCCCCCCTCCACCTTACTTTGCTAATTTATCTGCATCTTCATTGCCTTCAATAATGCAGTGGGATGGGACCCACTGTATGACCAACCTGGGGTGTTCTGCTGAGAGCTATGTCAGGGAAAACATGCATTGCTCGAGATCTTCATCTTTGTGTTGTTTTCGTGCTGCTAATACTGGCGATGCATCAGTCATGAATACTATGTTCTCTTGGTAGAAATCTTCATCTTGTATTGCAAGCTCGGCTGCGGCCTTCCATGCCTCTTATTCCCCACGGAAGTTAATGGAGTATGTTCCTGCTGGTATACAAGTGGTTTTTCTTCTCCATTCCTTAATCTGTAATAGACTCATCTAGATTAGATATGGATTTGTTAGTTAAGCAATATTAGTACATATGTGAATCCATGTTTCTATCGAGTATACTTTCCAAAGATATTATTCCGTGATAAATTTCCATTCTAAATATGTCTGAGTTCTCAATTTCTCTATTCCATCTATGGTTTCTACAATCTCAAGGGATTTGGCTTTTTCCTATGGTGGAATTTAGGATGTTTGTTTTAAATCTTTAGCCACTGCCTGGCTTATGTATGGGCCTGCTCTTGTAAGATCTGTTTGTCGTTATGAAGTGCTTTCTCTTTAATCTATCTTTTCCCGTGAGATTTATCCTGTCATATATTGGGTGATCTGGCATTCGTTTGAACCTCTCTCCTGCTGGAATATATTTGGTCTCTGCTCGATTATATGGAGCTAAACGGAAACAAGAAGAAGTGAATGCCAATCACACTCACGGCAGATGTATTGGGTTCGTTCCGTCTTTCCAGTCTATCTAGCTTTAAATTATTACTCTGAGATGGAAGGTAACTGGCGGTTCAACTACTCTGATAAGTGCAAGGCCTAGGTCAGTCTTTTGAGAAAACTCATTAGGAAGCTAAACACGTTTTTTTAGTTGTAAGCGTGTCAATCATCAAAAGATCAAGTTGTAATATCAGTAGCTCGAGTAAAATGTTGTCTGTACTATACTCATTGTTCACATCTATCCAAAACGCACACACAGCAACTTATCATCTGTAAAATGTATATAATTTAAAAACTAAACGATATTCACTCTGTACTAAGTTCTGACCGTCCTCGTGTATTCTGTGGCATGTTAAAAAAGAAGTTAAATGCCCATCGCAAGCGAAGATGGCAACATCATCAGACGGTTTTTGTCTTGATGACGTAACTTGCGCTGTATGAGGATTGTAGTGAGACAGAAGCTGCGCTGGCCATCAAACTCACTCTCACCTCCCGAGCTACTTTGGACCAGTAATAAGACATAAGTCAATACGACTGGAGGTAACTCAGGATGTACGCACTCTGATCCCACCTCTCTTGAGACCAGCGGTCGCTTGAAACATGCTGAAGTCGATCTCCCGCCGTTTTCGCCCATCGCTTTGAGAGGCGAGTGTACTTCTAGACCAAAGCGACAATTTATGTAACTATACAACAACTGGCAAACAGTATATTTGTAGCATAGTGTAAAACGTGGTCATTTTTCAAGTCACATGAGAGGACAGTTACAATGTGTGAAATGAAATGTATGCGATAACTCATAAATATCGCTAGCAGACATATAATTACTAGTGATGAGGCTTCAAATATTGTTAATGCTACATCTTGAATTAGCAATACAGAGAAAAATACAATTAGATCACTTCATGACAACATTATCTTATCAACTACCACTGAGCTCATATATACAAGAAAGAGACAGTGTTACAAGGCACGTGAAAATCGATGTGACAGATAACATAACAAAAGTTCTACATCAACTCGGATTTACAATGACATCAGCAACACTCTTGACTCAATAACAAAACGTCAGCTCACAAAGCCTTTTAACTGTGCGAGTACAAAATGGACTATGTTCGGTCGTATCCAACTCCGTTCTGACTTTATCCAACCCGCGAGGAAATTTCCAAATGTTATTGAATCTAGCCCACCAGCCACCTAGGGACCGATAAGTCTTTCTGTAATCGATGAAAAAAATAAAAGAACGAGAACCTGATTATTAAATTCGTTAATTAAATTTATAACAAAATAATTAGAAAGGAGTTCTTTAATGATTAACACATCTGTACTCGTTGTTAACCAGGCTTCTGATGTTAGAAAAGCGGAAATGTGCGGTCATTATAAGTTAAACACTGCACGAAACGGTCAATCAACGCCCTAAACTCAAACTGTATTGGCCCTCACAACCGTCAGTATCGCATTGAGCTTCTTATAAATATGCGCGTTTATAATATTTAACTAACAATATGCGTATATTGTGACCCATAGCGATTTATTAGTTTTCTTGTCTTATAATTAAGTCTGAGTTCTTTTTTATTAAGATTACATCATTGAAGATGAGAAAAATAGACAGTCGTTGTCGTGATTTCTAGAGAAGTGAATTGATGATTACTTATTTGTCTTGCAGACGATTACGCCCTGTCTGTTCAATTTGTTTTGAAACTAATTTCGTTGGGAAAAAATACAACCTTACAAAAGCATTACAAAGATGGCTAATTACAGCTATTTCAAAAGTCAGCTGAGAAAAGATGAGATACAACAATTGAGAAAGAGTATTTCAATTCATCAGATACTTTTCCCCAAATGGTCATTGTTCAGACAAGTTTCATTGTCAGGGAAAATTTGCAACACAGTCAAAGATATCTATTGAATAAGACTTTGTCGAAGAATGTCTCATCGTTGTCATTAAAGTAATGTGTTCTGATAAACCTAAGGAAATCTAACATTTAAGTATTTCTCTTTGGACTGTGACAAGACGTATCGACGGAGTTGGCCATGAAATAACATTAATCCTTAAAAGCACCCCGTGCCATAATTTGATGTATTTTCAACTTCTCAAGACCAAAGCACAGACGCGACTCATATTACTCAAATGAATTCAAATGTACGGGGAAAATGCTTGCTCTTCAACCAATTAAAAATGCTGCAAGGGAAAGTAAAAAGAATTGTTGATGAATGTTACCATAAATAGGAGAGCTTAAATCTGATATCAACCGATGGGACTCCAATAATGATTGGGTCTTCTTCTTCTTCTTCTTCTTCTTCTTCTTCGTTCGTTCTCAATCTCCCGCTACCAAACACTGAAAGGGCTTAAGTAGCAGAATGTAGTCCAGAGAACGGAATGCGTTGTGTCGTAGTTTACAGCTTGACTGCGATATTTGCACCTTTCGGTCCAACACATCCGACTTCAGCAATAATTTTTTGAGTACCGGGTTAGCATTCCCTCTTCGATCCCTTCTCCTTAGCCAGTTTGCCCTGCCGCAGCCTGTTATCCAGGATCACCGCGTGGAGGTGTAGAAGGGTCTTTGCAGCTCTGGCTCGCTGGCCCTAACGCTAGCAGTCAGCCTTGGGTCACCGACCACTGCAGCTCATGCGCTGCTCAGCGTCTTGATCCCTGATGGGGTCTAACTTAGACGTTGTTGCTAAAGTCAACTCAAAGAGTTATCGAATATGAACATCAACACAGACGATGTGGGTGTGTCTTGATACATTCTACACAAAACAAAACTAGTGTTCCAAATCTAGCAAATCCGCATTAAATCAGCAAGATCATACCATACAAGACCTCTACCTTCTTACCTTAGACTCTGTTTCACTTAACCCTGTCCAACAATCACACTCTTACATAACTTTCATTAGTGCCTTCAAGGTGAGGCGCTTCTATTGCACTTTGTTTGGGTTCTGATATCACCCTAACCAGCATAGGTACATACCGACACATAAATGAATCCAAGCACTGGTTAATACGTCCTTAAAGAATGGGGTCTGGTGTGGAAAGCACCATGCCACCGCCAGTAGAATACAGAGAGGCAAACACTTCACAACAAAAACATAACCACTGTAGTTTCTTGCACAATTAAATTAGATTCGATTCGATCAGATCAGATCAAATCAGATTAAATTAGATTAGATTGGATTAGAATATATTATATTATATTATATTAGATTAGATTAGATTAGATTAGATTAGATTAGATTAGATTAGATTAGATTTTGATTAGGCTACACTAAATTATGGGTATGGAATTCATCGCTATGGGCAACCATGAGGATGTCTAAAAATCAACGGAAAAATTGTAAAGGTCATTGAACACCTGTATGACAAAGCGTCCAGTGCAGCTCTTGTGAATGGGAGGCGCGGTGACTGGTTTCACACATCAGTCGGTGTGAGACAGGGTTGTGCACTCTCCCCAACACTTTTCATTATATTCCTTGAAGGAATTATGAGTGAGGCACTTGGAGGTTACGTTGGTATTGTCAAGATAGGGGGCCGAACGATTACCAACCTTCGTTTTACAGATGACATTGACGGGTTGCCGGGCACAGAAGCAGAACTACGGGAATTGGTCAGAAGGCTTGATTAAACAGCTCTTGACTATAGTATGGAGATAAGCGCTGGAAAGACAAAATTAATGATCAACAACACAGAGGGCTTCAACAGTAGGATCAAAGCTAATGGCCAGGAACTCGAAGTGATCGACCGTTTTAAATATCTTGGTTCGATTGTCAGTGATGAAGGATCAACATGTGAGGTGTTGGCCAGAATAGCACAGACAATAGCAGTGATTGCACGGCTTAACAAAATCTGACAAGATAAACGGTTAGCAATATGCACGAAAAAATCAGATTAATTCGTACATTGGTCCTGTCAATCTTCCTCTATGCTTGTGAGACATGGACAATTACAGCTGACCTGCAGTGGAGGATTACATGCCTTGGAGATGATATGTCTCCGAGGGCTTCTAAACGTCACATACAACGATCAAGTTAAAAATGAGGAAATACGGGAAATAATCACAACATCAATAGGGTTTTTTGAAGACCTCTTGGCAACTGTCAAAAGAAGGAAACTCGCTTGGTGCGGTCACACATCGAGATCAAATAGTCTTGCTTAAATGATTTTGCATGGGGTTGTGAGGATGTCTTCATGTGTGCCACAACGACCTCACTGGTTACGGGATGATCTGACCTAACGTGACACTAAAGTAGACTAGATTAGATTACACTAGATTGGACTCTAGACCACACTAGACTAGACTAGACTAGACTAGACTAGATTTGACTGGGCTGACTGACTGACAGACAGACAAGACCAGACAGAATATACTGACAGATAGACTGATTGACAGTTAGACAGAGCAATAGATATACAGCTTTACAGACAGACAGTTAGACACATTGACAGATATATAGCTTTACAGACAGGCAGAAAGACATTTAGATAGACTGATTGGCAGACAGACTGACTGACAGCTAGACAGACTGACTGACAGCTAAACACATAGACAGACATGAAGACAGCTAGATAAACACCTAGACAGACAGCTAGATGCAGCGTGATAAACCGCTAGATACAGCTTCCAATCTTTGGGTACATTTAATATTAGAAATAGTGCGTTTAGGCGGCCAGAGTCCATCGATCCTAGTGGCCGTGTTTGTAGCCACGTCTGATGACCGAGTGCCAGGCGGCCTGCATCTTTGTTGGGGAGGGCGATGGCTAATCTGTTCTGGCCATGTGTTGCGAGGACGGCCCACTGGACTTCTCCAGGATGTGTAAGGCTTCTTCCAACTCTATTCAACGGCAGGTCTTCCCCGCTTCTTTCTGCGGAGGCTGGCCACGGAACCGGATAGAAAGAAACGACGGCGATATATCGTCGAAGCAATGTCTGCGAGCTGAGGACGCCGGACTACCTAAATACTGGAAATCAGACCATGCTAGTGAATCTAGAGTATGCTCCTCTTGTTGCCCAGGTAAAATACCTCGAGACATTGCCCGACTCAAATCCGTGCAGATGGAGAGGATCGTACAGGAGGTGTAGCTACAATGCCTGGTCTCCAGGGGTAAGCCTCCATTGGGATCAGACTACCCAGATCGAGTACATCGATGAATCCACTACAACCATTCTAAGGAGGACGTCGAAACTGCTGCGTGGCCGAAGGTACATTTCCTGTACTATAAATATTATTGCCCATCACTGTAATCACGTCAACTCCAGTCTCCTACGGTTGTTATAATTTTAATTATAATGTTGCCTGGAGAGGGAGCTTTTTTTTTCATCATTATTTATATTGTGTTCTCTAATTATAATTCAAGGATTTGTGGGTGTTTATTTGTTTGTCTTTATAACTTGTTGTCTCTGTTGTGGTAGAACAGTTCACTTACATTTTCTGCCCATCTCTGCGAAATATCTGGCTTATCAAACAAAATTTCACCTTGTCCATTTAATTATTTACCCATCTCCTGTTACAAGTTTTTGTTATGTTTCGACATGTATCTAATTTGTAAATTAATATACTTGTTGTTTGTTCGCATTTTCCATATCTTCTATGTCTTTGCATTTCGTCTTCACCGATTCACGTATTTGCCAGTTTACACATCCTACTTATATCTTTATGTATTTCCCCAAATAATGGGATGTTCTTGGTATTCTTTCTGTCTGCCATTTTAATCAATAACTTCTGTCATCCCCTCTTGACGTTTGCTGAAAACTTTTACTGGTAAGTTTGCATTCGCTGATCGTAAACTGGATTTCAGACATTTCCATTTTGCGATTACTTTTCATTGTTCTTTTTTGTCCTTCTATATTCTACCACGGTTACTGTCATTAAACACCCATATTTAGTTTTAGCATCAACAGCGTATTTCTCCCTTATATATGGTTTTCGCAATATCGATATGTCTGTATCAGATTGCATAAATATATTCTTCTCTTTACACTTGAGCTGTATATATAATTGTAAACAGACAGGAGTATTATTAGAACTGAAGTCGGCTTCTGTGTATGCTTTAGGCGTGGGCTAGTGGTTAAGTGACACGGCTGACAACTCGAAGGTGATGGGTTCGCTCCCCAATCACAGCACCGGCCGTTACCCCGTGGAAGCAAACCCTTAGAAAATTCAGGAGGAAGCTGACCCATACATGAAATTCATTACGAAGTCGGATGCATTGGATTGACAGGCGTAAAATTCAAACAGTGCAACGCACATAGCCTTGGAGAATAGAGAAATCAAGCGAACGCAAAAAAAGTATAAATATTTGTCTAATAAGAATGTAATAAATATGATGCCCTGGCATGTCGCCTGGACTGTTTCACGTATAACGTTTCCGAGAATGTTATTCAAAAAGTATTGCACTCAATGAGATTGTGTTTCTCTCAATAAATGTGATTATCTTTCAATTCTTTCATTTCATTTCCTTTCACCTCTTTCATTCCGTATCCCAAAATCTATAATTGTATACATTACTTTAATATGCCCCCTTCCCCACTTTAGTATTCAAGTCACCCATAACAATTCAAATATCGATAGATGTATTAAGTAACTTAACCAAGTTCTCATAGTACTATTCCAGCTCTTCTACAATAAAATCTGACGTAGGTACAAATATTTTATAATTATGTTCGCATAGGCATCGTAGACCTGTTGTGATGAACTACTACCATGTCCAACTGCTGAGGCTTGTTCATTCGTAGTGTGCCGACCGAATCCCTACAGACTCCTCAGATCGAGCCGAGTACTCCGCTATCTCGCGATGAGGGCAGCGAGGAGTATGTGTTGGACCAATGTTTGTGTCAGACTTTATTTGTCCGTGTTTGACTTCCTGTTTGTTTGTTTTTTTTGTTTTGTTGCATTCTGCCCCTGAGACCTTTGGATTGTGTCCACCTTCGGGTCAGCGTGACTCTTGCTGAGCTGGGGATACGAAGTTGAGAGAGATACCGTGTGACCTCCGGTGGAAGGGGGAGGAGGGAGGGGTGGGGTAGTAGGAAGCGGTTTCAGTCCAAGCAGGAAAACCCTTTAGTAGTGATATCCTGTACTGAATTCTGGGTTTCAGTCAAGCGGAACATTAAACACCTTCATTGACATATTTCCTACGGCTTAAACCAGGCACATCCGCAGGAAGTTGCAGCATAACAAAAAAGCACATCGAAAGCACCTACATTCCACAACATATAGTCCTTGATACCACCTGGTGAATGAGTTGTCAATGACAATCCGAACAAGAACTAGCAAACAGCAGAAAACAACATAAACACTAGAGCGCGTCGAGAGCACAGCCAGTCAGGTGCGGCATCTTACTTTTTTCAAACACATTCTGTACATATGTTTGCAGGATGACCATATTAAATATTTTTGATCTGACTTTAAATAACATCATTTGGTCGTTAAGTGCCCAGATACGTATTTATCTAGTTCTACGTTTAACAGTATTTCCTTTCCTCCTCCCCCCCCACCTCACCCCGCTACCACCACCTCTCCCCCCCACCCCAACCACCTCACCCTCCACCCCCATCCCTCTTCCCCCCCCCTCTCTCGCATGCTGTTCACGGTCCACGTGGATAAAAATGTATGTATTTGTTTGTGAGTTTACACTATTTATCTATCTGGTTTCCGCTATCCCCCAAAATATCCATATTCATAGTCCCCTTCTACAGGACCATATAATCCAGTTTACCATCTTGGGGTGGCGAACTGAGACGCTAGTCCGGTCAGACACAATATATTGGCCAAGTCCACTATCTCTGTAGCTTTACCTGGAAACAAGATGTTTTAAAAGAAGCCTGACTGGACGATATGTGGATCAACGTGGTCCCCGTATTAGTGAGAGTCACGCAGATGAAACCAATAATAGCACAACCGCCTGTAGGACCGAGATCCATCTTCATCTCACGCTTGAAAGCTACTACATCTGTCATTTAACCCCCTTTTTATGGCCGCACAAAGAGTAAACTTACTCATTGTGGGCATTAAAGAGCAGCATGTATCTTGTTGTAGCGTGCATGTTCTTATTCGCAGATGTCTCTTTCAAGTTCGTAGATAAGCCGAGTCACGTATCACTATTGCTAGATATGGGGATATACGTGGTGAGGTCACAGTCTCTTCCCCTATGGCCCGACTGCTGTCTACTTAAAAGTCCTGGACGCGCCCCATGTGTGTCCTACACCTTGCTACTACATCTCATTTACCATTGGCATGCTATATTTATTATATATCTTATTAACCGAATGGTACGCCGGGGGCTTTGTGTGTGACAAGGACACGAATAGCACCACTGTCCCACGGAGAGCATGTTGTAAGAAGCGACTAACTGTGTGACATGGCATAACACCGGTCATGGTTAGGTAGTTTGTTAAGAGCAGCATAGATGGCACCCAACAGGCTACGGGTCTACTTTGCCCTAATGCTTAAGTCTATTAACATGGACTCGCCCATCGGTTAACCACCCGACATAGTGGAGTATTAAGCTGCTCCAGGGGATCAAGATGCTGAGCAGCGCATGAGGGTAAGTGGTCATCATCCCATAGCTGACTGCTAGTGTCAGGGCCAGCGAACCAAAAGGTGCCAAGACCCTTCTACACCTCCACGCGGTGATCCTGGATAACAGGCTGCAGAAGGGCAGACTGGCCAAGGAGAAGGGATCGAAGAGGGAATGCTAACCCGGTACTCAAAAAATGCCTACTGAAGTCGGATGTGTTGGACCGAAAGGTGCAAATATCGCAGTCAAGCTGTAAACTACGACACAACGCATTCCGTTCTCTGGATTACATTCTGCTACTTAAGCCCTTTCCAGGTTTGGTAGCGGGATATTGAGAACGAACGAAGCCGAAGCCAAGCTGCTCGAGCCTAACCCGCTAATCAACAAATTGTCCTCCTGGCTACATCCAGCTCATATTGGACCTGCAGAGAGGCTTATGTCCCTGTTGAAGTACAAGTCAGCTAAGACTAAGACTTGAAGATACATGATCGTGAACTGAAAAGCAAGCGAAATGACAGTCTGCTTAAAGTTATATTGGAAGGAAGAGTGGACGGCAAAAGAGCCAGAGGGCGACAGAGGTACAGATGGACAGACAACATCAAGATGTGTTCGGGTTGCAGTTTGATTGAGTGTACCAGCCTGACTCGGCACAGAGACAATTAGAAATCCATTACCGTCAACTTCCGATGCGAAGACACTTAATGTTGATGTTCGACATTTGAATAAGCAGAAGGCGCATCGCAAACTATGTATTGTGAATATTCAGTGTAAATAGAAACTTAAATAAGGAAGGTTAGACACGTGGCTAAGACGGAAACAGATCTGGAACCTACGTTACGACCAAAAGGTCTTCATTTAGAATAACGAACAACAAACATATATCAGCTAGCGACTCTTACAGGAAGGGAAGAATACATAAAGTAAAGATATGAACACAGAATAAAAGAAAGAAAGATATTAGCTAAATGTTTTACTTTTATTGTATTTATTCTGCACTTCATCTTTCAGTTACTAGCATATGCTTTGCTGTTCATTGTTCCTGGTGAATGAGAAAAGAAAAGAAACAGACACAGATGACTAAAGATAATACCAATGGAATAGAGATGTGGAAAAGAGAAAGAAAGGAAAATGAAGGAAAAAGGATGAGAGGATAGGAGAATGATCGTCGAACATAGAGAGAGTGGGAGAGAGAAAGCGTGAGAGAAACGGGGAGATAAGATGAGAGAAAGAGAGCGAAACGGATTGAGAAAGAATAAAAACATTTTTTGAGGAAAGCGATGGCAGGAAGTGGAAAAGGAAAAAGAGAAAAAGGAATAAGAAATACAGAGTCAGAGGAGGACACAAAAGAAAAAGAGAGGCAAAAAATGAGTAATGAGGGAATTTGAAAAACAGAGCGGGAATAAGTGAGGGTAGGCAGGCTATGAGAGATTTGAGTAGAGGCGGTGGGAGTGGTGGTAGGAGCGAAGTATGGGAGGGGGGGGGGATGATATTAGGAGACATGTAGAAGGTAAAAGACAGAAAATAAAAAGGATATAGTGGGATGTGAAAAGAGAAAAATGAAAAGACGCTGAAGAGTAATATACAATTGAAAATGAGAGTGGTAAAGAGGTAAGGGATTGTCGGGGAAAGTCAGAGAGTTTAGAGAGAAGGTAAGGTGTAAGGTGAGAGACGGTAGAAGAAAGTTGGGAAAGAGGAAGGGAAAGGATAGAAAGAGGAGAAGGGGAGAGGGGAGCTGACAAAAGAAGGGGGGGAGAAAGTAGAAGAAAGTTAGATAATTGAGAGTGGAGAGACGGGAGGAAAGAGATAGGGAAGAGTGAGGTGAGATAGGTGAAAAGAGATTTGGAAATGAGGTAGGGAGAAAGGGGAGAAGTCTTCTCTTCTTTTTCTTCTTGAATTTGTTCGAAGAAAGCAGCTGTAATCCTGAGGCTGTCGATACCGCCATAGAGCTTGTCTAGTGTTGGCACTGGTGATGGCCACATGTGCTTTCTATGGTCCTCGTATCTCGTGCAATTTTGCAACAGATGTTCAGCGATCATTTTCCCTGTACAACAGGTGCATTCGTCAGTGCCACCTATCTTCAGTTTATTGAATAGGTGGTACCTCAGTCTGTTGTGGCCTGTGCGGAGTCTGAAGACCACGACCTGCTCTCTTCTGTTCAACTGGTAATAGGCTTCATTTTTTGTGTAGCCAGTATGTTCTGTTTCCCATTTGGCCATGTATCTGGTCCTAATAGACATTTTGGACTCTTTGTAGGTCACACTAGAATCTGGTTGTGGTAGTCTTGCACCTTCTTTTGCCAGTCTGTCTGCCTCCTCGTTCCCTTGAATGTTGCAGTGGGATAGAACCCACTGTACCACTACTATTTTTGGTGCGGACTGCTGGCATAGTTGATAGAGTAGTACTCTTAAATCATTAAGTTCAGTATTTATCTGGCTTTTTAGTGCTGTAACCACGGCCAGAGCATCTGTAAACAGGACTATCTGGCTTTCATTGCGTTCGCCTGTCAGCATTGCTTCTACTGCAGCCTTCAGTGCCTCTGCCACCGCTTCGAAATTGCTTGAGAATTCTCCAGTTGCCACTGACAGTGTTATTTTTCTACCATTTGGTAGGCTCAGGAATACCCATCCCCCTCCATTCTGTGTTGTGTTTGTTACAGAACCGTCGGTGTGTGCATGTGTCCAGTCCATGTATGGGTAGTTTTCCACTATGTACCTCAGGGTTATGTCTCTTCTTTCTTTTTCCGTCTGGCTGTTCTTGTTTTCAATACCTGGTATATTTTTTACCACCTCCGGAATGATATGCTGCTTCCATGTGGGTTTGCGTACAGTAGGGATGGGCTTTGGTGTTGTTATGGTGTTCATAGAGTCTTCGCTCATCTTTGCTTTGGCTATTTCAACAAAGTTTCTCCGCTTTAGTTTCCCTTTTCTAATTAGTCTCTGATGCATTGGATGGTCTGTCAGTCTTATCAATTTCTCTGTTTGCTGCTGTGCTCTGCAGTCTCTTCTGTCGGTCATAGATTGCAGGTTTGTAATCTTTTCAAGTTCTACAATTGGTGTTGACTTCATGCCTCTTGTTATAACTCTCATGGCTTGGTTTTGAAGTTTGCTAATTTTATCAAAGTTCGCCTTTGCTGCTGTTGCCCATGCCGCAATGCCATACTCGAGAACTGGTCTCACTCTTCCAGTGTACAGTTTCTTTAGTATACTTTCGTATGCTCCCCAGCTTGTGCTAGCAAGTTTCCTCATGATTGCCATTCTTTGTCTTGCTCTTTTTCGGTTTCTCTCGATCTGACTTTACCATGTCATGCGACGATCAAATGTGACGCCAAGTAGTTTGGGTTGTCGTTTGGCAGCATATATTTGCCGTTAAGACTTATTTTGGTGTTCTGTGGCGAGAATATCGTACATGTTGTTTTTACTTCATTTATTTTGACCAGCCATGATTTCGCCCACTCCTCCAACGATGTTAGGTTCTGCTGCATCCGATTGTTTGCTACGGTGAGATTTCTTTCAGAGGTCCACATAGCCAGATCGTCTACAAACATGGAGCTGTTGACTCTTCTTGGTTTATTCTCTATGATGTTGTTTATATACACCAAAAAGAGTGTGGGTGACAGTACTCCCCCTTGGGGTACTCCTTGCTCCAGTGTTACCTTTTTGCTCCTCTGCCCTTGTACTTGAAGTCTGGCTGTTCTGTGTTCGAGGTAGTGGCTGATCCTTCTGTACATTTTTCCAGATACTTCACTTCTTCGTAACTTGACTTTGTCCCTCTTTCCACACCTTTTCAAATGCCTTCTCTAAATCCACCCAAACCGCTACTGTATGATCTTTCTCTTAGTAAGCATCCTCTATTTCCTGTGCTATGAGAGTGATCTGGTCCTCGGTGGATCTGTGCTGTCTAAATCCTGTATGCTGTAGAATGAATATGTGTTTTTCTTCCAGGTGCCATATCAGTCTGGTGTTTATCTGACGCTCTATGAGTTTACCTACACAGCTCAGTAGACTGATAGGCCTGTATCCATTTGGATCTGTTCTATCTTTTTCTTTCTTTGGTACTGGTATAAGTACAGTATCTTTCCATGCCTGCGGTACAATTCCTCTTTTCCAGCTTTGGTTTAGGACTGACAGTAACTTCCTCGCTGCTGTTTGGCCCAACCCCATCAGCATTTCACTTGTTATCCCATCTTTTCCGGGCGATTTCTTTTTCTTTAAAGTTCTAAAGGCCTCATTCTTTTCATTGATGGTTAGTTTTGCCATCATGTGCTCCTCTGGTGCCATCTTGATGTTGTCGTGGCTCTTTTGTTCTTCACTAATGTCTGTGTGCCTGTCTATAGGGACAACAATGTGGTTTGCTCTGGCATAATGTTCTATAAAGGCGTTTGCTGCTTTTTTTTCCGGTAAGCATGTTGTCACCCTGCTTGATGGTAATTTATTTATTTGATAATATTTCGTCATTCATGGCTCTGACTAACTTCCATAGTTTGTTCCCTTCTTTATCTAGATTGAGGCTTTCTGTTTTTTTTCCCAACTGTCTCTTGTTATTTGGTTCAGTGTTATTTTGTATTCCGCAGTGATAGCCTTGAGGTAGATATTTGCTTCCATAGATTGCTCTCTCTCTCTCTCTTTCTCTCTCTCTCTCTCTCTCTCTATCTCTCTCTCTCTCTCGCTCTGCCATGTTCCTAGCATTTGAGACTTCATCCTCAGCTTTCTGCAGTTCAAGATTCCAATATGGCTTGTAGTTTTTCCTTGCCCCTCTTGGGATGGTCTCGGTGGCTGCTTGCAGTATTGCTTAGCTTAGGCTTTCCACCATAGGTTTCACATTGTTATTTCGTGTATTGATAGTTTCACACAGTCCATCTGTCAGCATTGCAAATCTGTCCCAGTCGGCTCGTCTGTAGTTCTAACGTGGCAGCGGTTGTATTTCCTAGGGGCCTACTTCCAAATCAATATCTAGCCTAATTGGCCTGTGGTCGCTACCTGTCAATTGGTCGAGCACCTGACGATCTATTTTGTGGTGGATATCCCCTGCGGAGAAGGCCAAGTCTGGAGTGTAGATGGTATGCCATTTTCTGGAATAGAAGCTCGGGCTGTCCTCCAACCTATTGATCAGATAGCGTCTTCTTCTTCTTCTTTGTACGCAGTCAGACAGTAACCATTATATTTTCGAAAAAAACAGCCGTCATCCTGAGGCTGTCGAAACTGCCATAGAGCTTGTCTAGTGTTGCCACTGGTGATGGCCACATCTGCTCTCTCTGATCCTCGTATGTTGGGCAGTTTTGCAGCAAATGCTCAGCGGTCATTTTCCCGGTACCACACGGGCATTCGTCGGTGCCACCTATCTTCAATTTGTTGAATAGGTGGTACCTGAGTCTATTGTGGCCAGTGCGAAGTCTGAAGACAACGACCTGCTCTCTTCTGTTCAACTGGTAATAGGCATCGTTTTTGGTGTAGCCAGTATGTTTGGTTTCCCATTTGGTCATGTATCTAGCTGTAATGAGCGTTTTGACTCTTCGTATGTCATACTAGTATCAGGTTGTGGTAGATTTGCACCTTGTTTTGCTAGTCTGTCTACCTCCTCGTTGCCTTGGATGTTGCAGTAAGATGGAACCCACTGCACCACTACCCTTTTTTGGTACAGCCTGCTGGCATAGTTGACAGAGTACTGCTCTTAAATCATTAAGTTCAGTATTTTTCTGGCTTTTCAGTGCTATGACTACGGCCAGTGCATCTGTAAGCAGGACTATGTGGCTTTCATTCCTTTTACCTGTCACCATTTCTTCCACTGCCGCCCTCAGTACCTCTGCCTCCGCTCTGAAATTGCTTGTGTATTTTCCAGTAGCGAATGAAAGTGTTATTTTTCTGCCATTTGGTAGGCTCAGGAATGCTCCTGCCCCTCCGTACTGTGTTGTATTTGTTACGGAACCGTCGGTGTATGCATGGGTCCAGTCCATGCTTGGGTAGTTTTCCGTTATGTAACTCAGGGTAGTATCTCTTCTTTCTTTTTCGGACTGGCAGTTTTTGTTTCTAATACCTAGTATATTTTCTACCACCTCTGGAAATATATGCTGCCTCCAGGTAGGTTTTCGTACAGTAGGGATGGGCTTTGGTGTTGTTAGTGCGTTCATGGGGTTTTCGTGCATCTTTGCTTTGGCTATTTCTGCAAAGTTTCTTCGCTTTAGTTTCCCACTTCCGAAATTGTTTAGTCTCTTGTGCATTGCATGGTCAGTCAGTCTTCTGAGTTTCTCTGATTGCAGCTGGGTTCTGCAGTCTCTTCTATCGGTCATGGATTGCAGTTTTGTAACCTTTTCAAGTTCTACAATTGGCGTTGACTTCATGCCTCCTGTTATAACTCTCATGGCTTGGTTTTGGAGTTTGCTAACTTTATCGAAGTTCGCCTTTGCTGCTGTTGTCCATGCCGCAATGCCATACTCGAGAACTGGTCTCACTCGTCCAGTGTACAGTTTCTTTAGTATGCTTTCGTCTGCTCCCCAGCTTGTGCCAGCAAGTTTCCTCATGATTGCCATTTTTTCTCTGGCTCTCATTCGGTTTGTCTCGATCTGCCTTGCCATGTCAACCGCCGATCAAATGTGACTCCCAGGTAGTTTGGGTTGTAGTTTGGCTGCAGGTATTTGACGTTTAGACTTAATTTTGGTGTTTTGGGGTGTGATTGATAGCGAGAATATTGTACATGTGGTTTTCTCCTCGTTTATTTTGACCAGCCATGAGTTCGCCCACTCTTCCAGCGATGTTAGGGCCTGCTGCATCCGATTTCTTGCTATGGTGAGATTCATATCAGAAGTCCACATAGCCAGATCGTCTGCAAACATTGAGCTATGAGCTCTTCTTGGTATATTCTCTGTAATGTCATTTATATACAACAGGAAGAGTGTGGGTGACAGTACTCCCCCTTGGGGTACTCCCTGCTCAAGTGTCACCTTTTTGCTCATCTGCCCTTGTACTTGGACTCTGGCCGTTCTTTGTTTGAGGTAGTGGTTGATCCACTTGTACATCTTCCCACATACATCACTTCTTCTTAGCTTGACTCTAAGTCCATCTTTCCAGACTTTGTCAAATGCCTTTTCCAGATCCACCCAAACAGCTACTGTGTGTTTCTGTGCCTGGTAGGCATCTTCTATTTCCTGGGCTATGAGGATGACCTGATCCTCAGTGGATCTGTGCTGTCTAAAGCCTACTTGCTGTGGAATTAGTATGCGTTTTTCGTCCAGATGCCACATCAGTCTGGTGTTTATCATACGTTCCATCAGTTTGCCGATACAGCTCAGTAGGCTGATAGGCCTGTATCTTTTTGGATCTGTTTTGTGTTTTCCTTTCTTTGGTACTGGTACAAGTACTGCGTCTTTCCATGCCTGGGTTACAATACCCCTTTTCCAGCTTTGGTTCAGGACTGATAGCAGTTTCCTCTTTGCTGTTTGGCCCAGCCCCATCAGCATTTCGTTTGTTATCCCGTCTTTTCCGGGAGATTTCCTTTTCTTTAATGTTCTCATGGCCTCTTACATTTCGTTCACTGTTAGTTTTGCCATCATATGCTCTTCTGGTGCCATATTGATGTTGTCGTGCCCTTTTTGCTCTTCATTAATGTCCGTGTGCCTATCCGCAGGGACATCTATGTGATTCGCTTTGGCATAGTGTTCAACAAAGGGGTTTGCGGCTTTTTTTCCAGTGAGCAAGTTTTCGCCCTGCTTGATGGTAATTTGTTTGTTTGCCGGAGTTTCGTCATTCATGGCTCTGACTAACTTCCATAGCTTGTTCCCTTCTTTGTCTAAGTTGAGGCTTTCCGTTTTGTTTTTCCAGCTTTCTCTTGCTGTTTTGTTTAGAGTGTATTTGTATTTCTGATAAGATAGCGATTTGTGTCTATCTAGGAGAGAAGTGAAAGGGTTTTTTCAGAGAAATTAATAAAAAGAGAGTTAGAAGGCCAGAGACGTGAGAAAAAATGTGGTTTTAGAGAGTTGTGAAAGAGGAAGGCGGAGAGACTGGTGAGGAGAAATCGTGTTGAAGAGTTTGAAAAGGAAAGAAAAGATAAAGTGTAAGGAGAGGGACGGGAGAAGAGAAATCATTCGAGAGAGTTTAGAAGCAGGGACAATGAGACTGTGACAGATGGGAGAAGAGAGAGCGTTTTAGAGAGTTTAGAAGCAGGGACAATGTGACTGTGACAGATGGGAGAAGAGAGAGCGTTTTAGAGAGTTTAGAAGCAGGGACAATGTGACTGTGACAGATGGGAGAAGAGAGAGCGTTTTAGAGGATTGGGACACAGAAAAGAAGAGTTGAAAATGAAAGTTGGAAAGACGAAGGTGAGAGACAAGAGAAGTCGAAGTGTTTTAGAGAGTTGGGAGAGACATAAAAGGGTATTGGGAAATGGAGAGTTGGAAAGGAAAAATTAAAAAAAAAATTGTGGACAAGAGGTACATAAAGAGGAGGGCGGAGGGGAGAGAGTGGGGGCGTTGAAGGACAAAGAAAATTGCTCAACTAAATTATGACGTGACGCATTTTCTGAAGCAAACTAATTGTGTGACCCGTTGACTTCGAAAAGGCGGTTAATGATTGTCTGCGCCTAACGTCTGTATATAATTACGTGTGTCACTACAATTACTCTGCTTGTCAAATAACTTCACCTTTGCGTTACCGGAACCCGTCAGGAGAAAAAAAATAACAATACTGTAACGTGCCAGGCTTGTCACGTGAGGCGACGTATGTTGGTTTGGCATGGGCTCGGCTAAACACCCAGAAAGTATAAGAATAGCAGACCTCAACACTAGGGACTGTCCCAAATGTTTGGAATCGTGAAGCCAATGCAAACAATGTAGGAGATTGAGAAAGTTAGTTGTTTTTCCACTTATGCCGTTGAGCGTTGAGCGTCGTGTTGGGCTTTATTCATGTATCTGCGCCAAGTGCGTTTCGTCGGTCAACGTGAGCCCGTGTCGCTGCACAATAACTATAAGGGCATCTTTCAACCTTCCTGCAGCGCCCCCTTTCCACGAAACCAGATCTGCCGGCGATGTAAGCTATCAGTAGAAGTTGATGATTGTACATTTTTAAAAGATGACCAAACCAACTTATTTCGTGCCGGAAAATATTCTACACAAGACGTAGTACCGACCAAACTTCGAATGTTGTCGTTTCCAATTCTGTCTTTCCTGGTAACACCGATGACCTTTCTCACACTCCATTTCACACGTCGAAATTCTGTACCTGGAGAGAGGTCATGCCTAACACTTGTAGCACAAGGTCGGTATTTATATACTGTTTATCAGCTGTCGCTTTGTTGCCACACTAATGCTCGGGTACCTAAGCAGTAGTGACAGCAGATTAGTTACTGCGTATGTTTTCTGACACCTAGTCACGATTTCCCTGTCGATCCTACAGTCTGCTAAAAAATACTGCCCAAATACTTGAACCAATGTGACTGTTGGGGAGCAACTTATGTTGAATGGCCCAGGTGCCCTTCTGATTCTCATAGTTGCTGTTTTCCTCTCGTGAATTCGCATATTGTATTTAGCCCATGTTGTCATAAGTGCGTTCACGCAATTTTGCAGTATATTTTCACCTTTGAATAACAGCCACTGATCATCTGCAAATAGCAATTGGTATATTGTGTTCATTTCTACTTCATATGTCTCATTTTGACTGGATGAAAGTAGTGCTGGATGTAAAATTTCTGGTAGGGTTGTGTAACATGTCATAGACTATGACTGAATTGTTCTGGATAATCTGAACTCTAAATTTGCAAATTTCGTTTATTTGCAAGGTAATACTATTTCCGTGATTCCTTATTTGTGCCAGGCCTTGGCTGACACGTCATATGACGACAGCAATCTGACTCCACTGAAGGACAGGAAATTAGTCAGGGGAATATTTAATTGTGTGGCTATTCAGTTGTGAGCGATGGTGTGTGTGGGGGTGGTGGGGAAGGGGTGGTGGGCGAGTGGGGGTGGGGTATTTGCGACGATCGAAATTGTATGAGTAAATTTGACACTCGTCTGGGATTTACCATGCCCTGCTCTACTCTCCTCGAACCCCCCCCCCCCCCCCCCATCGACGAGGGGTTACTACAAACAAGTAGTGGCGTTCCGTGACTTTTCTGAAAAAGGAATCGGTTCGAGGTCACCTTCCATATAATGTACAAGATATAGCTTCCCAGTAACCTTTTCACCGGTCACAGTTCATGTGATTTAGCTCACAGTTCATGGGATTTAGCTCACAGTTCATGTGATTTAGCTCACTTCAACCGATGCACAATATTTAGAAATGAATATATATTCTATATACGTTTTGAAAAATCTATTATGGTTTTCCCGAAAGTTTTAAATTTAGTTAGTGCGATGAGATGTTAGTGAGAATATTCGTTAAGCACCTTGGCTTTGTGATAACGACTGATATCACAAACAACCATTATAATTCCACATTTTCTTATCTTTTTTGAACAGCACACAGGGGCACAATACAGTCTGCTTCTAGATTTTTTTTTTTTTTTTTTTTTTTTTTTTTTTTTTTTGCGTTCGCCTTATTTCTCTAATCCCCAAGGCGGGTGTGCGTTGCACTGTGGTTTTTATTTTGCGCCTGTCGGCCCAATGCATCCGACTTCAGCATGCATTTTATGTAAGGGTCTGCTTCCTCCTGCATTTTCTAAGGGTTTACTTCCCCGGGGTAACGGCAGGTGCTGTGATGGGGATCGAACCCAGCACCTTCGGATTGTGAGCCGTGCCACTTATCCACTAGACCACGCCGTCCCCTGCTTCTAGATTTAATTGCAGTTAACCATTTTGAAGAAGCACGATTCTCCGTTTTGAAATTACGAATTTAGTCTTTTTCAATTTTGTTAAAGAAATGCATTTCGTTATTACTGCATTTTTAATTCAAACTGAGGGCTCCAAACGTAACTGAATCGAGAACACATCTTTTCGACATGTGCTACATCACGACTCTGACCTATCTACATCAACTTTGCAACTTGCATCTGGCAAGCTTTATTGTGAGAGAACATATTCCAATTCCGAATCCTCTTCCATATTTTGCCGTTTAAAACACTGTGATACTATATTAGCAATCGAACACTTTACCACTTCACAAGATCTCTTACATTAACGGTAACAATTACATAAGTTTAATAGCACTACCACTCATAAGAAGGAAATACAAATTGTATATACTTATGACAGAATCTCAAGCGCTAGTATGCATCTTATTACACATAGGGTCTAGGATGGCTTAATATAGTGATCCCCCCTGAGAGAACTGATAACACTCGAGCACTTCCGATGCCAGAGTACCACCATTTGTGGGCCAACAAGCGTGAATCTTGTCGAGTAGTGTAGCGCAAATTGAAATCAGATTGTGAAGAATACTAATGCTGTTGTTTCAATATTTTTAATTTGTTATTTAATGTCCTATGGAAATGTAACCTTAAAATAACAGAACTAACATGTCTTGAGACTAGCCTACTCCTACTTTTCAGTTGACGACAATGAAAACAAGTCAGTCGGAAAATAGACGTGGGCATTCAAAATAAAACCATGTCACATTATGTAGTTTGTTTTACTCCTTGTAGAACAAACGTTTGCGTAGGAGGAGCGTTATCTTTCACTGCTGGTCCCCATTTCGGAGGTTTGGTCACAATACTCCCATTGTTGAGCTCATCTCTCTAATTGAGGAAAAAATAAATTGGAACATTGCTCAATAATATAACTCAATTTAGTTCTGTCAACGGGATTAAAGTGTTTGAGATTTCCTTGGACGAGATTTCAGTTTTCTTGGAGATGTGGTGACGAATTAGCTTCATCGCTGCATTGGTTGCTTTTCGTGACCATGGCTTAAGTACCGATTTACAGCTGGGTAGAGTAGAGCGTACATAATATCAAACCTGGTTCTTAATGTGTGGTACCATGCGACAAAAGAAGGTTGCCATTGGTCATGCACATTCATCGTGTAAAACATTCTTTTACTAGAATAAATAGTACTACCTACAATATGCTGTGCGGTGGAAACATGGACATTTACAGAGGAGATAGAGTCCAAACTCAGAGTGACCCAAACGTTCCTCGAGAGAGACGCATGTTCCGCATCACGCTTAATAGCCAGTGCACAAAAGGTCTTCATAACTTGGACATACGTCAATTGTCCCTGGTGGAAGATGCAGTTATTTATTCTGACAAGATGAAACATAACTGTGGGGTGAGGGATTAGGGGGGGGGGGTGGGCACTTACTGCAAATAACGGACGATCGATGGAGCACAGCTGCAGCAATTTGGCACCCTATAGAGAAGAAACGACCACGGGGACGACCACCAACACATTGGTCCGACTCCCTTGCATCCCGCAACAACAATCACGATATCAAAGATGGTTGGGACTCATTATCCACTGGTCCACCGTGGCTCACAACAGAGACCGTTGGAAGAGATGGTGGAACCCGCAACAGTGCAACGGCCGCTGAAGAACGGATCGTCCAGCAATCCAGTAATGGATGCTTGATACAAGGAGGCTGCTAGCAATGGATGTCTCATGCTCCTACTGTAGCTAAACTCTTAGAAGAATGCGGATTATGGGCACAATTTATTTCTAACTTGCTGAAGCAGATAAAAGCATTGATATTCTGAAGTCTGGGATACTGTATAAATATGTAGATCTAACTATGTGGGCAAGTTGATTTATTTTGTCTGAAGTGACTCGCATTGAATTGTTCAACTGGAATACTTGGTAACATGATATTCAAACAGGCAGGTAGCCAAAGCTATGTAGTAAATCAAACTAGGCCTGGGAAGGTGGGTGGAGTATTTGGTAGAAATTTTCATCATCTTTCAGCAGATACAGGTGACATTAAAGTTTTTCGTCAATCTCCGATATGACAAACGCTAGTCCTATCACACTTGAAGTCAGGGACGCTACTTCTTTTATTCCTGCCTCTTCTTCTTCTTTTTCTTCATCTTTTTCTTTCTCTCTTTAGTTGAGCTTTTTTTAAATATTATCTCTACATATGAAGCCTAGTTATCTGGATAAATGTTGCTGTGATGGATAGTTCTTCAAGGCTTCCAAATAACTTTCCGTGGAGCTTCGTGTCTGTGGGTCAGTGCTCGGTACTTAATTGTCTAAGCAGGTAACAGTCTTGTAGGATATGTTGTGCTACCTGCGCTGCTTGTCTACACGTACACATGGGTAATGGCTGCTTGCTACATGCGGATTGGAAGCCTCGCTGTTTCATGCTCTCATTCCTTGAGAGACAAGTCCCTTAACGATCAGTTACAATGACTCCCGAGCTGGACGTGGTCAGTGAATTGCATCTTAAAACACGCGATTGAGACTCTTCTTATAATCGCTGGATGTATTAAATAAGGTGGGCTTTGACCCTACTAGATGTACTACAATGCAATGCTTCTCAGTTCAAGGGGATCAAAGTGCCGAGCTTAACTCGTTGACCAAGCGGCTGAATTGCAGTTTATTTCATATTGGGGTGTTGTATGTGAGGTGGGATCTTGATCACTGTGTTGCACCGGACTTTAACGAGTTCGGTTTAATTCTTAAGTTGAATGAGAAGAAAGATGGGACCAATTGCAATACTTTTCTGTTAGGGTTTCAGAGGTGTTCATTTGGGTAAATCTTTTAACTCGTCTCTTTCTTGAACGGAGACGCTACTGTTTCACGCTCTTTTTTTTTTAGGTGTGTACTTTTTCCGAGTGCTTTTTCGCAGTTTTCGCTACTAGTGTACTTTATATGGGAATCTGAATATGTGCTTATGGAACAGCAAGCCAAAAGACTAGGACAGTCTTGACAGAAATTGTTTGATTGCAATAATGGATGTTGTCAAAACAAAATAAAACAGCGAAAGTTCAGGGGCGCCACAAATATGTCAACGCCATTGCCGGTTTTTCTTTAATGGTTTGCAGGGATACAACAAAAACGAAAGCAAACTTTCAAGGAAGACAAAGTAATAATTATAGAAAATCTGAAAGAGGGTGAAAAAGAACAATGGCAAGAAAATAAAACAAAGAAAGAAATCATTTTAAAAAAGAAAATGAGAAATAAAGAAGTGGAGAAAAAAAAGTTAAGGCAACAAGAAAGAAAGAAAGATAGAAAGAAGGAAAGAAAGGAAGAAGGAAAGGCAGATAAAAGTAAGAAGAAAATAAAGAAAAAAGAAATGATGAATGAAAGAAAGGGAGAAAGAAAAAAGGAGGGAAAAAGGAACGAAGAAAAGAAACGTAAAAAAATATGTAAAACAAGATAGAACGAAATAAATATAGATTTCAAAGAGATAAAAAAAAGAAAACAGAAAGCAACGCAACAAAGTCGGGCACACAACAACAAAAAAGGCAAGCAAAAATAATAACATACGAAAAAAAACGGAAATACGATATGTAATGAAGGACGATTGAAGTAAAGGATTACATTCAATATTTTTTTTTATATGCATGAAACAAAAGAAAGTAGACGAAAATGAACACAACATGAAAGAAAGAATCAAAGAATGAAGCAAGTGGCAGCCAAAATATCAACAGACATAAATATTAGAAAGATGAAAGAAACAAAGAAGGAAATAAAAATGACAAGAAAGAAAACAAAGAAAAAAGTAAGAGAGAAAACATCCTGGATGGGCGTAGGAAGGAAGCACTTTAACACATAAAAAGTAAGATCAAAGAAACATTTAAAAAGGAAGAACAGAAATACTTGAATAGAACAAAGAATGAATGACAGGAATGAATGATGTAAGAAATACAGGAAGAAAGTAAGACATTTTGTAAGGGCACTAGTGAAAAAAAGAGAACAGAGAATGAAAGATTGTATGATTAAAAAGCAGAGGAAAATAAATTCAACCAGATAAAAGGAAAGTGAGAAAAACACAATTTCAAAAGTGGTACGAGGGAAAGTGAAAGAGAGGAAGAAAGGCGTACGAATTTACGGATGTACAAGTTGTGTTCGAAAAGTGTCTCACCTTTGGACTGAAAAAATACAATAACTCCCTTGCAGGTTTAAAACCGTAACACCCGTCAAAGTGCTTTCCATGGGACTCTACACACTTTTCCAAGCGGTCCCACCATTTTTTTAAGCATTTCACGAAGGCCTCTGGGAATGGAGTACGGCTGGGTCGTAGCATTTCACATAATGTCTTCTAGTGACTCAAGTCGGGTTTTTTTCAGCAGAATGTTTAGCTTGGAAAACAGACAAAAATCACAAGGAGCTTTTCGCGAGAACAGGTGGCTTGGAAAACCAGAGGAATGTTGTGTTTGGCCAAGAAATTATGAAACAAATGCGAAAAATTAACGGATGCGATGTAATGATGGAGCTGCCAAGTCCCCATTGTCTACAGGTCCGGTCGTTTGAGTCGAACAGCATCACGAAGACCACGGATGACCTCCAGGTAGTACTCTCTGGTAATGTTTTGACCTTACATTGTGTTCTCGTGATGCACAATCCCCAGGGAGTCAAAGGAAACGGTTAACATGACTCCGACATTGCTGCACACCTGCCTCGCTTTTATCGGCTTCAGTGATGATCAATGTGTCCACTGTGACGATTGCAGTTTGGTTTCCAGGTTGTACCCATAAACTCACGACTCATTACCAGTGATAACAGTGTTCAGAAAGTCTGGGTTACCATATACACGTCCGTCATGTTCTATGAGATTTCAAGGCGGAGTTGCTTCCGCTCCAATACTTATACCTACCTCAAACGCTAGTTCTCGAATGATGATACGACGGTTCCGTGAGACTAAGGTCCATACTTGGTCAATGAATTCATCATTTCGGCTTGTTGAAGGCCTACCAGAGCGTGATCCGCTCTCCACCGATGTGCGACCATCTTTTGAGCGACTGTTCCACTCCTTAATTTGTGTGATGTTCCTGGTATCGTCACTAAAAACCTGTTGAATCTCCCTAACGGTTTCTACTTGTGTTTCGTCTAGCTTTTGCCAAATTTGACGCATCATTGCTGCTCCATTCGTTCCATTATTTCGTAGTGAATGGAAACCCGATAGGTGCTCATTACACTTAACACTGAAAGGATGAATGCCAGGAACTGATTCAATCGGCGGGAGTAAAAAAATTCGCGCATGCCCATGACGGTCCCCTGACCTCTCTATCGAAGGACAACACCCATGCTTCACTTTGTTTCCTCGAAAAACATTAAGGTAGGATGCTTTTTGAACACACCTCGCATGTATGTACGTATGCATGTATCTATGTACTTGGCGTGTACAGATGAAACCGAACCTAATTGCATCAAGTGAACATATGTACGAAGCGCATGATGACGTCACTTCAGGTGTAAACCACACATAGATTCATAGTTTCCTCAGCCGACCGTTGTAAACATGGCGGTTGTGATACGGAATCTGAAGTATCGGAAGGTGACCACCATTTGAACTGTCCTTAGCGACACAGCTAATTCCTCTGCTAGCGAACGTAAGCTCCGGGGACGATCCACCTGAATTGCCGCATCAATTTTGGCGATGGCATCTTCTGACTCAACTATATGCGCATGACCTTCCAGTTCTTCACTTATGTCTTCGACACACTTTTGTTACCATACACTGCCTGCATTCGGCAATTAATGTCGAGTGGTCGACATCCTTCAGCTGTTAGAAACCGAATCAACTTTCGCTGATCAACTCTGGACGGATTCTGTATCACAGCCGTCATGTTTTCAACGGTTTGCTGAGGAAACTATGTGTCGGAGTATAATCAAATTTTGCAAACTTGACGGTTGATGTCTGCTGTTAACTTTAACAGTGACGTCATCATGCACATCGTACGTATGTTCACGCCTCGCATATATATATATATATATATATATATATATATATATATAAGGAAACAGTGAACATTTATCATGAAAGTGTAAATGAAATCAGGAAAAAAAAAGAATACGAATACAAGGAAGGGGGATAATAAGAAACATATCTTCCTAATCTACTTGGTTTAACATCTTTAAATCAAGGTCATATTTTCTTTTACACATGCTTCCGTTGTTTGTATGGCTGTTATCTACGTCCATCTGGTGTCTCTCGTCTGTTTCTAGAGGACATCATTGTTCACTATCTTCCTGTACGAGAGTGCAGATTTGCAAGATGTGCTCCTCGCTCAAGGTATGCTTAACACATGGACATCTGACATATGCTACAATACTTATTTCGAGTGAAGTGGCCTCCTGAGTTTGTTATGTCCAGTTCTCAATCAGAAGATGGCACACCCGTTCAGTTTAAATCATTGTAAATATCCTATTTTCTGGTATTTATAAAACAGTATAAGTGGAAAAAAGAATGATCGAGGGATTTTTTTTTAACCACAATTATATACGGACCTGAAAATCTTTTATTATTACGAATAAATTCGACATGAAACTTTGTTTCTTGACCTTATAGAAGCAGCGATATCAGGAAAACATTGCTGGGCTGAATAAGTGGTATGAATGCCTGACAACAGATGGACACGTAGAATAACGTTTTGGTGACCATATGCCTGTACACGTCCACAGGATCGCCCACCTATGCGATGGTGAGATGGACTAACCAAATATCTATGCCTGCATTGGTACAGCGTTGCAAAAGATCAGGACGCACAAAGAATTAAGTTGGCTTCCTCGCACATCTACCGGACTGACGCCGAGTATAATGGGGTAATGTGTGACAATGTTCGTTATTTTTCAACATAATTTCCTTCAGTGTTGAAACACTTTTTGTCATCGTTTTATCGGTGCAAGAACACGGTTAATTGGTTCATTTTGTGTTCGTTAGTCAGTTGTCTTGGTATTAACCGTGTGCACATTTGTGTCCTAATTAAATCAGTTTGGACGTCTATCACGATGAATGTATACATGTACATACTGATGGATCTGTAGTTCATGCCACAATCATATCAGGTTATGTCATTTAAATAGAATACACGGACATATCCTCTAATGAGTTCTCTGATGTCTGCTGGAAGGTGTACTCCAACTTTGAATCAGAAATCACTACACTTAAAGCAACCTTGTACCATCTGCGGATAACTTTTTCTTGTATTTCCTTAAAAGCTGTTGTTTGCGAATGTCCACAATACGTATATTACTCTTTTGTGTGAACGGAAAAAGAAGTTAAATGGTGGGTTGCAGTTGTTTTCCTTACATCCCGAGCGTAATGAAGGTTGTGCTATTCTTGGTTTCATTTGCGTGTCACTCACTACTATGGAGGATCACGTTGATCCCTCCCTCGCTAGCCAGGACGCTGCCAAAAACCAGCCCGTTTTCAGGGAGGGCTACTAGGAAGCCGAGGTGAAGGTCTTAGCCAGTATGTTTTGCCTGACCTTGACTAACGTGTCTGATCAGTATATTTTACCTGACCAGACGATAGTCTTCTTCCCCTCTTAAAATGCTAAAAACATTAATATTTTCATAGACTCGTCCGTCCTTCAAGCATTAGAAGATAGTGCATATTGAAGACTTTGATCTCATTCAAATATCTGAAGACAATGACCACATTATTTCTTTCCGTGTCGTCAACATAGTTGTGCAGTAGATTGCTTGAGACTCAAACACACCTGACAATGACAATGTAGACAACTAGCATAAAAAGGGATAAAGACAAGAACAGTCAAACACAGCAACTCTACAAACAACCAAACAGCTCATAAGAACAATAAAAAAAGAAACTTGGTTGAACAGAGGCCCACAAGAACATGGAAAGGGAGGACTACAGACACATGGCAAGCCCCTTTCTAATTGCCAATATCAATCAACTCATTGGAAGGATCAGAATGCCATTTTCCGGCTGAGAACCCAACGCATCCAAATTAACAAGTACCTTAACAGAATCTAACCACAACACATTCCAGAGGACCAGATGTGTATACGCGAACATTTGAAACTGTTGATCATTTTTTAATTTTTAATTTTATGTGTTTGCCTCACTAGTTTCTACTGGCGGAGGCACGCCTATTCCACCACAGACCGTAGTCAATTTGGGCGATATTAAGACGCATAAGCCAGTGCTTGGATGCGTGTTTGTATCTGTTTGTACCTAGCCTGGTATTTCCGTGATGCTCCTCCCGTTGTTCCTCGCTTTTGATGATCCTCGTTGTCCGCCGTTGGTATTTGTACATATATGCACAATTGTTTTCCTGGGACCATTTTGGGAATTAGTATATTTATTTTCCTTCATACTTGCTTCGGCTCTCTTTATTTATTTCCTGATTTAAATATATATATCCCCCTTTTTTTTTGGATTTTTGAATTTTTGTATTTTTTTGGGTATTTTTTTTAGTGCTTGGCAGATAACCCTGTTAGGAAAATGTTGCTTCCTTCGAAGCTAAATAAATGGAACACTTTGTATAGCACTAGACAACAACTGACAAGTACACGCATAAACCATTATATGGCATTGAAGCAAAGACCGAGAGCCCTAATGCTGCTGGACCCGTAACAAGAACAACAAATGCAATCAATCATGGATAGCCTTACGCATGCGAAGCCCCTATTGCAGCTGTTTCACGGTCTATCGTTGCTCGTCTGTCAGTTCAAATCAGCTCTCCCGCTTGCCGAACAGATCCTTATATTGCAATCTGAACAGAATGACCAGGTCAGACTTCATCGGCAATTTTTGAGCATTCTTGATCAAATTTATCGACCCAGTTGTGCACTAATTTGCGAAACAAACACTTCTCTCGCCATAAACAGGAAGCATTTACTTATCGTTGTTCTTTGATTGTACACTCTGTTTGCCCGGATGCCATTTTCTATCTTAGCTGCGCACGCAAATGCGACACATAACGTACGAAACATACAGTAATCACAAACTTCGAATGACACCTTCAATAACTACCTGTTACGTTTTTCAGCTATCACATATTAGTTTGAAGCCTACTTACTGTCTTACTGTTTCTTTCTTTGGCTCTCTATCACCCAGGGGTGCATATGCTGTCAGCCAACCCCCGCCAAGCAGCTCTGTCCCATGCAATCTTTTCCACTTCCTTCCAGTTTTTTCCTGTTTTCTTTACATCCGCCTCCAGATCACGTACCCGTGTATACTTGGTCTGCATATGCGTCACCTTCCCTGGGGGTTACATGACAGGGATTGCCTGGTCATACTGGCCTGGGGGGGGGGGGGGGGGGGGGGCTTTCTTAATGTACTTTCTTCCTAATATTTCCTGTTACAATTTACCTTGTCCCGCTCTCTCCCATAGTCTGTTTTTGTAACTTTGTCAAACCATTTTATACCAAGAATCTTTCTCAGGCAGCAGTTGACAAAACCCAGTAGTCTCCTGTCATCCTCCAGGTTTCGGCTCCATGGAGCAAGACCGGCTTCACATTTGAGTTGAAAATCCTTATTTTTGATCTCCTTTTTATTTCTTTGGAGTTCCAAATGGGTTTCAACGTTCCGAATGCAACTCTTGCTTTATGTATCGTTGTTTTTTATATCCTCGTCTGTACCTCCTTCCTTCTTGATGATACTTCCTAGGTTTGTAAATACCTTTACCTCTTCCAGTGGTGTTCCTCTCAGCCTGTTTGGTTCTGTGTTTGCTGCATTGACCCTAATTACTTTTGTCTGTTCCTCATGGATCTTCAAACCGACATGTTAAGAGGTTATAATCTGACTCGTATAAAGAAAGAATACACGGAAGAAAGCAATAGGATACGAATTACAAAGAAGCATGTAATGAATGGGAGCAATTAAAAAGAAAAGAGAATACATAAATAAATAAACAATGGAAGATTTGAAGAACGACAAAAGAAATAAAGCACAACTTGTGCTCCTCAAAACTAATTGACGTTTCTCCAACAAGTGTCAGAAAGACTCTAATTTGACGCGTGGGCGGAAATTGTAAAGATAATTGTATCCTGGAGGTTGTTATTGTATGTTCCAGATCTGATTGCTGCACTAACGCCAAGATCATGCTCTCTGCAAAGATCATGAGTGTCTACCTCATACAATCCTGGGGTGGGACGGAGGGGGGGGGGGGAAGGGGCGGAATAAAGAGATGCAGTAATTCAGGTTAATTGCTAATTGTTTACACGAAGGATAGATAATAGTCAAATGGTTGCAAATAATTCATTTAACTGATCAAGCATTGCATTAAGTCAAATTAACTGATCAACAGCTGCATTAAGTCAAGTTAATGGAATAAGAGCTGCAGTAAGATCAGTTAATAGACCAACGGCAGCGTTAAGTCGACTTAATTTATAAACGGATGCATTAAGACCAGTTAATTTATCAACGACTGCATGAGGTCAAGTTAATTGACAAACGGTTGCAGAAAGTACAGTTAATTTAGAAACGGCTGCAAGAAGACCAGTTAATTGATCAACGATTGCATTAAGTCAAGTTAATTTATCAACGACTGCATTAAGTCAAATTAATTGATCAACGACTGCATTAAGTCAAGTTAATTTATCAACGATTTCATGAAGACAAGTTAAAAGACCAAAGGCAGGCTTGAAGTCAAGTTAATAGACCAAAGGCTGCATGTAGTCAAGTTAATGGAACAAATACTGAATGAAGTCAAGTTAATAAATAAAGGTATGCTTAAAGTCAAGATAATAGACGCAAGTCCTAATGAAGTAATGTGAATGATCCAAGGCCTGCATAAAATCACACAATAGCTGTCCATCGTTGTCAATGAGGACCGCCGACATCATCCTTGTCACAGATTTCCCTGTTGGGTGTGGGTGCGCATGTGGCTGAACAGGCCAATGCGAGCACTTAAACATCTGCTACACATCGGGCACACGAGTGTTTGTAGAAGGGGATGGTGTTCCCTCTGCTCGGTCGTCTTCACCGGCAGCTACACCCGATTTGACTGCGCTTCTCCAGTCAGATCTGTTTTGCGCAAGACATTCCCAGGTATCGATGTCTATCTGGCAACTTTTAAGTGAGTCCTTCAGACCGTCTTTAAAACATTTCTTTGGGCGCCCTCTCTCGCGCCATCGCTCTCTCAGCTCGCCGTAGAGAAGCTTCTTTGGGAGCCGCTCGTCTGACATACGGACGAGATGTCCGGCCCATCCTAGTCGTGCTTTTTCTAGCAGTGCATGGATGCTGGGCATGTTAGCCCTCGAGAGAACCTCGATGTCAGTGACACGATCTTGCCATCGGATGTGGAATATTCGCCTCAGGCAACCTGTGTGGAAGTGGTTTAACCTCCATGCATCTCCAGTGTATACAGTCCAGCTTTCACAAGCGTATAGTAAAGTTGGAATGATGGTTGCACGGTAGACTTTGAGTTTGGTCTTGACGCTGATGCCACGACGTGCCCAGACCATCGAGCGCATTCTAACAAAGGCTGTGCTGGCCTTTGCTATTCTGCTCGCCACCTCATCGTCTAGGCTGACAGATCTCGACAGCGTGCTGCCCAGATATGTGAATTTGTCTACGGGATTCAACGTCTGCCCGCTGACTGTAGTCTATGGTTTTGTGTACGGCATGCCTGGTGCTGGTTGGTACATGACCTCTGTTTTTTTAGCATTTATGGTCAGGCCAAAATTGTTGCTTGCGGCAGAGAACTGGTCCATTCCATAAAATCACACAGGAGAGCAAAAAGGACGTCGATCGTCTTAATGCGCAGGAAAATCTTTTCATGATCTAAGGACCATGCACCAACAAAATATTCATTTGTACATACATGATGCGCAACGTTTTGGGGAAGTGTGATTTTTCTGTTACGTGACCTACCTACGTACGTTCTACAGAGTATATAATCATAAGACACCAATGCATATTTCTTTTAAACCGAACAGGTACTCGGGGATCCAAGAATAGTACCATTGTAATCTTCCAAGCACCTCGCAAAATGCAACTTAAATTTGGTATAACAATTACGGTTCTTAGTTCTTCTTAGTTCTTAGTCAAGAAGAACAAAAATGGTGTCATCGATTAATCGGCAGGTAACCGGCTGCTCGTCTATCTCCCTCACTAGTCGATACCTGCTTATCGTCCTATTAATCGGTTTTGAAAATATGCCATTCTTACTTTTTATTCTTATTCTTAGACACGTTTGTTGTGCTGTAGCCAGAAAACCATGGTTGACAAAGAACGTTGGAGAACGTTTTAGATTAAACATGTAAAAATACGTAACAAACATATATTATTTCCTAAGACACACAATCTAAGTCCACCAGTGTAATATAACTAAATTCACAAGAATTAAACTCGCTGACCTGTGCAACTTGTGACTACCCTGCGGGCGTAACTCTCCGTAGGTAAAAAAAACTGCTCAAGATTAAAAAACACTATTATACCCTTCTGAGAGGGATATGTGTTTAAATCTTTTTAAATACAATGAATTAAATATAGGGGGGCCCAGTGGTCTCCAGGTGAGGTGTTCGCTTTGGTTGCTGAAAGTCGCATGTTCCATTCACGGTGAAGACCGGGATTTTTTCATGTGGATTAACCGGTGAAAATTTCCTCTGATCTTTGAGTAGTGAGATCAGACACCCGTGTCCAGTGGCACGCACGTTAAAAATCTCTTAACGGAAATCGAAAAGAGTAGTCCTAATGGCCGCAGCTCGAGCAAAATTCAAGTTATTAATCTACTCAAATTATTTTAGGAATTCTCGCCCCACAGAGAATATGACGTAAAACTGGGGACTGTGTGGCTAAAACATAAGGTCTTAGTTACGTGATTAGCGCAGCGGCATAGATGGCGCCTGACAAGCTAAGCGCTTAACATTTCTACCTTGCTGTAATTTCCACCAGTCCCAAAAATCACCGATTGTTTATTTCAGGGGCTACCAACATAACGGTTGAAACAGATACTGGGATTAACCTGGCAAGCCTCCAGCGGATTTTTGCCTGCCAACAAATATGAAATAAAGAGGAGGATCTCACCTCCCTACGTCGTCTAAAGACACAAATGGACTGAAAATAGATAGATAGATCTAATAAAATAGATATTTAGATTTAATTTATTATAAAGGTTTCGATTATATGTTTTTTAAAGGTATTCAAAAAGTTGTCAATTGATAATGATTCTTGTTATCTGAACCTTCTCAAACAAAATATAATAATTAGTATTCATATTTGAAAACTGAAATTATAAAGTAAAAACATCAAAATGTATCCATTTTTCAGAGCATAGCCGATTTATTGCAGGTGCATTATTTGTCCATTATCCTTATTTGTATTTTCTGTTCATTGATATACCAACTCCTCACACATTTGTGTGTACGTGCTCTCCGATTCAGAATCTTTGCATTCTGTTTCTGACACCCCTAGAATATTTAAATCTCTTACATCTCTTACATCTCCCTGAATTAAATGATTTAAGAGCAGTACTCTGTCAACTATGCCAGCAGTCCGCACCAAAAAGAGTAGTGGTACAGTCGGTTCCATCCCACTGTAACATCCAAGGCAACGAGGATACAGACAGACTGGCAAAAGAAGGTGCAAGACTACCACAACCAGATACTTGTGTGACATACGACGAGTTAAAAAGGCTTATTATAGCTAGATACATGACCAAATGGGAAACAGAACATACTGGCTACACAAAAAACGATGCCTATTACCAGTTGAACAGAAGAGAGCAGGTCGTGGTCTTCAGACTTCGCACTGGCCACAATAGACTGAGGTACCACCTATTCAATAAATTGAAGATAGGTGGCACTGACGAATGCACATGCGGTACTGGGAAAATGACCACTGAACATTTGCTGCAAAACTGCCCGACATACGAGGATCAAAGAAAGCAGATGTGGCCATCACCAGGGGTAACACTAGACAAGCTTTATGGCAGTGTCGACAGCCTCAGGATGACCGCTGCTTTTTTCTAAAAAATAAAGGTTGACGTCTGACAGCGTTCGAAGAAGAAGAGGAAGAAGAAGAAACTCCCGGAATTAAATTATTAAGCTGTTCCAGTTAGTACAGTGAGAGGACATTCCAAGTACAAATGTGTATACATTTCTATAGTAGCTCCATAATTAGGATTAATGATAACATATTATTATCAATTACATCCAATTCATTGCAATACACATTTCATATCACAATAGATAATCACATTATAAATAACCCACTACCGATTAATCAGTATCGGCGGAGCAGCGTTTACAAGTGTTAAAGAAATTATTGCCGCAAGAGTACAAAGTGTATGTGTGCATGCTTCCTGTCAGTTGGCCAACTGCAACGCTGGCCCTAAGCTTCATAGTAGAGCAAAACAGAGTCCCAAAAATGTCTATATTTTCCGACCAGCCTTCCTCATAAACAACCCCTGGCCTCATACAATGAAGTATATAACACTTGATCCCGGACAGTAGTGCCAGTTATGGGACTAATTTTACCTTCACCATTTTACCTTTTTCCCACATTTAACAAATTCTTACTCTTTATTATATTCATTGTTTGTCTTCTAGTATCATTTAAATTTCATCACCGTTTACTCGCCACTCCTTATAGCGGAGTATACGTCAAACACTTCGTTTTGGTTTGGCCATACAGTTTTTAGGGAATTCTGATTTCTTAAATCTGCACTGGTGTTTCAGTAGCAATGGTTTTTACATCGTGAGGTTGCTAGCCTCATCTACAACCTTCCACATCCGTGTGTCATTATCCGACAGAAGAAAGCCATTTAGATTCAGGGCTTTATAATTCCAAGTATATTTCCTCAAAGGGAGCTATCTTTTACCCTATTGTATGATGCCATTCGTGTTTATGACCACATATATGGCTCGGGTGGTCAAATGAGATCCAAGTGGTTCCTTGGTCAAGCAGAGGTAGGGCCACTGTTTCCTTTCCCACCTGTCGCAAGAAGCGACTCAGGAGAGATATGCGTTGGGTTGACAACCTCATAATGTAAAAGCTATTGATACTGAAAATGCATTGCAAATAGTTGGATTCAGACCTCCCTAAATGCTGGTCAGGACAAACCAAATGCAGTGTTGAACTGATGTTCCACAAAATGAGTGAATAACAGCACAGTGAGAAAGAAGGTCGGATGTGGCCCCCGGGCTAAATGTGTGAAACTCTTTGCCTCATATTCGAGGTGCGTTGCAAACTGGGAGAAGTGTTGAATACGCTGTTGTACATATTCTTTGTTTGTTATGGGCTTAGAACGACTCCTTCCCTCTTCTCTTGTCCCTTCCCTAAACGTAAACCAAGCACGCATTTATAATTGGGCCCTACTTGAGTGTATCGAACCTAATACATTTAATATGAACAGCGATTGTTGTATCAATCCGCTCCTTAGAAGCTCGCTCTATTTATGCGTCAGTGAATTTGTATCCTATGATGTTCACAATGGAACATAATGACACGTGACATCGTGTTTGCCTATCCAATAACACACATTCACTGCCGAAGGATTACAAATAAGGACAAATATGTCCTACTTCATCGCGTCTTTGGCAACGCGTAAATGCCAATACCGCGACAACAAATATTGGCTGCACTTTGTTGATATGCGTCTAATTTTAGATATATTATTTACAGCTACTGAGTAAGTTCATTTAGAAGGGGAAAATGTACTCGTTCTGAATGGACGATCGTTAACAGCGTACACAACTACAATGACTGACGAAAGGGGTTTAGCGAACAGAGTATAATAGCGATCAGAGTTCACGGGTAAAAATAAACAAAATGGTAATTACTTAGCACATATGGTAATTGCTAATGAAAAGTGTTCATTGAACGACGTCAAGTTATGAAAAAAGTAAATATGATCGTATATCCGATAATGCTCACTCAACATGGAAAACAACAATATTCTTACAGTGCTACACACCAACAAACATAATGGCGGAAATACCAGACAAGAACTCGTTTATGTGATTCACGGACGGATATTGATTTAGCTAGGATGTCTCCGTAGTAAGGACATTACATTGCTTGTCTTTGATGGGGATGTTCGTAGCTGTTGGGTTTCTTGCATGGCTGTCTTGTGATCTGATATGAGCGTCTACTATTTCCTATATTTACTACGTTTCGGCTGCCTAGGTTAGATCCTTAATGGACTTCATCTTATCATTGCAAGCTTTAGGTGTTACTGCTTTATTTAATATTGTATATGTCTTCTTGCGTGTTTGTGATGCAGTGGATGTATTTGCTGCCAGGACATTTAGTGTTACTATTTTTCTTGCCTAGATTATGTGACATTTGTTACTGTTAGTGTCATTTCTTCATTCTGTTTTTTGTTTTTTTTGGTGTGAAAACCCTGCAATCAAATCAGCTGCATCTTTTACTATAGTTTAAAAAATATTCAAATTCGCTGTCGATTGTATGAACAGTCTGGTCGTCGACTTTATTTGTAAAAGCTGCAAAACGATTGGGTATTTCGATATTATATGCTGCTAGCGTGTCGCTTAACAGGAATATTTTTACATTTATCTTCTTTTGGTGAAACTTGTTATCATCGACATGTTCTGTGTAACATAATCTCGGCAGATGGCAAAGGAGACACTGAAATCCAACACAAACCAAAGCTTGACCTAGTTCACAAACCAAAGCTTGTCATTTTTCACAAACCAAAGTTTGTCACTTTTCACAAAAAAGAGCTTGTTAATGTTCACAAACCAAAGCGTTTTTGTCAACGTCCATTGCTGACACTCATACATAACCTAGTGTGTGTGTGCTAGTGTCTTGGTCAGCGTCCATGGCCGACACAGATACCACAGTGTTTGTGTGCTAGTGTCTTGGTCAGCGTCCATGGCCGACAAGGATACAACAGTGTTTGTGTGCTAGTGTCTTGCTCAGCGTCCATGGCCGACACATATAACACAGTGTTTGTGTGCTAGTGTCTTGGTCAGCGTCCATGGCCGACACAGATAACATAGTGCTTGTGTCAGCATAATGTTGATCATTTATCTTTTTTTAGATGTATGGAAAAGTCTTATGTCTGAAATATTGTAGGACTCAACTGACAACTATTGCAACAAATATTGTTTAAAATAATGAAGAGAATTTTTATCAATCACAGAATCGAAAGTGTGAACGAGTTAATTAAAAAAAAGGTCCCATTTCTACGTACAGTCGATGACGAAATGAAGGGCATTACATCAGTCAGCTGATAACTGGATTCAGGGGCAGACAACCAGAGCTGCCCAAGACACTTTATCCAATCCCAGTGACGGAACAGGCTGCAACCGCGCAGTCTGGATGAGAGCTTAATGATTGAAGAGAGAAGGAAACCCAGTCCCAAAACGGAAATGTGTTGATAACGGAAATGTCGGGATGAAATTCGCTGTTATCGCAATTTCAACACGGAGAGTCATTTTCAGGACGAAAGAAGAAGTTAATTATTTATAGTTAGGTAGACTGGAACGTACCGAGACTGAGGATCGAACTGGGCCCTTTGGCACACATACCTGACTGAGATTAGGGTATGCATGATCCCTCCAAGCATCAAGAGTTGATTCCAAAGATCGTCAGCATTATATGTTTCTTGACTTCAAAACATACTATAGTCTTAGTATTAATCGACCTGTACATTTAAAAAAACCACCTAACTATGTCCAGTGTTGCGCCATGTCACACAGTTAGTCGCCTCTTAGGACATGCACTGTGTCAAGAAGTGATGCTAGTCTTGTTCGTGTCATACACAAAGAATATGTCTTTAATTTGTCCAAACCTTCAGATTTCAAGCTTTGTCTTCTGTCCTTTCACATTCAGCTTATTCTTCTAGTTTAATTTTGAACAACGTATTTGTGTGTTACTATTTATAAAATATTTGGTTTAATGTGTCCTTTTCAGTGTAACTTATTTTATCCATGTTATTCTCCGAGACTTCTTTTTTCTGTTTAATATTTCAATGAAATGTCCTAGTCTTTGGATATATGTATTATAAAAGCCTCTTTACTGGCTTTTATCTGCTTGTCCTTTGCCCGTGTATCTATACCAAATACTAATGTACAATAATTATAGCTTAATTGACATATTACATACAAGGTTTTTTATATATCCACTTTTTTTTTTTTTTTTTACCTCAATGAATGAGTTGGTTTTAAAAGTAATACATTTTTTCGAAGTTTAAAAGTGATTGCTTTAAATGTATTTTTAAAAACCTCAGTATTCAAAATTGTCTGCATAGAACTGCATTTGTTTATTTATTTGTCTGTTTATGAACGACAATAACTACAAATAAAGTTACTGTATGCGTCATACACACCTCACATTACATTACCGAGGGGTCTGTAGGGCTCTTCGTGTGTTACAAAGATAAGGATAGCATCACTGCCCCCAAAGGACATGCCGTAAGAGGCGACTAACTGTGTGACATGCATGACACCAATCATGGTTAGGTGGTTTGTTAAAAGCAGCATAGGAGGCGCCTAATGGGCTATGGGTCTACCTTACTTTAGTGCTTGAGTATATTAACATGGACTCGCACATTGACTAGTCACGTAACTAGTTGTATTTAAACTCTCAAAGCCAGATACATGACCAAATGGGAAACCGAACATACTGGTTACACCAAAAACCATGCCTATTACCAGTTGAACCGAAGAGAGCAGGTCGTTGTCTTGAGACTTCGCACTGGCCACAATAGACTGAGGTACTACCTATTCAACAAATTGAAGATAGGTGGTACCGATGATTGCCCGTGCGGTACGATGACCGCTGAACATCTGCTGCAGAACTGCCCGACATACGAGGATCAGAGAGAGCAGATGTGGCCATCACCAGTGGAACTGCAAGACAAGCTGTATGGCAGTGGCGACAGCCTCAGGATGACCGCCGCTTTTTTCGAAAAAATAATGGTTACTGTATGACTGCGTACGAAGAAGAAGAAGAAGAAGAAACTCTGAAAAGTCTTCTAAACCAGTATAAAGACGTTAAGTTAAGTTAAGTTTGTAACCAAATTCTGGTACTTTGCACTTTAACAAAACATGAACATTTACTGAACAATTATTGTATTTTATCCTTTTGTGTAACATACATGTGCCGGGTACAAACGAATATGAACATTCAATCTTTCTTGCATGTTGTAAAAGACAGCTTTAGGAAGGTGTGCATGCGGTTAGAAACGTAATCACGGAAAACCAGTTACCTTAGAAGTCGACGTTGCGAGACCACTCACATGTCCTTTATTATAGGTAATCATTTGTTAAGGGGGTTAGCTGTTATGGTAGTCCTATGCTTCAAACGCATCAAAGACGAGAAGGGACACTATCTTAACTTTCAACTTAATGTTTGTCTAGAGAAATGCCTTCTTCATTTGAGTCGAAACAAAAAATCAAAGCATATTTTTGTAAAGATACCTTTCCAGGTCTGAGACATCTACTAAACAAGCCAGTCTTGAGGCGTGAATGTACACTTCTGCCAACTACTTGTAGTTTATTGGCTGCCTACCTCAAACTGTTACAACAATGTAACAAAATCTCGTTATACGAACAGAGCCGTGCTGTCCATTTCCGTTTGTAGGCCTTCATTATCCGCCCGTCGGACATTGAGCGAGAGTTTGATCCCTACTTTCAGAAGCGAAACGGAAACACTCGTGATGTACGTCAGTTCCGATAAATTACTGAAATGTAGGAACGGTTTCGGGAGACCTATATAACGGTGTTTTTTTTTCAAATCAGTCGAGAGAAGAAAAAGTTATCCATGATTGTACCTGAACGGAGAATGATTACAACTCTCCATCATTTAATCTTGTTCTTCGCAGAAAAATTAGTAATCTAGAGAAATGGACATAAAACTTATCTTAAATACTTACCGTGGGAAATGACATATTTCCTGGAAATTTAGATTCTCTGAGACTAACGCTAAGAGCTCTCACAAATAGCCTGTACATTTGTGTTTAGGAGCATAGATTATTGCCTAAGTGTGAACCACGATTTTGATAGACGAAAGGAATTACACGGGACACAATTTTTAAGTTTTTCTGTAGGAATGTCGGATGAAACATATTGTAAAACGACATTACAAAATGTCTTAATAAGTCTTATAGCTTTGTTTCATACATGTTTACTGGTAACACAATTGGTGAACATTCTGTTCACACGGACACGTTACCTGGTTTAATCACTGTTATCGGCACGCTCCAATCGAACCCAGCTGTAAATGTGTACTTAGTGTTTGGGCCAAAGTGCAGGAGCCCCATAAAACCAACAAGCTAACTGAAACACATGGAGGATGTGAACTAGCCACCCAAACCCAGACAAAGCTAAAGTCTAATACAAGGAAATCTTTATCACTTTATCTTCGACAGCAATGTCTACTATGGTAGTACCGTTTTCTTCGTCCCAGGTACAAAACTTACTGTAATTATTTGTTCTTCGGCGTCAAGTGAATCAGTCAGTGCCCATAGCGCTTGATAGTGTATTTATTGGCAGTAACAACTTTCATCCATGAACTCGGTCTGTGCCCATTCTTCGCAGTGTCCCAGCTCCGCTTCACGGACAGAAACATACTCAAAGTGGTCCGAAAATCGAGATGAACTATACATTGGTGCCGTTGAAAGACAGTACAACATTAGCTGTGCTGCCTTTATTATTGCTAATAAACAAACACCAAACATCCAATTTGTCCAGCTAGTCAACTCCAAAATTGCTACGTTGAAGCTACCAAGTGAGAAACCAAGTTAAGCTACTAATACTTGTGCAATGACACCCCCACCCTTCCCCATCCCCGACCCCGCCCCCTCTCCATCCATAGTGGGTATGACGAAGGCTCTGTGCACCTTTTCTATGAAAGGCTAGAGAAACAGATACAACAGCCTGAGAACAATAACAAACACAATTTAGATTGTAACGCACGTTTCCGGTCAAAACGGGAGAACGAGACCTTCTTGAGCAGCACCTCAAAAGACGCACGAAAGGATAGCGAGAATTGCTTGCTGATCTCCAAATTATGAACATCTACTTGGAAGTGATGGACATCATACTCACCAAACTGGGAAAGCGTGGGTGCAAACGATTTCGTGCTCAATACTGACATGAGATACTGTGGAGATAACGTGGAAATACTGCACCGACTTGATATAGGCATCTTCCACAGGCCGATCACAATGGATTGAATCTACCCACTCGTCCCTTCAAACGGTAGCCCCAGGTGTCCACAACACTAGATGCTGCGAAGTTTACGGGTCTTATTCAAAACCATAATGAGCAATGCGCGGGATCTCCTACCCGTCACATGGAACTGCTGATACACGTTCTTAATTTTTGCATCACACTGCCAAAATACCCAAACCAGCAGCAGGAAAACTGCGTGCGTAGACAGCAACTTTTGCAAGTAGAAGAATACTCATGATCAGAGGTGGGATTGATCTTCTGCGAACTAAACAATTTAATAGACACCGGCTCCAAAAAAGTTTTGAGGAGTAAAGCAACGTCTGATAAAGACCGCTGCGACAAGAAATCATTCACTAAAATGCAGGAAGCCACCACTACCAAAGAAAAGTCTCATGACAATACAGAAAGAAGAAAGATAGTACAACACTGACAGATAGAGAGCAAATCGAGGATAAAATGAATGCACGAAGTTCTAAACTGGTCTCTTCGCAATAAAACAGTAGTGCCAAAACAAACTGTTACAGACTCATTCTATCACCACTAAATTTCTTCCCTACAACTATCACTCCTTAACTAAGAACGCAAATTGAAAAAACTAACAATTATTTTTAACAGCATCAAAACAAACGAAAGATCATTTCATAAACAGCATATACATTATAATAATAATACTAGGCACGTGAATCGTTTTCTATTGTCCATTAACACTTATCTAACAGTAACGTCTCTCAAGAGTTTCGTGCAAATAGCACATGTATTTATCTTGGACTAAATTATCCTTAGGTTCTATCACGTGATCAAGTTTAGCTATTGTTCCACTCCCAGTTATATATCCATTTGGGACGATACAATTATATCTAGCTAATTGTTCTTTGTCCTTTCTGTCCTCGCTCGTATTGTGGCCTTGTCCCACCTCTCAGCTTCTGTAACGTATGTGTTTTCTGAGCCTCTTGTCTGGTCTTAACGTCAGGAAGAGGATTACAGAGATTATATCTTCTGGTTTTCCTTCTTCGTCATCTAGTCAGGAACTGTGTGACTGCAGCGGTTCTTGCACTGTAGCAGTTCCCTACTAAAGACTAACGATCCTAAAGATAGTGGTTCTCGTGTTGACGACAGACAACAGGGGTTTTCGTGTTGACGACAGACAACAGTAGTTATCATGTCGACGACAGACACCAGTGGTTCTCGTGTCGACGACAGACAACAGAAGTTATAATGTCGACGACAGACAACAGTGGTTCTCGTGTCGACGACAGACAACAGTAGTTATCATGTCGACGACAGACAACAGTAGTTATCATATCGACGACAGACACCAGTGGTTCTCGTGTCGACGAAAGACAACAGTAGTTATCATGTCGACGACAGACACCAGTGGTTCTATTGTCGACGACAGACAACAGTAATTATCATGTCGACGACAGACCACAGTAGTTATCGTGTCGACGACAGACACCAGTGGTTCTCGTGTCGACAAAAGACAACAGTAGTTATCATGTCGATGGCAGACAGCAGTGGTTCTCGTGTCGACGACATACAACAGTAATTATCATGTCGACGACAGACACTAGTGGTTCTCGTGTCAACGACAGACAACGGTAGTTATCATGTCGACGAATAACACCAGTGGTTCTCGTGTCGACGACAAACAACAGTAGTTATCATGTCGACGACAGAAAGTGGTTCTCGTGTAGACGACAGACAACAGTAGTTATCATGTCTGCTTCGATGACCTCTATTTCTCTAGTTGCTCACTAGCTATGTTCTGTGGTCTATCCTACACTCCAACTACACTGATCGGTAGCTTTCTGCTCTGTGCCGTATCTGTCTATTGCGAATACCCTGATCCCACAGCTTATATACCTTCTTTTCCCCGCTTCGTTTAGTTTATTTTATCTGTCCATTTTTTCGAGAGTCCACGTTCCCTCACATGTCGCACTGGAAGCGCGGATGTCGTGTCTTGAATTCTTAATCAATTCACCGAATCTCTTCTCTGCATGTTTTGGAATCAGTCATTAGCCGATGCAACTGAGACACTTTTGGCAATCATATTGACGGCAGACGTCTCAATCACCTTCGATTTGCCGGCTACATAGTATTCGTTACAAATTCAGCAGCAGAAGGCAACCCAATGATGCAGCAGCTACTCGATGCTGAGGGCAGGAAAGTGGGACTAGAGATGGATATCTCGAAGACCAAAATGTTGTGCAATCGTTTTCCCAATTGTGTTCCAGTCTTCCTTGATGGATGCAATTAGAGGATGACAATGAGTACGTCTATTTTGGGCGCCTCCTCAATATGAAGAATAACCTGGGACCTGAAAGACGTTGCCACTCGAGTTGGGCAGCCATCTCGCCTATTAACATAGTCCTGGACGGTTGTCAAGACCAGAGCCCTCTTCCACTGTGTTCTCTGCTATGTGTTACGGTGCTGAGACATGGACAGTATCAAAATCACTAGAGGACAAATTGAGAGTGACCCATGCGTCATTTAAGAGACACTTGGTCGAATCACTCTCCGGAACCAACGTATACAAAAACTGCACAATTCCGACATACGACGATTGTCATTAGTAAATGATGCTGTAATTTATGCAGACAAAGCAAAGCATAGATGGACAGGTCACATAGTTCACGGTCAATGGGGCACAGCGACAGCCATCTGGTACCCCCGATGTCAAAAGAGACCGCGCGGAAGATCTCGAATGCGTTGGTCCCCTAGCTGTACAAAACAACACCTCAGACGCCACTGGAGGAGGGCTTACCATGCACTGAACTTCCATGGCCAAAGACAGGGTCCGCTAAAGACGAAGGTGGGACCCAAAGCTTCGCTGAGGAACGGGTCATCAATATCAAGATATGTACAGTAAGATGCGACTGTTGCGGCAAGTGGCCTTTATTCTTCAGTCCTAATAATCTTCAAAGTGAACCTCAACAATGGAAATAAATACTCTGGTGATAAATTAGATAGAAATAAAAAAAACACATAGATAAAAATGGTATGCATTCAAGCTTTAAATGGGAAAGCGATTTACGAGCCATCGCGTGAAATGGAAAGCCTTATCTCATGTCATTTAGCTGAAGGCTGAACCGTATTTTTATGGCTAAAGTACGTGTAGTTCACCAATTTATTCAATTTGGTTGTATCAGAGCGTAAAGACCATTAAGAAAACACAAAATCTAAACTTTTGGGCGGAGTCATCTATTCCTTTTCAAAATCAGTTTTTTTTAACATTTAATACAGAGTGTTTTAGTTCTGCTCGCCTGGCAACATGTTGACAGAAGTAGATGATTTGAGTGTTCTAACTCTTGTGATAAGCAATCTATACACGTGAGTCTATCTTCGCACTTCCTATTTCATCTTTTTTTCTATCCATGGCCAGCTATAAAAGAACGTATTAGAGGATGCCAGAGAATTTGTTGTTGCATTGCTGACGATTACCAATGAAAGACTGTTTTTAATAATACCTAATATATATATATATATATTATATATATATATATATGCATCACCTCATCCGCCCATTCGCTCGTCCCAGCACCGTCGCGACCGAGAAAGGAGTACTGCAAGGAGACCCCATCTCCCCGAACCTATTCTCTGCATATCTGGAGTCGACGATGAAGCAATGCGACTGGGACAACTACGACATCAAAATCGATGAGAAAAGACTAAGCCACCTCAGATTTGCAGAGGACATGGTCCTTATCACAGAGATGCCCTTAGAAGCAACACAGATGTTACGGGCACTAGACATGAAAAACAGGAAAGTATGTCTAGCTATAAACGTAGGGAGAAGCAGAGCTATGCGCAACCGTTTCGCAGAGCCGAAACCCATACTCATGAGCGGAACGCCCATAGAGGTCGCTGACAAATATTCCTATCTGGTTTCCGTAAAGTGTGGCCTATCCATCACCTCCTCCGTATTTCATCCTTCACAGGTATTTATCCTCTTTCTCTATCCGTATTTCATGCTTCACAGGTATTTGTCCCGTTTCTCTATCCGTATTTCATGCTTCACTGGTATTTGTCCCGTTTCTCAATCCGAAATCATACTAACACGTCGACTCCTCACCAACCGATTCAGATTATCTTGGCGACATACAACATTCCTTAATCAAGCTCCTAACCCTTCCAGCATGGCTCCACAAGATTTGTACCAGTTTTCTCAACTGAAATGGCTGCTGTAAGAGATCCGATTTAAGTCACAAGAAGACATTATGCGGAACGTTACGGCACAATTGTTATCAATTCCCAAAGAAGCCTTCCTGAAATGGTTCCAACAATGGCGGGATGGCCTGGAGAAAGTGCATGTAGCCTCAGGGGAGTACTTTGAAGGGGATTAGGTTTCAGACCTCCAGGTGAAAAATTGCATTTTTCCAGGCAAAGGCTCCGATATAATCTGAACAGACCTCATGTGTGTGTGTGTGTGTGTGTGTGTGTGTGTGTGCGTGCGTGCGTGCGTGGGTGCGTGCGTGTGTGGATCTGTGTTCTGTTATCCGTTTTTTGTAACAGCAAAGATATGAACCCTATAGAAATTCATCGACGAATGAAGGTCCAGCGCAGTGATGCATACCTCTCACTCATAGTCAATCGACGATATTCCTTTGCCAGGCGCTCAACGGCTGCAATCGACATTGTGGTCACTACTATGTGTGACTGACCCGCTTGGCAACTTTCTGTCACAGAACTAACGCCGTTTTAGAACTTTTTTTACCATCGTGCACTGTACTTGCTGGAGTGAAAGCCATGCATCAGAATAGTGGATCTTCATTTGCCGATGCATTTCTATAGGTTTTACCACTTTGCTGCTCAATAAACGGATAACAGAGATCGCTGCTTCTCTTTCGTGCATGCCCATGCTAGGGCGGCCATCTTTTAACTGTAACTATAACGTTATGCTGTTCGTCTGTACCGTGATGTGTATATATATATATATATTATACTACCAACACACACGTACAAGCATACAAAAACTAACAAGTAATGAATATAGGTATAAGGATTAGTAATTGAACAATAAGTTGATGGGGTGCTTGAATAATTCATTCAGAAATCCATCAGATGTACGTTGTGTGTTCAAAAGTATCCGACATTTAGCCGGTAAAATACAATTACTCCCCTGAATGTTTGAAACTCTAATCCCTTACAGACTACTCGCTTTGGGACTCCACACATTGTGTTTCTTTGGGAATGAATTGTCGCATTCCGAATAATGTCTTCTCGTGAATCAAATCGTGTGCCTTTCAGTGAAATTTTCAGCTTGAGGGACAGCAAAGAATCGCAAGAAGCCATGTCGGGAGAATAGGGAAGCTGGTGAACAAGAGGAATGCTGTGTTGGACCAGAAAGTCTAAATGAGATGTGAAGAATTGACAGGAATGTTGTGTTGGACCAGAAAGTCTAAATGAGATGTGAAGAATTGACAGGAATGTTGTGTTGGACCAGAAAGTATAAATGAGATGTGAAGAATTGACAGGGATGTTGTGTTGGACCAGAAAGTCTAAATGAGATGTGAAGAATTGACAGGAATGTTGTGTTGGACCAGAAAGTCTAAATGAGATGTGAAGAATTGACAGGAATGTTGTGTTGGACCAGAAAGTCTAAATGAGATGTGAAGAATTGACAGGAATGTTGTGTTGGACCAGAAAGTCTAAATGAGATGTGAAGAATTGACAGGAATGTTGTGTTGGACCAGAAAGTCTAAATGAGATGTGAAGAATTGACAGGAATGTTGTGTTGGACCAGAAAGTCTAAATGAGATGTGAAGAATTGACAGGAATGTTGTGTTGGACCAGAAAGTCTAAATGAGATGTGAAGAATTGACAGGGATGTTGTGTTGGACCAGAAAGTCTAAATGAGATGTGAAGAATTGACAGGAATGTTGTGTTGGACCAGAAAGTCTAAATGAGATGTGAAGAATTGACAGGAATGTTGTGTTGGACCAGAAAGTCTAAATGAGATGTGAAGAATTGACAGGAATGTTGTGTTGGACCAGAAAGTCTAAATGAGATGTGAAGAATTGACAGGAATGTTGTGTTGGACCAGAAAGTCTAAATGAGATGTGAAGAATTGACAGGGTTGTTGTGTTGGACCAGAAAGTCTAAATGAGATGTGAAGAATTGACAGAAATGTTGTGTTGGACCAGAAAGTCTAAATGAGATGTGAAGAATTGACAGGGATGTTGTGTTGGACCAGAAAGTCTAAATGAGATGTGAAGAATTGACCGGGATGTTGTGTTGGACCAGAAAGTCTAAATGAGATGTGAAGAATTGACAGGGATGTTGTGTTGGACCAGAAAGTCTAAATGAGATGTGAAGAATTGACAGGGATGTTGTGTTTGACCAGAAAGTCTAAATGAGATGTGAAGAATTGACAGGGATGTTGTGTTTGACCAGAAAGTCTAAATGAGATGTGAAGAATTGACAGGGATGTTGTCATGGTGACATGATGTTCCCGTTATCAACATCCGGTTTTTTGCGTCGAACAGCTTCACGCAAACGATGGATGACCTCAAGTTAGTACTCTCTGGTAATGTTTTGGCCATGTGGTGCCTATTCGCGATGATCCGCCCCATGGGGCACAATGAAAATAGTCAACATGACTTTGATATTTGTTGCGGCCCTGCTCCTTTTTTTCGACCTTGGAAAAGATTAATGTTTCCACTGTGATGACTGCTTTTTGGTTGCCGAGTCGTACCTATAAACACTCAACCCATCACCAGTGATCATAGTTTTCAGGAAGTCGTGAGCGCCGTTTGCGCAGCTGAGCATGTCATGTGAGACATCCAGGCGGAGTTCCTTCTGTTCTATTGTTAACAGCTTCGGTATGAATTTCCTAGAAACTCTCAGAAAAGCAAAATCCTTGCTCATTAGGTTGTGTACCAAACCAAAGCTTATCCCCACCGTATCTGCAAGTTCTCTGATGATGACACGACGGGTCTGCAAGACAAAGATCCATACTTTGTCAATGATTAATTAATTGTTGACGCGAGTCAACCGGAACGTGTTCTGCTCTCCACCGATGTGCGACTATGATTGTACCACTTCTTAATATGTGTGATGCTCATGGCATTGTCACTAAAATTTGGTTGAATCCCCCTAATGGTTTTCTCTTGGGTATCACCTAGCTTTTGGCAAAATATTTAACACCGCTTTTCAATTCTTTCCGTTATTTCGTGGTGAATGAGAACTCGACGGGTGCTCATTACATTCAACACTAAAAGGCTGACTTTCAGCGACTGACGCAATCTGAGGGCAGGAAAAAAATTCACGCGTGCGCATAAAATTCGCCTGTACCTCACTGCCGAAGGACAACATTCATCCTTCATTTGTTTTTTTCCGGAAACAATTAAGTTCGGAAACTTGTAAAATACACCTCGTTTAGCCGTTGTTGTTGCTGTTTTTGTTGTTTCTCTTGTTGTTGTTGGTGGTTGTGTTGTTTCTCTTGTTGTTGTTGGTGGTTGTATTGTTCGAGGCTATTCGTGCTGAGTTAATTTTATACTTGATGACGTTTTTATAGTAGCGGGTCGTAGTAAATCGTCTTTTTTCCCGAAGAAGGTGAGATGAGGCCTCCTAGCTATAATGTAATGCGAGGGTTTTTAGTATCCTCACTACTATGGTCATCATAGTGTCAATCCAAACCTTCTTGGCCAGGCCTTAATGTTAGTTATCTGTATCTCTCTTTATCCCTCTCTCTCGCTTTCTCTCTCTCTCTCTCTCACTAACTCTCGTGTCGCCAGTATTTACCCATAAAGCGGAGCAAAAACAGACAGAAGAGCATGACAGGGCATCTTAATACAGGAACAGATTGCCTCAGATAGGTCAACTGACACAGACCTAGCTGAAAAGCCCTGCTGTACAATGAGTTGCAGTGAACCAGAAGAACTCATAACACTATCAAATAGATTAGTATTGGGCAGGAACGTCATCACTGGGAGAAATAGATAGACGGAAAGGCTGATCTATACAATAGAGGCTGATTAACAGCTGTTCAGTCTGATTGAGTGTCACTGGGAAGCCATTTCCTCGCTCTGTGACGATACGTGCCAGAAATAGCAGAAAGACATCTTAAAAAAATTGAGTTGGCTTTCTTCTCCTCTCACAAAGTATTACCCTTATTCACGAAATTATATATTTTAATGCATTTCTTCTTGTCCTACGCATTATAAACATCGAGAGAAGATGCCAGGTGGCGATGTAAGGGATGTTTTTGGAGGGAATAATTGTTTTATTGTTTAGAATTTGAAAATGGTGAGTTTAGTTGCAAAAATTTGTGTTGTACTCGAATTTAGATTAATGTATATAGTTCGATTGCACACATTTTGATTGTTTTTATTTGATTGTACCGAGTTTGATTGTACAGAGTTTGTTTGTGTAGAGTTTTTTTTTAAAATCTAGTTTGTTTGAATCGATGTGAGTTCTATAGACTTTGTTAGCGATTAGTTTGTTTATATAGTTTTTAACTTCGTCCGAAATAAAATGAGCATAGGAATGAGAAGTAAAGAAGTCAGAAGAGAGATAATATTGGTTGTAATAGTTGGGCAGTATCAAGAACAGAATTAATAAAATGACAATCTCTATATGATCCCTAATATAATAACAACTGCTTCCAATGTCTGGTCAGTATGAAGCCATTTTAAACATTTAACTTACATGATATCACTGTTAACAGAATGTAAGACGCGAGGAATGTTGAAATGAAACATTGGATTGAGAGTTGTTTTGAGCACAACCGGTATGTATCTTGACTTCAACATTAGGGCGTCTTTCTCGTCTTCAATACGGCTCACAATCCGAAGGTGCTGGGTTCGCTTCCCAATGACAGTACCCGCCGTTATCCTGAGGAAGCAAACCCTTAGAAAATGCAGGAGTAAGCAGACCCTTTCATAAAATGCATGCCGAAGTCAGAAGCACTGGGCGCAAAAAAGACACGGTGCAACGCTTTGATGAATATTGAAATAAATCGAATGCAGAAAATTTTTATTTTTTAAATTCATAATTCCTTTATCTTTTGCAGTTAGTTAGTTATCCTTTGTTTTATTCGTTAGATATTTGAGATGATTTCGAAACAGGCAGATATGTATATATATATATATATATATATATATATATATATATATATATACATACACACTCACACACACACACACATAGACACACACACATACAGACACACACACACACACACACAGACGGACACACACACACACACACAAACCCTGCCGAATGTACGTGCATTGACATGCAGATAATTAAATAAGTTGGCCGAACTACAAGAATATCCCTGAATCTGTCCACCGACGAGCCTATATCACCAGACAGTATGGTATAAAAGCAAATGACGACAATGAGAACGATGGATTCACTTTACTGAGGAAATGCTACACAGGATTGGATTGAAAATTAAATCGGCTCAATGAATGGCAAAGGAAAACATACTGAACTTATCTCCGATAGCTAATTACATTAATTGACTGTCGAGACGAGATTCCTTCTGGCCATGTATCGATTTCTCGTAAAGGCCATTTTGTTTCTACTTTTATTGTTTTGTTTTTTTATCTGTGCCAATCTATAAACTGACTGTTACTTAGTGATATCATTATCAACATGTGCTCTAGCAACGCATTAGACTACGGGTCCACGACAATTTGCCCTGAGTACCATTTTCACCAAATGTCAGAATGTTAATTTTCCCCTTTCCAAGATTGTTTGACTCAAAGTAAGTAAAAGTCAAGATCCTGCCACGGCATGCGGTGCATAGGTAATATGGTGTTAGGCCCAAATTATTTTGTAACCCACAGCACATAGTAGATGATGTAGTCAGCATCATGCCGGCCGCCTTTACTTCCCAGACTAAACCGGTACCCATTTAAGGCTGGGTCGACTCGGGAACCATTGCTATCTGAAAAAACATTTCCGCTTCAACTTAGAAATCCAGGACCACTCCGCTACGAGGCGTTCTAATTAATACGCATATAATATTTTACATTTTTCGATTGTCCTGTACATATATATTTACTTCGATTCTTTCTATAGTGGTTCACACATTTAATAGCAATAGAACAACGTTTTGTCTGGTGCTCACTGCTGGAACAAGGTGTGGATCTTGTTAACATCAATTTTTTGCTAACAGTTATACGAACAGCATTCCCGCATTTCGTTCCTTCCAACGTTCAGTAGTGGTTCGAGTCATCAACCAATGCGATTGGGACACCCTTAGCATCCATATTGACGACATTCGCCTTACTCATCTTCGATTTGCAGATGACATAGTGCTCAGCATAGTCAGCAGCAGAAACTACCAAATGATGCAACTGATCTATGCTGAGAGCAGGGAAGCAGAACTGGAGATGGATGTCTCGAAGACCAAAGTGTTGAGCAATCATTTCACCAATTGTGATCTAGTCTTCCTTTGTCGGATGCGATTAGAGGGTGTCAACGAATACATCTATCTTCGGCGACTCCTCAACGTGGAAAAAGCCTGGAATCTGAACTGAAAAGACGTCGCCAAGCGGGCTGGGCAGTCTTCTGAACCATTAGCACGGCCCTGGACGGTTGCTAAGACCAGAACCTTCGAGTCTGTAGCTTCAATTCCACTGTTCTTCCTGTTATGTGTTACTGTGCTGAGACAAGGACAATAACAAAACCACTGAAGGATAAATTGAGTATGGCCCAGGCCTCTCTTGAGACACGCTTAGTCTGAATCACTCCGTGGAACCAATGTATGGATAGTGTCCATAATTATGACACGACGATCTTCTTCTTCTTCTTCTGCGTACACAGTCAGACAGTAACCATTATTTTCTCGAAAAAAGCGGCGGTCATCCTGAGACTCTCGCCACTACCATAGAGCTTGTCTTGCAGTTCCACTGGCAATGGCCACATCTGCTCTCTCTGATCCTCGTATGTCGGGCAGTTCTGCAGCAGATGTTCAGTGGTCATTTTACCAGTACCGCACGGGCATTCGTCGGTACACCCTATCTTCAATTTGTTGAAGAGGTGGTACCTCAGTCTGTTGTGGCCAGTGCGAAGTCTGAAGACAACGACCTGCTCTCTTCGGTTCAACTGGTAATAGGCATCGTTTTTGGTGTAATCAGTGTGTTCGGTTTCCCATTTGGACATGTACCTGGCTTTGATAAGCCGTTTTGACTCTTCGTACGTCATACTGGTATCTATTTGTGGTAGCCTTGCACCTTCTTTTGCCAGTCTGTCTGCCTCCTCGTTGCCTTGGATGTTGCAGTGTGACGGGACCCACTGTACCACTACCCTTTTTGGTGCGGACTGTTGGCACAGTTTGCAGAGTGCTGCTCTTAAGTCATTAAGCTCAGTGTTTTTCTGGCTTTTTAGCGCTGTGACTACTTCGAGAGCATCTGTCAGCAGGACTATATGGCTCTCATTTTCACTGTGTGTTACCATTTCTTCCACTGCCGCCCTCAGTGCCTCTGCCTCTGCTCTGAAATTGCTCGTGTACTTACCAGTAGCGAATGACAGTGTTATTTTTCTGCCATTTGGTAGGTTCAGGAATGCTCCTGCCCCTCCGTTCTGTGTAGTGTTTGTTACAGAGCCGTCGGTGTATGCATGGGTCCAGTCCATGCTTGGGTAGCTTTTCGTTATGAAGCTTAGGGTAGTATCTCTCCTTTCTTTTTCGGTCTGGCAGTTTTTGTTTGCAATACCTGGTATATTTTCTACCACCTCTGGAAATATATCCTGCCTCCAAGTAGGTTTTCGTACAGTAGTGATGGGTTTTGGTGTTGTTAGTGCGTTTATGGGATCTTCGTGCATCTTTGCTTTGGCTATTTCTGCAAAGTTTCTCCGCTTTAGTTTCCCAGTTCCCAAATTGTTTAGCCTCTGGTACATTGGATGGTCCGTCAGTCTTCGGAGTTTCTCTGACTGCAGCTGGGCTCTGCAGTCTCTTCTGTCGGTCATGGATTGCAGTTTTGTAATCTTTTCAAGTTCTACAATTGGCGTTGACTTCATGCCACCAGTTATGATTCTCATAGCTTGGTTTTGAAGTTTGTTAACTTTATCGAAGTTCGCCTTCGCTGCTGTTGTCCAAGCCGCGATGCCATACTCGAGAACTGGTCTCACTCTTCCAGTGTACAGTTTCTTTAGTATGCCTTCGTCTGCTCCCCAGCTTGTGCCAGCAAGTTTCCTCATGATCGCCATTCTTTCTCTGGCTTTCATTCGGTTTCTCTAAATCTGACTTTTCCATGTCATGCGCCGATCAAATGTGACTCCCAGATAGGTTGGGTTGTCGTTTGGCTGCAGGATTTTGCCATTTAGGCTTAGTTTGGTACTTTGGGGTTTTAATGAGAGCGAGAATATTGTGCACGTGGTTTTCTCCTCGTTTATTTTGACCAGCCATGAGTTCGCCCACTCTTCCAGCGATGTTAGGGCCGTTTGCATCCGATTTCTTGCTATGGTGAGATTCTTTTCAGAGGTCCACATAGCCAGATCGTCTGCAAACATTGAGCTATGGACTCTTCTTGGTATATTCTCTGTAATATCGTTTATATATACCAGGAAGAGTGTGGGTGACAGTACTCCCCCTTGGGGTACTCCCTGCTCGAGTGTCACCTTTTTGCTCATCTGCCCTTGTACTTGGACTCTGGCCGTTCTTTGTTTGAGGTAGTGGTTGATCCACTTGTACATCTTCCCACAAACATCACTTCTTCTTAGCTTGACTCTAAGTCCATCCTTCCAGACTTTGTCAAATGCCTTTTCCAGATCCACCCAAACAGCTACTGTGTGTTTCTGTGCCTGGTAGGCATCTTCTATCTCCTGGGCTATGAGGATGACCTGGTCCTCAGTGGATCTGTGCTGTCTAAAGCCGGCTTGCTGTGGAATTAGTATTCGTTTTTCTTCCAGATGCCACATCAGTCTGGTGTTTATCATCCGTTCCATCAGCTTGCCGACACAGCTCAGTAGGCTTATGGGCCTGTATCCATTCGGATCTGTTTTGTCCTTTCCTGTTTTTGGTACTGGTACCAGTATTGCATCTTTCCATGCCTGGGGTACAATACCCCTTTTCCAGCTTTGGTTCAGGACTGACAGTAGTTTTTCCTTCGCTGTTTGGCCCAGCCCCATCAGCATTTCGTTTGTTATCCCGTCTTTTCCGGGAGATTTCCTTCTCTTTAGTGTTCTCATAGCCTCTTCCATTTCGCGCATTGTTAGTTTGGCCATCATGTGCTCTTCAGGAGCCGTATTTATGTTTTCGTGCCCCTTTAGCTCTTCGCTAATGTCTGTATGCTTATCTGCAGGGACCTCGATGTGGTTTGCTCTGGCATAGTGATCGACAAAGGCGTTTGCGGCTTTCTTACCTGTGATCAAGTTCTCGCCTTGCTTGATAGTAATTTGTTTATTTGACGGGGTTTCGTCGTTCATGGCTCTGACTAGCTTCCATAGCTTGTTCCCTTCTTTGTCCAGGTTTAAACTTTCCGTTTTATTTTTCCAACTTTCTCTTGCTGTTTGCTTGAGAGTGTGTTTGTACTTCGCCGCGGCGGCTTTGAGGGCGATGTTTGCCTCCACGGATTTTTCTCGTTCTGCCATGTTCCTGGCATTTGTTACTGCATCTTCCACTTTCTGTAACTCATCATTCCAGTAGGGCTTATAGTTTTTCCTAGCTCCTCTTGGGATGGTTTCAGTGGCGGCTTGCATTATTGCCTTGCTTAGGCTCTCTACCATGGGCTTTATTTTGGTGTTTCGTGTGTTGATGGTTTCACACAGCCCATCTGTCAGGGTTGCAAATCTGTCCCAGTCGGCTCGTTTGTAATTCCAACGTGGGAGCGGTTTTGTTTCCTGTGGGCCTACTTCCATGTCAATGGTTAGCCTGATCGGCCTGTGGTCGCTACCTGCCAGTTGGTTTAGCACCTGGCGGTCTATTTTATAGTGTATGTCCTGTGTGGAGAAGGCCAAATCTGGAGTCGAGGTGGTATGCCATGTTCTTGAATAGAAGCTAGGGCTATCCTCCGGCCTATTGATTAGGGAGAGATTTGCATCTATCTCCCAATCTTCCACTTCGTCACCTCTGCTGTCTGTGTCAGAGTATCCCCATCTCTCCGAGTGGCTGTTGAAATCTCCAACTACTATGCAGTTGGAGTCTCTGACCTCCATACTCGAGAGCGATAGGTCTCTGTTTGGTGGTCCGTACAGATTGAAAATGCGGAGTTTCGTCTCTAGAGCCATTATGTCAACTCCTACAATTTCTGCTTGTCCGGTGTGATTGACAGGTACCGCGCTACTCGGTATGCTGTTCCTGGTCAGTATCAGGACCCCTCCTTTGTGACCTTCTCTATCTAGACGGAAGGTCTGGTATCCTCTGATTGAGAATTTATCGTTATTGTTGAGGTGCGTTTCCTGGATACATGCCACGTCAATCTTACCTTCATGCAGGTGGTGTGTTAGGGAAAGTTTTTTGTTAATGACTCCCTCCGCATTCCACTGTAGTATTCTGAGGGTCTTGAAGTTTTGGCCAATAGACGTTACCCCATAGCCATGTGCCTTGACTCCACGACACATGGGTGGGTGACCACCAGTAGTCAAGGGTGGGCCCCTTCGAGGCGTGAGGCCCGGCGCTATCGCTGCCTGGCGGGTCTCCTCAGGATGAGCGCCATACGTTTTTCGAATAGGTTGTGCTGCCATCATACTGTGATTTACGTTGCACTGTTTTGTTAGGCTTGCGGCCCCGTGCATCCGATTTCAACAGGCGTTTCTGTAGGGATGCCCTACTTAGCCTTTGGCTGTCCCCAGCCTATCTGCAAGGCAGCAGTTGTTTACGATCAGAGTTTTCTCTCCTATGGAAGTTGTCTTACCAGACTTTCGAGTCTTCACTACTCGTGTCTATAGCGTGCAATGATGATATATGAGATGGACTGGTTTACCCGGAAGAGAGGCAGTCCAGTGTGTCTGTGTCCCAGGATCGTCACGTCCTGCCAGAAACGTAGCATTTGCATGTGAGTGGGGTATCTCTTTTTCCCTTTGTTTTCTTGGCTTCTATGCAGGGATGGTACGCCTAGCATTCCCCGCCACCTGGGGCGTTGACACAGTGGGGCAGGTGTGCAATGTCCGCTGGTCTGCATCTCTTCTGCGTCCAGCATGATAGTTATGGCTGATAACGTACAGGGGTAGATATCTTAGCCGGAGTGCATTTCGCCAGGGGACAAGCCTGGTAATGTCACAGAGATGTTGATCGCCTGGTGTGCGGACAACTCTCATGGTCAGTGGTTGAGTCTTGACAGTTCACAGTGTGGTGGCTGCTCTACTGTTTTCGACACCCCGACCAGGTTCTAAGTCTTTGGTTGGTGTTTTTCGCACCCCATCGCCGTATAGGGTGAGTATCAAGCAGTTGTCCGCCCGCTTTGATTTGCGGGCGGCAAGTACCTCTTACTGTGGCTCTACCTGATAGGGCTGGGGCGCAAGCCCCAGGTCCCGAGCATGTAGGAGCCTCCCATTGCAGTGGTGCTGAGATTTTGGGCGGGATTGCGGCTTACAAGGGTTCGGCCGTAATCCCCCACATGGTAGCCTCGCGCCCTTGGCTTATCAGCCTGGTACGTGAACCAAAGTGTCTGCGGCTCCTCTCGATTTGAGCTGGTTTTCCGTAGCAACGCCCTGTCATTAGTAGGGTAAAACTGACCTGTCTTCAGATCTATTTCCAGCACCCGTTCACTATTTGGTCAGACGAATTTATTGAGGGCTTTTGTTTGTCAATGACCAGGTATTTGAAATCTGCGGTTTCTGCGGAGTTAAACACGATTTCCGTAGCGTTCTTTCATTTGAGTGTTTGAGAGCTGACTTGTCGTCCGTGAGTCTAATACCAGCGTACGTTCATTATTAGACCCAAACGGCAGTGCTCCCGATTTGTCAGTTGTTCTACAGTATTGGCGTGTTCAGTCAAATTAAGCCGCAGGTTCCACACCTGGTGGTGCCCTTCCGTCAATTCCCTTAGCGAGACAATCAAGTTTCTTAAAGGGTAGCCCCAAAAATTTTCGAGGGTCCAATTCCAGCACATGTTCTCTATTAGACCCCACGAAGGTGTACTTTTTGATAGTCATTTTGCAGTATTTGCGTGGTAAGTTAACTTAGATACACGACGATCGTTCTTGGTGAATGATGCGATAATCTATGCAGACAAGGCAAAACATAGATGGGCAGATTACATGTTGTGACAAACCAATGGTCGATTGCGCAATCTGGTGCTCTAGGGATAAAGAGCGAACGCAGTGAAGACCTCCAATACATTTGCAAGACACCCTTGTGTGATTTCAAAAGCATCTGTGACATCATCAGTCTTTCTGACGACGTTTGTACTCAAACGATACAGTGCTCTAACATAATCAAGAAGCTGGCCTTGTACACCATAATCTTCCAATATATTTCAAAGTTTAATCCTGTCTACCCTATCAAACGCTTTTTCTTGATCAATGAAAGCAACACGTAGATTTTCGTTGTATACTATTGATCTTTCACTTATTTGGCTTATGGTGAACAAGGCGTCCGTGCAGCTCATACCTCGGCGGAATCCAAATTGAGCTCTGGATAGTTGAGGTTCAAACCAATAGGTCTTATTCTATAATCCAGTATTTTGGCATACATTTTACCAATGTGGCTAAGTAACGATATGCCTCTGTATGTGTCACAGTTTCGTTTGTCGCCCTTTTTCTTCCAAATTGAAACGATTATAGCTCCATGCCAGTTATCTGGTACGCGTCTGTCTTTTCATGCCTTTGTGAAGAGTCTATGTAGCCAGAGAAACCCTATTACCCCATATGCACGAATCACCTCCGTTGTTATGCTGTCCTTGCCTGGTGACTTACTTTTGGGACTATTCTTTATAACTCTCTCCGTTTCTTGAATCATTATGTCGGATTCGGTATGATCTGGGTTCCATGGTAGAAAAACTGAATCGCCGGTGGAGGTAGTAGGGTTGAAAAGCTCTTGAAAGTATTCCTTCCACCGATTTCTTCTGCTGAGCTCATTAAATATAGGAAAGCCAAACTTGTCATTGATGGCTGTAGTAGGATTGAAGCACTCGTCTCTAAATCGCATCGCCTTGATACATTTGAAAAAGTCTCTAGCACGATTTGACATTTGGAAGTGAGTTGCTCGCCATAATGTTTCCAAGATTCTTCTTCGGCGTGTTTTATTACCCTTTTGTCGTTTCGTCTTGCTGTCTGATAGACGATTTATGCATCTTGCTTTTTTGAGGTCATCAACCCTTGAAAGCTTTCTTTTTAGACAGTATAGCCGCCCTTACCCCATCACTCCACCAGGCTGTTCGCTTCTGATCTTTTTCGTGACGTAAGTTGTTTGTTCCACAGTACATATGAAGTGCAGTCGTCACAGTTGCTTTAATGATAGCCCATTCACTATTTATGTCCCTAGGTTCTTCTATAAGTGCCATAAAGACATTGGTAACTTCTCGACATTCACTATTTATGTCCCTAGGTTCTTCTATAAGTGCCATAAAGACATTGGTAACTTCTCGACATTCACTATTTATGTCCCTAGGTTCTTCTGTAAGTGCCATAAAGACATTGGTAACTTCTCGACATACACTATTTATGTCCCTAGGTTCTTCTATAAGTGCCATAAAGACATTGGTAACTTCTCGACATTCACTATTTATGTCCCTAGGTTCTTCTGTAAGTGCCATAAAGACATTGGTAACTTCTCGACATACACTATTTAAGTCCCTAGGTTCTTCTGTAAGTGCCATAAAGACATTGGTAACTTCTCGACATACACTATTTATGTCCCTAGGTTCTTCTGTAAGTGCCATAAAGACATTGGTAACTTTTCGACATACACTATTCCGAACAGCTTCCTCGCCTAACTTGATGAAGGTTTGTTAACAAAATTGATTTGACCGATTTTGTATTCTTCCTGTGTGGAAGTACTTGTGTCAGCACGACTGGTCGATGGTCAGTATCCATACAGGTTAAGAATAACACTAGAATCTATTTTGTGTCTTTTCTGCTTGTGTCTGATGAGAATGAAATCGATTTGAGATGCTATCTCTGTGTTGTTCCACCTGTACCACGTTTTGACATGACTGCGCCGGTTGATAGCGTCAGAAAGGCTCTGGAAGAATTCCATCCTGTCCTCCATTTCGCTGTTATCGTTACACAGGGAACACACGAAACACCAAAATGAAGCCCATGGTAGAGAGCCTAAGCAAGGCAATAATGCAAGCCGCCACTGAAACCATCCCAAGAGAAGCTAGGAAAAACTATAAGCCCTACTGGAATGATGAGTTGCAGAAAGTGGAAGATGCAGTAACAAATGCTAGGAACATGGCAGAGCGAGAAAAATCCATGGAGGCAAACATCGCCCTCAAAGCCGCTGCGGCGAAGTACAAACACACTCTCAAACAAACAGCAAGAGAAAGCTTGAAAGATAAAACGGAAAGTCTAAACCTGGACAAAGACGGGAACAAGCTATGGAAGCTAGTCAGAGCCATGAACGACGAAACCCCGTCAAATAAACAAATTACTATCAAGCAGGGCGAGAACTTGATCACAGGTAAGAAAGCCGCAAACGCCTTTGTCGATCACTATGCCAGAGCAAACCACATCGAGGTCCCTGCAGAAAAGCATACAGACATTAGCGAAGAGCTAAAGGGACACGAAAACATAAATACGGCTCCCGAAGAGCACATGATGGCCAAACTTACAATGCGCGAAATGGAAGAGGCTATGAGAACACTAAAGAAAAGGAAATCTCCCGGAAAAGATGGGATAACAAACGAAATGCTGATGGGGCTGGGCCAAACAGCGAAGAGGAAACTACTGTCAGTCCTGAACCAAAGCTGGAAAAGGGGTATTGTACCCCAGGCATGGAAAGATGCAATACTGGTACCAGTACCAAAAACAGGAAAGGATAAAACAGATCCAAATGGATACATGCCCATCAGCCTACTGAGCTGTGTCGGCAAGCTGATGGAACGGATGATAAACACCAGACTGATGTGGCATCTGGAAGAAAAACGAATACTAATTCCACAGCAAGCCGGCTTTAGACAGCACAGATCCTCTGAGGACCAGGTCATCCTCATAGCCCAGGAGATAGAAGATGCCTACCAGGCACAGAAACACACAGTAGCTGTTTGGGTGGATCTGGAAAAGGCATTTGACAAAGTCTGGAAAGATGGACTTAGAGTCAAGCTAAGAAGAAGTGATGTTTGTGGGAAAATGTACAAGTGGATCAACCACTACCTCAAACAAAGAACGGCCAGAGTCCAAGTACAAGGGCAGATGAGCAAAAAGGTGACACTCGAGCAGGGAGTACCCCAAGGGGGAGTACTGTCACCCACACTCTTCCTGGTATATATAAACGATATTACAGAGAATATACCAAGAAGAGTCCATAGCTCAATGTTTGCAGACGATCTGCCTATGTGGACCTCTGAAAAGAATCTCACCATAGCAAGAAATCGGATGCAGACGGCCCTAACATCGCTGGAAGAGTGGGCGAACTCATGGCTGGTCAAAATAAACGAGGAGAAAACCACGTGCACAATATTCTCGCCTTCATTAAAACCCCAAAGTACCAAATTAAGTCTAAATGGCAAAATCCTACAGCCAAACGACAACCCAACCTATCTGGGAGTCACATTTGATCGGCGCATGACATGGAAAAGTCAGATTGAGAGAAACCGAATGAAAGCCAGAGAAAGAATAGCAATCATGAGGAAACTTGCTGGCACAAGCTGGGGAGCAGACGAAGGCATACTAAAGAAACTGTACACTGGAAGAGTGAGACCAGTTCTCGAGTATGGCATTGCGGCATGGACAACAGCAGCGAAGGCGAACTTCGATAAAGTTAACAAACTTCAAAACCAAGCCATGAGAATTATAACAGGTGGCATGAAGTCAACGCCAATTGTAGAACTTGAAAAGATTACAAAACTGCAATCCATGACCGATTGAAGAGACTGCAGAGCCCAGCTGCAGTCAGAGAAACTCCGAAGACTGACGGACCACCCAATGTACCAAAGACTAAACAATTTGGGAAATGGGAAACTAAAGCGGAGAAACTTTGCAGAAATAGCCAAAGCAAAGATGCACGAAGATCCCATAAACGCACTAACAACACCAAAACCCATCACTACTGTACGAAAACCTACCTGGAGGCAGGATATATTTCCAGAGGTGGTAGAAAATATACCAGGTATTGCAAACAAAAACTGCCAGACTGAAAAAGAAAGGAGAGACACTACCCTAAGCTTCATAACGAAAAGCTACCCAAGCATGGACTGGACCCATGCATACACCGACGGTTCTGTAACAAACACTACACAGAACGGAGGAGCAGGAGCATTCCTGAACCTACCAAATGGCAGAAAAATAACACTGTCATTCGCTACTGGTAAGTACACAAGCAATTTCAGAGCGGAGGCAGAGGCACTGAGGGCGGCAGTGGAAGAAATGGTGACACACAGTGAAAATGAGAGCCATATAGTCCTGCTGACAGATGCTCTCGCCGTAGTCACAGCGCTAAAAAGCCAGAAAAACACTGAGCTTAATGACTTAAGAGCAGCACTCTGCAAACTGTGCCAGCAGTCCGCACCAAAAAGGGTAGTGGTACAGTGGGTCCCGGCACACTGCAACATCCAAGGCAACGAGGAGGCAGACAGACTGGCAAAAGAAGGTGCAAGACTACCACAAACAGATACCAGTATGACGTACGAAGAGTCAAAACGGCTTATCAAAGCCAGATACATGACCAAATGGGAAACCGAACATACTGGTTACACCAAAAACGATGCCTATTACCAGTTGAACCGAAGAGAGCAGGTCTTTGTCTTCAGACTTCGCACTGGCCACAACAGACTGAGGTACCACCTATTCAACAAATTGAAGATAGGGAGTACCGACGAATGCCCGTGCGGTACTGGTAAAATGACCACTGAACATCTGCTGCAGAACTGCCCGACATACGAGGATCAGAGAGAGCAGATGTGGCCATTACCAGTGGAACTGCAAGACAAGCTCTATGGCAGTAGCGAGAGCCTCAGGATGACCGCCGCTTTTTTCGAAAAATGGCCGAATAATGGTTACTGTCTGACTGTGTACGCAGAAGAAGAAGAAGTTACACAGGGCATAGATCTGAATCGGTGTCGTTTTTCCACAATCCGTCAATTATAGCCGTATCAATTTATCGCGCCAAGGTTATACAGCAAAAAGCAGAATGAAGATATGACAGATAAATTGTCTCTAAATAACACCCGAAGTATGAACTCGTGTGTTAATGACAATGATCAGAAGAAAAAAAACATGTCGTTTTATACATTCGTAAAAATATACAACAAACACGATACAAGGAAGTAAATTAACGGACCATACCACGGACCAGTGGGTATAGAAGCACTTTCCCACATGGAAGCGAGTGGTTTCGGGTTTCAGTCAACCTTCGTTAACTGGACCTCCATGTACACGTTTTCTGTGGTTCGTTGACTAGTGTAGAAAAGTACAGGTATTCGTCATTAACAAACATCCTTTGTTTACAACTCTTTAAATGAAATTTCTTCATTTCCATGCTCGATATCAACTAGCACACCTGATGTTTTGAAGCTATTAACCAACTTCTTCTTATGATTACTTCGCGATCAAATATTCAGTGTCCAAGATGCAGCAGTGAATGATCTTGGCATCAGCTAGCTACGCATGTCTGGCTGCTTGCATCAGAGTCAGGTACCCAAAATATCCAAGTCTTCAAGTAGCGACACTGGAAACAGACTGCACCATTGCAGCCTGGCTATCAGATTAGAGATCGAAGAGGGAAGGCAAACCCGGTCATACAAATGCTTTGCTGAAAACGGATATGTCGGCCCGAAGAGCGCAGATGTTGCGTTCTCGGTGTAAATTACGACACAACGTCACAAATATCTTTTTCAGGCCGAACGCCGGAGAAAATGAAGAAGAATAAGAAGAAGCCACATAGATTCACGTAATAAACCTGGCGAACCTCATATACGTTCTCGTATTTCTCATCATCATACATTTATCTCACAATTGCATTGCAAGTTGGAGGGATGTTGTTAATCTGCTCCTCTCGTGTAGCCGGCAGACCTGTAGCAAATGGGCATATGTATGTGTGCCATATTTTTTAACAGATGTTTTATAATTGTCAACATTGGCCTGTTCGTAGTTTTATGTTCGTGTAGCCTTTTAAAATAATTCTCAACATTAACTCTGCTCGTATTCGATACAAGAAATAGATTCTTATCAGACAACACGGAAAGGAAGACTAACGACTGGTCAGCCAAAATATATTTATCAGAAATGTTAGTCAGGTTGAGGCAAAACATACTGGACAAGACCCTCACCTCGGCTTCCTCGTAGCCCTTCCCAGAAACGGACTGTTTTCATGGCAGCCTGGGTAACAAGGTGAGAGATCGACGTGATTCCTGTAATAGTGAGCGACACGTAGATGAAGCCAAGCATAGCACAGCCGCCTGGATGACCCGGTCCACCTTCATCAGCACACTCGGGATGTGAGGAAAGCTACTCCAACGCGCCACTTAACGCCCTTTTCAGGGCGTACAAAAGAGTAACCTACTCATTGTGGGAATTCGCAAACAACTCAAACAACATATCAGACAACACACAACTATAATAAAAGCGGTCATTCTAACAGACTCTTGTAGTGTACTTTAAGCCCCAACTATTGACTTTAACGCGAAATAAAACAACATCGGGTTGATGTCCCCAAAAACAGATTAATTCCTACAGTAGATTACTGCCTACTGTATGATCCCCGGAAACCAGAAGGCAGACAGCTGGAAAAGTAGTGGAGGCAAGCAGACTCGCCGCTGTAAAAAACATATACACTCATCAAACGTTCCACGAGAACGAAATGAAGAGGTCAACACATAGAGTACAAAGCAGAAAATAATAGCGTAGACAGACGACAGAGATGGTCAGGCATAGAACTTCAGACTCAGAACGGTACATTGTAGACTAAAGATCCACCTCCACATAATGGGTCTTAGAGACACCTTCATTTCTGAACACGTAAGCAAACACCAGAACATATCCTGCAGGACTGCCCTTCTTATACAGACCAAAAAGAAGCAGTCTGTACGCGGGGGTGCGACCGTTCTCAAAAAGCTGTGGTGGTCCGGCAAAGACCTGCAACACACTCCTTGGTAACCTCAACGGACTAGAAGCACAGCATAAGTTGATCGAAAAAGAAGAAGAAGAAATCAGACAGTATTTTGTTCAAGCTACTTTAGGAACGTTGCACTTATTTTACCATAAAATCGGTTACACGGATCATTATTTGACTAATGCCGTGGCAGATGTCTGGGTTTTTTTTCTCTCTGTTCTTTTGTCGTGATCGCTGTTTTGTGACCTGAGTTTGCGAATGACAAGTTAAACAGTCCATTCAGGAACATTGTCCAATATTATTAGCATTTCTTGTTGACAGAAGCCGGAGATTTGTTTTCTAGTAGTCTAGGAAAGACTTATCCCAATACTTCTCTCTATCTCTCTCTCTCTCTCTCTTCGTCTCTTTCTGTTTCTCTTCCTGTTATATCAACATCTCTCTTCCATTCGTTCGCTCTATCCTTCTTTCTCTGCTTCCTTTCTTTATCTTTCTCTCTCTATCTCTATCTCTTTCTTTCTCCTTCTTTCCCTCTTCCAATATCATTTTTCATTTTGCGACATATCTTTCACATGTCTTTACATATACTGCGCACATCACAAACGAATGTGTGAAACTTCTTCAAAACTTAAAAACATTGTGATGATTTAGCTTCATCGCTTCCTGATTAATAAATATATACTTTTAACTGTATCTGAAAAACGGGATCAAGATGCTGAGCAGCGCATGCTAGCGTCAGGGCCTGCGAACCACAGCTGCCAAGACCCTTCTACACCTCCACGCGGTGATCCTGGATAACAGGCTGCAGCAGGGCAGACTGGCTAAGGAGAAGGGATCGAAGAGGGAATGCTAACCCGGTACTCAAAAAATGCTTGCTGAAGTCGGATGTGTTGGACCGAAAGGTGCAAATATCGCAGTCAAGCTGTAAACTACGACACAACGCATTCCGTTCTCTGGACTACATTCTGCTACTTAAGTCCTTTCAGGGTTTGGTAGCTGGAGATTGAGAACGAACGCAGAAGAAGAAGAAGAAGAAGTATCTGAAAAACAATGATAAGTCCACTTCGTGTTAAAGGCACATTTTGGGATACCTTCTCATATGTTTCACCTGTAAAACTACAATTTAACCTAGAGGTGATATCACATACGCAGATACATAAACAATACTGCGGATCGACAAAAAGGCCTTCATCTGAGACAAATGCCAAAACAAATTGAAACACCTAACAAATAACATCAGCAACTATAAATAGAGGTTGACGATGTGCATACCGCAGCGAACGTCCAGCCTAGATCATTTGACATTTATTATTGTCCCTCTCTGTTCTATGTTGTTCCTTTAAATAATATACTCCCACTGCAATTTCAAATACTTTCTTAAACGTTCTGTTCTTGTATGCAGGCGCATGCCCACACACACACATACACACACACACACACACACAGATACACACACACATATATATATATATATATACATATATATATATATATATATTTATACATATATATACATATATATATATACCCACACACACATTCATATATATATATATGTATACACACATTCTCCAATTACAAACACTAGTCCTTCCCTCTTTTTATCTATATACTCTTTTATTATTTGTTCCTAATCTATCACTCACACTGTTTATAACGTCTACACATAATATCTTTCTATCTATTTAACGCCTATTTCTTTTAATCCTGTGCCATATTTCGACTTTCATTCTATAGAACGTATTTTGTAATTCTTTCGATACACTCGTACGTCCATCAAGTGTGATGATGACCAACCTTTCTCTGTTCAGCCGTGTCAACACTCTTTTCCTTTTGCACTGTCCGCCTAAATCCTGAAAGAGGGACATACGCAACGATTTGGATTAGAGTCAGTAAAGTTTGCGGAATTTGTCAAACTCACTCTCTCATCCTGAGCTACCTTTGGCCAGTGGCAAGATATTATCGAGACGACTGGAGATAGCACGGGATGCATATTTTTTTCTCAGGGTATGTTTACTCCAGAAGCCTTTCCTCTCAACAGTTATCTAGCAAGGAAGCGGTGGGAGAGGGAAGACACATCCATTGTATTGGGATTTAGGATAACAAGAACTAAATCCATATGCTCAAAACAAATGGCACAAGAAACTGAAATTACCAAATCATTGCTTGTAATCCGCTTGCGCCGCCTTGAATATGAATTGTCACACGATATAAGGATGGCAAGTATCCCAAACAATGAGCAAGTTTACATTTTTATGCGCCCTAAACAGGACATTAAGTGGCGGATTGTAGTAGTTTTTCTCACACATAAGAGAACTGTCAAATACACACACCCGTTATGTACATTTCAAATGTCTCAAGAAAATAATGAGAATCGTATAAATTCGGCTTGCTTCTAAAGGACGATATACACATCAACTGGTAATAACACGCTTCCAACCATCCTACACATAATTAGCACGTGTCCAGAGTCTCTGTTCAAAAAATGAATCATATCCAGTACATAACTCAAGACAAACCAACAATTTGATTTTCAACTCTCTTTTTCGGAGTACACAAAAAGGTACCGCCATCTTGGCCGCTATGTGACGTCACACACACACACACAGACGTGCGTATGCACACACACACACACACACGTATATACACACACATCGTCAAAGTTTCATATATAATCGTTCTTATTCGTCGTACACACACTCACGTCTGAGGGCTGGGCTCGCTCTCTTCTCCCCTCACTCTTTTCATTTGACTTTGTCCTACAGTCACACTCCTGCATAACTTTCACACGCGCCCTCATGGTGAGGCCCTTCCATTGAACTTTAGTTGGGCTAGCTTCTGAAGGCGCACAAACCTAGCATAGGTACATACAGACGCACACATTCATCAAAGCATTGGTTTATGCGTCCTGATATCGCTCAATAGACTACGGTCTGGGGTGGAAAATAGCGCGTCTCCGCCAGTAGAAACTATTGAGGCAAACATCTAAGCAAACAAACAAAAATACACACACTCACCCTGGGGGACCACTCATCTCTCTCTTCTTACCTCACTCTGTTTCATTTGACTTTGTCCTACAGTCACACTCCTGCATAACTTTCACACGCGCCCTCATGGTGAGGCCCTTCCATTGCACTTTAGTTGGGCTAGCTTCTGAGGGCGCACAAACCTAGCATAGGTACATACAGACGCATTCATGCATCCAAGCACTGGTTTATGCGTCATGATATCGCCCAATGGACTGCGGTCTGGGGTGGAAAATGCCGCGCCTCCGCCAGTAGAAACTAGTGAGGCAAACATCTAAGCAACAACAACAACACACACTCCATACATTTTCCCGGCTTCTTCATGCAACCTGTCTACAGATGAAAGCCTGCTTGGTTATGTTGCACGGCGTCTTCCACAGCGTATGTTCTACACAGACTCATATTGTTTTCTTAATTCATTGTTCTAGGGCTTGTTGTTTGCGCCTTTCTCTCATGTCCTCATTCCTCCCCATGTCCTGCCACTTTATATTTCCTACCGAGCATTTCAGTTCCCCTCGTCTTTACTTACATCGGCCCACAGGTCTTTATTCATATTTTCTTCGGTCTGTTTTGTCTTTCTCCATGTGGATTTCATTACATCGATTGCCTGGTGATACTAACTTGGGCCTTTTTGTTGTGAGGCTTATCTGTCATCACTTGTTGTTGTTGTTGTTGTTGTTGTTGTTTGCGAATGCCCATAATAAGTAGGTTACTCTTTTCTGCGCCTTGAAAAGGGCTTTAAGTGGCGGGTTGCAGTAGCTTTCCTCACATCCCGAGTGGGCTGATGAAAGTGGACCGGGGTCCTCCAGGCTGTTGTGTTGTGATTGGCTTTATCTGCGTGTCACTCACTACTACGAGGATCCCTCAGTTTCTAGGGAGGGCTGCTTGGAAGCCGAGGTGACGGTCTTGGCCAGCCTGACCCTGACTAATATGTCTGATCAGTATATTTTGCCTCACGAGACGTTAGCCTTTCTCCTCATCTGTCTCAGAACCTTACTGAAGGTTTTCTGGATAACGCCATATACAATTGTTAATATTTCTGTACTTGTAAATGCAACAGCTGTGGTTCCGCTGCATTTAAAAGGACCGACTTTACACTCCATATATTTTCCCGGCTATTTCACGCAAGCTGTCTACAGATGAACGCCTGCTTGACTATGCCGCACGGTGTCTCCATAAGCGTATAATCTACGCAGCCCGATATACCTTTCTTAATATATTGTTCCAATTGTTGTTGTTGGCTCATATCGTACAGATCGTCATTCCTCACCATGTCCCGTCACTTTATGTTTAATATCCTTCCAATGCTTCTGTTTTCCCTCACTTAACATTATTTTTTCTGCGATCATTGCTGAGACTCAAGGTTTCTAAAATGCTGTACAGTTTCTCCTCCAGAGAAACAAGCGTTGGCCAGACCATTCTCCTCAGATATGTGTGCTGGGGGGCAGTCCTGAAGTACATGAGCTGCAGTCATGTCTGCCAGGTCGCAATATCCTGGGCTGGTGGTACCTGTCTTGAATTTGGTGTACAGGTGGAGTCTCATTCTGTTGTGGCCAGTTCAGACAGGTAGTCTGATATCGTAATCTGTTGTGGGCAGTTGAAAGTATCTACCATTTGCGTGGTATATGGGATTGTCTTCTTGTCACATAACACTGTGTTACGGTTTAATTATGGTATTTCGTCATAGTTGACCAAGGATAAATTAATTTAAGTACGCAGTTATAACTTGATGGACTTCTCTGCGCCTAGACTGGAGACACCAAGTACTTTTGCGATCTAGCCATTCAGGTACAGACACGTTCCACATATCTGTACTGAATGTAAAATCAATTATCAGCACGTATTGCCATGGTCTTTATCAACAGATCTAGAGAAAAAAAAATAATCTGAATAGACGGGTGTAGTCTTTGATCCGAGACATAACAAAAAAGAATAATAATAAACTTGGAATCACGAATGCACAGAGAGAACCCGCGCGTTAGATAAATTTTAGTAATAATCCCACACCACGCATGACCAAATAAGATAATGGCTAGACTCTGGCACATAAGAATAATGACACTGACAGGCATACACCATCGTCGATTAACCATGACAGAAATGTGCAGGTGATAATGATCACGTTACTCGCTGTTCACGCAGGCGCACGACAGATCAAAGGTGTGTCCGTGGTTATCCATCACGTCATATTTCGTGAGTAATCGTTTTACTAGGTATTTATTTGCTGAGAAATTATCTGGAGAGATCTACGTGTGATAGTCTCAAAAATATAGTCACTGACACGCTGACGGCATGTTGCAATAGGCGACTTTCTGGCAGGTCTATCGCTCAAAAGTAGAGAAATTTCTAAGCATGGTTGCATTATCCCGTACTTGACGTAAACCAAATGGCTGGTAGATTGTTGTTGTTGTTGTAGAATGCTCACAATTAGTAGGACTACTCTTTTGTGCGCTATTAAAAGGAAGCTAAGTGGCGAGTTGTCGAGGCTTTCCTCACATCCTGAGCGTGCTGATGAAGGTGGACCATGGTCATTATTTCGGTTGCGTGGAGGCCCTGGTGAGGGTCTTGGTCAGTATATTTTGCCTGACTTTGACTAACATGTCTAATCAGTATATTTTGCCTGACCAGACGTTAATCTTCCTTTCCCTGTCTGGTAAGTATAGAGTAAGCATTATGGTTGTATAAATGGAGGTGAAAAAGAGAACAGGAATGACAAAAATTGAGTTTAACACATGGCAAACGTATTATCATTCAGAGAATTAGCAAATGAACGGAAAATGAAAGTCGTCAGGTGTTAGATATACTAGTATATTCGTCTTTGTTTAACAATACATAAACATGGACAATGAACGCTCAGCTTATTGATAAAGTAGAGGCTTTTATAATGCGGATACAGAAGGATGGGGCACATCTCGTGGACAGAAAAGCGATCACATCGGGATGTACTGAAGAAACTGGGTTAGGGACCAGAATTACTGAAGATAACAGAGGGGACGGAGTGGGCTTGTGGTTAAGTGGTTAAGTGAGCACCGTACGTTACCCCGGGGAAGCAAACCCTTAGAAAATTTAACAGGAAGCAGACCCTTACATACAATGCATGCCGAAGACTGATGCACTATGGTGACAGGCGCAAAATAAAAACCGTAGTGCAACGCACACTGCCTTGGGGAATAGAAAAATAAGGCGATTAAAAAAAAATGAATGAAGATAATTTAAAAAATAGGTAAAGGAACACATTTTATCCAAAAAAAAGGAGCAGGGCATTTCTGAAAACAACGCGGCAGGGAAAGGTGAAAGAAAGACGGAAAGAGGAAAACAGCGCTATTAGTGGGAAGACAACATCAAGAGATGGATCGATAACAGTATGTCATTGTGTACCCTCAAGGCAAGAGACAGAGAATGTTAGAGATCCATTGCAGCTAACCTTCGATGCAAAAATAGCACTTGACATCATCACAATCATCACCATCATCATCATCACCATCAGAAAGAACGAAGAACAAAAGAGAAAACACTTTAGAAACAATATTACTTCAAATATCAGTCAGTAATAACCCTTCAAATGCACAAGGACTCCTATTCTGGACCATCCGTTCTAGCTCGATTCCCAATCACCTTATTTGCCTATATTCTTCTTTCGATGCCAAAGAAGGTCGATGCCAGAAAAATAATGACTTTTCTAGAACGTCAACACATTTTACCTGATACCCTTGGCAGTTATAGACCAGCGAAGGAGACCTGGGATAATGCGAGGATATGTGCACGGTATGTGTATCAGGGCTGTCAGTCCAGGCAGGAAAAGATCACAGATGCTGTAGACCTCCAGGATGCATTTATCCGTGAAGATTTTGATACCCTGACCCACCAGTGAGTTGGATATCAGCTGCCCTGATGATATAATAGTTTGGATCTCCGCTTTGGATCTTGGATACCAGAGGCGAGGTGAATATGCCCAGGACTGCCGCAAGGTTTCCCACTCTCATCGGTGCTGTTCAACATCTACACAATAAAGGTGGCTATCATTCAACGCACAGGTCCAGAGCGAACACTAACATTTGCCAATGGCATCCTGACGCGGATAATCTCACAATGGTGTGTTGATTCTAGCTTCCAGATCAATCCTAACAAGGCTTGCATGATGTGGCGTTCCTTGAACAGCTTTATAGTGAAGGGTGACCTTCCTGATGTTATTTTTGATGAGTCTGCCATTGACAGGTGTGACAGGTTAAAGTAACTCGTTGCAACCTTTGATCATCATCATCGTCATCATCATCATGTAGCATGTCCTTTGTAGAACGTCGTTCCCATGACAGTCTGTCTGAAAGAAGCTCGTTCTCTTGCCAAAACTCCAGCATCCGCCACAGTCATACCCAGGCATTCCTTTATATCTTGGTGCCATCGTCTTCTTGGTCTACCCCTTCCTCTTTTTCCTGGCACCATACCTTCCATCACCGTTCTCTCAAGACCGTTGTGTGTCTTATGTGACCAAAGTATTTGCATTTTCTATTACCTTTGATAATAGCCTCTACTACAGGTACCACGCGTCCAGACCATAAAGAGATGCAAGCGAGGCATGGACGCACTCAAGACCATGACAGCTGCAAACTTAGACCAACGACTGATTTTAGCCTACACCGTCAGTTGGTATTGTCAGTTGTAGATTACGGACTGAGCATTCTCACACTATTAAGATCACAGTGTTAACGGTTAGAACGCATTCAAAATGAAGTGTGTTTGGGTGGAATAAAGAACATTTTCATCAAGTGATAATTTCGTCTCTTTTCTAGACTTATTAACTAAGTTGTATAATATCTATATTGGAGTGTTAAAGTCAGCCTTGATTACGTCTTCTGAGATAATGTATGTGATATTGGCATGTCCTTTTCTTCCAAGTTATATGGCTGTCGTTTTTCATTTTTGTAAAAACCAACTATCTTGCAGCTACGATTCTGTGAACTGAACGTATTGATAATCTTCTGAATCTGGTCTATTTTACATGTCTTTGAAATGTTCTGCCAATCTTGTAATTTGTTCGTTTATCTTTATATGAAAATGGTCTTTCCTGTCTTTAATAGTCATTTACTGATATGTTTGCTTTTTTAGTGTCTTTGAACTGTTGTACATGTTTTTCATATTTCCTGTTGCTGCACCTTACTATGTCTCTTTTATCAGCTCCTGAATGCATTTTCTGCCATCTCTGCTGATACAGTACTTTACAACTTTGTCGGATCAATGCATGTATTTTATCCTTGGCTATGGTACATCTATTTTTGTTAATTCTCAGTCCACTTTTTAATATTCATTTCCATAACCTTTTCTATGACTTTTTTGTTGGTTGTAGTTTGTGTTAGGGTTATCTTTCTCTTAGAACCTATCCACAAACCTCGTTGCAAACAAAAATTGATTTGTTGCCAATGACCCGGTGTATCTTAATTCCTATATCTTTTGTAATTCCTGATGTTTATTATACGAGTAAATACTAATTTTAAACATCTTTCATTTCCTTTAATCCTGATATATCCAAGTTTAAACACTTGTCTGTAGTTATATGTAACATTCGTTCCATTCAGAAATGGATTTATTACCAGTTGAGTTTTGTGTACTAATTCTTATATGTTTTTGTCAAACTCGTTGATTATAATAAATGCTAACTTCAAACATCTCTCTCCTTTCATTTTTCCTGATGAACCCAATATTAAACATTGTATGTGCTTATCTTTTATTTATTTTTATTGTTTGGTGTACTTTTTGGTAATCACAACCTTTATATTGGGAGAGGGGAGGAAGAGGCTATTAGTAGGTGGTGATCTGATGACACATCTGCTCCTCTATATACTTTTACATTGTGTAACGATGCTATACTTTTACATTGTGTAACGATGCCATACTTTTACACTGTCTTACGATGCCGTAATTTTACATCCTGTAACGATGCCATACTTTTACACTGTGTAACGATGCTATACTTTTACATTGTGTAACGATGCCATAATTTTACATCCTGTAACGATGCCATACTTTTACACTGTGTAACGATGCTATACTTTTACATTGTGTTACGATGCCGTAATTTTACATCCTGTAACGATGCCATACTTTTACACTGTGTAACGATGCTATACTTTTATATTGTGTTACGATGCCGTAATTTTACATCCTGTAACGATGCCATACTTTTACACTGTGTAACGATGCTATACTTTTACATTGTGTTACGATGCCGTAATTTTACATCCTGTAACGATTATCTTAACTAATTGTTTATGCAGATATGATTCATCTGGTTGTAAGTTCTGTGGTATAGTGACTCATGTGTTGCTGTGTTCTCGTGTTACACGCAATCATCTATAATTATGATGATGTTGAATGCCCATAATGAATAAGATTTTGGTTTTGTGCACCCTGAGAAGAGCGTTAAGGGGCTGGCTGCAGCAGCTTTCCTTCCATCACGAGTGTCATGATGAAGGTTAACCAGGAGTCATCCCAGCTGCTGTGTTCTGCTTGGCTTCACCTGCGTGTCGCTCCCTGCTACGGAGACCACGTCCATCCCCAACTGGTTTTCCAGGCTGCCAATAAAAACAGCCCCTTTCCAGGGAGACCTGCGTGGAAGTGAAGTGGGGGGTCTTGGCCAAAATACTTTACCTGACCCTGACTAACATTGTCCTATCAGTATGTTTTGCCTAACCAGACATTAGTCTCATGTCCCCGTTACCATCTAGAACAAGTTGATTTAAAGAGTATCATGTCACAAATATATCTTATTTCGTTTCGTGTACCGATTCCGTGTTTCCCTGATCTGTTCATTGCCGCTATTGTCATTCCAATCTAAGCATTGGGGTCACATTTCAAAATAGTAATTTTCTTCCTGTTCATCGATTATATTTTGTAGTCCGTTGCAAAAGTTCTTTTTCACACAGTCTTCTTTGTGATCAGTTGCTGCATAACATTGGAAAATGGTTATATTTATTTGGTTTTCTGACAGTAGCTAGTACCACTCTGGGCCCAAGTGCTTCGGATTCTATTCGCAGTTTCTGAGTGTCTTTCGGAAGTATATGGCAAGTTCTTCACTTAGGTATAGCAATCCTCCTTGTACCCCAATAATGTCAACATCTTCACTGGGCTCAATGTTCACGTCTCCATCCCAATGCATCTGGTTTCGCTAAGTCACAGGAGGTCATTTTTTAAATGTAATCTTTCTGCTGCTATTATTGCAGCGTTCTTTCAAGTTCGTCAATTATACTGTCTTGTCGTTTACGGAGTCTGGAAAATGTATTGGAAGAAATCAAATAAGGAAGGTATACAGATTCATTCAGGATTCACTTACACCTTCTCATTAACCGTCTTGACAGAAGATGGTTTACTTTCATTGGTGGTTGAGATGTAAGTTTTTCTGTAATTGTCTTGAACGTGTATGTTGAAGTTTTATCACGTATTATGGTGTTTTCTTATTAGATTGTGTTTTGTTTGTAGTTTTTACAGTGCGGTCTAACTGGCCCTATGCCTAAAACTCGTTAGTCGTCTCTTACGATATTCCTGCCAGGTTACAGTGTTACTATTTTAAACTCTCCCTTTGAGCCCCAGAACAACACGGCCAATAAATGGTATCTATGAATTATAAGAAGAAGATGAACAAGAAGAAGAAGAAGAAGAAGAAGAAGAAGAAGAAAAAGAAGAAGAAGAAGAAGAAGCAAGAGAGAAAGAAGTAAAACATAATAAAAAGAAGATGGTGATGACGATGATAATGATGATGAATATTTAGAAGAAGAAGATTTAGTATCTGTTTGGCTTGGCTTCGTTCGTTCTCAATCTCCAGCTACGAAAGCCAATAAGGCTTAAGTAGCAGAATGTAGTCCAGAGAACGGAATGCGTTGTGTCGTAGTTTACAGCTTGACTATGCTATTTACACCTTTCGGTCCAACACATCCGACTTCAGCAAGCATTTTGAGTACCTTCTCCTTAGCCAGTCTGCCCTGCTGCAGCCTGTTATCCAGGATCACCGCGTGGAGGTGTAGAAGGGTCTTGGCAGCTCTGGTTCGCTGGTCCTGACGCTAGCAGTCAGCTATGGGTCGCTGACCACTGCAGCTCTTGCGCTGCTCAGCATCTTGATCCATTAATTATTATATGTTTACTAGCAATACCCACTCAGAATTCTGCTTACCAATTGAACTATACAACATGAAAGAAAGAACAGTAGTTTAGCATTTAAAGTATCTCTTCATTTCAGTTTCCCTCGTCTGCCTCACATACCTCTACAATCTCTCCCTCCCCCTTCCCCCCTCTATAATCAATTCATGCCTCATAATACTAAGTCAATTCTGTCTTTAATATAATATCCAACACATACATTTGAAGATGCAAGCAAAAACTTACATTTAATTTTCAGTATAGCAAAACTGTTTAAAGGAAGACGATCCGGTTACATTTTGAGTTTACAAGAATGCACGTTATCGCAAATTATTAAAGGTCCAATGAAATCAGTTGAGCTAACAGCAAGTGACGTGTCAAATGCCAAACTGAGACAATGCATTACTAAGTTACGTCAGTACTTCACAATGATGAAAATTCTTGAACATTATTTTTGAAAGTATTCCCCAATAATTAATAACATATTTAGCACCCGTAAGACAACAAATGTCTATAGACTGTTATCATTTAGACAAACCTATGAAATTATGTGGGTTGATATTTTACTTATGATACGTCTGAGTTTGCTGTTCACCTGTGTATGTATCAAGGTGTAACAATTAGGTGTGATTATGTACAAATGATGTGTGTACGCAAGTTGGAGCTATCTTCTTCTTCTTCTTCTTCTTCATCGTACGATGTTTACAGCGATATTTACGTTGCACTGTTTTATTTTGTTAAGCCTGTGGCTGAGTGCATCCTATTTCAACAGGCGTTTCTGCAGGGTTGCCCTCCTTAGCCTTTGGCTGTCCCCAGCCTAACTGCAAGGCAGCAGTTGTTTTTGGTCAGAGTTGTCTCTCTTAGGAAGTTGTCTTGCAGGACTATCGAGTCTTCCCTACTCGTGTCTATAGGGTTTGGCAATGATATGATGGACTATGTACTAGTTTGTACTATCCCGGAAGAGAGGCAGTCCAGTGTGACTGTGTCCCAGGATCGTCACGTCCTGCCAGAAACGTAGCCTATGCATGTGAGTGAGGTATCTCCCCTTTATTTTCTCGGCCCATCTGCAGTGATGGTACGCCTAGCATTCCCCGCCACCCGGGAGGTTGTCAAAATAGGGCAGGAGGTGCAATGTCCGCTGGACTGCATCTCTTCTGTCTCCATTTGGGATGACTGATAGCAGACAAAGGCAAAGAGCGAGGCAGGAGTGCATTTAACCAGGTGCATTTCTGCGGCTCGACCGGGCCGGGCTGAGACGCCAGCTCCAGCCATGTCGTAGCCTCCCATCACAGCGGTGCTGAGATTTAAGGCGGGATTCTTGCTTAGAGGCATTCGGCTGTAGTCCCTCAGATGGTAGCTTCGCACCATTGGCTTATTAGCCAAGCACGTGGACCAAATGTCAGCGACCTGTGATTCCTCTCGAAAGAGTGCATTTGACCAGGGGACAAGCCTGGTCATGGCACGTAGATGTTGTTCGCCTGGTGTGCGGATATCTCATGGTCAAGGGTTGAGTCTCAGCAGTTCGCAGTGAGGTAGCTGATCTACTGCTTAAGACACCCCGACCGAGAACTTAGTCTTTTACTAGTGGTTTCATACCTCATCGCCGTATGGGGTGAGTATCGCGCAGCTTCCCGCCTGCTTTGATCAGCGGACGGCAGAGATCTCTTTCTGCAGCTCAACCAGATCGGGCTAAGAAGCGAGCCCCAGGTCAAAACCATATCGTAGCCTCCCATCACCGTGGTGCGGAGATTTAAGGCGGGATTCCGGCTTAGAGGCGTTCGGCCGTCATCCCTCACATGGTAGCCTCGCGCCATTGGCTTATGGGCCTAGTATGTGGACAAATGTATGCGACTCTTCTCGAATTGAGCAGGATTACCGTAGCAACGCCCTGTCATTTGTAGGGTAAGACTGACCTGTCTTCCGAAGGTCTAATACCAGCACCTGTTCACTATTAGACCCAACGAATCAATAGAGAGCTTTTTTATATGTCAGTCATGACCAAGTGTCTGAAACCTGCAGTTTATGTAGGATTAAGCAGGATTATCGTTGCAGACGCTCTTTCATTAAGAGGGTAAAACTGACCTGTCTTACGTGGGTCTAATACCAGCACACGTTCCCTATTAGACCCAACGAAAGTGCTCTCAGTCTGTCAGTCATTTTATAGTGTTGGCGTGTTGAGTCAAATTAAGCCGCAGGCTCCACTCCTGGTGGTGCCCTTCCGTCAATTCCTTTAAGTTTCAGCTTTGCAACCATACTTGCCCCGGAACCCAAATACTTTCGTTCTTGATTAATGAAAACATTCTTGACAAATGCTTTCGCAGTAGCTCGTCTTGCGGCGATCCAAGAATTTCACCTCTAGCGCCGCAATACGAATGCCCCCGTTTGTCCCTGTTAATCATTACCTCCATTTCCGAAAACCAACAAAAATAGAACCGAGGTCCTATTCCATTATTCCATGCACCATTATTCAGGCAGCCGAGGCCTGCTTTGAACACTCTAATTTTTTCAAAGTAAATGCGCCGGCCACCCAGGACGCTCAGCGAAGAGCACCCGTGGGAGAGAGCCGGCAGACGGTAGGGCAGGAGACAACGGGCAGTGAACCGGCGCGAGCCGGACCGCCCGCCTGCGCCTGAGATCCAACTACAAGCTTTTTAACTGCAAAAACTTTAATATACGCTATTGGAGCTGGAATTACCGCGGCTGCTGGCACCAGACTTGCCCTCCAATAGATCCTCGTTAATGGGTTTACAGTGTACTCATTTCAATTACGGGGCCTCGAAAGAGTCCCGTATTGTTATTTTTCGTCACTGCCTCCCCTAGCCGGGAGTGGTTAAGTGCCGCGCCTGCTGCCTTCCTTGGATGTGGTAGCCGTTTCTCATGCTCCCTCTCCGGAATCGAACCCTGATTCCCCGTTACCCGTTACAAACATGGTTGGCATGTCACGTGCCATCGACATTTGATAGGGCAGACATTTGAAAGATGCGTCGCCGGCACATGAGGCCATGCGATCAGCACAAAGTTATCCAGAGTTACCAGTGGGGACGCCGCAACCCCGCGAGGGGAAACGACGATTGGTTTTGAACTAATAAAAGCGCTCTTTCCGCGAGGGTCGGAGCTTGGTAAGCATATATTAGCTCTAGAATTGCAACAGTTATCCAAGTATGATGGTGTCATCTACTAAGTAACCTCGACTGATTTAATGAGTCATTCGCGGTTTCACCGTGAGACAGTGTGAACATGCATGGCTTAATCTTTGAGACAAGCATATGACTACTGGCAGGATCAACCAGATATCTGTCGGAGACGTACGAAGCACACACACCGGTCGACGGAGGACAGCCGCAGGGACCGACTGACGGACGGACGGTTGTTCCCCCGTGCCTCAGTCCGTCGACCTAGGACCGCCTGCCATGGGCCTCTACACACACCAGGCGACCTACCGACCGGGCTTGCTCGGGGAGGGATGGCAGCGCTCTGTGCAGAACGGATCCCAACGGCCCCGGCGATGAATTTCACTGGGACTGGAGACAATTTTCGCCTGCCGGCCTGCCCTTCTCCCGAGGGTTGGTCGGGCTAGGACAGGGCCGTCAGGCTGTATTCCTGCTTTCCATTTGCCGGTCACAAGCTCTTTGCGAGAGTCTGACCACCAGCAAGACGAACTGTCGAGCTCTGCTATAAACCTTCGAAAAATCACCACCGACTGTCAACGTTTCTCGATACGGACCAGAGCAGCGCACCTCCGCGGAGGCCATGACATAACAAACCGCATCCAGATACCTATACGGGGAAAGGCGGGCGAGCGTTTTCGGCAAGCCCGCGCTATCGCTCCGTCTGGCGGGACTGAGATCGCTTTACGAACACTGGTTGAGATTGAATCGCTGCGGCGAGACAACTACCCTAGATGTTGGAGGTATCGATGTCATTGATTGATATCGCCAGTTTGTGGGCTTGTAGACAAGGTGTGACCTTGGTTCACAAACACAACGAAACAGATATTAATCACGCTCATAGCAGATATCAATCACGCTGCGCTTGTTTAGCAGATAAGAAGTCGTTTGCCTTTCATTTTATGACCACTTCTTGCAGTCGATACATCTGTAAATGGGTAGCTGGCAAATTCAGGTGACAATTTCTGAGCCCCATCTAGAGCTACGGAGTTCGTGCTCTGTGATCGGGACAATGAAAGGGACAAGTCACATAAGGGTGTCGACCAGGTGCATCGAAGTCGGCAATATAAAGCATTTTCCATTTTCTGTGAAATAATGCTGTCCCAAAATAATGGCAGTGTTTCCGTTAGAATTGAGTAGATATGAGGTGATGAGTGTGATCAAAGCTTATTGAAACTTTGATCACAAATAGAATCTTTCAGATCTGCCTTCAATGGAAGTTTCCAACTGTTAAACATTTTTTTTGCAATGTAGCGGCAGATTATACGACAAAAGGCCTGCTAAAGGCGCCATATCGTGTTTATTCAATACAGGTCTATTATTTTTCTCATCAGTTCCTTTAGAAATCTTTGAGAAATTGCCAATATTGCATCTCAGATCTAAAGAAGATAAATACGATTTTCGTTGGCTTGTTCTCTTTCTTTTCTTAACATCAGCACATTTTTGATCTCGTTGTTTCTGTGTTGTCTCATGCAGCAATTGTGTTTGAAAATATCAACGTCGGAATTGTGCTAATGTGTGTAGACAATGACCTTTGACTTGGCGTGGGCTTGAAAACGCGTTTCTTCTTTCATTATTAAGCCGATACTTGGTGAGATTTCGTGTACATGAACTTTGACCATCCGAGAATTTCAACAGAAGGTTTCATAAGCTCAGACTGCATCGGGCAATATTATTGGCAAATTGTGACATCGTGGACGGGGGCGCGAGTTTATATGTGGTGAGCTAGAAATAGTTTTACTTGTCTAGAGAACCAGCAGATAATTTAAACCTGGGTAGAAGCAGCGACCTTATGTAGTGACGTATTTTTCAACGTTTTAATCACGTGGGCACAAACCGTAATCTTGTGTAGCCTAGAATTTGTACACGTTTACACTACATGCGAATTTTGACACGTCCAAATATAGGTCATGTCGGTACAAACAGCGACCTTGTATAGCCACCAATTTTGACACGTCCAAATACAGGTCATGTCGGTACAAACAGCGACCTTGTATAGCCACTAATTTTCACACGTCCAAATACAGGTCATGTCGGTACAAACAGCGACCTTGTATAGCCACCAATTTTCACACGTCCAAATACAGGTCATGTCGGTACAAACAGCGACCTTGTATAGTCACCAATTTTCCCGTTCAAATATAGGTCACGTCGGTACAAACAGCGACCTTGTATAGCCACCAATTTTCACACGTCCAAATATAGGTCATGTCGGTACAAACAGCGACCTTGTATAGCCACCAATTTTCACACGTCCAAATACAGGTCATGTCGGTACAAACAGCGACCTTGTATAGCCACCAATTTTCACACGTCCAAATACAGGTCATGTCGGTACAAACAGCGACCTTGTATAGCCACCAATTTTGACACGTCCAAATACAGGTCATGTCGGTACAAACAGCGACCTTGTATAGCCACCAATTTTCACACGTCCAAATACAGGTCATGTCGGTACAAACAGCGACCTTGTATAGCCACCAATTTTCACACGTCCAAATACAGGTCATGTCGGTACAAACAGCGACCTTGTATAGTCACCAATTTTCCCGTTCAAATATAGGTCACGTCGGTACAAACAGCGACCTTGTATAGCCACCAATTTTCACACGTCCAAATATAGGTCATGTCGGTACAAACAGCGACCTTGTATAGCCACCAATTTTCACACGTCCAAATACAGGTCATGTCGGTACAAACAGCGACCTTGTATAGCCACCAATTTTCACACGTCCAAATACAGGTCATGTCGGTACAAACAGCGACCTTGTATAGCCACCAATTTTCACACGTCCAAATACAGGTCATGTCGGTACAAACAGCGACCTTGTATAGCCACCAATTTTCATACGTCCAAATATAGGTCATGTCGGTACAAACAGCGACGTTGTATAGCCACCAATTTTCACGTTCAAATAAAAGTTAGGAAAGAGTATCTTACTCCGAGGCTAGACAAATGGAACACTCTAAGTGGAATCTTACAACTACTCACAAATACTTACATATAGTACTATATGCATTGGACGAAAGGGCAGGGACCGACATATTGCTGGCTCATTAACCAACCAAACAAATAAATGTCATGTTGACACAAGCATGTGACCTTGCGTGGTCACGACTTTTAACGTTTAAGTCATGTTGACCCAAAAATGACCTTGTCAATTACATATACATATATTTAATGTTAGTTGACTAACACAAACCATTAAGGCGATATTATCAAACGATGTTGTCTAGATAATGTAACTTCCGCTGCATTTGGATACTGTTTGAGGAAGAAGCTGTGCTAGTCGTGAGACTCAATCTGGTACCGAACTATATAAATATACATTATGTGCGTTATGGCAGATAGCCAAATGTGTAAATTCATCCCCGTCTTTTGCCTTCAAGTATCATGTAAGACCAATGTTTTGTAGCTGGCCATCTCTCCATCTCATTGGTGGATGTACGAAGTGACGATTATTTGTGTAGGGCCACAATCACGCCCCTCCCCACTAACTTTGCATTTCACTGAGTCAATTAGTATGTCACATTCTCCTTTAATTTCGGTTTGAGAGTTGTTTTTTTAAAGCAATCGTACTATAACAGTCAAACCATCAGTGTGATGAAAGTGGGTACCTGCAATTCAGCGCGGTTGCGGCATTTGCTTATGTACCACCACTCGAATTGGGCAATGATGTCACAGCTCATCTTGTCTCTACTGCCTTTGTAAATTATTAATTGCCCCAACTATTAGCCCCTTATGAAATTCTCTCTATGGAGCAGTGTTGCTAATATATATATATGGAGAGGAAGACCAATGTCTGGTCAGGCAAAATATGCTGGCCAAGACCTACACCTCGGCTACCTAGTTACTCTCCCTGGAAATGGACTGTTTTCATTGCAACCTGCCTAACGAGGTGAGGGATCGACGCAATTCCCGTTGTAGTGAGTGACACGCATATTAAGCAAAGAAAAGCACAACCGCCTGGAGGACCCCGGTCTACCTTCATCAGCACACTCGGGATGTGAGGAAAGCTACTGTAACCGCGATTTAACGTCATTTTCAGGGTGCACAAAAGTGTAACCTACTCATTGTGGAGATTCAAACAACAACAATATATATATATATATATATATATATATATATATATATATATATATATATATATATATATATATATATATATATATATATAGACATAATATAATAAAATAAAATATAATATAATATAATATAATATAAAATAATATATTATAATATATACGAAGCGTGCTCATATGAAACAGAACCTAACTGCACCAAATGAACATATGTACGATACGCATGAAAACGTCACTTCTGATGTAAACAGCACATACCAACCGTCAAGTGTGCCAAATTTGATTGTTCTCCGACTCATAGTTTCATCAGCTGAACGTTGAAAACATGGCAGGTGTGATACGGAATCCGTCCAAAGTTGATCAGCGAGCAATGATTCGTTTTTTAACAGCTGAAGGATGTCGACCAGTTGACATTCATCGAAGAGATCAAGCAGTGTATGGCTTTGGCGACAATACATCCGAATGTTGGCAATGGCATCTACTGACGCAACAATGTACAGACCTGGTCTCGGAAGATCTATCTTTAAAAAGATCCTTCTTTAAACATTGTTGTCCAGTTCCTTCCTCATTGTTGTCTTCGACACACTTTTGTCACCATACACTGCAAGTATTCTGCAATGAATGTCATCTGGTCGACATCCTTCAGCTGTTAGAAACCGAATCATCGCTCGCTGATCAACTCTGGACGCATTCCGTCTCAAACCGACCATGTATTCGACGGTTTGCTGAGGTAACTATGAGTCGAGGGGATAATGAAATTTTGCAAACTTGACGGTTGGTGTGTTCTGTTACCATCAGAAGTGACGTCATCATGTGCATCGTACGTATGTTCACTTGGTGCAGTTAGGTCCGGTTTCATTTGAACACGCTTCGTATATATGGCGTGCGTGCGTTTGTTAGTGAAACCACGTCAGCAAGATAGCCAACTATTCACTCCCTCTCACACAAATCTCAGACCTAGTAAAGACAGGCATCTAGGGCTTCATCCACGAGAGGAATGTTTACTATGTGACTAACTTCATTTTATTACTCAGACAGAGAGCGTCACACGCAACCAGGATCAAATGCGTTAATTTAAATTGACAGTAAGCTCAATTTACACCATTCAGCAACCAAGATTATACTGACTTGATTTTACGGGAAATAGGTTTGGTTTTTTCGGGTTTTTTTTGGTCTGTATCAGATATCTCTAAACATATCCTTTTGATTGCACGGTGTCATCAATGTTGCTACTTTTTTTTTTGGTATGGTCTTGTTTTTTTAAATTTACGTTGGGCATTCTGTGTTTACTATCTGATCTCCGTCAAACGAAACAATACCGATTCTCCATTATATAATACTGTACCAATTCCTACGCCATTTCACAGCGAACGTCGGCTGCAATTGTTTTAATAGTATAATCTGCCATGTTTTTCTTTGCTCATTTGTTTATGCTTTCTTTCCACTTATAGCATCGTTTACCTCTTGCCCGTTTGCCCTACACCATAACGTCCAGTACTGTTTTTAGCAAAGTACTATGTATTTTGATATGGCTAAAATATCTTAATTGTCCGAATGTTTTGTTTAAATTAACATAAGTTATGTTGCCGTCGCTAATTTCTCAAAGTATTCCTGAATCATTTTATGTTCTTTTAATGATATATACATATTTCATAGGCATCAATTTTCTTCTGTAACTATTATCCACGTCTCTATGCCATAAATTACATACTGGATCCCTCTTTTTTTTAATGTCCGAGTAACTTGCATAGATGTCAATCGATATCTTATGTGTTGGTGAAAAAAAGATATCTCTATCCCCATTCTCTTTCAGATTTCTATTTCTCATCTCCCATTTTCAGTTTTTATATTTCCAAAAGCTCTTAAACTATTTCAGTACTTTACCATCTATTTGTATCTGTCGAATAGATTTCCAGTTTACTTTGTTAATTTTCAGTTTTCGATTACTCAATGTTAAAATCTAATCCTTATTGCTAGCTTGTTTTGTTTTTTTACTTAAATCACAAATTCATGTAGTTCGTCTTTACTTATCAACGTTATGCCCATTATCCTTTGTTGGCATACGTTAGCGACGGACTGGAGTCTTTGTTGGCATACGTTAGCGACGGACTGGAGTCTTTGTTGGCATACGCTAGCGACGGACTGGAGTCTTTGTTGGTATACGCTAGCGACGGACTGGAGTCTTTGTTGGCATACGTTAGCGACGGACTGGAGTCTTTGTTGGCATACGTTAGCGACGGACTGGAGTCTTTGTTGGCATACGCTAGCGACGGACTGGAGTCTTTGTTGGCATACGCTAGCGACGGACTTGAGTCTTTGTTGGCATACGCTAGCGACGGACTGGAGTCTTTGTTGGCATACGTTAGCGACAGACTGGAATCTTTTGCGGTATACGTTAGCGACGGACTGGAGTCTTTGTTGGCATACGTTAGCGACAGACTGGAATCTTTGTTGGCATACGTTAGCGACAGACTGGAATCTTTGTTGGCATACGTTAGCGACGGACTGGAATCTTTGTTGGCATATGTTAGCGACGGACTGGAATCTTTGTTGGCATACGTTAGCGACGGACTGGAATCTTTGTTGTATGGCAGTGGACGGCCTCCATGTTTTCCTACTTTACAGCACCACCGATTTGATACTGGTGTTGCCTTTTCTAACTTAAGTGTGAATTTTGAGTTCATCAAATCTTACATGTTGTTTAATATCAGGAATACAAGTATTGACTTTCCATTTCACGGTCCATAGGTTGCCACAGGAAAAATGCATGTTCTTAGGATCTTCAGTTTTAGTTATTTATTTATATTATGCCATATGTTCTGCATACTCTTTATCTTCTGCATTGCCATAGTTAGTTGTCTTCTTACTTTGTCGCCATTGTTGTTCAATATTGATCCCAGATATTCGGGATAACAAACGAAATGCTGATGGGGCTGGGCCAAACAGCGAAGAAGAAACTGCTATCGGTCCTGAACCAAAGCTGGAAAAGGGGAATTGTACCACAGGCATGGAAAGATGCAATACTGGTACCAGTACCAAAAACAGGAAAGGACAAAACAGATCCAAATGGATACAGGCCCATAAGCCTACTGAGCTGTGTCGGCAAGCTGATGGAACGGATGATAAACACCAGACTGACGTGGCATCTGGAAGAAAAACGAATACTAATTCCACAGCAAGCCGGCTTTAGACAGCACAGATCCACTGAGGACCAGGTCATCCTCATAGCCCAGGAGATAGAAGATGCCTACCAGGCACAGAAACACACAGTAGCTGTTTGGGTGGATCTGGAAAAGGCATTTGACAAAGTCTGGAAAGATGGACTTAGAGTAAGCTAAGAAGAAGTGATGTATGTGGGAAGATGTACAAGTGGATCAACCACTACCTCAAACAAAGAACGGCCAGAGTCCAAGTACAAGGGCAGATGAGCAAAAAGGTGACACTCGAGCAGGGAGTACCCCAAGGGGGAGTATTGTCACCCACACTCTTCCTGGTATATATAAACGATATTACAGAGAATATGCCAAGAAGAGTCCATAGCTCAATGTTTTCAGACGATCTGGCTATGTGGACCTCTGAAAAGAATCTCACCATAGCAAGAAATCGGATGCAGACGACCCTAACATCGCTGGAAGAGTGGGCGAATTCATGGCTGGTCAAAATAAACGAGGAGAAAACCACATGCACAATATTCTCGCTTTCATTAAAACCCCAAAGTACCAAATTAAGTCTAAATGGCAAAATCCTGCAGTCAAACGACAACCCAACCTATCTGGGAGTCACATTTGATCGGCGCATGACATGGAAAAGTCAGATTGAGAGAAACCGAATGAAAGCCAGAGAAAGAATGGCAATCATGAGGAAACTTGCTGGCACAAGCTGGGGAGCAGACGAAGGCATACTAAAGAAACTGTATACTGGAAGAGTGAGACCAGTTCTCGAGTATGGCATTGCGGCATGGACAACAGCAGCGAAGGCGAACTTCGATAAAGTTAACAAACTTCAAAACCAAGCCATGAGAATTATAACAGGTGGCATGAAGTCAACGCCAATTGTAGAACTTGAAAAGATTACAAAACTGCAATCCATGACCGATAGAAGAGACTGCAGAGCCCAGCTGCAGTCAGAGAAACTCCGAAGACTGACCGACCATCCGATGCACCAGAGACTAAACAATTTGGGAAATGGGAAACTAAAGCGGAGAAACTTTGCAGAAATAGCCAAAGCAAAGATGCACAAAGATCCCATAAACGCACTAACAACACCAAAACCCATCATTACTGTACGAAAACCTACCTGGAGGCAGGATATATTTCCAGAGGTGGTAGAAAATATACCAGGTATTGCAAACAAAAACTGCCAGACTGAAAAAGAAAGGCGAGATACTACCCTAAGCTTCATAACGAAAAGCTACCCAAGCATGGACTGGACCCATGCATACACCGACGGTTCTGTAACAAACACTACACAGAACGGAGGGGCAGGAGCATTCCTGAACCTACCAAATGGCAATAACACTGTCACTCGCTACTGGTAGGTACACAAGCAATTTCAGAGCGGAGGCAGAGGCACTGAGGGCGGCAGTGGAAGAAATGGTGACACACAGTGAAAATGAGAGCCATATAGTCCTGCTGACAGATGCTCTCGCCGTAGCCACAGCGCTAAAAAGCCAGAAAAACACTGAGCTTAATGACTTAAGAGCAGCACTCTGCAAACTGTGCCAGCAGTCCGCACCAAAAAGGGTAGTGGTACAGTGGGTTCCGTCACACTGCAACATCCAAGGCAACGAGGAGACAGACAGACTGGCAAAAGAAGGTGCAAGACTACCACAAACAGATACCAGTATGACGTACGAAGAGTCAAAACGGCTTATCAAAGCCAGATACATGACCAAATGGGAAACCGAACATACTGGTTACACCAAAAACGATGCCTATTACCAGTTGAACCGAAGAGAGCAGGTCGTTGTCTTCAGACTTCGCACTGGCCACAACAGACTGAGGTACCACCTATTCAACAAATTGAAGATAGGGTGTACCGACGAATGCCCGTGCGGTACTGGTAAAATGACCGCTGAACATCTGCTGCAGAACTGCCCGACATACGAGGATCAGAGAGAGCAGATGTGGCCATTTCCAGTGGAACTGCAAGACAAGCTCTATGGCAGTGGCGAGAGCCTCAGGATGACCGCCGCTTTTTTCGAAAAAAATAATGGTTACTGTCTGACTGCGTACGCAGAAGAAGAAGAAGAAGAAGAAGATCCCAGATATTGAAAATGTGAAACATTTTCAATCTCTTCGCTTGCTATCTCGATTTTAGGTTGGAGTTTAAGGTCTAGTGAATTTAATTTCTCTCATAAGTTTTAGTGACGCGACATAACACCGGTCATGGTTAGGTGGTTTGTTAATAGCAGAATAGCTAGATTCTAACAGGCTGCGGATCTACTTTGCCCTAGTGTTTAAGTTTATTAAGATGGGCTCGCTTAACTGTTAACCACCCTCCGCTGTACTTGTCCCAACCCAGCGAAGTAATAAGCTGCTCGAGACTCGCCTTATTGGCAAGAAATCCTTTTTCAGGCTACATCCAGCTTACGTCAGAGGTGGGTCCTGCACAGGGACATCTGCACCTGTAGAAGTACAGGTTGACTTACACTATGACTAAAGCATAGGTTTTAGTTCCTTTCAAAATCCCAACAACTGAGTTGGATACAGTGACAGAAAATGTGATAGAAGACAGCCCTAATGTACCCCAGATTTAATGTTGAATGACTATGTAAGTTTTCCCTCGTGTGCAACACTCTGCACTGCATGTACTCGTATGTCTGCTTTATTTAGCTGGTCCGCTAATGTATTATTCCGTCGTGCCTTATGAGTTTCCAGAGTGGATTCTCCAAGATGTCAAAGACTGTTTCGTTGTAACAGAGATGTTGTACTGACTTGAATTCCAATCCAATGGCGAATCTACAATTATGCGCAGTAGTTATCTGGTCTGCTTACTCGTCAATTAAATTGGTATTCACGTCCTGTTTTAGTCTTTTCAGCACAACCCTGTTGAATATTTTGAATGGCGCTGACAATAACATTAACGTTTACATTCTTGTAGATCTCCTTTCGTTGGTAGTTCAAACAGATTGCCTTTTCCCAAAGTCCATCACCAGTCACTTCTATCCCTTCTGAACCAGAGCCGGCATAATCGGCCCCTTTACGGCTATCATTAAATTATCATTATCTCAAAAGAAAAGAAAAATGGCATTCACTTAGTTCATTCACTTAATTTTTCTCAGGCCGAGGCTAAATTTGAAGCTAATGACTTTATTCCAGACAAACAAATCACACTTATTCTATACATTTATGTTCCACCTTACGAAGATGTAACATATTTAAACTTAAAATAATGTTCATGTTTTCATGTTTGTTTCTTTATATTTTCAATGGTGTTTAATTGTTGTTAAATTGTTGTTTATTTATGTTTTTATTCCTGTTTAATTATGTATTTACTTTTGTTTATTTATGTGATTACTCTTGTTTATTTATTGGTTTTTTGTGTGTTATTTTTGTTTTTATTTTTGTTTATTTATTTAGTATTTTTGTTTATTATATTTTTGTTTATTCATGTTAAATTCTTGATTATTTATGTTATTGTTCTTGTTTATTTGTGTTTTTATTTTGTTTGTTTATGTTTTTGATTTTGGTTATTTATGTTCTTAATCTTGTTTATTTGTGTTTTCCATTTTTTTTTCTGTATGTTTTTCTTTTTTGTTTATTTATATTTGTTTTTCTTGTTTATTAATTTTTTGTTTCTTTTTTTTATATATGTTTATTTAGCTTTCACACGAATTTTAAATTATATAAATTGCTTTTTAATTTTTTTAGGCTGCCAAATTACGTTTTCAAGCTTAAAGAAGATTTAATTAAGTTTCACAATAATATCTTTGATCTCTATATGTCCGTATAAGCTGTTTACCAAATCTTCTTATCAAAATTGAACACAACATAAATCCTCCTATCTGTACACAACATAAATCCTCCCATCTGTACACAACATAAATCCTCACATTTGTACAAAGTCTATATACGTGTACCAATACAACTTATATGATTTAACATATCTTCCAATTCAAAACAATTGGTCGAGCAGTTAAAATTCATGTATAGTAGTCTGGAGACACCATTTCGAACCCTGATAAGATCTATTTTATTGTATTGGCGAGAAAACAAAGTTTTTCCTGCACGGTGCTTAGAGCAATCAGAATTTATTCCTCAGTCCTACAAATTCGCGGCTGATTAGCACTGTGATAGAGCCCTCGATTTTACTGTTACCGTCGACCCATCTGTAAATTAGTACTTTTCTGGCAGCTATGGAAGAAAAAGGGCAGTCAGGAAGGGAACTGGTCAGCCTACCTCAATTCATCCCAGATGGCAGTGTCTGATATGAGACTACCTGTACCTTTAAAATCCACCACCCTCCTCCACCTCCCCAGGGGTGCACAAGCCTTGTGAAAAACACCACGATGATAGTATTACGAGGGGTGCTTTGAAAGTAATGCCTCCTGTTTTATTTTCTAATACCAAAACAGATTTGTTAAAATAGCACAATAACGCCATTTGATAGAGAAATGTCTTGCCAGCAAAAAACTATTTTTCAACATAGTCACCACCCTTGACTATACATTTTCTCCAACTATCAACAGAAGCATAAGTGCCGCGCTCGTAAAAATCTGCAACAGAGGAGGTGGCCTATTGTTTCCCAGCTGCTATGATGGCATCGTTGCTAGATCAAAGTTGCCCACGCGGTCCATGTGCCATTAGCCCAAACAGATGGACGTTAGAAGGGGCGAAATTCGGACTAAACGGTGGCTGTGGTAGAACAGTCCAGCCAAGTCTGCAAGGCAGGCAAAGGCCGCCGTCCATCGTAGACGATGATGGCATAATTTATTTTGCTAGCGCTATTTTTAGTAAGGATTAACTGCGCTACTTTTTATCCTCCCTCTCTCGGCTCGTGCTGCCCGACCTCAGTTGCAAGTCAAGGACAAGACGACTAAGGGCCGACTACCAGATGCAGGGGACTCCGCATCGAACACCCGTGAAAAAGACGGCGGAGTCCGGAGTCGAGCCCACACCACCTGATCACGAGGCCGACGGCTTAACCACTTCGCCACGGAATCCAAGATTGACAATGTGCTCAATGCGCCTCTTTAAATTATATTTTCCCGATCCACTGCCAGCCTCATTGTAAGCTTAAACATTTATATGGAACATCTTTCCTAAGGTCCATGACGAACATGCTAATCCTGAACCTAGCCATGGCGGACTCCTTGATCATGTTGTTTGGGCTGCCCGAGATTGTCATGTTCCTGATGAATAACGGATGGCAACTGGGGCAGGCAGCCTGCTCAGTGGACAGAACTGTGCTTGTGTGTGCTCTCTATTGCTCTGTGCTCACTTTGGTGGCTGTTTGCATTGAAAGGTAAGACGGTTGATTACGATGTGAATGTTCGTTCTTACTTGTGTATCCAAGTCGTAGGAGGGAGGTATGTCTGCATAAAAGGGGTGTCCATTCTGACACGGAGCATGTAGTCCCGTGTGGCAGTTAGTAAGGTTTAGTCTATCAAAGGTTCAAGATTTTGTGTGTGATATAGATGAGAATATGGGCCTTCCACACTGTGAAGGTGATGTTGTCAGAGGGGACATTTAGTGTGACGGAGGCGAGAATAGTACCCTGTCACACGAAGATGATGCTGTTAGAAGTAATTGTCAGTGTGTGACGGAGGTGAGAACAGGAACCTGCCACACTAAGAATATGCTGTCAGAGGTGACTGTCAGTGTGCCGGCGGCGAGAGTAGTACCCTGTCACACGAAGAATGTGCTGTCAGAAGTGACTTTCAGCGTGGGACATATATGTGAATATGACCCTATTACAGCGTAAAGATGCTATTATAATTGACTTCCTGTTTGTGACAGAGACGTGAATAGGATCATGTCACTCTAAGAACGTGCTGTTTCAAGTGACCTCATCTGTATGACAAAGAAGAAAATAGGACCCATCAACCCGACAAACATGATGAAACCGGTGACTGTCAGTGTGTGATAAAAACGAGAATAGAAAAATACCAAGAATAGTCAAGACAGACAGGTAAGGAAGTGTGTTCTTAGGACTAGCAACCTCACAAGCTAAACAAGATTGCTGCTGAAACCGAACGACAAACAAACGGACCCATGATTCCCTTAATAATTGTAGAGTAAACACAATCCAGAGCTGGACCTATGCTCTGCATCTGGAGTGATGTGATCATTATTGATGAGTGATGACTGTGATAAGGAGGATGATGGTGACGATACTAGGTCGTAAGATGCAACTAACAATGTAATCTTACCTCTGAATAGAAGATTATTATTCTATATCTCAAGTTAGTTACATAGACCAAAAACTGTTTGAGTGTGTAATTGTCTTTTTGGTATGAAAGACATCACTATTTATGATTCTCTATAAATTTATCTTTTTCTTCTTCGTCTTTCGTTCTCCAACTTTCGTTACCAAGCCCTAAAAAGGGTTTTGCAAGTAGCAGGATGTAGTCCGAAGAACGGAATGCATCGTGTCGTAGTTTACAGCGATATTTTCACCTTTGGGTCCGACACATCCGACTTCAGCCTGCCATTTTTTGGTACCGCGTTAGCTTTCTCTCTCCTTAGCCTATCTGCCTTGTTGCATCCAGTTATGAAGCATCACCTCGTGAAGGCGATGAAGGGTCTTGGCAGCTCTGTGTCGCTGAAACTGAAGCCAGCAGTCAGCTTTGGGTCGCTGGTCACCACAGATCATGCATTGCATATACAAGTAAAATATATACTTGTAGAGTAGCATAGCTAGATATTTCTTTCCTAGGCAAAACACACGTCTTCCTCAGTTGTTGTCAGGAGGATTGTGGTGCTTGTATCTGTTGTCCTAGGGGCATCATGACCACATGGGGGTGGGGGGGGGGGAGGGGGGAGAGAAATAGACGCATCTTTTGAGCTACCCTGAAAAGAGGCAGTCCAGTGTGTCAGTGTCTCAATATCGTCAAGTCTTGTCGGGAACTCAACACGCACATCCGGTTGGTTTTCTCATCATTTCTCAGTCTGTTTCGTCAATCCATCAGTAGTGGTGGTACGTATTGCATCCCCTATCACCTGGAACATCGTTACAAAGTTGGAGAGGTTCAATGTCCGCTTATCTGCGTTTTTTCATCAAAAATGAGAATAATTTATAAATAACAAATAGAAAAGAACAAGACAAGAATGCATTTAACCCATAGGTGAGTCTGAACGTCTGTAACCCAGAGCGTATGCCACTCACCAATGGGTTCTGCAGCTACACATGAAAGACTCCACCTGCTTTTGACCTGCTAGCCTTATTCCTCTCCAAGGACCTTCCGACTTGGGTAACACTGCCAGGAGTATCACATCCAGAAGCAAAGCTTCCCGGATTATCGTTACACGTCAGCTCTCCATGAATAATCTCGGCAAGCTAGTCTTACATGTGCACAGACCGGAAGAGGAAGTTACCTGCAGTTTTTAATTTAGTTCCTTGTTTTAACATAACTGTATTTTTGTCTTACACATCTCATGTGGGTTTGTTGGTTCTCTTTTTCTATATCTCTATTGAGTAACATATTAGCATGAGCGCTTGCTTTTTTTAATGTAGAAAAATGTACAGTTGTCCACATGGGTAAATCCAATATGGAACATATTACAGGATTGGAGTGATTAATATCAAACAGATATTGGAAAAGGACTTGGGGGTTATAATAGATCATACACGTAAGGTGGGTGATCAAGTCCATGTAGCAGTAAATAAATAGGCAAATTCAATGTTTAATGTATGATAAATAGGAATTTAAACAAATGAGCATGGAAGTGATAGTATAAAGCATTACTTAGACCTAGATTGGAGTCTTGTGTATATGTGTGGTAATTATCATAAAGACGACACACACATGCTTTAAAGGATACAATGTAAAGCGACAAAACTGAAAGCGGGATTCCAGAATTACAGTTACAAAGAAAGACTCAGAGAAACCGGTCTTTAGTATCTAGAACAGAGAAGACTTCGAGATGATTTAATATACGTTTATAAGATAATGAACGGAAAGGATAAATTAGACTGTAACAAGTTTTTTGTTTCAAAACTAGTCAAGTGGTGCTCACTTACCTCCACAAAAGAAGAACAAAGCTTAGACCAAGTACAATAAAGAATCTGCTACGGGCCGACCTTTAACTTTGCATACTCAATATTCATTTTAATTTCTTTATGTTATTTCTGTTGTTTCTGTTATGTTTTCTTTAATAATTTATCTGTACTGTACCTCATATTACTCGTGACGTGTTCAGCATCGGAGGATATTAGATTCCAGAAATCCTATATATACGGACGACACAATTGTCATACTTAGCTGAAAAACCTATTTAAATCAACCAAAAATCACGAGACCTAGAAACTATATTCTAAGACCAACGAATAAAACATGACAACAGACAAAGTCATTAATAAATCCATAATTACTATATTTCCGTGTCCGGCAACCTCACATAGTTTTCACCCCAAAAACCAACCACTGTCAGTGCTCTTTCATTTGCCACCATCAGCAGGTCCTCTACTGTACAGGACTCCTGCATCCCAGGTCATATAAGCAGGTGTTCCGTGTCCTGGGTGACCCCACATCCGCAGTATTCATCGTCTGCAAATCCCCACCTTTTCGGGTTAGACCCACATCTGGATACACCTGTTCTTAACCTGTTGAGAGATCTCCACATAGTATATGGCAAATGATGTCCTGGTGCAAATTCTAAATAAATCCACAATTACTATCAATAATGGGGGAATAGAAGATGTGAAATAATTTGAGTATTTAGGATTCACAATCAAAAACTCTAGGGCCTGTTCAGTAGAAATCAACCAAAGGTTTGTAATTGTCGCATCGAAATAAATACAGATGAAAAATGTGTTGACATGGCACAAGAGACAAGGCTAAGATCCGACAGATTATGACATGCGTTTTCCCTGGGCAACATTTGGGTGCGAGACATGTGCCTTAAATTAAACCATTTGATTATAAATATCATTTTTCGAAAAGAAGCGCTTCAGAAGGATAATGAAAAATGTTAGGACGGATACAATATCAAATATAAATATTTTGCAATAACGAGGAAAAGAAAAAACGCTGACTTAAAAATAACACCACAAGGACGAAGTTAGGTTATGTCGGTCATAGGAAAAGAAACAATGTCTTGAAGAGGCAGAAAGATAGGGAGGCAGACTGGCGTCTGGTCAGGCGCAACATACTGATCAGACATATTAGTCAGGGTCAGGCAAGACACTCACCTCGACTTCCTCGTAACCCACCACGGAAAATGACTGTTTTCATAGCAGCCTGACTAACAAGGTGATGGATCGATGTGATCCCTGTAGTAGTGAGTGGCACACAGATGAAGCCAAGCATAGCACAACCACCTGGTAGACCCCGGTTCACCTTCATCAGTACGTTAGGGATGTGAGGAAAGCTACTGCAACCCGCAACTTTACGTATTTTTCAGGGCGTACAAAAGAATAAACCTACTCCTGTGGGCTTTCGCAAATAACAACAACGAGACGCAGGAAGTAGCAGGTATGGTGTCTGTAAAAATGGGAAGAAATCGATCCAGAAGGTGATGGTTGGACGTTACTGAGAATTTGAAGATGTCCGTGTGTGAAGGGGGTCGTTTTGTCAGACATCGAGATGAGTTCAGGGCTGCTGTGAAGGATACTATGTTCTAGAAGGAATGTCCCACGGCATGGCAATGTAGCAAAACCCACTGTTTGCCCTGACCGTTATTCTAGCTTAGAACATTATCACACTCATCCACATAATTCATGACCATACTCAGTAAATGACATATCATACAGCAGGTGGCATATTGATTATATAATACTCATACCAGAAAAATAAGTAGTGAAATTACAAACACAATACAATACATATCATCTTAACTAAGTATTATATTATTATATATATGTTAATATACATATTAACTAAAGCGGAAATTTTAAGCATTAGCTCTTGATGGAATTCCCAACTATCTAAAACCCGGTTCTATTGCCTACTCACATCACACACTGCATCCTCAACCCACCTTATCAAAAACTTCCTCACTCAAATCCCCTCAGTCGGGCGATCTGAACCTACTTCGTTCGAAATGTCTCCTCCTTACAACACACGTTCAGATTGTCTATTAATACAAAACTCACACACCTACTTGAGCGATCCTGTTCTATCACTAACATTTATACAACCGTCTCTCAATCGCTCCTCTATCTAAGTCGGTGAGCTAAACATACTATCTATATTCAGTCTCTCTCGCTCTCATCTCTCTATCCAGCCTCCTCTCCATCCAGCCTTTCGAGCTAAACTTTGTCTCGAGTTATATACACTCAAGCAAAGTCAGAGCTTGACCAAAGGATCTCAGGGGATGGCTCTATTCAGTCTTATTGGAACGAAATATTTTGCACACCTGTCACTCATCTATCGCAGCAAGCTCCGCTGCCAATCCGTCTGTCAATCATTCTCCCCCTACCCAAATCGGAAAGCCAGTGGTCAGCTCCTGCCTGTCCACATTCTTTGCCCCAACTCTGTTCTCCTTTGTTGAGACGATGAGTGACCTTGACACGCATTCAGGTACCTTTGTTCTAAACTCTCTGCTCCGGCGGGAACTGTTACATTACCTCCCTAAACTACAGACCGAAACATAGATGGTAATTTTTTTTATGTGCCAAAGGACCACAATATTCGTCTCCACTATCCATAATGTAAAAACACTCCTGTTTACAACTTCACTCACATCGAACATTCATAAAAGACATGTCATTTGACACATAAAAACTTTTTGTAATTCATACATAATCAATACAAGCAGAATCAAAACACTGTGGCTGGTTGTTTTCACAACAGACAATAGTGAATATCGATGATTATCAAAACGGTGTGACGATAGTGTAGATGGATAGCATGTAATGTAAGGCTGGGTGGGTTGGGGGTGAATATGTTTATGATCTAAGAACTATATAAACAATATTGTAGCCAGGCATAACCCTGGATGGAAGGTTGTGCAACATGCCGAAGGGTATGGACGAATTATTCTTGGAGATCTTAGTTCGCTATGCGCTAATTCAAATTTGTTTTCAAATTACTATTTACATATTTCAGCCATTCCTTATGTGTGATATTCTTTATCTGCTGTCTAACGTGGCGCCCGCAGTCTGACCTTGAAACTAGCGTGGAAGGAGAGTAAATCAAGCGGAATAATATTATATTTTGTGTCTTTAGAACTGATGAGGGAAATTGTAAAGACGATACTGGATCTGAAATGTTAGAAGCCAAAGCAATATGTTTAGGCGTCGCTGCGATCTGGTGCCTGGGAATGTCGTGATCTGTTGTAATGAAATGATCAATCACGCTCTTGTGAATGTACACATGAGTGTATGTATTAGGAGTATTACAACTTTATAAGTAAATTGTACAAGGGAAAGGAAGGGGGAACTCAGTGATATCGAGGTAAGGTGTCCGCCTCGGGTGCCGGAGTTCCCGCAAATCGACCGATAAAAATTCCCCAGATCTCTTGGAAGTGAGATCGGACTCCCGTGTTCAGTGTCGAGCATGTTAAAAGTCTCTTAGCAGTTAGAAATCGAAAAGAGCAGACTTATCGGCTGCTGTCCGGACAAAAATTCAAATTAAAAATCTACCCAAATTATTTGTATCTTACCCCAGATGGTTTGTTAAAAGCAGTTATAAATGGCGTCTGCCTGACTGCGGGTCTACTTAGCTCTGGTGTTTGAGTATAATAAGATAGACTCGCACATCGGTTAAAAACCACTCTCTAAGAAACTGGTTATGTACATACTCTGTAGAGTCTTCTAAACCAGTATAAGGATAATGAGTTAAGTTAATTTAAGTTAGGTTAAGCTGTCTAAAGAGTGTATCTTCGTAAGTTTTAAGTTCTGCGATATCCAAATAATACAGAAACCCCAGCGGCAAAAGAATACAACATGGTTTGGCGCAGGCTTCCTGTAAGAACACACCTACTGTGCGGTCATATGCTTTATAAAGAGCGAAACTGATACAGAAAGCGCGCACATTAAAACAATATACCAATATAAGCATTTGGAACCTGCAAGTGCTAAGTAGAATTAATATTTAGGTTAATAATCAGCTTAAGAGACAAGTGCCGACTCCTCGCCAAGTGTTCATGAAAACGGTGAGTGGATGAGTTCCAGGCTGCATGTATTGAGGATGATGTTCTTTCGATTTGACCTAACTAGGTGAAGCATGGACCATGATGAAAAGTGTCGTTTCCCATCTTTAATGCTAATGGCCTGCTTGAAGAGCTGATGGGTGGTGATATCTCGACACCCGGACAAAAGCGATGGTTTAGTTAAGAAGTATGACTTTTTTTTCCAACATACAGAATAACAGTGACCCATAGATTGAATTATCATGCACAAAACTAAAGAAGCTATACTAAATATACATCGGTACATATTATAGCCAATACATTCAAACGTCAACTGTAGTGTGTTCACACTTATTCTCTATGTATATCAGCAAACATGACTAATTATATCCACACACATTACCAAATATATCCACAAAAATGAATAATGATATTCACACACATTACCAATTATATCCACAAAAATGACTTTCTATACTCACATACATTACCAAATTATATCCACAAAAATGACTTTCTATACTCACACACATTACCAAATTATATCCACAAAAATTACTAATTATATTCACACACATTACCAGTTATATCCACAAAAATGATTAATGATATTCTCATACATTACCAATTATATTTTTTTTAAAATTAATTATATTCACAAACATTACCAATTATTTCCACAAACATGACAAATTATATTCACACACATTATCAAATTATATCCACCAAAATTAATAATTATATTCACACACATTACCAATTATATCCACAAAAATGACTAATTATATTCACACACATTACCAATTATATTTAAAATATGAATAATTATATTAACACACGAAACCATCAACACACGAAACACCAAAATGAAGCCCATGGTAGAGAGCCTAAGAAAGGCAATAATGCAAGCCGCCACTGAAACCATCCCAAGAGGAGCTAGTAAAAACTATAAGCCCTACTGGAATGATGAGTTACAGAAAGTGGAAGATGCAGTAACAAATGCTAGGAACATGGCAGAACGAGAAAAATCCATGGAGGCAAACATCGCCCTCAAAGCCGCCGCGGCGAAGTACAAACACACTCTCAAGCAAACAGCAAGAGAAAGTTGGAAAAATAAAACGGAAAGTTTAAACCTGGACAAAGAAGGGAACAAGCTTTGGAAGCTAGTCAGAGCCATGAATGACGAAACCCCGTCAAATAAACAAATTACTATCAAGCAGGGCGAGAACTTGATCACAGGTAAAAAAGCCGCAAACGCCTTTGTCGATCACTATGCCAGAGCAAACCACATCGAGGTCCCTGTAGATAAGCATACAGACATTAGCGAAGAGCTAAAGGGACACGAAAACATAAATACGGCTCCTGAAGAGCACATGATGGCCAAACTAACAATGCGCGAAATGGAAGAGGCTATGAGAACACTAAAGAAAAGGAAATCTCCCGGAAAAGACGGGATAACAAACGAAATGCTGATGGGGCTGGGCCAAACAGCGAAGAAAAAACTACTATCAGTCCTGAACCAAAGCTGGAAAAGGGGTATTGTACCCCAGGCATGGAAAGATGCAATACTGGTACCAGTACCAAAAACAGGAAAGGACAAAACAGATCCAAATGGATACAGGCCCATACGCCTACTGAGCTGTGTCGGCAAGCTGATGGAACGGATGATAAACACCAGACTGATGTGGCATCTGGAAGAAAAACGAATACTAATTCCACAGCAAGCCGGCTTTAGACAGCACAGATCCACTGAGGACCAGGTCATCCTCATAGCCCAGGAGATAGAAGATGCCTACCAGGCTCAGAAACACACAGTAGCTGTTTGGGTGGATCTGGAAAAGGCATTTGACAAAGTCTGGAAGGATGGACTTAGAGTCAAGCTAAGAAGAAGTGATGTCTGTGGGAAGATGTACAAGTGGATCAACCACTACCTCAAACAAAGAACGGCCAGAGTCCAAGTACAAGGGCAGATGAGCAAAAAGGTGACACTCGAGCAGGGAGTACCCCAAGGGGGAGTATTGTCACCCACACTCTTCCTGGTATATATAAACGATATTACAGAGAATATACCAAGAAGAGTCCATAGCTCAATGTTTGCAGACGATCTGGCTATGTAGACCTCTGAAAAGAATCTCACCATAGCAAGAAATCGGATGCAGACGGCCCTAACATCGCTGGAAGAGTGGGCGAACTCATGGCTGGTCAAAATAAACGAGGAGAAAACCACGTGCACAATATTCTCGCTCTCATTAAAACCCCAAAGTACCAAATTAAGCCTAAATGGCAAAATCCTGCAGCCAAACGACAACCCAACCTATCTGGGAGTCACACTTGATCGGCGCATGACATGGAAAAGTCAGATTGAGAGAAACCGAATGAAAGCCAGAGAAAGAATGGCGATCATGAGGAAACTTGCTGGCACAAGCTGGGGAGCAGACGAAGGCATACTAAAGAAACTGTACACTGGAAGAGTGAGACCAGTTCTCGAGTATGGCATTGCGGCATGGACAACAGCAGCGAAGGCGAACTTCGATAAAGTTAACAAACTTCAAAACCAAGCCATGAGAATTATAACAGGTGGCATGAAGTCAACGCCAATTGTAGAACTTGAAAAGATTACAAAACTGCAATCCATGACCGACAGAAGAGACTGCAGAGCCCAGCTGCAGTCAGAGAAACTCCGAAGACTGACGGACCACCCAATGTACCAGAGACTAAACAATTTGGGAACTGGGAAACTAAAGCGGAGAAACTTTGCAGAAATAGCCAAAGCAAAGATGCACGAAGATCCCATAAACGCACTAACAACACCAAAACCCATCACTACTGTACGAAAACCTACTTGGAGGCAGGATATATTTCCAGAGGTGGTAGAAAATATACCAGGTATTGCAAACAAAAACTGCCAGACTGAAAAAGAAAGGAGAGACACTATCCTAAGCTTCATAACGAAAAGCTACCCAAGCATGGACTGGACCCATGCATACACCGACGGTTCTGTAACAAACACTACACAGAACGGAGGGGCAGGAGCATTCCTGAACCTACCAAATGGCAGAAAAATAACACTGTCATTCGCTACTGGTAAGTACACAAGCAATTTCAGAGCGGAGGCAGAGACACTGAGGGCGGCAGTGGAAGAAATGGTAACACACAGTGAAAATGAGAGCCATATAGTCCTGCTGACAGATGCTCTCGCCGTAGTCACAGCGCTAAAAAGCCAGAAAAACACTGAGCTTAATGACTTAAGAGCAGCACTCTGCAAACTGTGCCAGCAGTCCGCACCAAAAAGGGTAGTGGTACAGTGGGTTCCGTCACACTGCAACATCCAAGGCAACGAGGAGGCAGACAGACTGGCAAAAGAAGGTGCAAGGCTACCACAAACAGATACCAGCATGACGTACGAAGAGTCAAAACGGCTTATCAAAGCCAGGTACATGACCAAATGGGAAACCGAACATACTGGTTACACCAAAAACGATGCCTATTACCAGTTGAACCGAAGAGAGCAGGTCGTTGTCTTCAGACTTCGCACTGGCCACAACAGACTGAGGTACCACCTATTCAACAAATTGAAGATAGGGTGTACCGACGAATGCCCGTGCGGTACTGGTAAAATGACCACTGAACATCTGCTGCAGAACTGCCCGACATACGAGGATCAGAGAGAGCAGATGTGGCCATTGCCAGTGGAACTGCAAGACAAACTCTATGGTAGTGGCGAGAGTCTCAGGATGACCGCCGCTTTTTTCGAAAAAATAATGGTTACTGTCTGACTGTGTACGCAGAAGAAGAAGAAGATATTAACACACATCACAAATTATATCTAAAAAATTACTAATTATATTCACACACATTACCAATCATATAAAAAAAATTACTAATTATATATAAATATACAAATTCCATGAATTATATTCACAAAGATCAACTAATATACCAATAAACTTTACCAATAGTATCCAACAAAGGTCACTCTCTAAATTTACAAACATTACACATAATATTCCTCAATATCACCACTTATAAATATAGATATTAACCAATTATTCATTTATACAGACGTACCGAATTATGCATACATAAATCACCAATTGTACGTACAGACATCACCAATTGTACATACAGACATCCCCAATTGTACATACAGACAATACATATAGTACATACAGACAATACATAAAGTACATACAGACATCATAATTGTACATACAGACAATACATATAGTACATACAGACAATACATATAGTACATACAGACATCACCAATTTTACATACAGTCATGAGCAATGGTACATTTAGACATCAGCAGTTGTACTTTTAGACATCACCAATTGTACATACATATATCAGCAATTGTACATACAGATATCTACCAATTGTACATACAGGCATCACCAATTGTACATACATATATCACCAATTGTACATACATAGATCCCCAATTGTACATACAGACATCCCTAATTGTACATTTAGATATCACCAGTTGTACTTTTAGACATCACCAATTGTACATACAGACATCATCAATTGTACATACAGACATCACATATAGTACATACATACATCACCAAATCTACATACAGTTATCACCAATTATGTGAACAAAAACTATCAATTTCAATGTAACCAAAAAGGAGAGGAGGCTAACGCTAACGTCAGATTAAACAAACTGATCGAACTTGCTGGTCAGGGTCAGATTAAACAAACTGATCGGACTTGCTGGTCAGGGTCAGCTTAAACAAACTGATCGGACTTGCTGGTCAGGGTCAGATTAAACAAACTGATCGGACTTGCTGCTCAGGGTCAGATTAAACAAACTGATCGGACTTGCTGGTCAGGGTCAGATTAAACAAACTGATCGGACTTGCTGGTCAGGGTCAGATTAAACAAACTGATCGGACTTGCTGGTCAGGGTCAGATTAAATAAACTGATCGGACTTGCTGGTCAGGGTCAGATTAATCAAACTGATCGGACTTGCTGGTCAGGGTCAGATTAAACAAACTGATCAACACCTTCTCACTTCCATGCAGTTCTCCCTGGAAGCGGCCTGCTTTGTCGCTGTCTGGTTAACGAGTTGGGGGGTCGACTTGATCCCCGTAGTAGTGAGCGACATTCACAGCACAACTACCCGGAGGACCCCGGATTACCTTAATCAACACGCTCGGGTTGTAAGGAAAGCTACTGCAACTCGCCACTTAGCCCCCTATTGAGGATGCACAAAAGAACAAACTTACCCATTGTGCGCATTAAACAACAATGTAACCAAAAATGTCACTAATTATATCCCCAAGTTTTACCAATTATAAATATAAAAGACACTAATTGTCATAAGATGCGCCAATTATATACGCAGACTTCAATAATTATATGCCCAAACTTTACCAATTATATCAATTAACGCTTGCTAGAATTATTTCTGTTAATTATGTGTGCTTGGTAAAGAAAAGAAAAAATATCTGCAACACTGATAAAATGTCATAGAAGAAGATTGACAGTGCAGTATTACAGGTGTAAGATAAGAAGATTATCCAACTCATAATTCCCTCCCACCCCCACCCCCCCCCCTTTCCCACACCTTTTCCCGTTTCCTAACATCTTACGATTCACACAGTCCAGAAGAGTTCTTGGTGGTAGGGGTAGTTTTCAAGTTAAATAGAGTTCTTGGTGGTAGGGGTAGTTTTCAAGTTAAATAGAGTTCTCGGTAGTAGGAGTAGCTTTCAAGTTAAATAGAGTTCCTGGTGGAAGGAGTAGTTTTCATGTTAAATAGAGCTCTTGGTGGTAGGGGTAGTTTTCAAGTTAAATAGAGCTCTTGGTGGTAGGGGTAGTTTTCAAGTTAAATAGAGTTCTTGGTGGTAGGGGTAGTTTTCAAGTTAAATAGAGTTCTCGGTAGTAGGAGTAGCTTTCAAGTTAAATAGAGTTCCTGGTGGAAGGAGTAGTTTTCATGTTAAATAGAGCTCTTGGTGGTAGGGGTAGTTTTCAAGTTAAATAGAGCTCTTGGTGGTAGGGGTAGTTTTCAAGTTAAATAGAGCTCTTGAAACACTAAACTATTTATGTTAAAAAAGCAATAGCGTGAGAAACTCGTTTTCTAGGGGTCAAGAAGACAACGAAATAAGCAACAATAAACGTCACTAAATGGTATACCGAGTGATCCTGAGGTAAGATGGCCGCAGGTCGCAGGTTCGAAACACGGTGAAGACCGACTTTTTATCAAGTGGATCTTGTGGTAAAGAATTCCCCTGATCTCTGGGTAGTGATATCGGACTCCCGTGTATAGTGTCGAGCACGGTACAGATTCCTTCTCAGTTAGAAATTGAAAAGAGTTGGCCACTGCCTGGACAAAATTCAAAAATTCGCGTTAAAAATCTACCCAAATTATTTCTAGCTCCCCTCAGGCCTAGTAAGCCGCATGGATCTTCAAATACCAACTACGGATAGTCGATAGCCTTTGGCTACCTGGCAGCAGACATTACCATGCCTATTTTAAAATAAATATTCCAAGTATCAAGTCAAGTATCAATCATCATAATATGTTCATTCCATTTGGCTACTGCAACAATTGGCCTCCTTACAGGACCATACGTCCAACTCTTTCACACATGAATCGACGGCACAATTTCTTCATGCATGAAATACTAACTATGTTCAGACACATTTATCAACAAAAATAGCCACGCCATGTTCTATCATGTTCAGTTTTGGTTGCACGATTCTACAATAATAATAAATTTGTACAAAAATAAAGAAATGGAAAAGATAATAAATTGCTCTGGTTATTAACAACATTTATAAGAATGCATATTGCAAACAGACGTTTCCTCGATACTTTTGATCGCTTAAAGAGCAGGCGCAAAACGAGAATAGAATCCGAAAAATAGCGTCAGTCTGTATTGGAGCCATCTATTAAAAGACTTCCACAAAATTAAGGCACTTTTTCTATTCTCACTTCTACCCTGTTAACCTCTGTACACTTTTGATTGACCTTCGCCCACCTGGACTTGGTCAAACATACAACCTACCTATACTAAGACTTAGAGTTTTAGTTGTACATAATACATCATTTGTAGACATGAAGCTTCGTTTCATTATGTGAAACACCAGTTATAATATGTATTGTAAATTACAAGTCTCAAGTCAGTACAATTTAAACAGTATTAACGGTAAGTACAACATTCATTATATTTATACAATTTAATATGCAAAAATTGTACATATAATAATACAATGGATTTAATGAGTTTGAGACACCACCTAAATTTGGCACAATTATTATTTCCATCATTTAAGAGTCAACCAAAAAATTAGTTTCAAGAATTTATAAGACAAAACAATTATGTGGCTAAACTTTATGAGCCTGTTTACAAATCGTATCGTGTTAGCATAATTTCTTTAATTAATTGTTAATTGAATCCGATTTCAGATCTTTACTATTTCTTGGATGTCTTAAACTTTTGCAACAAATATTTACTGTGGCAATATTCTGAAAGAGACCTCTTAACTGCGACAATTTTAATAGGAATATGTGGCTTTTCATTTAGAAGTGAATCCTGACAGAGGTGACGTTGGCGTTTGGAGAAGTGGATAACGAAGTCACGACATGATTAAGGGTGAGTAGAAGTGTAGAGTAGATATAGGCATTAGGAGGTTTGTATTGGACAGTGATGGAGAACCTGCAATAACAGATGACGAAAAAGTCAATAAAGCCTATGGCATACCATGGGACACATTGAGTACTTCATTTGGCCTCAGTATCAGTGATATACTGTCGACGACGGCATTGCTATTTTTGATATATCAGATTAATTAAGCCTTTTAGCTTCATTGAGTTTGTGAACGATTTACATCCCTCTTTCCATTTCACACCTTCTTCTTCTTCTTCATCGTACGCTGTTTACAGCGATATTTACGTTGCACTGTTTTATTTTGTTAAGCCTGTGGCTCAGTGCATCCGATTTCAACAGTCGTTTCTGTAGGGATGCCCTCCTTAGCCTTTGGCTGTCCCCATCCTATATGCAAGGCAGCAGTTGTTTTTGTTCAGAGTTGTCACTCTTAGGGAAGTTGTCTTGCAGGACTAACGAGTCTTCTCCACTCGTGTCTATATGGTTTGGCAATGATATGAAATGATATGATGGACTATGTACTAGTTTGTACTATCCCGGAAGAGAGGCAGTCCAGTGTGACTGTGTCTCAGGATCATCACGTCCTGCCAGAAGCGTAGCATATGCATGTGAGTGAGGTATCTCTTTGCTCCCTTTATTTTCTCGGCTCATCTGCAGTGATGGAACGCCTAGCATTCCCCGCCACCTGGGACGTTGTCACAATAGGGCAGAGGTGCAATGTCCGCTGGACTGCATCTCTTCTGCGTCCATTGAGATGGCTGATAGCAGACAGAGGTAAAGAACGAGACAGGAGTGCATTTGACTAGGTGCATTTCTGCAGCTCGACCGGGCCGGGCTGAGACGACAGCCCCAGGTCCCAACCATATCGTGGTCTCCCATCACAGCGGTGCTGAGATTTAGGGCGGGATTCTGGCTTAGAGGCGTTCGGCCGTAGTCCTTCGGGTGGTAGCTTCACTCCATTGGCTTATCAGCCAAGCACATGGACCAAATGTCAGCGATCTGCGCTTCCTCTCGAAGGAGTGCATTTAACCAGGGGACAAGCCCAGTAATGGCACGGAGATGTTGTTCGCCTGGTGTGCGGACATATCTCATGATCAAGGGTTGCGTCTCAATAGTTCGCAGTGAGGTGGCTGCTCTACTGCTTACGACACCCCGACCGAGAACTAAGTCTTCTACTAGTGGTGTGACACCTCATCGCCGTATGGGGTGAATATCGGGCAGCTTTCCGCCCGCTTTGATCGGCAGACGACAGAGACCTATTTCTGCGGCTCGACAGGGTAGGGCTGGGACACGAGCCCCAGGTCCCAACCCTATCATAGCCTCCCATCACTGTGGTGCTGAGATTTAGGGCGGGATTCCGGCTTAGAGGCGTTCAGCCGTAATCCCTCTTATGGTAGCCTTACGCCGTTGGCTTATCAGCCTAGCACGTGGACCAAATGTCTGCGATTTGCGATTCCTCTCGAATTGAGCAGGACTACCGAAGCAACGCCCTGTCATTAGTAGGGTAAAACTGACATGTCTTCCGAGGGTCTAATACCAGCACCCGTTCACTATTAGACCCAACGAATCAATAGAGGGCTTTTTAGTCAGTCAATGACCAAGCGTCTGGAACCTGCCATTTCTGTAGGGTTAAGCAGGGTTACCGTAGCAGACGCTCTTTCATGTGGATATTTCACCTGACCTGTCTTCTGTTGGTCTAATACCAGCACACGTTCCCTATTAGACCCAACGAGAGTGCTCTCTGTCTGTAAGTCATTTTACAGTGTTGGCGTATTGAGTCAAATTAAGCCGCAGGCTCCACTCCTGGGGGTGCCCTTCCGTCAATTCCTTTATCGAACACTGGTAAGCAAGACAGTCAAGCCACCGAGAGCATAGCCCCAGATTTTCTAGGGTCTAATTCCAGCACCCGTTCCATATTAGACCCAACGAAAGTGCTCTCGGCCTGTAAATCATTTCAGTGTTGGCCGTGTTGAGTCAAATTAAGCCGCAGTCTCCACTCCTGGTGATGCCCTTCCGTCAATTCCTTTAAGTTTCAGCTTTGCAACCATACTTTCCCCGGAACCCATACAGTTTGGTTTCCCGGAAGCTGCCCGCAGAGTCATCGAAGCAACTCCTGCGGATCACTAGCCGGCATCGTTTATGGTCAGAACTACGACGGTATCTGATCGTCTTCGCGCCTCTGACTTTCGTTCTTGATTAATGAAAACATTCTCGACAAATGCTTTCGCAGCGGCTCGTCTTGCGGCGATCCACGAATTTCACCTCTAACGCCGCAATACGAATGCCCCCGTTTGTCCCTGTTAATCATTACCTCCAGTTCCAAAAACCACAAAAAGATAACCGAAGTCCTATTCCATTATTCCATGCACCATTATTCAGGCAGCCGAGGCCTGCTTTAAACACTCTAATTTTTTCAAAGTAAACGCGCCGGCCACCCGAGACGCTCAGAGAAGAGCACCTGCGGTAGAGAACCGGCAGACTGTAGGGCAGGAGACAACGGGCAGTGAACCGGTGCCAGCCGGACCACCCGCCTGCGCCTGAGATCCAACTTCGAGCTTTTTAACTGCAACAACTTTAATATACGCTATTGGAGCTGGAATTACCGAAGCTGCTGGCATCAGACTGGCCCTCCAATAGATCTTTGTTAAAGGGTTTAAAGTGTACTCATTCTAATTACGGGGCCCCGTATTGTTATTTTTCGTCACTACCTTCCCGTGCCTGGAGTGGGTAAGTTGAGCGCCTGCTGCCTTCCTTGGATGTGGTAGCCGTTTCTCATGCTCCCTCTCCGGAATCGAACCCTGATTCCCCGTTACCCGTTATAAACATGGTTGGCATGTCACGTACCATCGACATTTGATAGGACAGACATTTGAAAGATGTGTTGCCGGCACATGAGGCCATGCGATCAGCACAAAGTTATCCAGAGTCACCAGTGGAGACGCCGCAGCCCCGCGAGGGGAAACGACGATTGATTTTGAACTAATAAAAGCACTCTTTCCGCGAGGGTCGGAGTTTGGTAAGCATATATTAGCTCTAGAATTGCCACAGTCATCCAAGAAGAATCGTGTCATCTAAGGAACCTCGACTGATTTAATGAGCCATTCGCCGTTTCACAGTGAGACAGTGTGAACTTAGACATGCATGGCTTAATCTTTGAAACAAGCATATGACTACTGGCAGGATCAACCAGATATCTGGCGGAGACGTACGAACCACACACTGGTCGGCGGAGGACGGATGTGTAAAACGTCTCACTAGGACGGCCGTAGGGACCGACTGACGGACGGACGGTTTTTCCGTCCATCACTCCGTCGACCTAGGACCGCCTGACAGGGGCCAGTAGACACACCAGACGACCGACCGACCGTGCTCGCTCGGGAAGGGATGGCAGCTCTTAAGGGTAGGTCGGGCGAGGACAGGGCCTTCAGGCAGGACTCCTGCTTTCCATTTGCCGGTCACAAGCTCTTTGCGAGAGTCTGACCCCCAGCTAGACGAACTGTCGAGGTCTGCTGTTAGTCTTCGAAAAAGCACCACTGACTGTCAAATGTTCTCGTTACGGGCCACAGTAACGCACCGTTGCTAGCGGTACGACACCACAAATTTCGTCCCGTTACATCGCCGGGGAGAGACGGGCGAGCATTTTCGGCAAGCCCGCGCCATCGCTCCGTCTGGCGGGACTGAGATCGCTGTACGAATACTGGATGAGAGTCAATCGCGGCGGCAAGAGACCTACCCCAGATCATTTCACATCTGATCTGTTCTTCACTTATGTTAACTTTCTCGACATTTATTTCACCATCTGTCCGTTCGGCCTTTATATCAGTGACTACTGCAAACCAACTACTGACTTTCTATGTCCATTACACCACGAGGTTTAGTGTTCAGCCACTCTGACTGCCGTATCATTTCTGTCGTGCAGATTTTCCATCGTACATGCGTGTGGTAGATTTGGACATGTCATGAGGTGTTCTTGGTCCTGGACAGCACCGTGTTCCCAAGTATCATCGTCGCCTCATTCCCATCTTATCAGGCTTGTTTCTGAATCAGGTGACCCCAGATTGAAAGTCCACGTAAAGTTCTCCATATTGGATTTGGTAGGTGTGCTCCGGATGCGACTTGATACTGCAGCTGTATCTATGAGACCTGCTGTTTGTCGCGCCATTTTTAGATGGATGCTTTTCATGGCTTCCTTTGAGACGGTGTGTTTATTGTTGAAAATTCCATCTTGATTTAAGTCTCATTTTCTGCAATTGGTGTCCGCACATTATGTGTCTTGGATCGTTGGTCTGTTTGTCTTTCTCAACGTCTGCTGTTCTGCTGCAATAGGGAGGGGGAAGTTATTGGTCATTTGTATCAGTAGGTTTCTGTTTTAGTTTCCCAGTCAAGATCCGGTTGTTTCACTGATGGCAGTATCGATATGTATAGATCGTGTGCACATTTCCTTAACTGGTGCCACGTATTCCGCTGCGGAAAAAAAATCCAGGCCAAACCCAATATTTAGAGAATAGATGGTCCCGCACCCCTTATTGTTCCGAAAAGTGTGCGCGTGATGTTATTCCTCGCATACAACTACTACCTTAGACAACTTACTACCTTAGACAACTTACTAACTTTGACAAATTACTAACTTAGACAAATTACTAACTTCGACAGCTTACTAGCTTAGACAATTTACTAACTTAGACAACTTACGAACTTAGACAACTTACTAGCTTAGACAACCTACTAACTTAGACAACTTACAAATTAGACAACTTATTAACTTTGACAACTTACTAACTTAGACAACTTTCTACCTTAGACAACTTACTAACTTAGACAACTTATTAACTTAGACAACTTACTGATGCCCACAACTATCTCCTCTACACTTGTGATTGCTTTAAAAACCTGTCATTACACGCTTTCTTTATTCCAGATCCTCCTCTTCCGTCGTCCTTGTTAGTAGGACAAGGACTTCTTTCTCAAGACCCACGTTATGCTTGTCTTTTATCAGGAACGTCTCTACTCTGAGACCAGTTTCATCTCTAGCCTCCAGTGGGCTATTTCAATCTCCCGCACTGACTCCCTCTCTCCTACTTATGTTAACGGTCCTCCTTCTGGCTGTATGAAACTTGCCCTTACCTGCAAATCTTAAAGCCCTTCTGTCCGGGATATGTTATTCTTCCATCTCCATATCCTTCATTTCGATCATTCCCCTCTTAAGGTATTTCCAGATCCTCCCCTGTCACCTGCAAACGTAACACAACCTTAAGGGATTTGTTGGTTACTAGCCGTCCGTATGCACACCAGCAACCATAACTATGTAGTTACCCTGCGTTATAAGTAGCCAAATGGCATTGTTATTTGCCCATAGGTCATCCAAACACGCTCGGTTACCTTCACTAAAACAGAGTTCGCCACTTAGAGGCTTTCATTGGCTGGTCCGGCAATCTCATGTATTCTATCATTTTCGGAAGTGTGGTATGAAACACACCGGGAAGACGGGATTGAAACCACGTGCACGATTGTATAACACCTCACTGCCATGTATAACCATTATAGTTCCACAAACTACTTGAATCGTCCTGTGCACCAGAGAAATGTTGACGTCATTGCCATAGGCATCGTATCCTGCCCTTCTGATAATCGCCATCGATTCGCACTTCAGAACAGATTGATCTCCCGCTGCAGCCACACGCCATCAATATTTGCCATTTTTTTATCTAGTCTTTATCTCCTTTTACATATCCATATTCCCATCATTTCCTTTTCTTCTTTTCTTTAGTTAGGTGTTCAGTGTGCACCCATATCACCATCTCATGATGCACAATGAATATTGCGAATTTCAAGAGAAATTAACTAGTGATTAATTACTTTTGTGCATTGCAGAAGAAAACCTGTTCGATTTCTTTTGTAACTATTTTCGTTGTGAAACAAAATGCTACCCACAAAGACATTATAATACCAAGCACATCAAATACAATTTCAAAAGTCTATTGAGAAAAGATGTGATATTCAGTATTAACAAGATCATATTAAATCAACATATGTTCTTTCAGTTCAGTTCAGTTCATCCCGTAACCCATCAGGTCGTTGGGGCACACATGAAGACACTCCCAAAATCCCACACCATCCCTCTCTGTCTGTCGCCGCCTGTCGTATCTCACCGGGACGAAGGCCTGACCACTCAGTGATGTTGTCCACCCATCTCCTTGTTGGACGTCATCGCCCTCTCTGTCCCGGTACGGAACCAAAGAGTATCGAGTTGGTAATTCCATTGGACCTCGCGACGTGCCCGCACCAGGCCATCTTTCCTCTTTTGATAGCTGTGAAAATATCTTCAAAGGGACCATTAGCGTCTTCAACTCTCTGACGTATTTCTACGCTCGTGGCACGATCTTTATATGTAACATTTAGGAGTTTCATATAGCACCCCAATTCGATTGCATGTATTCTGCCCTGGATATCTGCTGTAATGGTCCAGGTCTCGAAGGTATACAGAAATATTGATAGCACCAAAGAGCGCATTGGTCTAACTTTTATGCCGAGGACGAGCCGCTTGTCTTGCCATATAGGTTTCAGCCGAGTCAGCGCCGCTGTTGTTTTTGCTATTCTTGCAATTACCTCTGGCTTCGATCACTCTTCACTGATCAATGATCCCAGATATTTGAAACGTTTTACCACCTTAAGTTCCTGCCCATTTGCCTATATTACAGATTTAAACCCTACTATGTGTTTCAACAAACATAATAATGGAGCTGGCAATATTGTTAGTACAAGTTTTATTATCAGAGAAAAAAAATTACAAAGCCCACAAAGCCATATTCAGAAGGAGACTGTCATTAAGGTACTGTGATTTTATAAATGTAAGAATTACTGGACGACCCGGTTGCTCCGAGACGGTTGGTCCTGACTTCACTTCCATTATTTTCTGTCTTGGTCTACGGTAGTCCAGTCTCCCGTCTGCAGCATCGTGGATTTTGTTTCTGAATTCGAGGATGTTGGATCAGCGCGTAGAGGGTCTCCCCCGTTGTCATTATCTATCTTGTAGGTACGAACCTACTTTCGCTGTGCTTCAACTGTTATCAGTTCTCCTAAGCAGGTGACCAGCCCAGCTGTGCTTCAACGGTCATCAGTTTTCCGAAGCAGGTGACCAGCCCAGCTGTGCTTTAACGGTCATCAGTTCTACAAAGTAGGTGACCAGTCCAGCTATGCTTTACCTTGTCTACGAGGGTAATTGCATCATTCACCAATGACATTTACCGTACGTCAGTGTTGTGCAGACCTTTCAAACGTTGGTTGTGGAGAGAGTAGCCGATTATATGTCTTTCGAGAATAATAGTAAGCACAGACATTGAAACATAAGTCTTTCGCGTTTTACTGTGACGAGACGTTTGGTGGAAAGATTGATGACATAAAATGACGTCTCAAAGATCTCGCGTCACAATTTGAATTGCTTTCAACTGCTATTGATGGTAGTTTTCTGCAGACATTTAATTTCGTCGAGAACACTAAACAACTGCGAGTGTCAAGAAATTTAGGAATACTTTCAATCCGCACATGGAGACTCCACCTTGTCCGCAAAGCTCGTTTGCTAATAGGGGATCTGGAATCGCTTTTGTGATTTGAAATATGAAATATATGTTTTTATGGACGTAGAAGGAAACCTTCTGATAAAGTTAGAAAACAAACTCTGACTTTTCTTGAAGACGTCATAACTCATCTTAATGAGCTGAGTGCAAAACTACAAACTCAAGAACACTTGCTTCGTGAACTGTAAAGTAAAGTAAAGTCATTTCAGAATAAACTTAAACTCTGGGAAAGTCAACTAAAGATAAGCAAAACGTTTACCTTCCCCACACCTGTAAACCACAACAACAAAAAATGATTTTAAATGCGCTTCATTTGCGAACGAGTTGAAGTAGTCCATTGAAGAATTCAACGCCAGTTTTCGTGATTGTCAAGCACAAAAAAAACTTACCAAATATTATCTTCTCCATTTTATGCTGACAATGGAAGAAGCTCCACTTTCTTTGCAAATGAAAGTATTTAAACTACAAGAGAACTCAGACGTGAAGACAATAATCAAGAATGTCTCACTAACTGACTGTTATCATAAATATTTCTCAGAGGACAAATTTCGAAACTCAAAAATATTTTTTGCTCGGAAGAGAAAAACGCTATTTTATAAAATCTTTTATAGAATGAAGCTCGTTAACTCTAAAATGAGAATGAGAATATTGAATTCATTTCTAGAAAATACATTGTGTTTTGCAACGTCAGTTATTCTCTAGAGCATTGATCACCTTGTGAAAGACATGACCTCTCAAATGTCCGATCGAATGCAGTTTGTTTCGTAAAACGAACTTGACAAAAATTATGTTCATTAAAATGAAGATTCAATAATAAATAGCTGTATTATAATAAAACGTACATTTTACTGCTCATAGCTTAAATATAGTTTTAAAGATTTCAAAAACAAGATTTTGGTGTAAAATAAATACCAGTATCTTTACATTTTAAAATAACTTCTTATGGTATAAACCGGTACATATTTTAAATTTGCTATCCGGCCCACTCTCTCGATGGAGTTGCATGTGCCTTCCATAAACTGTTCTCAAGTCACATTCTTGTTAACCTTGTTTGTATTTTTAGTCAATATCGGTATTACTTTTACTGATCAACTTCAATTCCACGATGATTATATAAACTGATCATCGGTTTTGGACTAAAAACTAATCATCAGTTAATGATTATAAATATCGATATTTAGTTAATGATTATAAAGACTGAACTTCAGTTAATAATTATAAAAATTCAGCTTCGTATGATGATTATTTAAACTGATTGTCAGTTATTAATTATAAAAACTGATCGTTTGTTGATGATTTTAAAAACTGTTTTAATAATGGCTTTAATAAAATTATCATCGGCTAGTGAGTATAATAAACATCGTGAGTTAATGATTATAAAAGCGTATCGTGAGTTAATGGTTAGTTAAAAGTATCGTGAGTTAGTCATTACGTCAATTGATTACTAGAAATTGATGATAAAAACTGATCTTCAGTTAAAGATGATGAGGATAACGACTACCAGAATCTAAAACGGATGCACTCCAACATCATTTCAACTCCAAAAGAATGATGTACACCATAATAATAGTACGCTAAGTAATGTTAAACAGAACCCGTATCACCACACTCCTGGTTGATCCATTTGCAATCAGTCTTTATTCAGCAGATATCGAAGTGTGTGAATTTCTAACTTCAGCTTCTGAATTCTAACTTCAGCTTCTGATTTCTAACGTCAGCTTCTGATTTCTAACTTCAGCTTCTGATTTATAACTTCAGCTTCTGATTTCTAACTTCAGCTTATGATTTCTAACTTCAGCTTCTGAATTCTAACTTCATCTTCTGATTTCTAACTTCAGCTTCTGAATTCTAACTTCAGATTCTGATTTCTAACTTCAGCTTATGATTTCTAACTTGAGCTTCTGATTTCTAAATTAAGCTTCTGATTTCTAACTCGAGCTTCTGATTTCTAACTTCAGCTTCTGCTTTCTAACGTCAGCTTCTGATCCCCCATTACAACTTGTTACTTACTCTTTACCTCATATATAACCTATTGCGTATTTATGGCTATTTGTCAAGCTCATTATCAATCAATCGTGTAATCAAAAACCTGAAGACTTCGTGTGGAGCATAGGATTGTATAAGTACACGCCAGGGTCTTCCTCTCATGAGCCATCCGAACCAGTACTGTTTACGCTGTGCCTGCAGCCTTGACATTGACATCCAGCTCCCTCGTCCATGAGTGTCTCGGTCGTTCGCTATTTCTTCTGCCCTGTGGATTCCAGAACAGAGACCGTCTTGTAATGTTGTCAACTGGTTTCCGTAATATGTGAACTATCCGGCCGCAACGGTTCCTCCGTATGCCATTCTCCACTGGTATGTGTCCCGTTCTTTCCAACAGTTCCACATACGTGATCTTAACGAACATCTTCCACACTTGTATTCTGCGAAGACAATCATTTACAAAAGTGTCTACCTTTCTCGTAGGTGACTTTGTTGGTCTCCATGTTTTAGTGCCATATAATAGGACGGACTTTGCGCTGGAGTTGATTTTTAACTTAGTTGTATTTTATTTATTTTGTGATTTCAGCGATATCCCCAATATTCTTCTCGTCTTCAGCTCTTAATAGAAGATATTTTGGTATTCTGCATAGTAGCAAAAGGCAAAGGCAAAGGCCGGCGTCCATTGTAGACGATGATGGCATAATTTATTTTACTAGCGCTATTTTTAGTAAGAAGTAAAATTATATATAATAAAATTATTTAATTAAAATTATATAATTAAAATTATAAGATCATTTTGTACATCCTAATATGTCTATATTGCTACTAGGCAGGCGATTCCTTGGCGAAGTGGTTAAGCCGTCGGCCGTCGTGATCAGGTGGTATGGGTTCGACTCCGGACTCGGCCGTCTTTTTCACGGGTTCTTGATGCGGAGTCCCCTGCATCTCGTAGTCACCCCCTAGTTGTCTTGTCCTTGACTTGCCACTGGGGTCGGGCGGCACGAGACGAGAGAGTGAGGATAAAAAGTAGCGCAGTTAATTCTTACTAAAAATAGCGCTGGTAAAATAAAGTATGCCCTCATCGTCTACAATGGACGGCGGCCTTTGTCTTTGCCTTTTTCTACTACGCAGAATACTAAAATATATTATATGTGGGGAATTACAGTTGCAAAAAGGGTCTCGGTGCCGGCCACTACTTCGGAACAAAGATGTTTGCATGGATAGTGTCTCTAACACTTCATCTCCCACAACAGTCTCTGCTGTGGGTATGGGAATACCGTCACCTTACCCACAGTTAAAAGAGGCGGATGTCCAAACACTTTTGACATTTGGCTTGTTACCAAGGAGACACACGTGCAAAAAAGTTGACAAACTTAGGTTTATTTTTCTTCTACCAGTACATAAATAACCTACGTTTTGACCACAGTAGCAAGAGACCTTTATTCCACAGTTTACGTCTTCCCGGTTAACCTAACAATGGAATGCACGTCTTATCAAATATTTTTAAAACATTTCCTCTACCTTTCTGTACTTTCGAAATTGCCACGACATTGTTGACGTTTTTCTCAAAAACAAATTCTTAACAATGAACAGAGAAACGAATATGCAAGACATATAGATAAATATATAGACAGACGGACGGACGGACGGACGCATGGATGGACAGACGGACAGACAGACTAGATAAACAGACAGACACAAAGATAGATACATATATATATATATATATATATAGCTTTTTTCCTTAGTTAATACAGACTGACACTCATATTATTGAAGAAGACATGCCAATTGTGGTCCGCTATTCCGATCTATCTTCCTGTTATAACAATGAACACACGTATCTGCTTTTTTCAATGCTGCAATCCTTTCTCCTTCTAAATCAAGTCGTTTAAACGTTTACCAGCCATATTATAGCCATGCACAGAGTTGAGGCACGAATGGCTTCAGTTATTGTCTGTAAACCGATGGTTTCAAATTCAAATCACTCTGAGAACTTTGTGAAGTTAATAGACTAAGAATGGCACGAAACGAAGTCAATTTAATAGACAAAGGATTAGATGAAGCCAAGTTAACAGAACAAGAACTGCATAAAGTCAAGTTAATAGATCAAAAATTGCATGAAGCCAAGTTAATAGACCAAGGATTGCAGGAAGCCAAGTTAATAGACTAAGGAACACTTTACGTCATGTTAATCGACCAGGCGTTACACGAAGTCAAGTTAATCAATCGCCAAGGAGGTCATAAACATAGCTTAAGAGACCAAGGTTTGCATGCATTCAAGTCAATAGATCAAACATTGCATTGTCAGGTTAGTTGATGTAGGACCTCATGAAAGTAATCTGGCCCTACAAGCTAAACCTTTTCTGTCTTCCAGCTGCTATATCAGCATTGAAACGTGCTAATTCCGTGCTCACCAGAGACGTCTTTCTTTCGGGACTACCATCCTTGGCGCTATGCAATATTTTCTACGTGCGTGAAGGTAAGGGTCTTGATTATATTTCATTTCGCGGTTCAGCTGAGATATGACGCCGTTACCTGCGTTTAAAATATATTTAAGTTAGGAAGATTACCGCTGTCGTCAAGCCCCCTCTCTCGTCCTGAACTAGCTTGGTCCAGTGGTAAGATGTAGTTGAGGCGACTGGACGTAGAACAGACTGCAGATTTTACCTACAAGGTTTATTCCCGAATGCCGTTCCGTTGTACAGATAAACTGCAAGGCAGCGAGAATGTGGCCATTGACACACTTATCAATGCTTGTCTATCCAGACAATACCTTCTCATTTACTATCAAAACCTCAATATAAAATATATATTTATATACACACATATAACACTATACCGTTATAAATTGGATAACATACACTTGTATATTTATAAAGTAAGGATAATTCAGCACTCTGAAAGCAATGGGCACTTCATGTGTTTGTTTGATTTTGATTCATGTCCTTCACAACAGTCGTCTGCCCACGATTCACTTCATTACTCAGTCATTGTTAACCAAGTAAGGACACCTGTCCACAGCAAAGTCAGCATTGGTAAAAGCAAATGTTGTTTTCTAAAAGGTGATGTTATTTGAACATCGACAAGTATTACGGAATTCGCATGGATGAATATTTATGACACAATCCGTAAGAAAACTTGCCACAAAACTCTAACAAAAAAGTAGCGTGTAAAGTTGTGTTTTTTTAATGGGTGATATTGCTTTTGGCAACATTTCGTGACCGACAGAAGACCATAGCAGCGTACATCGTTATCATATAACCATATATATTTTATTTATTTATTTATTTATTTTTTTGCTCGCGCCCGTTCGCTTTATTTCTATACTCCCCAAGGCGGTGTGCGTTGATATATGATTTTAATTTTGCGCCTGTTGGCCCAGTGCATCCGATTTGCGCATGCATTTTATGTAAGGGTCAGCTTCCACCTGCTTTTTCTTAGGGTTTGCTTCCCCGGGGTAACGACCAGTGTTGTGATGGAGATCGAACCCAGCACCTTCAGGCTGTGAGCCGAGTCACTTAACCACTTGCCCATGTCGTCCCTACACATACACCATTGAAAATCATAGAAGCACACAGAGATAGGTTAATAAACTGACGACAGCAAAGATAAAGATAAGTTAGTAAAGCAAGGACCACATGAAGATAAGTTAAACAACTAAAGGCCGCGTGAAGATTAAGTTAATAAACTAAACCCCACATAAAGATAAATTAATAAACTAAAGTTCACATTAAGATAAATTAATAAACTAAAGACCACATAAACATAAGTTAATAAACTAAAGACCATATAAAGATAAGTTAATAAACTAAAGACTACATAAAGATAAGTTAATAAACTAAAGACCATATAAAGATAAGTTAAACTAAAGACCACATAAAGATTGAGTTAATTAACTAAAGCCCACATAAAGATTGTTGATAAACTAAAGACCACATAAAGATAAGTTAATAAACTAAAGACCAAATAAAGATAAGTTAAACTAAAGACCACATAAAGATTGAGTTAATTAACTAAAGCCCACATAAAGATTGTTGATAAACTAAAGACCACATAAAGATAAGTTAATAAACTAAAGACCAAATAAAGATAAGTTAAACTAAAGACCACATAAAGATTGAGTTAATTAACTATAGCCCATATAAAGATTGTTAATAAACTAAAGACTACATTAAGATAAGTTAATAAACTAAAGACCACATAAAGATAAGTTAATAAACTAAAGACCATATAAAGATACGTTAAACTAAAGACCACATAAAGATTGAGTTAATTAACTAAAGCCCACATAAAGATTGTTAATAAACTAAAAACTACATTAAGATAAGTTAATAAACTAAAGACCACATAAAGATTGTTAATAAACTAAAGACCACATAAAGATTGAGTTAATTAACTAAAGCCCACATAAAGATTGTTAATAAACTAAAGACTACATTAAGATAAGTTAAACTAAAGCCCACATAAAGATTGTTAATAAACTAAAGACCACATAAAGATAAGTTAATAAACTAAAGACCATATAAAGATAAGTTAATAAACTAAAGACTACATAAAGATAAGTTAATAAACTAAAGACCATATAAAGATAAGTTAAACTAAAGACCACATAAAGATTGAGTTAATTAACTAAAGCCCACATAAAGATTGTTGATAAACTAAAGACCACATAAAGATAAGTTAATAAACTAAAGACCAAATAAAGATAAGTTAAACTAAAGACCACATAAAGATTGAGTTAATTAACTAAAGCCCACATAAAGATTGTTGATAAACTAAAGACCACATAAAGATAAGTTAATAAACTAAAGACCAAATAAAGATAAGTTAAACTAAAGACCACATAAAGATTGAGTTAATTAACTAAAGCCCATATAAAGATTGTTAATAAACTAAAGACTACATTAAGATAAGTTAATAAACTAAAGACCACATAAAGATAAGTTAATAAACTAAAGACCATATAAAGATACGTTAAACTAAAGACCACATAAAGATTGAGTTAATTAACTAAAGCCCACATAAAGATTGTTAATAAACTAAAAACTACATTAAGATAAGTTAATTAACTAAAGCCCACATAAAGATTGTTAATAAACTAAAGACTACATTAAGATAAGTTAAACTAAAGCCCACATAAAGATTGTTAATAAACTAAAGACTACATTAAGATAAGTTATGAAAGGATTACGTGAAGATGTTAATAGCTCAAGAATCGCATAGGTTGTGTAAAGATAATTTCGAAATCTGGACGGCCGCACGACAGTGAAACTTGATGCTAACTCTCGATAACGGTTGTATCACAACGTGTTCTGTGTCTTTCCCTTGTGCAACTTGTTCATAATTTTGTGTTTTAATATCAACCGTTCTACCTTAAACCCACTATTACTCTTCTGTTTCTTCAATGTTATAACTGTTTCTCATTTGGAGCAACTGAAATTAAGTTTACACATTTCAATACCACTATCATATTATCTATTATCACACGTCCCGAGTGGTCCGCTTGGGTATTTGTGTATGACAAAGACAAGAATAGCACCACTGCCACACAGAGAGCATATCGTTAGATGCGGCTTACTGTGAGACGTGGCATAACACCGGCCATAGTTAGGTGATTAGTTTACAGCAGAATAGACGGCGCCTAACAGGCTGCGGGTCTCTTGGAGTCTACTAATATAGATTCCCACATCGGTTAACCACCTTCGTCGTCTTTTGTTCCAACGCAGCCAAGTAATAAGCTGCTCTAGTCTATGCTTCCAAGCAGGAAATCCTCCTCCCGACTACATTCAGCTTATTCCAGAGCTGGAACCGGCACATGGGCATCTGCCCTTGTATAAGTACAGGTAAACTAAAAACCAATAATTATTACACGTAATGAAGCTCTTATTTTACAGGTGATGTGACACGTGAGTTGTGATTCTAAGTTCTCTGTTGTAAATTATTTGCAGAAATAAAAATGTACGCCTGCGATAAAATGCAATAGAATAAGTATAATGTTCGCTCAAGTATCAGTATCCTTCGCGTCGATCGACCACTATCATGGTCACGTACTACAGCAAAAATAGGAGACTCCAAGTTACAAATATCATTGAACTCCAAATATCAGGTGATGAAGCACTGGCGCCTTGTGGTTTCGGGGTCAGTGTGTCTACCGATGTTCTTGCGGACTCCTTAGGCGAAGTTGAGCACTAACCTGTCTTTGGAAGTGGGCCGTGAGGATTAAAGGTATCATTCAGCGTGTGTGCAATGTTGGGCATGGGGCTAAATGGACAGCGCCATATCTCTCCCGTACGATATGTTAGTCTATTATTGGCCCATGTGTCGTCAACAAACAGGGTGAAGGGTCCCTTTCTCGTGAAGTTCAGACATGCGCACTTACTCGCGGCCTGTTACGATCTCATTATTATTCAATACGGATACATACAACAAAAAATTGTGGCATCGATGGTTAACTTTAGCAAAGTAGACAAGGGCGTTGGGGAAGGGAGTACCAACGACTTTAATATTAATTATTACGTCATTTGTACATAAAGGGCAACACAGCTAGAGATTAGGCAAAGAAAGTGGCTACATATAGATCATATTCTTGTAAGAAAATTCTACAGTATAGTAAATATGTGCTCTAATGGCTACAACGATGAAAAAAGAAAAGAGAGTAGAGGCAAAAATATCAAAATTATAGGAAGACAATAAAGCCGAGGTAACTTGGGGATTTATTGACTCATTTCAAACATTCGTCCCGATAAATTAATCGGTGTAAAGTTGCACACAGGAGCGTATTGCCTGCATTCATTGCTTTCATGAAATGCTAAATTACATAAAGAGGTTATAAAAAATATATATGCCAATTTGTTTCTCAGAAATATTCACGGGTCACCCTAAAATATCTATATTATGTCATTTATTAAGAGCCCGTGGTTATATACATGAGCGTTTTTTCAGACGGATTTATGGACATGGTCGTATCAAAAGAAGTGGTTTATTTTATTACTTGCGTATTATCAATGATTTTTCATTTCTTAATAACAAGTATGAATATGTCTTGAACAACAGTTATTTCGAAATTTATGGTCAACACTAAAGGATATCTGGGGACCGCGTGGGCTAGTGGTTAAGTGATACGGCTCATAAACAGGAGGTGCTGGGCTCGATCCCCATCATAGCACCGACCGTTACAACGGGGAAGCAAACCTTTAGAAAATGCAGGAGGAAGCAGACCCTTACATAAAAAATGAATGCTGAAGTCGGATGCACTGGGCCGACAGGCGCAAAATAAAAACCACAGTGCAACGCACACCGTCTTGGGGATTAGAGAAATAAGACGAACGCAAAAAAAATTATATCTCATAATAAATATGAATTTGTCTTGAACAACAGTTATTTCGAAATTTATGGTCAACACTACCCGAAGATCACCGGGTCGTGGTACAGTTGTTTAAATATCCACCGATCCGCATGGATTTTCAACGACCAAAACACCAGGAAGGAAATTGATTACATCCTGGTGAGAAGTCTCGACCGAACTGACCTCCTGCCCCGTTCTTCGAGATCCCCAGCTAACACTGATCACCGCCTGCTGACAGTGATGTTCTCCATTAGTCCATATGCATATTTTAAACCAGCGCAGCCCAACAAAATTAATATCCAGCTTCTCAAACCGAGACTCAGACCCGAGTACTGCCGAGAACTACCTCGAAGCTGTCAGGTGTCACCTCGCCGTTGCGCACCCCTCTCAGATGACCCGGAGGCAGCATGTTCTACCATAAAAGATGTCATACGTGATGCGGCTAAGGGATCACAACATCTCAAACGTCAACCGTGGCTCTCTGACATCACCTACAACATAATACTTCAAAAAACACAGACGGCAACTCAGCCGTTTCAGCGCGGCGGCAAGAGTCGTCAGGGAACGTTTCTTCAGTGACGTTGTTGATTCGGTCGAAGTTGGTCTCAAATATAACGACCTCGGGCCTGCCTACAAGACAATAACGTTTCTTCGCACTGGGTAAGAAGAAGGCCCACGACAATGTTGAGTTTGGGAACAAGTCTGATGGCTCACCATGTGAGCGTCCCGCAGATGAAGCTCAGGATATCACAACCGACCCCGGTCTTCGTTCATTAGCACGCTCGGGATCTGTGGAAAGCTATTACAACCAGCAACTTAACGCACTTTTAAGGCCGCACACAAGATTGAACTTACTCATTGTGGTCATTAAATAACAACCTATGCATATGTGTGTGTATGTGTATGTGTGTGTAGGGGTTTGGGGGGGGGGGGGGGTGGTGTGTGTGTGAGTACACATAAAAAGAGAGACTGAACGAGAAATAAGAGGGAGGTGGTGGAAATATGGATAGACATATACTCGTAAATAGAACCAGGTAACGATATAAACTAAGTTTTTGACCTGAGGATTGCGTCTTCCCATAAGGGAGGTTAACCAATGTATTATCACACCTGGTGCGGACTATAACATTAACACGAAGGATGCACGGCGGACAGAAATATCAAAGTTACTTGTTTTTAGAGCCCAACATAACACGTGCTTTTAAGGTAATGAGCAAAATGTCTAGTTACAAAGTGACGGGGGAAACCACTATAATAAGCGTCGACAATACTTCTTCCTGGAACCGGACATAGTATGTTACATTCCCAGACAGGATTTAGTGTTTGTCAACCAATGCCTTCTTTCTATTAGTGATCAGGCTTACGTGAGCGCGTCAGCTTTCAGATGAATGGCTGTGTGTGAGTGTCATTAGAACATTCTGGACAAATAAATTGCCGAGTCGACTGGAACTTCAATAGTAGAGGATGAGCACTTTGAAACATGACCTACCTTGTTATTATTTTGAGGTTATGTCACTTGAACATAGTGGTGCTAAAATCTGAAATAAGGATATTTGTCGACAAAACAACGGATTCATAAAAGACATTTTGGAATCAGCAATCGCATTAGAAAATGTATCATATTCTTTTTCTTCGTTTCCTTTTCAGTGAAGTATGAATTATGTACCACTTTTGACTGATTTCATGAAGCTGAGTTGTGCGGTTACATTAATGAGTCGCTTAGGCACGAGGCACGAATTACAATTTAGAGGTCATCTGGGTTAGGGCCTGTTGGAAGTAAAATATAACGCTGATCAGCAGTATTCTATTTCTCGATGCTCTTCCTGAAAAGAAAGTTTGTGACGTTGGGTGAATATTTTACACAGATGCTGCAATATCTGCCCTTTTCGGTCCGACACATCCGGTTTTAGCACTTTATTTTTTGGTCCGGGTTTTGCCTTCCCTCTTCGATCCATATTTCTCAGTCAGGCTGCATGGTTGCAGTCAGTTTCCAGAACCGCCACTTGGAGGCGAAATATGGGTTTGGTCAGCTATGAGTCACTGCTTCTGCAAGTAACCAGTTGTGAGTCCCTAGCTGCTGTCAGCTCCTTCAATGATCTTCTTCTACCCCGATCAGCAAAGTTAAACAATCAATCAAAGCCAGTCGCCCTTTCCTGTGCACAGACCATTGACAGAATCCCGACAGCATTCACGGTCCTTGGCTGTTCTTTCTGTTTCTCTAAATGTGATCATTCTTCTTCTTCTTCTTCTTCTTCTTCTTCTTCGTACGCAGTCAGACAGTAACCATTATTTTTTCGACAAAAGCGGCGGTCATCCTGAGGCTATCGCCACTGCCATAGAGCTTGTCTTGCAGTTCCACTGGTGATGGCCACATCTGCTCTCTCTGATCCTCGTATGTCGGGCAGTTCTGCAGCAGATGTTCAGCGGTCATTTTACCAGTACCGCACGGGCATTCGTCGGTACCACATATCTTCAGTTTGTTGAATAGGTGGTACCTCATTCTATTGTGGCCAGTGCGAAGTCTGAAGACAACGACCTGCTCTCTTCGGTTCAACTGGTAATAGGCATCGTTTTTGGTGTAACCAGTATGTTCGGTTTCCCATTTGGTCATGTATCTGGCTTTGATAAGCCGTTTTGACTCTTCGTACGTCATACTAGTATCTGTTTGTGGTAGTCTTGCACCTTCTTTTGCCAGTCTGTCTGCCTCCTCGTTGCCTTGGATGTTGCAGTGTGATGGGACCCACTGTACCACTACCCTTTTTGGTGCGGACTGCTGGCACAGTTTGCAGAGTGCTGCTCTTAAGTCATTAAGCTCAGTGTTTTTCTGGCTTTTTAGCGCTGTGACTACGGCGAGAGCATCTGTAAGCAGGACTATATGGCTTTCATTTTCATTGTGTGTCACCATTTCTTCCACTGCCGCCCTCAGTGCCTCTGCCTCCGCTCTGAAATTGCTTGTGTACTTACCAGTAGCGAATGACAGTGTTATTTGTCTGCCATTTGGTAGGTTCAGGAATGCTCCTGCCCCTCCGTTCTGTGTAGTGTTTGTTACAGAACCGTCGGTGTATGCATGGGTCCAGTCCATGCTTGGGTAGCTTTTCGATATGAAGCTTAGGGTAGTATCTCTCCTTTCTTTTTCAGTCTGGCAGTTTTTGTTTCCAATACCTGGTATATTTTCTACCACCTCTGGAAATATATCCTGCCTCCAGGTAGGTTTTCGTACAGTAGTGATGGGTTTTGGTGTTGTTAGTGCGTTTATGGGATCTTCGTGCATCTTTGCTTTGGCTATTTCTGCAAAGTTTCTCCGCTTTAGTTTCCCATTTCCCAAATTGTTTAGTCTCTGGTGCATTGGATGGTCAGTCAGTCTTCGGAGTTTCTCTGACTGCAGCTGGACTCTGCAGTCTCTTCTATCGGTCATGGATTGCAGTTTTGTAATCTTTTCAAGTTCTACAATTGGCGTTGACTTCATGCCTCCTGTTATAACTCTCATGGCTTGGTTTTAGAAGTTTGCTAACTTTATCGAAGTTCGCCTTTGCTGCTGTTGTCCATGCCGCAATGCCATACTCGAGAACTGGTCTCACTCTTCCAGTGTACATTTTCTTTAGTATGCCTTCGTCTGCTCCCCAGCTTGTGCCAGCAAGTTTCCTCATGATTGCCATTCTTTCTCTGGCTCTCATTCGGTTTCTCCCAATCTGGCTTTTCCATGTGATCATTCAAACTTAGTTCCTTCTAACATGCTCTTCTACTACTACTACTACTACTACTACTACTAATACTACTACTACTACTACTACTACTACTACTACTACTATTACTACTACTACTACTACAACTGCTGCTGCTGCTGCTGCTGCTGCTGCTGCTACTACTACTACTACTACTACTCAGTCTTTCTCTCGGTCTCTCTCTATCACTCTTTCTCTGTCTCTCCCCCTCTCTCTCACTTTCTCTCTGTCCTCTGAGGATTCCTTGAAAGAACCTGTCTGGATATGTTGAAACGTGCCACGAAGATATGTTATATCCAGTCACAATTTCTTCACTTAATCTGTTATTCCAGTGGCTGTTGTTGACTCCTTTCCCCATTGGTCTTCATTCCTAATCCCGTTTATTTCACTTTATGCATATTATCTTCCTTGGGCATTTGTTAACCAAGGACTGCAGTCTTTGTTGTATGTCCTTGGTCGTTCTCCATGTCTCCACTCCATTCACCAGCACCATTTGTCACTACCGTTGAACATTCTTCTTCTTCTGCGTTCATTCTCAATCTCCCGATACCAACCCCTAAATAGGGCTTTGCAAATAGCAGGATGTTGTCCGAGAACGGAATGCGTTGTGTCGCTAATTTACAGCTTGGCTGTGATATTTGCACCTTTCGGTCCGACACATCCGTCTACCGCGTAGTTGAACATTCTAACTTTGGTGAGAATCTTGATTTCTCTGCATCCCCACCTGTTGTTTAGTGTCATGAATGCTTCTATTGCCTTTCCAATTCCGAACCTTACATCTACATCTGTACTTCCTGATATATCAATTGTGCTGCCCAAATAGGAAAAGATATCCATCAATTTTGACATATTCAGTATCAGGTATATGAATTTCTCTGGTATACCACAGTGTCTCAACAAATGACTTATCTAACTGTGCTGGTCTCAACTCTATGGCAACTGATAAAACTAGCACAGTGACAAGTGACAATGGTTGTGACCAGCACAGGGACAGGATGCATTTTTTGATATCATCACTATGAAAAGAGGCAACAGATATTCGGGGTATGTATGCAAGAACATAAAGCATTTTACACAATGAAAGAGGTCTGCGTTGTCTCGAAAGATAAACAATGGTCTAGCTTAAAGGAAATCTTCGATAAAATGTAAATACATCAGTAATATCTTTAAAAAATTTGAAACACAATCAGAATAAAAGGTGTGAATTGAATAACAGAAATGAAGAACATAATTATACAATCCAGGATCAAGTAGTGGTTCGCGACCCATGACTGCTAGCGTCAGGGCCAGCGAATCAGATCTGCCAAGACCCTTCTACACCTCCACGAGGTGATCCTGTATAACAGGCTGCAGCAGGGCAGACTTGATAAGGAGAAGGAATCGAAGAGGGAATGCTAACCCGGTATTAAAAAAATGATTGCTGAAGTCGGATGTGTTGGACCGAAAGGTACAAATATTGCAGTCAAGCTGTAAGCTACGACACAACCCATTTCGTTCTCTGGACTACATTCTGCTACTTAAGCCCTTTCAGGGTCTGGTAGCGGGAGATTGAGAACGAACGAAGCCAAGCCAAACCAATCCGCAGCTGAAAAGTGAAGCCTATACAAATTAATTGGTGAATGAAGATCCAGTATTTTACTCTAGCAAGTGCATGACTGGAGAAGGATTTCCAAAATAGCGTGAGTTCTTTGCCTGACCCGGTCGTGAACAGACTGTCAGGAACTCATGCCGTTGTGGAATTTTTAAATCCACTGATACACTAACGTAAGTCTTGCCATCGCACTCAAAGAATTGTAACACGTCTTTGGTTTGTGCAGAAGGAGGATTGTGCAGGTTCCGGAGTCGTTCTAGAGAATTTGAATTCAGGGCGTCTGCGGAGTCCAGGCTATGTACAGCGAGTTCATGAATGACGCCGCGATGCACATCCTCTGAGTGATGTCTGGGTTATTACTTTTTTGCAATAAAATCGCACGAAAAGTTCTTTCACCAAGTAACCAATTTATGCTATTGACAATTTGACGGAAAAAAAGAAGAAAATTCAAATCTCAACTTCGCTTTTCTAGCTTGTTTTTATTGCAAATTGTAAAGTTCACTAGAGTTTTATTCCTATATAGAGCAGATCATTTTGTACCTTTAGTGATTTTATTATAAGCTTAATGTACTAACTAGTATATCACATGTTACCGTATTGATACTACGTACAAACGATTACATTAATTGTTACATGTGAAAGATTTTTTTGTTGTTGTTTTTTTTGTGTGGCTTTTGCCTTATTTCTCTAGTCCCCAAGGCGTGATGGTTGCACTGTGTTTTTAGTTGCCTCTGACGCCCAGTGCATCCGACCCACATGCCTTTTATGTAAGGGTCAGCTTCCTCCTGCATTTTCTAAAGGTATGCTTTCCTGGGATAACGGCCGTTGCTGTGATGGGGAGCGAACCCAGCACCTTGGAGTTGTGAGCCGTGTCACTTAACCACTAGCCCACGCCGTCCCCCACATGTGAAAGATGAAACTATACATTCTTAAGACGTTACGCTTCTCTGTTACTAAGTTTACTTGTTCTCTTACATGACCCAGATTTAGTTTGAAGACGCATTAATCTATAATAAAAAATCTGTGTTAAGGTCACGACTCCTTATACGCATTTGAAAACAACCTTTAAATATGAAATCTAAACTGCTCTAATTATTTTATCCTTTAAAAAAAGAACTAGAAACAACAAAACATTTGTACACGTTTGGTAAGCACGGTTTCGCAGGGAAATGTAACATATAAATGCATGAACGAGCCAACTAAAAATAAGGAAACGCTATTGTCAGTCTAAAAACAATGTGATGTTGTTGTTGTTTGCGAATGCCCACAATGAGTAGGTTACTCTTTTGTACGCCCTGAAGAAGGCGTTAATTGGAGGGTTGCACTAGCTTTCCTAACATCCCGAGCGTGCTGATGAAGGTGGACCGGTGTCCTCCGTGCGGCTGTGCTATGTTTGACTTCATCTACGTGTCACTCACTACTAAGGGGATCATGTCGATCCCTCGTCTCATTAGCTCGTTTACCATGAAAACAGCCTGTTTCCGGCGACGGCTTCTAGAAGTCGGAGTGAGGGTCTTGGCCAGTATATTTTGCCTGACCCTAACATGTCTGATCAGTATATTTTGCCTGACCATGCGTTAGTCTTCCTCCCCAAAAACATTTTATAATCTTCATTGAAGCACAAGATGTGCGAACTGTCGGATACAACAATGTTCACAACGTCCAACGCAATCAATCTCAAAAAAATGCTTTCATTTGTCTTGCTGAAGACTAATATCAAACAAGAAGTGCTTACCAGGAGCAAACAAGACAATAAGCAAACCAATTATACCTGGCTGGCGTTAGAGTTGCCAATCAGAACAGATTATGACGCCATGCAAGATCAGCTCTGATATGGTTCCCAGAAGAATTTGTGAAAGGGAAGCAGAAGGTAAGGCATTTTGAAAGAGAACTACAGTGGCCGAATTAAAAATCATTAACTAGAGCTAGAGCATGATACGAAGAACCACGACAAACACATCGTAATCAAGTGTTGGTGCACTAACCCAAATGATTCTTGAATGACTCGCCAGTCGTGGGTCATGAGCTCAAGTTGTTGACGATCCATGCGTTTATTTTGGGCACAACGGTCAAAAATAGACTTAACAAAGACACGAAAGTTTGCGCGCATGGAGAATACACTTTCAAATTACAGTAATTTGGCCGTAAATGTGAAAGTTTGTTTAAATGTTTATTGCTATACAATGGGAATTGTGTATCTTAATCATGGCGAGTATATATTACAATATTACGACGTCTTATTCCTTTTTGTGTCAATGTTTTCTTGCTGTATTTTGTTTTAATTTTGTTAAACCCATTTATTAACAAATAAGGATGAAGAAAATTGAAGTGTGTGCTCTGGCAATGATGTAAAATGTAGGAACAAAGAATTTGTTGAAATAAGTGAAACGAAAAAGGAAAACCATCTTGCCCTATAAAGTCAAACGGCTAACATGACAAATAATTAGATGTGTGTCAGTTTTTCTGTTCGTTTATATATTAGAAAATAGGGATTGAAGCTTTGGCCGGAGAATTAGGAAACTGTCAGAGAGAAAGTAAAAAACCGCAATATACTAATGCTTCATGCAAAACAGTTAAGCTGGACAGTAAATGTCAGGAGCTATAACATGTAAGAAAATTGAAATGTTCAAAAAAGAAATAGAAGATAATGTTATCTTTAAAGTCAGCATTGGATAATGACTAAATTCTAGATCTTGAAGCCAGGATCCAGGGAATAGAAACAGTGGCAAACACAGAGTAGTAGCCCCTTTCAGTCATTCCTATAGGATGATGCGACGTTGGAGTGATAGCTCTCTATAGTAGCCCCTTTCAGTCATGACTGACTATGATGCGACGTTGGAGTGATAGCTATCCATAGTAGCCCCTTTCAGTCATGACTGACTATGATGCGACGTTGGAGTGATAGCTATCTATAGTAGCCCCTTTCAGTCATGGCTATAGGATGATGCGAAGTTGGATTGATAGCTCTCTATAGTAGCCCCTTTCAGTTATGGCTATAGAATGATGCGACGTTGGAGTGATAGCTCTCTGCTGAGTTTTTGGTTCTCTTTCATCGTGCGGCGTTATCCTTTCATTTTGTCGATTACAAGAGCTCTTTTCACCCAGCCATACTGTGACACTTCAGTGTACACCTTCACTTTGATCGGTCTGCAGCTTCGTTCTCTCAGAATCCCAGACACGTTCAATGACTAAGTCACACTTACACACATTTTAAACCTCACTTATGGGGAACGGCGTGGCCTAGTGGTTAAGTGGCACGGCTCACAAACCGAAGGTGCTGGGTTCGATCCCCATCACAGCACCGGCCGTTACCCCGGGGAAGCAAACCCTTAGAAAATGCAGGAGGAAGCAGACCCTTACATAAAATGTATGCGGAAGTCGGATTCACTGGGCCGACAGACGCAAAATAAAAACCACAGTGCAACGCACACCGCCTTAGGGATTAGAGAAAATAAGGCGAACGCAAAAAAAAGAAAAAAAACCTCCCTTGCGACCTTCCGACTGTTCTTTTACTATCCATCAACTGTCTATATAAATATCTTTGAGAACGCAACCATTTTCCAATGCGGCGAACAAGATCAAGTCATCATAGTCTTGGCTGGCAAAGAAGATTTTACATGATGGGGGACCAGTATGAGAGTGCACCTCTGCATTTGGCACTCTATCCCGTCATGCTATTCCAGGAATGGTTCACATGCGCATAGATCGAAGGTGTTAAGCTTTGCTTACCCTAGCCTGATAATCATTATTGCACAGCATATATCTAATAAAGTGTAAAGAGAATTGTTAGCGCGCATGTGTCATGGTCACCACCCACCCCTTTCCACCCACTCTCCCCCCCCCTCCCTCAAACCACCACCCCCAGGTAACAAACAGCAATAACACCTAACATGCCAGACATGTTGTAAGAGGCAATTAGGGAAAACTGGACGTCAAACCAGCTGCCACATCCTCTGGAAACTTTGCCACAAGTGTATTCAAATCAGACCTCTATTTTTCCCATAGTAGAATAGGATCGGCTCTTGTGGAGTAATCTTCTAGGCTTAAATACGTAGTATAATATTTTCTTGTATTACAAGTGCGGAGTAAGCTTCTCTGATTATGTGCAGAGCAACCTTCAAGGTTTAAAAGGGTTAGTAGTCTTCTAGGCTTATACGAGCAGACTAACCTTCTCGGCTTACGTGTAGATAATTATTCTAGGCTTATACGAGCAGACTAACCTTCTCGGCTTACGTATAGATAATTATTCTAGGCTTATACGAGCAGAGTAACCTTCTCGGCTTACGTGTAGATAATTATTCTAGGCTTATACAAGCAGACTAACCTTCTCGGCTTACGTGTAGATAATTATTCTAGGCTTATACGAGCAGACTAACCTTCTCGGCTTACGTGTAGATAATTATTCTAGGCTTATACGAGCAGACTAACCTTCTCGGCTTACGTGTAGATAATTATTCTAGGAGTATATGTAAAGTAGTCTTCTAGGCTTATACGAGCAGACTAACCTTCTCGGCTTACGTGTAGATAATTATTCTAGGAGTATATGTAAAGTAGTCTTCTAGGCTTATACGAGCAGACTAACCTTCTCGGCTTACGTGTAGATAATTCTTCTAGGAGTATATGTAAAGTAGTCTTTTAGGATTATACGAGCAGACTAACCTTCCCGGCTTACGTGTAAATAATTATTCTAGGAGTATATGTAAAGTAGTCTTCTAGGCTTATACGAGCAGACTAACCTTCTCGGCTTACGTGTAGATAATTATTCTAGGCTTAAATGAGCAGACTAACCTTCTCGGCTTACGTGTAGATAATTATTCTAGGAGTATATGTAAAGTAGTCTTCTAGGCTTATACGAGCAGACTAACCTTCTCGGCTTACGTGTAGATAATTCTTCTAGGAGTATATGTAAAGTAGTCTTTTAGGATTATACGAGCAGACTAACCTTCCCGGCTTACGTGTAAATAATTATTCTAGGAGTATATGTAAAGTAGTCTTCTAGGCTTATACGAGCAGACTAACCTTCTCGGCTTACGTGTAGATAATTCTTCTAGGCTTAAATGAGCAGACTAACCTTCTCGGCTTACGTGTAGATAATTCTTCTAGGAGTATATGTAAAGTAGTCTTTTAGGATTATACGAGCAGACTAACCTTCCCGGCTTACGTGTAAATAATTATTCTAGGAGTATATGTAAAGTAGTCTTCTAGGCTTATACGAGCAGACTAACCTTCTCGGCTTACGTGTAGATAATTCTTCTAGGCTTAAATGAGCAGACTAACCTTCTCGGCTTACGTATAGATAATTATTCTAGGAGTATATGTAAAGTAGTCTTCTAGGCTTATACGAGCAGACTAACCTTCTCGGCTTACGTGTAGATAATTCTTCTAGGCTTATGCGAGCAGACTAACCTTCTCGGCTTACGTGTAGATAATTCTTCTAGGCTTATACGAGCAGACTAACCTTCCCGGCTTACGTGTAAATAATTATTCTAGGAGTATATGTAAAGTAGTCTTCTAGGCTTATACGAGCAGACTAACCTTCTCGGCTTACGTGTAGATAATTATTCTAGGAGTATATGTAAAGTAGTCTTTTAGGATTATACGAGCAGACTAACCTTCTCGGCTTACATGTAGATAATTCTTCTAGGCTTATACGAGCAGACTAACCTTCTCGGCTTACGTGTAGATAATTATTCTAGGAGTATATGTAAAGTAGTCTTTTAGGCTTATACGAGCAGACTAACCTTCTCGGCTTACGTGTAAATAATTATTCTAGTAGTATACGTAAAGTAGTCGTCTAGGCTTATACGAGCAGATTAACCTTCTCGGCTTACGTGTAGATAATTATTCTAGGAGTATATGTAAAGTAGTCTTCTAGGCTTATACGAGCAGACTAACCTTCTCGGCTTACGTGTAGATAATTATTCTAGGAGTATATGTAAAGTAGTCTTCTAGGCTTATACGAGCAGATAAACCTTCTCGGCTTACGTGTAGATAATTATTCCAGGCGTATATGTAAAGTAGTCTTCTAGGCTGAAAAGTGTAGAATATTCTTGTAGTCCGAAAAATAAAGCTCTAGAAACAAGAATATATGATTTATACACTAAAGTAAAGTGTGAATAACTCGTTTTCCTTAATTGAGAAGAAGAAGAAGAAGAAAAAGAAGACATTCTGGTTGAAAGGACATACAGTCCATTCTAATGTAAATATCATTTAGGGTTACCTTTAGACAGAGTGTACTGCAAAACAGCTCTGGAAACAAGCGACGAATAGAGATACACAATATAGGTAAATATGTCTATATTGTTATGTAACAAACATGAAAGCGGAAATAAATATCGTAGTGGGGTGCATTAGCTCAGTTCAAAACTAGTAATTCGCTATTTTCTGTGGTAACAGTGTGGCTCGGTTCGAATCGCGTCTTGAGGCGAGTCCTGATTTTAATCGGGGACCACTCTTCAGTCAACTAAACTGTAAATGGGTACCTGACTAATGAAAGTAAAAAACAGCAAGGAAGGGCACTAGCCACCCCACCTCTCCCAGGTTTTGCCTTAGTACAATTGAGTCTTCAGAAACTCCATTTCCAACCAGCGGTTAATTCTGCTGAATTTCCTCTTTACTGTTTTTGCTTTCATTAATCACTTTCTTGTTGCATATTTTCTTTTATTCGTTTGCATTGTTTGAACACATTTAAAACGGATTATTCACTTTGTTGTATATGTACGATACAAGCATATTGATGTGTATTGTGTCGGTTCAGCATCGATAGACATTGGAGAGTTCTTCCGTCTAGGGGTTAGACGTCACTGTTCAGTTCAGTTCAATTGCCATCACGACACTGAAGGTCGCCTCTAATGTATCTCCAACGTCCTCTGACTCGCTCCTTGATATAAAGCTTGTCCCTTGGTGCACTTCTGGTGTTATCGTTCCGCTTATAGCGGTTGGGGAGGAGACTAACGTCTGGTCAGGCAAAATATACTGTCCAAGACCCTCACCTCGGCTTCCTAGTAGCCCCCCTTGGAAATGGGCTATTTTCATGGCAGCCTGGCTAACGAGGTGAGAAATCGGCGTGATCCCCCTAATTTCTGCAAAACGTCCTTATTTTCTGATATGTCTTTCCACAAAATGCACTCCCTACTTCTGTATATCTCCATTTATTTCCTGTAGATGTCTTTCGTGCTTCTATATATATATATATCCCCATTTCTTTCCAATAAAATGCACCCCCTGCTTATATATATATAAGCGCGGAGGTCATATCATGACAAGAAATGTGAATGTACAGAAGATCATTTATTTCCATAAAATGTCGTCCGAGCTTCTATATAAACACATTTCAAAGACAATCAAGTTTCTTCTCTGTTTGTACATTATCCCATCCATCTAGCTTATTAAATAATGATGAGTATACATAAGACCCGATCACTCTTAGTTTTTGTTTTTTGAGTTCCTTGTTTGAATGTCAATATATTACTCTTTTTCGTGAGAGTAGCTTTTCCCATCCTTATTCAATATCTGATTTCCATTTCGCACCGTCCACCCTCTGTTTTTATATTTCTAAGATATGAAAGGCTCTTGACCTGTTTGATCATTTATTCTTAGTTGTATAGCAGATTTTTTTGTCTACTTAGAGAATGTTTACAGTTTTCGTTGTCTGAATGTTATTATCCAATTAATATACCTGACTTTTATTATTTACTGAATCATCAATTTGTATCATTCCGAACTGGTAATCGTCACTTATTAGAGAATGATAGTATGCTTATCATTGTCTCTGTCCCACACAGAGCTGACCATAAAATTACTTTGGTAAATTAACTATTTGTACATTTTTTCTACTACTGACAGTGTCAAGTTACTGGAATAAATTGTAATTCTATATTTGAGTATGTAAATGATTTTAAGGCTGGGTCGTACTATGGACATCAGAGTGATGCTGCACATCAGGCCGACCTCACGCAACTAAAGAAAGAGCCACTGATGTATAATTAACAATTATTGACTAATACTGGTTCACTGCATAAAGAATGTCCCAGAACGCGAAAGAAGTTTGTTACTCCTCCGAAAGAAGTTATTATAATGGGAAGATACTGACGGTACTGTTGGATATTGACCAAAGACTTAGTTAAAGAAACAGAAGTAAGGTCGGACGGGAGACTATGACATTGGGAAGTGTAATGGAAACATAAACACGTTAGAGAAAAGGGTCTCTCACTTGTGGCTTGCACGACAGAGAGAACGAGAGAATCTCCATTAGATTTAGGAAAGGATATGACTGTTTTTATAGCTGATGGCGTGGCTGTAATCCGATGAGACCTGATCTTAATAAATGTCTTCTTCTTCTTTGCGTTCAGGATCATTTGGCCATGCTATGTCTGCAGGCCAGTCGCCATGATGAAGTCTGTAGTCTTCACCAGGTCGGAGCGGCTGCTCCACAGCTTTTGTCTCAGCTCTGTACTCTCTGGCCAGGTCTGGTATCTCATTTCCCTATAGATTGGGCATTCCTGTAGAATATGCTCAGGGTTCTGGCCTCCTGTTCCACATGGGCACTCATCGGTGTGTGAGATCTTCAGTCGGTAAAGATGTTCTAGAGTCTGCAGTGTCCAGTTCTCATGCGAAATAAGGTAGTTTGCTGATTACTTTTGAATTGGTGAATTGGATCTGGCGTACTGCTTACGTTTCTGTCTTCTCTCCATTGGTGTATATACTGATTTCTGATGATGTTCTTGATTTCTCTGTATGGTACTCAATGATTGAATTGCGCCTTTTTGCTGCCATCTTTTGCCAAATATAATAAATGTCATAATGCAAAGAATCCTATCTAATAAACAAATGTGATTTTCTGTTGGAGGTTTTCTCTAAGGGTTAAACACGAGTGTCAGATTCAATAAATGAAGGTGTTCCATTGGAACTGGGTGGGTGGGGAAGGGGAGAATCCCTACAGCAGGAGAACAAGGTTGAGTTTTGTATAACGTGTATTAGTTATATCTCCTCGGTGAGTGGAGAATAAGGTCTCCAGACTATATTCGATATGTAACAAAATAAAAAGCCTTCAAAACCTCTCAACTACCCCATCAATGGGGAAAATGTCGTATGACAGTTTGTTTTTTTGTTTTTTTTGTGGCCAAATATAACTTTTTTATTTTTTTTAAAATCGGAAAACATTTTCAATGAACAAGAGATAATAAGAGGAAGTCAAATTCAGTGGGGATTTGAATCACGGATCTCCAGGTGGATTTGAATCACGGATCTCCAGGTGGATTTGAATCACGGACCTCCAAGTGGATTTGAATCACTGACCTCCAGGTGGATTTGAATCACGGAGCATGAGAAACGGCTACCACATGCAAGGAAGGCAGCAGGCGCGCAACTTACCCACTCCCGGCACGGGGAGGTAGTGACGAAAAATAACAATACGGGACTCTTTCGAGGCCCCGTAATTGGAATGAGTACACTTTAAACCCTTTAACGAGGATCTATTGGAGGGCAAGTCTGGTGCCAGCTCCAATAGCGTATATTAAAGTTGTTGCAGTTAAAAAGCTCGTAGTTGGATCTCAGGCGCAGGCGGGCGGTCCGGCTCGCGCCGGTTCACTGCCCGTTGTCTCCTGCCCTACCGTCTGCCGGCTCTCTCCCACGGGTGCTCTTCGCTGAGCGTCCTGGGTGGCCGGCGCGTTTACTTTGAAAAAATTAGAGTGTTCAAAGCAGGCCTCGGCTTCCTGAATAATGGTGCATGGAATAATGGAATAGGACCTCGGTTCTATTTTGTTGGCTTTCGGAACTGGAGGTAATGATCAACAGGGACAAACGGGGGCATTCGTATTGCGGCGTTAGAGGTGAAATTCTTAGATCGCCGCAAGACGAGCTACTGCGAAAGCATTTGTCAAGAATGTTTTCATTAATCAAGAACGAAAGTCAGAGGCCCGAAGACGATCAGATACCGTCGTAGTTCTGACCATAAACGATGCCGACTAGCGATCCGCAGGAGTTGCTTCGATGACTCTGTGGGCAGCTTCCGGGAAACCAAAGTGTTTGGGTTCCGGGGGAAGTATGGTTGCAAAGCTGAAACTTAAAGGAATTGACGGAAGGGCACCACCAGGAGTGGAGCCTGCGGCTTAATTTGACTCAACACGGCCAACACTGAAATGACTGACATGCCGAGACCACTTTTCTGGGGTCTAATATGGAACTGGTGCTGGATTTAGACCCTCAGAAATCTGGGGTTATGCCCTCTGAGGCTCGATTGGTCTGCATTCAGTGTTTGATAAAGGAATTGACGGAAGAGCACTATCAGGAGTGGAGCCTGAGGCTAAAATTGACTAAACACGCCAATAGTGTAGAATGACTGTCAAAAGAGAGCACCTTCGGGGGGTCTTCTTCTTCTTCTTCTGCGTACACAGTCAGACAGTAACCATTATTTTCTCGAAAAAAGCGGCGGTCATCCTGAGACTCTCGCCACTACCATAGAGCTTGTCTTGCAGTTCCACTGGCAATGGCCACATCTGCTCTCTCTGATCCTCGTATGTCGGGCAGTTCTGCAGCAGATGTTCAGTGGTCATTTTACCAGTACCGCACGGGCATTCGTCGGTACACCCTATCTTCAATTTGTTGAAGAGGTGGTACCTCAGTCTGTTGTGGCCAGTGCGAAGTCTGAAGACAACGACCTGCTCTCTTCGGTTCAACTGGTAATAGGCATCGTTTTTGGTGTAACCAGTATGTTCGGTTTCCCATTTGGACATGTACCTGGCTTTGATAAGCCGTTTGACTCTTCGTACGTCATACTGGTATCTATTTGTGGTAGCCTTGCACCTTCTTTTGCCAGTCTGTCTGCCTCCTCGTTGCCTTGGATGTTGCAGTGTGACGGAACCCACTGTACCACTACCCTTCGGGGGGTCTAATAGTAAACATGTGCTGGAATTAGACCCTCGAAAATCTGGGGCCACCCTCTAAGTAACTTGATTGTCTCGCTAAAGGAATTGACGGAAGGGCACCACCAGGAGTGGAACCTGCGGCTTTATTTGACTGAACACGCCAATACTGTAGAACGACTGACAAATCGAAAGCACTACCGTTTGGGTCTAATAATAAACGTACGCTGGTATTAGACTCACGGAAGACAAGTCAGCTCTCAAACACTCTAATGAAAGAACGCCACGGAAATCGTGTTTAACCCCGCAGAAACCGCAGATTTCAAATACCTGGTCATTGACAAACAAAAGCCCTCAATAAATTCGTCTGACCAAATAGTGAACGGGTGCTGGAAATAGACCATCTGAAGACAGGTCAGTTTTACCCTACTAATGACAGGGCGTTGCTACGGAAAACCAGCTCATATCGAGAGGAGCCGCAGACACTTTGGTTCACGTACCAGGCTGATAAGCCAATGGCGCGAGGCTACCATGTGGGGGATTACGGCCGAACCCTTGTAAGCCGCAATCCCGCCCGAAATCTCAGCACCACTGCAATGGGAGGCTCCTACATGCTCGATACCTGGGGCTTGCGTCCCAGCCATATCCGGTAGAGCCGCAGCAAGAGGTCCTTGCCGTCCGCCGATCAAAGCGGGCGGACAACTGCTTGATACTCACCTTATACGGCGATGGGGTGCGAAACCACCAACTAAAGACATAGTACCTGGTCGGGGTGTCGAAAACAGTAGAGCAGCCACCTCACTGTGAACTGTCGAGACTCAACCAATGACCATGAGAGCTGTCCTCACACCAGGCGAACAACATCTCTGTGACATTACCAGGCTTGTCCTCTGGCTAAATGCACGTCGGCTACGATATCTACCTCTGTACGTTATCAGCCACATAACTATCATGCTGGACGCAGAAGAGATGCAGACCAGCGGACATTGCACACCTGCCCCACTGTGTCAACACCCCAGGTGGCGGGGAATGCTAGGCGTACCATCCCTGCATAAAAGCCAAGAAAATAAAGGGAAAAAGAGATACCCCACTCACATGCAAATGCTACGTTTCTGGCAGGACGTGACGATCCTGGGATACAGACACACTGGACTGCCTCTCTTCCGGGTAAACCAGTATATCTCATATATCATCTCACATATCATCATTGCACCCTATAGACACGAGTAGTGAAGACTCGATAGTCTGGTAAGAACTCTTCCATAAGAGAGACAACTCTGATCATAAACAACTGCTGCCTTGCAGATAGGCTGGGGACAGCCAAAGGCTAAGGAAGGCATCCCTACAGAAACGCCTGTTGAAATCGGATGCACGGGGCCGCAAGCCTAACAAAACAGTGCAACGTAAATCGCAGCATGATGGCAGTACAACCTATTAGAAAAACGCATGGCGCTCATCCTGCGGAGTCCCGCCAGGCAGCGATAGTGCCGGGCCTCACGCCTCGAAGGGGCCCACCCTTGACTACTGGTGGTCACCCACCCATGTGTCGTGGAGTCAAGGCACATGGCTATGGGGCAACTTCTATTGGCCAAAACCTCAAGACCCTCAAAATACTACAGTGGAATGCGGAGGGAGTCATTAACAAAAAAATTCCCTAACACACCACCTGCATGAAGGTAAGATTGACGTGGCATGTATCCAGGAAACGCACCTCAACAATAATCATAAATTCTCAATCAGAGGATACCAGACCTTCCGTCTAGATAGAGAAGGCCACAAAGGAGGGGTCCTGATACTGACCAGAAACTGCATACCGAGTAGCGCGGTATCTGTCAATCACACCGGACAAGCAGAAATTGTAGGAGTTGACATAATGGCTCAAGAGACGAAGCTCCGCATTTTCAATCTGTATGGACCACCAAATAGAGACCTATCGCTCTCGAATATGGAGGTCAGAGACTCCAACTGCATAGTAGTTGGAGATTTCAACAGCCACTCGGAGAGATGGGGATACTCTGACACAGACAGCAGAGGTGACGAAGTGGAAGATTGGGAGATAGATGCAAATCTCTCCCTAATCAATAGGCCGGAGGATAGCCCTAGCTTCTATTCAAGAACATGGCATACCACCTCGACTCCAGATTTGGCCTTCTCCACACAGGACATACACCATAAAATAGGCCGCCAGGTGCTAAACCAAATGGCAGGTAGCGACCACAGGCCGATCAGGCTAACCATTGACATGGAAGTAGGCCCACAGGAAACAAAACCGCTCACACGTTGGAATTACAAACGAGCTGACTGGGACAGATTTGCAATCCTGACAGATGGGCTGTGTGCAACCATCAACACACGAAACACCAAAATGAAGCCCATGGTAGAGAGCCTAAGCAAGGCAATAATGCAAGCCGCCACTGAAACCATCCCAAGAGGAGCTAGGAAAAACTATAAACCCTACTGGAATGATGAGTTGCAGAAAGTGGAAGATACAGTAACAAATGCTAGGAACATGGCAGAGCGAGAAAAATCCATGGAGGCAAACATCGCCCTCAAAGCCGCCGCGGCGAAGTACAAACACACTCTCAAGCAAACAGCAAGAGAAAGTTGGAAAAATAAAACGGAAAGTCTAAACCTGGACAAAGACGGGAACAAGCTATGGAAGCTAGTCAGAGCCATGAACGACGAAACCCCGTCAAATAAACAAATTACTATCAAGCAAGGCGAGAACTTGATCACAGGTAAGAAAGCCACAAACGCCTTTGTCGATCACTATGCCAGAGCAAACCACATCGAGGTCCCTGCAGATAAGCATACAGACATTAGCGAAGAGCTAAAGGGACACGAAAACATGAATACGGCTCCTGAAGAGCACATGATGGCCAAACTAACAATGCGCGAAATGGAAGAGGCTATGAGAACACTAAAGAAAAGGAAATCTCCCGGAAAAGACGGTATAACAAACGGAATGCTGATGGGGCTGGGCCAAACAGCGAAGACGAAACTGCTATCAGTCCTGAACCAAAGCTGGAAAAGGGGAATTGTACCACAGGCATGGAAAGATGCAATACTGGTACCAGTACCAAAAATAGGAAAGGACAAAACAGATCCAAATGGATACAGGCCCATAAGCCTACTAAGCTGTGTCGGCAAGCTGATGGAACGGATGATAAACACCAGACTGATGTGGCATCTGGAAGAAAAACGAATACTAATTCCACAGCAAGCCGGCTTTAGACAGCACAGATCCACTGAGGACCAGGTCATCCTCATAGCCCAGGAGATAGAAGATGCCTACCAGGCACAGAAACACACAGTAGCTGTTTGGGTTGATCTGGAAAAGGCATTTGACAAAGTCTGGAAAGATGGACTTAGAGTCAAGCTAAGAAGAAGTGATGTCTGTGGGAAGATGTACAAGTGGATCAACCACTACCTCAAACAAAGAACGGCCAGAGTCCAAGTACAAGGGCAGATGAGCAAAAAGGTGACACTCGAGCAGGGAGTACCCCAAGGGGGAGTATTGTCACCCACACTCTTCCTGGTATATATAAACGATATTACAGAGAATATACCAAGAAGAGTCCATAGCTCAATGTTTGCAGATGATCTGGCTATGTGGACCTCTGAAAAGAATCTCACCATAGCAAGAAATCGGATGCAGACGGCCCTAACATCGCTGGAAGAGTGGGCGAACTCATGGCTGGTCAAAATAAACGAGGAGAAAACCACATGCACAATATTCTCGCTTTCATTAAAACCCAAAAGTACCAAATTAAGTCTAAATGGCAAAATCCTGCAGCCAAACGACAACCCAACCTATCTGGGAGTCACATTTGATCGGCGCATGACATGGAAAAGTCAGATTGAGAGAAACCGAATGAAAGCCAGAGAAAGAATGGCAATCATGAGGAAACTTGCTGGCACAAGCTGGGGAGCAGACGAAGGCATACTAAAGAAACTGTATACTGGAAGAGTGATACCAGTTCTCGAGTATGGCATCGCGGCATGGACAACAGCAGCGAAGGCGAACTTCGATAAAGGTAACAAACTTCAAAACCAAGCCATGAGAATTATAACAGGTGGCATGAAGTCAACGCCAATTGTAGAACTTGAAAAGATTACAAAACTGCAATCCATGACCGATAGAAGAGACTGCAGAGCCCAGCTGCAGTCAGAGAAACTCCGAAGACTGACGGACCATCTAATGCACCAGAGACTAAACAATTTGGGAAATGGGAAACTAAAGCGGAGAAACTTTGCAGAAATAGCCAAAGCAAAGATGCACGAAGATCCCATAAACGCACTAACAACACCAAAACCCATCACTACTGTACGAAAACCTACCTGGAGGCAGGATATATTTCCAGAGGTGGTAGAAAATATACCAGGTATTGCAAGCAAAAACTGCCAGACTGAAAAAGAAAGGAGAGATACTACCCTAAGCTTCATAACGAAAAGCTACCCAAGCATGGACTGGACCCATGCATACACCGACGGTTCTGTAACAAACACTACACAGCACGGAGGGGCAGGAGCATTCCTGAACCTACCAAATGGCAGAAAAATAACACTGTCATTCGCTACTGGTAAGTACACAAGCAATTTCAGAGCGGAGGCAGAGGTACTGAGGGCGGCAGTATAAGAAATGGTGACACACAGTGAAAATGAGAGCCATATAGTCCTGCTGACAGATGCTCTCGCCGTAGTCACAGCGCTAAAAAGCCAGAAAAACACTGAGCTTAATGCCTTAAGAGCAGCCCTCTGCAAACTGTGCCAGCAGTCCGCACCAAAAAGGGTAGTGGTACAGTGGGTTCCGTCACACTGCAACATCCAAGACAACGAGGAGGCAGACAGACTGGCAAAAGAAGGTGCAAGACTACCACAAACAGATACCAGTATGACGTACAAAGAGTCAAAACGGCTTATCAAAGCCAGATACATGACCAAATGGGAAACCGAACATACTGGTTACACCAAAAAAGATGCCTATTACCAGTTGAACCGAAGAGAGCAGGTCGTTGTCTTCAGACTTCGCACTGGCCACAACAGACTGAGGTACCACCTATTCAACAAATTGAAGATAGGGTATACCGACGAATGCCCGTGCGGTACTGGTAAAATGACCGCTGAACATCTGCTGCAGAACTGCCCGACATACGAGGATCAGAGAGAGCAGATGTGGCCATTACCAGTGGAACTGCAAGACAAGCTCTATGGCAGTGGCGAGAGCCTCAGGATGACTGCCGCTTTTTTCGAAAAAATAATGGTTACTGTCTGACTGCGTACGCAGAAGAAGAAGAAGAAGAAGAAGAAGAATCACGGATCTCCAGGTGGATTTGAATCACGGACCTGCAGGTGGATTTGAATCACGGATCTCCAGGTGGATTTGAATCACGGACCTCCAGGTGGATTTGAATCACGGATCTCCAGGTGGATTTGAATCACGGACCTCCAGGTGGATTTGAATCACGGATCTCCAGGTGGATTTGAATCACGGGTCTCCAGGTGGATTTGAATCACGGATCTCCAGGTGGATTTGAATCACGGACCTCCAGGTGGATTTGAATCACGGACCTCCAGGTGGATTTGAATCACGGACCTCCAGGTGGATTTGAATCACGGATCTCCAGGTGGATTTGAATCACGGATCTCCATGTGGATTTGAATCACGGACCTCCAGGTGGATTTGAATCACGGACCTCCAGGTGGATTTGAATCACGGACCTCCAGGTGGATTTGAATCACGGACCTCCAGGTGGATTTGAATCACGGGTCTCCAGGTGGATTTGAATCACGGGTCTCCAGGTGGATTTGAATCACGGATCTCCAGGTGTATTTGAATCACGGACCTCCAGGTGGATTTGAATCACGGACCTCCAGGTGGATTTGAATCACGGATCTCCAGGTGGATTTGAATCACGGGTCTCCAGGTGGATTTGAATCACGGACCTCCAGGTGGATTTGAATCACGGACCTCCAGGTGGATTTGAATCACGGATCTCCAGGTGGATTTGAATCACGGGTCTCCAGGTGGATTTGAATCACGGATCTCCAGGTGGATTTGAATCACGGACCTCCAGGTGGATTTGAATCACGGACCTCCAGGTGGATTTGAATAACGGATCTCCAGGTGGATTTGAATCACGGATCTCCAGGTGGATTTGAATCACGGATCTCCAGGTGGATTTGAATCACGGACCTCCAGGTGGATTTGAATCACGGATCTCCAGGTGGATTTGAATCACGGTTTTGAATCACGGACCTCCAGGTGGATTTGAATCACGGGTCACCAGGTGGATTTGAATCACGGACCTCCAGGTGGATTTGAATCACGGACCTCCAGGTGGATTTGAATAACGGACTTCCATGTGGATTTGAATCACGGACCTCCAGGTGGATTTGAATCACGGACCTCCAGGTGGATTTGAATCACGGGTCTCCAGGTGGATTTCAATCACGGATCTCCAGGTGGATTTGAATCACGGACCTCCAGGTGGATTTGAATCACGGACCTCCAGGTGGATTTGAATCACGGGTCTCCAGGTGGATTTGAATCACGGACCTCCAGGTGGATTTGAAAGACGGACCTCCAGGTGGATTTGAATCACGGACCTCCAGGTGGATTTGAATCATGGACCTCCAGGTGGATTTGAATCACGGACCTCCAGGTGGATTTGAATCACGGGTCTCCAGGTGGATTTCAATCACGGATCTCCAGGTGGATTTGAATCACGGACCTCCAGGTGGATTTTCTTCTTCTTCTTCTGCGTACACAGTCAGACAGTAACCATTATTTTCTCGAAAAAAGCGGCGGTCATCCTGAGACTCTCGCCACTACCATAGAGCTTGTCTTGCAGTTCCACTGGCAATGGCCACATCTGCTCTCTCTGATCCTCGTATGTCGGGCAGTTCTGCAGCAGATGTTCAGTGGTCATTTTACCAGTACCGCACGGGCATTCGTCGGTACACCCTATCTTCAATTTGTTGAAGAGGTGGTACCTCAGTCTGTTGTGGCCAGTGCGAAGTCTGAAGACAACGACCTGCTCTCTTCGGTTCAACTGGTAATAGGCATCGTTTTTGGTGTAACCAGTATGTTCGGTTTCCCATTTGGACATGTACCTGGCTTTGATAAGCCGTTTTGACTCTTCGTACGTCATACTGGTATCTATTTGTGGTAGCCTTGCACCTTCTTTTGCCAGTCTGTCTGCCTCCTCGTTGCCTTGGATGTTGCAGTGTGACGGAACCCACTGTACCACTACCCTTTTTGGTGCGGACTGTTGGCACAGTTTGCAGAGTGCTGCTCTTAAGTCATTAAGCTCAGTGTTTTTCTGGCTTTTTAGCGCTGTGACTACTTCGAGAGCATCTGTCAGCAGGACTATATGGCTCTCATTTTCACTGTGTGTTACCATTTCTTCCACTGCCGCCCTCAGTGCCTCTGCCTCTGCTCTGAAATTGCTCGTGTACTTACCAGTAGCGAATGACAGTGTTATTTTTCTGCCATTTGGTAGGTTCAGGAATGCTCCTGCCCCTCCGTTCTGTGTAGTGTTTGTTACAGAGCCGTCGGTGTATGCATGGGTCCAGTCCATGCTTGGGTAGCTTTTCGTTATGAAGCTTAGGGTAGTATCTCTCCTTTCTTTTTCGGTCTGGCAGTTTTTGTTTGCAATACCTGGTATATTTTCTACCACCTCTGGAAATATATCCTGCCTCCAAGTAGGTTTTCGTACAGTAGTGATGGGTTTTGGTGTTGTTAGTGCGTTTATGGGATCTTCGTGCATCTTTGCTTTGGCTATTTCTGCAAAGTTTCTCCGCTTTAGTTTTCCAGTTCCCAAATTGTTTAGCCTCTGGTACATTGGATGGTCCGTCAGTCTTCGGAGTTTCTCTGACTGCAGCTGGGCTCTGGAGTCTCTTCTGTCGGTCATGGATTGCAGTTTTGTAATCTTTTCAAGTTCTACAATTGGCGTTGACTTCATGCCACCAGTTATGATTCTCATAGCTTGGTTTTGAAGTTTGTTAACTTTATCGAAGTTCGCCTTCGCTGCTGTTGTCCAAGCCGCGATGCCATACTCGAGAACTGGTCTCACTCTCCAGGTGGATTTGAATCACGGATCTCCAGGTGGATTTGAATCACGGGTCTCCAGGTGGATTTGAATCACGGATCTCCAGGTGGATTTGAATCACGGACCTCCAGGTGGATTTGAATCACGGACCTCCAGGTAGATTTGAATAACGGATCTCCAGGTGGATTTGAATCACGGATCTCCAGGTGGATTTGAATCACGGATCTCCAGGTGGATTTGAATCACGGACCTCCAGGTGGATTTGAATCACGGATCTCCAGGTGGATTTGAATCACGGTTTTGAATCACGGACCTCCAGGTGGATTTGAATCACGGGTCACCAGGTGGATTTGAATCACGGACCTCCAGGTGGATTTGAATCACGGACCTCCAGGTGGATTTGAATCACGGACTTCCATGTGGATTTGAATCACGGACCTCCAGGTGGATTTGAATCACGGACCTCCAGGTGGATTTGAATCACGGGTCTCCAGGTGGATTTCAATCACGGATCTCCAGGTGGATTTGAATCACGGACCTCCAGGTGGATTTGAATCACGGACCTCCAGGTGGATTTGAATCACGGGTCTCCAGGTGGATTTGAATCACGGACCTCCAGGTGGATTTGAAAGACGGACCTCCAGGTGGATTTGAATCACGGACCTCCAGGTGGATTTGAATCATGGACCTCCAGGTGGATTTGAATCACGGACCTCCAGGTGGATTTGAATCACGGGTCTCCAGGTGGATTTCAATCACGGATCTCCAGGTGGATTTGAATCACGGACCTCCAGGTGGATTTGAATCACGGACCTCCAGGTGGATTTGAATCACGGGTCTCCAGGTGGATTTGAATCACGGACCTCCAGGTGGATTTGAATCACGGATCTCCAGGTGGATTTGAATCACGGACCTCCAGGTGGATTTGAATCACGGGTCTCCAGGTGGATTTGAATCACGGACCTCCAGGTGGATTTGAATCACGGACCTCCAGGTGGATTTGAATCACGGGTCTCCAGGTGGATTTGAATCACGGACCTCCAGGTGGATTTGAATCACGGATCTCCAGGTGGATTTGAATCACGGATCTCCAGGTGGATTTGAATCACGGATCTCCAGGTGGATTTGAATCACGGATCTCCAGGTGGATTTGAATCACGGATCTCCAGGTGGCGGAAACGATTTGTTTCCAGAAGGAGATAATTATTGGCCTTAGCCAGCTGATTATTACTCCCTCACCTCCCCCACCCCCACCCCCTCTCTATCTTTTTTTTAGAAATACATTGTTACAGCTGGCGAGCGTTTTTTCGTGCACAACCTGCGACTATCGAAAATTCATTTATCTCGATCCATACATTTATGTGTTCTGCAGAAACGGAGCAGAAACGTGGAGAATGACAAAGGAAGCTCCAGAACTTTGTCAATAAATGTCTACGGAAGATAATGAGTATAGACTGGCAAGACATGGTGAGGAATGAAGACCTAGGCAAAAATATCCAACAACAACCTGTAAAGAAACATATCAAACGTAGGAAATCGGATTTGATAGGACACGCTACGGAAATAACCATCAAATTTGGCCAGACAGGCATTGATGTGGAGTCCGCAGGGGAAGAGAAAAAGAAGTAGGCCAATACCACCTAGATAAGAGACCATCAAAATGAACCTTTGTCCCTGAACTTCAAGTGGAGAGAGGCAGAAATGACAGCTCAACACTGAACTTACTGGAATGGTATATGCCACGAAAGCAGCTACGGGCATTGATGATACAATTGCAAATAGATTTATTATTTTTGTAAAACTAGAGCGAAGAGTAGTCAGTCATGTATAACATACTGATCAAGACCTCCATCTCACACCCTTGTTCGTTCTTCTGGAAAAAGGGTTGTGCCACAGCAGTCTGGCAAACAGAAATGGGTGTCGAAACTGTAACCTCTATAGTGGTTAGCCAACTGAGAAGCTTCACATTGCATTACAGCCAGGAAGACCCCAGTCCACATTCCGAAGTACGCTTCGGGATGTCAGAAGATTTACTGTAACCTACCACCAAATACACGTCGTCAAGAGTTAACTCAGATCAGCACGAGTAGCTTCAAACAGCTGCAACAACAACAACAACATCATAATGTCAAACGGGGAACGGCGTGGGCTAGTAGCACGGCTCACAAAACCCGAAGGTGCTGGGTTCGATCCCCATCACAGCACCAGTGTAACAGATCCTCTATTTCTTTGCCCTGGCCGTGATCTAACTTAGAACATTCTCACACTCATCCACATCATCATGACCATACTCAGTAAATGACATATCACACATCAGGTGGCATATTTATTAAATCATACTCATATCATAGAATGAGTAGAGAAATTACAAACACAATATAATACATATCTTAACTAAACATTCTACTAAAACGGGAATTATAAGCATTAGCTATTGATGGAATTCCCAACTAACTAAAAACCCAGTTCTATTGCCTTGCAATTACATCACACACACATCGCCTTAACTGCGTCTTCAACACACCTTATCAAATACTCTTCCTCACTGAAATCCCCTCAGGCGGGCGATCTCGACATAACTCGTTCACAATGTGTCCTTGCTTACAAACACATGTTCAGATTATCTATTAATGCAAAACTCACACACCTATTTGAGCGATCCTGTTCTATCACTAAACATTCGTCCAACCGTCAATCAATCGCTCCTCTATCTAAGTCGGTGAGTTAAACATACTATCCACATTCAGTCTCTCTCTCTCCCATACAGCCACTCTCTCTCTCCAGCCTGTCTCTCTCTCCAGCCTCTCATCCAGCCTCCCGAGCTAAACTTTGTCTCGAGTTATATATCCTCAAGCAAGACCAGAGCTTGACCAATCGATCTCAGGTATGGTCATCTTCAATTCCAATTGGAACGAAACACTTTGCACACCTGTCACTCATTCTCTCGCAGCAAGCCCCGTTGCCAATTTCGTCTGTCAATCAATCTCCCCCTACCAAAATCGGAAGGCCAGTGGTCAGTTTCTACCTGTCCACATTCCTTAACCCAACTCTGTTCTCCTTTGCTGAGACAGTGAGTGACCTTGACATGCATTCATGTAGCTTTAAGCTTTAACATGTTCAGGCATCATAAACTCCCCTTGCTCCGGCGGGAACTGTTACATTACCTCCCTAAACTACAGACCGAAACATGGATGGTCATTTTTTTCATCTGGCAAATGACCACCATTTTCGTCTCTACTATCCAAAATGTAAACACTACTCCTGTTTACAACTTCACTCACATCGTACATGCATAAAAAGACATGTCATTTGATACATATAAACTTTTTGTAATACATACACAATCAATACAAGCAGAAGAAAAACACTGTGGCTGGGCGTTTTTACAACACAAACCAACACTTTTACATCGTTTTACAGTCAAATTCACCTAAGTCTGTCCCTGCGGGACCTTTAACTCATCAAAACAGAAACACCTTAAGGAATTCTCCTTACTCATTGAGGTCAATATACCTCGACCTGTTCCCGTGCCTTCCTCTAAGGACACGAACCTTCATTGTTACACACGACCAGTTCAGGTCAATTTTCTCAGGCGGTCTCATTACACGCCTGGCCGACGATTCACTTCATACTAACTCCTGTGAGGCCACGAACTTACGTGGGTTATCCTCAGGCTAGTTATCATTGTCTCTCTTGACAGCTATCCCCTCTCAAAGAAAACAGCAAAATTCTTTATGTTTCCCACAAAAACGATATTTGACAACATATGTCATAGTCAATATTAAAACTTCTGATCAATGTAGTCTTCTCTGCAAAGACTCCACATACATGTGATTCTGGAACTCGTGGTGACTTGTGCTTGCGGAGGCCTACAGTCTGGATGAGATATACTGCTCTGTAGATCACCTAAATAACCTGTATCAAATACCTGTAAACATGATGATTCAACAACAACAAAAAAAACAACAACAAAATAAAGAAAAATTCAATGCATACTATATCGACCATACAACCCACTAAAAATGCAAGTAATACCATTAGTCAAAACCCAAACACCAAATGCAAATGTCAAAATATTTGCACACAAAAACATGATCAAATGCCATCAACCTTCACTCCTGCTCGTGCCCCACAGATGAGCACCTGTTAATGCCCCCTTCAAAAGATACTAAACTATGACTAAGTTCTAACTTAATCAGGTACTAAACTATGTCACTAAACTATGACTAAGTTCTAATTTAATCAGATACTAAACTATGTCACTAAATCAGATACTAAACTATGTCACTAAACTATGACTAAGTTCTAATTTAATCAGATACTAAACTATGTCACTAAATCAGATACTAAACTATGTCACTAAACTATGACTAAGTTCTAACTTAATCAGATACTAAACTATGTCTGAGTCAAAAGTCAAAAACCGAATCGTCCACCTGTCGAATTACGTCATGCTGTAACCCTACTAGTCCGGGTGCAGTCTTTGTCCCGAGTAATCAAAACCGAGTGTTGTGATCTAACTATTTCACCGTTGTTTCCCCAAATTCCCCGCATCAAAGCTACCTGGTCAGATATTAACCGAAGCATCGCGTCCACGTGTTACCTTGCGTCACGTAATCATTACCTGGCGCATCCAGCTATCCTGCGTCTCTTGCCCGTTTCTCTGTTCGGAAATGTCTCTGTGATCTCGTCAGTCTAGCTTCAGACTGGCCGTCCGTTTCTCTGGTCGGAAATGTCCCTTTGATCTCGGTCAGTCTAGCTTCAGACTGACCGTCCGTGGTACGCTCATTGTCTGGCGTTTACTTGAGACAACGAATTCAAAGGAATTTTTTTAACATCTGGTCATTCCTCCTTCTCTATACCCTACCCCCTAATTATCCAAATCTCCGTTTCCCAAGGATAACGGTAGATGAAACAAATTGTATGCAAATGCATACATTAACTGGAGTTTCACATGATAGCCCATGTGAGTAAGTACTCCACACGACTTTACCTAATTCCATTTCTGATTTCCATGTTTTTGGCTAGCGTCAGTAAACATTGCATCAACCGTTCCTTATCACTACTGCTTATTTTAACCAGACTATGCGCTGCCCCATCAGCTGTCTCTGATTGCTGCGCGATTTCCTCCTGTAAAACGCCCATCGTCTGGTCTGTTTGTTTCACGGTTGTTTGGTTCGTACCCACCGGTTCTCTGGTAGTGTTACGTACACTTACATCGTCCGCTACTTCAGCCTTCCGTCCATCTGTATTCACTATTTGTGGGAAAAACTTTTCACACTGTTCGTTTGACTGTTGGCTTATCTCGAACTGAGATCTTTTCTTCATCTTTGCTTCGGTGACTGGTTCGCTGTCCTGGCTGTGGTTAACCTGTCTTTCCCGTTTCTTCGTTTTCCTTAGAAACTCTGTTCCTCCTTTGTTGGCTGCACGAGTATTCTTAACCGGTGCGTCCGTTTCACATTCCAACTGTGCGTCATTCCCACTTCCTTCCTCGGTGGCCGAAAGGTTGTCCCTTCTTTCGGTCTGTTCAACCACTTCTCACGCATGGCTAGAACCTGGCTTGGGTGGGCACGAAACCATAGCTGGTCCTGCCACCATTCCTCCTCCTCTCCTTTCTTCTTTATCTGACGAATCTCTGACTATTTCCTTGTTCGATTCTTCGTCGACTTTAACTAATGTTCTACCAGGCTTGACCACAAGTTCCTGGTAAACTTGGCTCCTTTCAGCACGCCCGACCATGTTAATCGACGTAATACCCTCTTCCTGAATTCTCGGCCTACACTGTCCGATGCGGTAACATTTTATCTGGACCTCTGAGCGAACGTTTGTTTCGTTTGCATTGCGTAACCTGCCCTCCGTCCCTAACTTTTCTGGATACACAAAACCTGTATCTCTTTCTTTCTGTCCATCCGCCTCGTGCTTAAAGTCTCTTTGATAGCTCCTGTCCTGCCTCTCCATCTGTAACCGTGCAAAAGGCCTCTTGTGGGCTAAGAATCTGCCCGATTCAAACTTCTGCCCAACCATTCCTCCTCCCCTCACTTGACTTGGCCTCTTCACCTGGGTCAAACTCCCCTTTTTGACACCTCTTTCCAGTCGTCCACACGCGTCCGTCCTGAGATTTCCACCTCTGTCCCTCCACGGATCGGAATGTGGAAGTTGGATGGGCTTCCTACTCACTTTCCTACTACTCTGTCCCCTTCCAAAATACTGGGCCGTGTTTACTCCTGTGATTCCTTGATTTCTTCTCTCCTTCCTAGCTGGTTTGAAAGCTCTGTTTTCAAACTGTTGCAACAGCTGTCGCAGCTTCCATTGGAGATCTTTTTCCTGTCTTTCCAGCCGAATAACTCTGCCTGTTAGTTCTCTTAGCTGGTTTTGTAGTTGACGTCTGTCCTCCCACTTATCGCTGACTGTAGCTCGTGCCATAAAAGGCTTGTTTTTGACAAACAGTCCTCTTCTCCAGGAACTGTTAATATTCCGAAGAATATTAGGGCATCCGATAGACAAATGTCCAAAAGCTAGACAATGATAACATTGTTTAACATTGTCCAACCTCGACATATTGAATAAACCCGTCTGGCCCACCAAAAAAATTTATAAGACTGTCAAGTACGCACAAAGTCTTGTCAATAATACAACAATGGGTGGAAGAAAAATGTCACACTTACCAGTCAGATGATTGGAAAAGCTGTCTATGGTTCTAACACTCTAACCACTAGCTACTCCTCTATTCCTAACTACACACACAAGTTATATATAACTGCGACACTTGTGTTAAACGTGCAAATCAAGATCTATAGCTACACACGCACTATATTTATAAATCTATAACCATCCGTGGTCAACAGGCACCAAAATAATAATAACGTGTAGCAGATCCCACTGTTTGCCTTGGCCGTGATCTAACTTAGAACATTCTCACACTCATCCACATCATCATGACCATACTCAGTAAATGACGTATCAAACAGCAGGTGGCATATTTATTATATCATACTCATATCATACAACGAGTAGAGAAATTACAAACACAATATAATACATATCTTAACTAAACATTCTACTAAAACGGGAATTATAAGCATTAGCTATTGATGGAATTCCCAACTAACTAAAAACCCAGTTCTATTGCCTTGCAATTACATCACACACACATCGCCTTAACTGCGTCTTCAACACACCTTATCAAATACTCTTCCTCACTGAAATCCCCTCAGGCGGGCGATCTCGACATAACTCGTTCACAATGTGTCCTTGCTTACAAACACATGTTCAGATTATCTATTAATGCAAAACTCACACACCTATTTGAGCGATCCTGTTCTATCACTAAACATTCGTCCAACCGTCAATCAATCGCTCCTCTATCTAAGTCGGTGAGTTAAACATACTATCCACATTCAGTCTCTCTCTCTCCCATACAGCCACTCTCTCTCTCCAGCCTGTCTCTCTCTCCAGCCTCTCATCCAGCCTCCCGAGCTAAACTTTGTCTCGAGTTATATATCCTCAAGCAAGACCAGAGCTTGACCAATCGATCTCAGGTATGGTCATCTTCAATTCCAATTGGAACGAAACACTTTGCACACCTGTCACTCATTCTCTCGCAGCAAGCCCCGTTGCCAATTTCGTCTGTCAATCAATCTCCCCCTACCAAAATCGGAAGGCCAGTGGTCAGTTTCTACCTGTCCACATTCCTTAACCCAACTCTGTTCTCCTTTGCTGAGACAGTGAGTGACCTTGACATGCATTCATGTAGCTTTAAGCTTTAACATGTTCAGGCATCATAAACTCCCCTTGCTCCGGCGGGAACTGTTACACCAGCCGTTACCCCGGGGAAGCAAATCCTTAGAAAATACAAGAGGAAGCAGACCCTTACATAAAATGCATGCCGAAATCGAATGCAGTGGACCGACAGGCGCAAAATAAAAACCGCAGTGCAACGCACACCGCCTTGGGGAATAGAAAAATAAGGCAAACGCAAATAAATAAATATTGTCTAACAAATTGGGTCAGAAAACACCACTGCTTCCTGTCAGAATATCCGCTGCCGTAGGCCTTCTGCCATTCACACTGAACAAACATTATTACAGACAATATTGGCAAGTTATATTTGAACAAAACAACAACTTTCGTATCGACGCTGAATTTTAGTTCTAGCTGCCCCTGCTCTGTGTTTTCATTGTCCCTGGTACCGAAATATCTCATCTGTAAATTGGTAAAGTAAAGAGTAAAGTTCCGGTTTACACACTTCGTGTCATATTGGTGAATCGGTAAAGTAAAAATCCGGCTTGCACACTTTGGGACAAATTTTAAATTGCTAAAGTAAAGAGTACAGATCATGTTTACACACTTTGTGATATCTTGGTAAATTGGTAAAATAAAGAGTAAAGTTCCGGTTTACATACTTTGTGACATCTTGGTAAATTGGTAAAGTAAAGACTAAAGATCCTGTTAACACACTTTATGACATCTTGGTAAATTGGTAAAGTAAATAGTAAAGATCCGATTTACACACTTTGCAACATATTGGTAAATTGGTGAAGTAAAGAGTAAAGAACCGATTTACGCAGCGGTATATTGAGAATATGGTATATTACTCATATTTGTATTTCTTTTATCAGGGGCCCACATTAAGGCTGATGTGGTCAGCATGACGCTGGTGCTTTATGTCTTAGACATGCTCTGATATCCACATTTTGAGGGTGGGTCGATTCTGGAGTTGTTTGTGATCGTAAAATACCCCGTATCAATTAGAGATTGAACCCCTTAGGTCACTTGACTGAACGGTCACTGCACTAACTACTGCAATTCCGTGACTCCTCTATAAATAGGTATGTGATACTATTATGCAAGCCAACACTGCGAGAAAGAACACAAGCTGTCATCCTCATCCTCCTGAAAGCTGTTACCTTGTACAATAACAAATTTCTAACATTTCATACCGGCCCGAAGTACCAACTATTAGACTACTTATCTAAACGCCTTGTATCCCTTTAATACAGCTTGTGGTACTTAACTTAACTTAACTTAACTTAATGTCTTTATACTGGTTTAGAAGACCCTGCAGAGTCTGTTAACAACCAGTTACATTTACATCGCCTTGCTTAAATGCATTAACTGTCCCTGCCTCCACTACCTCCCCTGGCAATGCATTCCAAGCAAACACCACTCTCTGGCTAAAAAAATATTTTCTAATATCTAATCTGGACCTCTCTTTAGTCAGCTTGTTGCTATGCCCTCGTGTTATTGTGGATGGCTGTATTTAAAAAAAAAATTGTTATGGTCCAATTTATCCATTCCTCTGATCATCTTATAAACCTGTATTAAGTCACCACGAATTCTTCTCTCTTCGAGACACTGTAGGCCGGTTTTTCTGAGTCGTTCCTCATAACTGTAATTCTGGAATCCCACTATCATCTTTGTCGCTCTTATTTGAATTCTTTCCAGCATGTTTATATCCTTTTTATGATAAGGACTCCACACATGTACACAGTACTCCAATCTAGGTCTAACTAAAGCTTTATACAGTTTGACGATCACCTTCCGTTATACCTTGCACATTTGTAATATTTCATCTCTGGCGGTGGTCTTTACTTTTGGACTACTCACCTTTATACCTTTAAACGGATTAAATATAACTTATCTTATCTTTCGTTATACCTTTTACAATAACCCCTGTCTAACACTTCATCCCTGGTGGAAGTGCCTGCTAAAGGGAACTCGGTGGTCTCGTGGTAAAATGTTCACCTCAGGTGCAGGAGGTTGCATGTTCGAATCACGGTGGAGACCGGGATTTTTTTCACGTGGAACTTCTGGTAAAAATTCCCCTGATATCTGGGTAGTGAGATCAGACTCCGTGTTCAGTGTCGAGCATGTTAAAAATCTCTCGGCAGTTGGAAATCGAAAAGAATAGACTTAACGGCCGCTGCCCGGACAAAATTCTAATTAAAAATCTACCCAAGTTTTTTTTTACCTTACCCCATGTGGTTTGTTAAGAGCGGCTAAAGATGGCGCCAAACTGGCTGCGTGTCTACTTAGCTCTAGTGTTTGAGTCTATAATATTGACTCGCACAAAGGTAAAAATCACCGTCCAAGAAAGTGGTTGTATACAGACTCTACAGTCTTCTAAACCAGTATAAAGACGTTAAGTTAAGTTAAGTTAAGTTAAGTCAAGTTACCTGTAATCTTGATCCCCCCTTTTAAATGGGGAAAAAAGAGTAATGGCTGGCCAAGCACAACATACTGATCAGACATGTAAGTCAGGGTCAGGCAAAACATACTGATCAGACATGTTAGTCAGGGTCAGGCAAAACATATTGATCAGACATGTTAGTCAGGGTCAGGCAAAACATACTGATCAGACATGTTAGTCAGGGTCAGGCAAAACATACTGATCAGACATGTTAGTCAGGGTCAGGCAAAACATACTGATCAGACATGTTAGTCAGGGTCAGGCACAACATACTGATCAGACATGTTAGTCAGGGTCAGGCAAAACATACTGATCAGACATGTTAGTCAGGGTCAGGCACAACATACTGATCAGACATGTTAGTCAGGGTCAGGCAAAACATACTGATCAGACATGTTAGTTAGGGTCAGGCACAACATACTGATCAGACATGTTAGTCAGGGTCAGGCAAAACATACTGATCAAACATGTTAGTCAGGGTCAGGCACAACATACTGATCAGACATGTTAGTCAGGGTCAGGCAAAACATACTGATCAGACATGTTAGTCAGGGTCAGGCACAACATACTGATCAGACATGTTAGTCAGGGTCAGGCACAACATATTGATCAGACATGTTAGTCAGGTTCAGGCACAACATATTGATTAGACATGTTATTCAGGGTCGGGCACATCTTACTGATCAGACATGTTAGTCACTGTCAGGCACAACATACTGATCAGACATGTCAGGTAAAATATACTGGTCAATACCTTATCTCACGTCCACGTAGATCTCTATGGAAAAGGGCTGTTTTCATGGCATCCCGGCTAACTAAGTGGGGGAATCGACGTGATTCCCGTAGTAGCGAACGGCCCACAGATGAAGCCAAGCAAATGACAACCACATGTAGGACCACCGTCTGCCTTTATCAGTACGCTCCGGATGTGAGGATAGTAACTGCAACCTACCGCTTAACTCCATTTCCAGAGCGAACGAAAGAGTAATCTCACTCACTATGGGCATTCAGAAACAACAACCACCCTGAAATATAACACTTATTATATGCCTCTAGGTAGTAGACTTAAGAGTTTTCGTTTTTGTTTTTCAGACCCCACTGTTAAATACACCGTTGTCTGGTTTGTATGAAACCAAATCAGCATAAATAAAATCTTTTATTCCGCCTCTGTGTTTCGTTTATTCTTCAAATTATTTTCTTCAACGTCCGTGAGGTTGTTTTTGTTTTTTTGTTGCCTTGCAATTGTCCGTCATCTTTGTCTTTATCCCTTGCTCCTTATGTGAATTATTGGTTCAGCACAGCATTTGTCTTCCCTAACCAGTTTTTAATAGATCATGATTCTATTAATCTGCGTGCGGTTTGGGTGCAATAATTTTTACATGATGAGATTACCAACCAAATGCATCAAATATCAAATATACGGATGACATTTTATTTTTTTTCACATTTCACTTTGTTTTAAAATTGGGGTCAACTGTTTTAGTGACCATGTCTGTCAACAACGAGATTTACATAGATGATAATGTCATGAGGTTTAGTGACCATGTCTGTCAACAATAAGATTTACATAGATGATAATGTCATGAGGTTTAGTGACCATGTCTGTCAACAATAAGATTTACATAGATGATAATGTCATGAGGTTTTAGTGAACATGTCTGTCAACAATAAGATTTATATAGATGATAATGTCATGAGGTTTAGTGACCATGTCTGTCAACAATAAGATTTACATAGATGATAATGTCATGAGGTTTAGTGACCATGTCTGTCAACAATAAGATTTACATAGATGATAATGTCATGAGGTTTAGTGACCATGTCTGTCAACAATAAGATTTACATAGATGATAATGTCATTAGGTTTAGTGACCATGTCTGTCAACAATAAGATTTGCATAGATGATAATGCCATGAGGTTTAGTGACCATGTCTGTCAACAATAAAATTTACATAGATGATAATGTCATGAGGTTTAGTGACCATGTCTGTCAACAATAAGATTTACATAGATGATAATATCATGAGGTTTAGTGACCATGTCTGTCAACAATAAAATTTACATAGATGATAATGTCATGAGGTTTAGTGACCTTATCTGTCAACAATTAGATTTACATAGATGATACTGTCAAGATATTAAGTGGTCGTGTCTGGCAATAGAAATATTTAACATAATTGATATTTTAAATAAATTCAATACGATTTACGTAGATGATTTTGTCAAGAAGTGTATTAACCATTTCTGCAACAATAGGATATGCATCGATGTTATTGTCAAGAGGTTTCTTTACAGTGTCTATCAACATCGTGTATGGATTTCAACTTGCAGCCCCCGAGTTCAGCAAGTCCAGATCAATCAATCAATTAGAATTGTGGAGCATGGGTCATCGATAAATGCACGTTAGGTCTTCCTATCATGAGTTTTCCTATCCAGTTCTATCAATGTCTTTCCTGCCGCCCTGATTATGGCATCCAACTTCTTCTTCCGTAAGTATCTCGGTCGTCCGCTACTTCTACTGCCCTGTGGATTCCAGAACAAAGACTGTCTTGTAATGTTTTCAACTGTTTTCCGTTACGTGTGTCCTATCCAACGCCAGTATCTCCTCCATATGTCATGCTCCCTTGATATACATCCTGTTTTTTTTTCAACGGTTCCACGTTTATGATCTGATAGTACCAATTCCATCTTTGTATTCTGAGCCATGAGCAAAAGTTTGTAACTTTTTCATAAGTGCCTTTGTTGCCTTCCTTGTTTCACAGCCATACAATAGAACGGACTTTACGTTGGAGTCTAAATCCCAGTTATTTCATTACATGCAGGTCTCTGAGACATGGAGGTGGTTTGTACAGATGTTTGTCCTTGTTTCACAGCCGTACAATAGAACGGACTTTACGTTGGAGTCTAAATCCCAGTTATTTCATTACATGCAGGTCTCTGAGACATGGAGGTGGTTTGTACAGATGTTGGTCCTTGTTTCACAGCCGTACAATAGAACGGACTTTACGTTGGAGTCTAAATCCCAGTTATTTCATTACATGCAGGTCTCTGAGACATGGAGGTGGTTTGTACAGATGTTGGTCCTTGTTTCACAGCCGTACAATAGAACGGACTTTACGTTGGAGTCTAAATCCCAGTTATTTCATTACATGCAGGTCTCTGAGACATGGAGGTGGTTTGTACAGATGTTGGTCCTTGTTTCACAGCCATACAATAGAACGGACTTTACGTTGGAGTCTAAATCCCAGTTATTTCATTACATGCAGGTCTCTGAGACATGGAGGTGGTTTGTACAGATGTTGGTCCTTGTTTCACAGCCGTACAATAGAACGGACTTTACGTTGGAGTCTAAATCCCAGTTATTTCATTACATGCAGGTCTCTGAGACATGGAGGTGGTTTGTACAGATGTTGGTCCTTGTTTCACAGCCATACAATAGAACGGACTTTACGTTGGAGTTTAAATCCCAGTTATTTCATTACATGCAGGTCTCTGAGACATGGAGGTGGTTTGTACAGATGTTGGTCCTTGTTTCACAGCCATACAATAGAACGAACTTTACGTTGGAGTCTAAATCCCAGTTATTTCATTACATGCAGGTCTCTGAGACATGGAGGTGGTTTGTACAGATGGTGGTCCTTGTTTCACAGCCGTACAATAGAACGGACTTTACGTTGGAGTCTAAATCCCAGTTATTTCATTACATGCAGGTCTCTGAGACATGGAGGTGGTTTGTACAGATGTTGGTCCTTGTTTCACAGCCGTACAATAGAACGGACTTTACGTTGGAGTCTAAATCCCAGTTATTTCATTACATGCAGGTCTCTGAGACATGGAGGTGGTTTGTACAGATGTTGGTCCTGTCAGTCATAGCGACCCTCGTCAACAATAAAAAGAATTATTCACTCATACATACTTTCTATAAATTGAACAACATATAAATACAATGAATTCCTGGCCACTGCAAGGATAATGGGAATTAGGAAGTCGATAGTCTATCTAACTAAACAGGGAAGAAACAACACCCAAACTGAAAACAGGACAGAAGAAGGAGAAATAAAGACAATGATAATAATCAAAGATAAGTGGTACAGAGAATACGTAAGTCTGATATCTTCAACATCATGTCTCATGTCCTTTGCAGAACGTTGCTCTCATAACAGCCGATCTATAAGATTGTCTAGCTTTGGTCAGCGCTCCTGACTCTTTCACTGTCATCCTCAGAATGTCTGTAATGGTCTGTATCTATCTTCTCTTCTCTCTACTTCTAACCGCTATTGCCATGTACCACTCTCCAATATCGTTGTTTTTTTAACAATTGTGGCGTTTGATAAGGTATTTTAGCTTCCAATACTCAATATTGTTTACTAGCGAATGTTGTTCCTTATTTATTTGGAAAATAGTGTGGTGTATTCTCTTTGCCTTTTACATTCATAGCAAATTTATTACCCCCGTCTTTGATGGTACCTTCTGAGTGTCAGTACATGTGAGTATCCGGTCTGTTCATTTCCAGACTACGACCAACAACCATCCTACATTATGTCAAAGAAGAAAAAGAAGACGAAAAAGAAGAACAGAAAGAAGGAAATGATGAAAATATAATCTGATATTACAGACACATAATACTTTTTACTAGAAAGCATGCTAATCGGACAATGTTAGTCAGGGTCAGACGAAATATACATACAAACGTCCCCACTTCACTTCCACGCATTTCTACACGGAAACAGTTTATTCTGTGGCAGTCTGGCTTATGAGGTGGGGCATCGACGTGATTCCTGAAGCAGTGAGCAACACGCAGATGACGTCAAACATAGTACAACCGCCTCAAGGACCCCCCTGGCCACCATCAGCAAGCCCGAGATGTGAAAGAAGCTACTGCAACCCGCCACTTAAAGCCCTTTTCGTGGTGCATAAAAGAGTAAACGTATTCATTGAAGGCATCCAACAACAAGAAGACAATATGGCAGCTTTCAGACTACGAACAGGACACTGCAAACTGAAGTACCATCTACTAAACAAATTCAGAATCGTACCCGTCAACCAAAGGCTCGTTTGGATAGAATCGTCAAATATTTCAATATAATCTCCAAGTCTGTCAGCCCCACAAGAGGAGCAGAGTTACAGCATGACCCTCCCCCAACCAAATTGAGGGATACATAGTATGGAAACGAGAGGAGCCAGTCATACCCATGCGTAAATGAGGAGAAAACCTGATTATTTGAGAACGAATTTCAGCGAAGAAGAAGAAGAACAAGAAGAACACGAACAATAAGAAGAATAGCAAGAAGAACAATGACAAGGCATAAAGGGCCAATAACAAAAGTACAGAAACGAGAAATGTCAAGGTGACCTGATGACGTTTTACTAAGAGGATGTGTTGATTTGTTCATTCAAACATTTGACCTTTCGTGTGGCGTGCCTCGAGCCTATCTTTGAACACCTCAACACCCCAATTCTAAGAAACACATCGCTTTTCTGCAATTTCAATATCATTCTCGGTTTTAATATCTGACCTCAAAGAAATATGATTCTTTCTTCTCTTCGTTTCGTTGTTTGGATACACCAGATCGCATTTCTCCATTACTGGCATTTTGTTTCATTTCTTAACATCGCCTATACGGTGTTCTGACATTTATTAGCCGCCATGTCTAGACACCTGGTTTACATCTATTTTGCTTTAGTTATTTAAAAAAAATAGTTTGTGGTTATAATGTTTTTTTTAAAATTTGTTGTATCGACATTACTTTTGACTAAAATTATATTTTGTTATGGCGTTGTTCCCGCTGTTCGGATTTTTCTAGAACGGTTGTTGTTGTTGATATTGCTGTTGTTGTTGTTGTTGCTGCTGCTGTTTTGTTTGTTTGGTTTTTGGGGATTTTTGAGTGGGGGTGGGGGGGGGGGGGGGGGTTGTGTTCGTCTTACTTCTCTAATCCCCAAAGCGGTGAGCGTTGCACCGTGGTTTTTATTTTACGCCTGTCAGCCCAGTGCATCTGACTTCAGCATACATTTTATGTAAGGGTCTGCTTCCTCCCGCCTTTTCTGAGGGTTTGCTTTCCCAGGGTAACGGCCGGTGCTGTGATGGGGATCGAACCCAGCATCTCCGGATTGTAAGCCGTGACACTTAACCACTAGGCCACGCCGTCCTTGCTGTTGCTGTTGTTGTTGTTGTTTTTGTTGTTGTTTTTGTTGTTGTTGTTTTTGTTGTTGTTGTTGTTGTTGTTGTTGTTGTTGCTGTTGCTGTCGCTGTTGCTGTTGCTGTTGCTGCTGCTGCTGCTGGTGTTGTTGTATGCCAACGATGATTAAGTTCACTCATGTGTACTCCTTAAATAAGACGTTAGGTGACGGGTTGTAGTAGCTTTTTTTCACATCCCCAGTGTGATGAGGGAGGTGGACTGGGGTCCTGCAAGCTGCTGTGCTTTGTTTGGCGTCATCTTTGTGTCGCTTACTACTACGGGGAACACGTTGATCCCCACCTCGTTAGCATGACTAAAACAGTTTGTATTCAGGGAGAACTGCATGGAAGTGAGATGGGTGTCTTGGTCAACATGTTCACCTGACCCTGACTAGCATAGTATGATCAGTATGTTTTGCTTGGCCAGATATTAGTGTCCTCTTCCCTCGGAAAAGGGTATATATTTATATATTGCTAATCAGTAAAGGCTGCTCGCTGATGTAGTCGCAGCCATGTGTGAAGACTACGTTTAAAAAAAAATTCCCACCGATAGAAATATGTTGAGTTCATAGCTGAGATCAAAGTTATGTCTACTGACCAATTAGTCACTGGTCTCTCTTTCGTATATAGTATATACATATTGCCAGTAGATATTGGCTGCATACATTGCTAACGGAGGCAACCTGGCCAAGGGATGAACGTCCGTTTCACAATGCAAGCACACCCGGTTCAAATCATGCTGGTGTCCAGTTTATTCGACATGGGTTTTTTGTCGCTCCTCTACGTTCGGAAAGTAGTGGCAACATACCGTAGTGCATACTTGCCAAAAAACGTTTATCAGCCAAATAGGTTGGCGGTTTTGAGAAATGACGTTCTGCAAATGGCATTATACTTACTTTTATATTCCCAACAGTGCCAAGCATGGTCACTGTAAAAGGCGTGTGAGAGTCGATTTTCGTCTAGTGACATGAAGTGTTTGAGGAATGTCATCGGTGTAACCAGGAAACGAATAGTGCGAAACGAGAAATTCGAAGTGTGGTCGGCACTCCGTCTTATGCGGTGTACATTTCCAGGCAGAAAATACGTTCTCTCAGTCATCTCATTGGAATGCAAGCTCATCATCTTCTACTGATAACTTACCACGATGTTACATCTGGTTACATGGCAAGAAGACGAACTAAAGGCAGGTGGAAATATAATATTAGAATGTCTGTGCAAGGAAACGGGCTCACAATGACCGACGCAACAAACGTGCCGCTGGACAGACGACTTATCTTCCCACGACGCTCAACAGCATAAGTGAAAAAACTAACAAACTTTATTGGGTGTACAAATGGTGCATATATATTGTCTGTATCAGTGTCACGTGACGGAGTACTGACTGATAGCTTATGGGTGCATACACCAATGAGACAGGGGTTCCCTCTCTAGCCCTTTCTGCTCTTCTTGGCTATAGCTTGGATAATGAAGACATCAACACAATGAAAGAAGAACTGATATTCAATGTCCACTATGGGGGGCGGCGGGGGCTAGTGGTGACACGGCTCACAACACGAATGTGCTGGGTTGGATCTCCATCACAGCATCTGCCGTTACCCCGGGGAAGCAAACCCTTAGAAAATGCAAGAGGAAGCAGACATTTACATAAAATGAACGCTGAAGTCGGATGTACTGAGCCAACAGGCGCAAAATAAAAACCATAGTGCAACGCACACCGTCTTAGAGAATAGAGAAATAAGTCGAACGTAAAAAAATAATACAAATGGCCACTATAGTTCCAATTGGAGGACCAGAATTCCGCAGATGATTTCGTACTTTTGTCACAGAGCCATAGCCAAATAGATACATGAGAAATTAGAGCGAAAGAACAATCACCCAAATGTGTACACAATAACAACAACAACATGAAGAAAACCAGGTTCTTCAAAAATAGCCAGACCAAGAAATAACAAATCTTGCTGGAGGAAGGGCCGTTGGAAGAGATGAATTACTTATTTGGGTATCGCAATTAACACAATAGAATGTACATATGCAGACGTAAAAACTAGAATTGCAAAGGCAAGAGTGGAACTCCTGACACTAAACAATATATGGAGATCCAGAGAAATATACAACGCCAGTGTCCAGTCGGTGCTGTTAAGTTGTATAGAATGGAAACATAGAGATCGACAAAAGCAATACAACAAAGATTCAAGTTCTTCGTTAACAGATGCATCAAGTATAATTAACATAAAGTTGCAGGCCAGGATGAGGACTGAATACCTGCGGGAAAGTAGCCACCAACAGCCACCGTAGCAACAGATTAAGTGAAACAATTTGACTAGATAAGACATGCGATTAGGAAGGCATCGACCAACATAGCCAAGAATGATCTATCGTGAAGTTCGCAGGACAATAGAAGAAGAGGTACACCTTAAGAGTACATGGACAAATTAATGTGAGAGGGAACTACCATTAAATGGTAACCCCTGGAGAGAGACAGAAAGAATAGCACAGGATCGTTATCGTCGCGAGATGTGGTCAATAGCATGTGCACAGAGAGGAGCGACGGACTTTGATTGTTTGGTTTAACTGATTGCCCATACACATATAGTGTACGTATATGTTGATCGTAAATGTTTTTCTGCATATGTTGTCCATATATTTTGCCGGTATACGTTGTACGTATAAATTACTTGTATATGTATTACACTTTTATGAAAACACTTAAACCTTGTTTCATTGATCATTCAGTCTTTTCATTAAGTTACGTCATCAGTCAGCTTCTGTCCTATTAGGCTAACTTTGCATTTTGTCATTTATGATTTACCTTCACAAAGTCTGTCATTTTTGTGTGATACCTTCGTGCTGTATGTCATTTTTGTGTGCTACCTTCGTGATGTATGTCATGTTTGTGTGCTACCTTCACAATGACCAACCTATGGATATAGACACAAGGAAATTTATATACGCCGATGACACAGCAGTCGCTGCTCAGGCTAATGGCTTCGTTGAGGTAGAAGGTAAAATAACACGCTCTCTGAATGACCTTGTAGAGTATTATCGGGAAAACCACCTAAAACCCAACCCTAGCAAAACTCAGATATGCGCCTATCACGTCAAGAACAGATATGCAAACAGAGAATTGCGAATCAGATGACAAGGACAGGATCGTGAACACTGCCCGGTTCCCAAATACCAGTGTGTAAGGTTAAATCGTACATTATCCTATATGACACACTGACAGGAGAAAACGTGTAAGGTACATGCGAGAAACAACATTTTCAGAAAATTGACTGGCATAACATGGGGTGCTCAGACATCAGTCTTACGCACATCAGCGATTGCCTTGTGCCTTTCCACAGAGGAATATGCAGCCCCTAGTCTGGAAAAACTCCGCCCATGCAAAACAAGTTGATACAGCAGTGAACGAGATGGGCAGGATAGTGTCGGGGTGCCTTAAACCCACCCCCACAAACAAAATATATCCCTTCATTGGCATTGCACCACCTGATGTAGGAAGAGGTGTAGCTGCGGAAATCGAAACAGGAAAACGACCCTAGACACCCGATGTTTGGCTATCAGGAACAAGCCACAAGACTTAAATCAAGACACAGTTTCTTAAAATGGACAGAGACCATCCAGACAAGTCCGGAAGGTCGACGCATCAAGAGGTGGCGCGAAACAATACAGGACCCATGGATAGAGCTCAAGGACGAGGCTGCGCCTGGATACCACCTGCCCTATGCTGTATGGAAGGCAATGAACAGACTTCGAACCGGTTTGTCAAGATGCAGAGTGAACTTGAAGAAATGGGTATACTCAGATGTCGACAAATGTGAATGCGGCGCAGTTCAGGACCAAGATCACCTGATGTCCTGCCCCAACCTCCCTGAAACCTGTGACATGAACGACATGATGGAGGCGAACGACAAGGCAGTTCAAATTGCTGAATACTGGACGGATGCCGTGTGACATGGTATTTGGACACGGAAAGTAAGTACAAAGTCTGTCATATTTGTGTGCTACCTTCACGATGTATGTCATATTTGTTTGCTACCTTCGTGATGCTTGTCATATTTGTGTGCTACCTTCTGATGCATGTCATACTTGTGTGCTACCTTCACAAAGTCTGTCATATTTCTGTGCTACCTTCGCGATGCATGTCATATCTGTGTGCTACCTTCGCGATGTATGTCATATTTGTGTGATACTTTCAAGATATCTGCCATATTTGTGTGATGCTTTTCAAGATGTATGCCATATTTGTGTCTACCTTCGCGATTTATGTCATATGTCTGTTTAGTTTGCGATGTATGTCATATTTGTGTCTACCTTCACGATGTATGTCATATTTGTGTCTACCTTTGCGATGTCTCATATGTGTGTGATACTTTTCAAGATGTATGACATATTTGTGGGCTATTTTCACGATGTATGCTCATATTCGTGTGCTACCTTTCCGACTGATGTTCACATGCGAATGCTACCATCGCGATGTATATCATATTCACATGCCAACTTCACGATGTATAGCACCTCTATCACAATTTTCTTTTATTTCACCATAGTAGGAGCACGGAGACACCAATGAAGTCGGTCTCCTTGGGGAAGCTGTTCGTCACAGCACATTCCTTTGTGCTCTTGTAGACGTCGTTTGTGTGACACTTTGTTTGATATGACGAGGCTGCCAGCCTCATGCACAACCATACTTAAACACGTTTTTACCCCATGCATAGTTGAGGCCCTATTATTTCTTACCCAGTAGGGTACCCTGGAATCCACGATGAAATGTCCGGTACACTAGCGAGCTCTCTTCACAATGTATCTAAACATAGCTTGCTGTTACCACACTATATTCTATATTTACGGTAATTTTGTTCACATAAATCAAGGTGGACATTCCTTGTCTCAAGTTTTTAAAATTTAACTTGACATGAAAGTTGGTCATTTTCGTGTGTTTCTATCTCTTCTAGTTTAACTACCTTCCCCTTAGCATGAAGCGCTGAAATTTAATGCATAGCCTCTACTAGTACGACTTTTTAAAATATAAAATTTTGACAGATCCAGGACATGTCCCTAAACAAAGATTGCACCGAAAATCGTTATTTCTGTTAAATATTTGCTTGTTATTAAAATAAGTTGTAGATGGGAAATACATGTTCTGACAATAACATTTGCTTAAGAAACGAGCAATATTTCTAAGGAAGTAGTATGGATCTTTTATAAAACGAAATTTTTTCTTGTAGTCCTTGTGAACTCAATTATTTTTTATGTAAACGAATCCTCTTCTTGTAGCCCTTGTGAATTCAAGTATTTTTCTGTAGCTAAACCACACAGAACTTGAGCCATGCAGTTGTCTTGGATTACGCTTTACCATATATACATTGTGTGACCATAAGCAAATACTACATTGGTGTTATCTTCTACTTAAATACCTCATGGAGAAAGCATCTCATTGATTCTAGTAATCCTTGCCTCATATACTATTTACATTTATATAATAGCATTGCATAGGTTAACTAAAACTAAATGCTTATAGCAGAACACAAACAAAATGTGAAGAAAAAAAAAATTTGGGGACTTGGGTCTTACCAGTTGCAACGTACGGAAGTGAGACGGCAAACACAGAAACACTATGGAAAAAGATGGAAACCTTCGAACTAAAATGCTACAGGAAAGTGCTCATAGTACCATGGTTACTGAGCGAGAAAGAAAAACATAAATCCTAAAAGAACTGGATAATGAAGAAAATTGGCCATCAAACGATATTACGTCTAGGAAACTTAAATACTTTAACCACAACAGATGTCACAATGGACTAGAAAAAAACTGTACTGGAGGGCATAGTACATAGCAGGAGAAAGATGGACAGATTGAAGAAGAAAATGGGCCACAGATCTTCAGAAAGGTTCTATGGATGACGGAGGTGGAAGAGCTGGCTAAAGATCGAGAGTCGTACAAATCGAGTGTTTCCAGGGCTTGCAAAATGATGATATAATATTTATGTTGTTGTTTCTGGCTACTTTTCATCTACGGCGTCTGCAGTCCATCCTTGGAATTGACTAGAGGAACTGCCTGACAAATGCAGAGGTGCACTCTCGCACTTGTCCAGAGGTGCACTCTCGCACTTGTCTCCAAAACATGGACATTCTTCTTAGGCTGCAGTACTAGTTGTAGTAGTAGCGGTAGTAGTAGTAGTAGTAGTAGTAAGTAGTAGTAGTAGTAGTAGTAGTAGTAGTAGTAGTAGTAGTAGTCGTTGTAGCAGCAGCAGAAGTAGCACAAGCAGAAGCAGTAAGAGTAGTAGAAGAAGAAGAAGAATATGGGAAAGAAGAAGAAGAAGAAAATAAGAGGAAGAGAAAGTAGAAGAAGAAGTATGCGAAGAAGACAATGAAAAGTGAATACCCTGCAAAGGCCCATTTAAGAAACGTTATTATTTTATAGTCTTATCCAGTGTGTTGCTTTTTCCTTGTGTCGAAACACAGTCTATATGCAAGAGTTTCCATTTTTTTTGGTTTATATTATATTCGGCATGTTCCTTTTACTGGCATTTTTTTTTTTTTGGTGGTCTTCTGTCTATTTGTATGTGTTCGGTAGCTTCATCTATACTGCAGCCTATGCTCGTATAAAGTGTTCTCGTTTGTAGCAGTGAAGTGTATTATTTATCATTATTTATTGTACGTTTAATGTAAATATATTTGAAAATACCTTTGTGATATGTCTTCTTGCATTATTTATTAGAGACTTTAGCCGAGAGAAACAATATGCGATGGACATGTTGCAATATTTTTGTTGTGTTAATTTCGAGGGTTATTTTCTTGTTGCTGTGTTACCAATTTTGTATGAGTTATTCCGTCTATATGTTTTTAATCTTTCCAGTAGGCGACTGTGACATTCACATTTAAACCCTTTAGAAAGTTGTCTCTGACGCACTAATTTGCGTCAAATAATGTCCATATTTTTTGGTATGTTGATTAGTTCCTTTTTATTCAAGTCTTCATGTAATTTTTGTAATTGCCATTCGTGTAATGTTATGTTTAGTGTTTCTGCGTTTTCTTTTATACGTTCCGCTAATTCCAATATATTTTTTTCTTATGTTTGTTGGCAGTTTTGTAAAGATATTTTTCTGCTTGTATTATTTCTACATTAGTTATGTGTTTCTTGTTAAAATGCCTTGGAGCGGGTGTTAATTATGTTAGGTTTTGCTTTGGTTCATTTTCCTTGTTCCGTCTCCTTTTTGCATGTTGCTTTACAATTTATTAAAATGTATTGTTGTCATGTTGTGTTAGAAATTTGTTATTGTGTTTTATGCATATTTGAGCAGTTCAATGAGAGCCTTCTATTCTTTCTAAGTTTAGAATCTCCTACAATTGAAACCATTACTGTATGTTCTGTCTGTTTAAATATTGATGATCATTGGTCCTTTTTTTTTTTCTTCTGAACCCCGGAAGTCTCATTTACAGTCATGCATACCTGGATCACAGAATGGGGGCGGGGGAGGCGGGGGTGTAAGGGCGGGAAGGGGAGAGTGGTGGGTGTAGTATGTGTGGCGGGGTTGATTTTGTATTTCAAACCGTGAAGATACTTCCCGCTGATCCTGTGATAAAAATACCTCTCTCTCTCTCTTTCTCTCTCTTTCTCTCTTTCTCTCTCTCTCTCTCTATATATATATATATATATATATATATATATATATATATATATGTGTGTGTGTTTCTGTCTGTGTCCATGTGTTTGTGTGTGTGTGTGTTTGTGTGTGTGTCTGTGTGTGTGTATCATCATAATCTTCTTCTTCTTCGTTCGTTCTTAATCTCCCACTACCAAACCCTGGAAGGGTAAGTAGCAGAATGTAGTCCAGAGAACGGAATGCATTGTGTTGTAGTTTACAGCTTGGCTGCGATATTTGCACCTTTCGGTCCAACACATCCGACTTCAGCAAGCATATTTTGAGTACCAGGTTAGCATTCCCTCTCCGATCCCTTCTCCTTAGCCAGTCTGCGCTGCTGCAGCCTGTTATCCAGGATCACCGCGTGGAGGTGTAGAAGGATCTTGGCAGCTATGGTTCGCTGGCCCTGACGCTAGCAATCAGCTATGGGTAGCTGACCACTGCAGCTCATGCGCTGCTCAGCGTATTGATCCCAGCTCAACATAATGATTAGCGACCTGTTCTTCGACTAGCTAGTTAGTCTTGTGTGGGTCCCAACCATGTCTACAGTCGTGTAGTCTTGTCACAAAATGACCAGTGGACGATTAGATTGTTCATGCCCACTGGTCGCTTCCCCCACCCACCCCCCACACCCACTTTGCGGTCATGCCGATGTTGTAGAGGTATGGTCTTCTGTTTCTGGCGTTTGTATTGGTCCTTTTTCTTTCTTGATCAGTGAGCCAGGCTTAAGCAGGGTCAATGGTTTCTATACTTTTGTCCGCCTGCTGCATTGCTCCGCTTGCCTCCGTTACCATCTTGTTTACCTTCTGCTACTTGGGTTAGTTTAGAAACTGCACTTTTGTGAAAGCTGGAACAGGTCATTCTCAATGAAAACTGGATATGTATACACATTTCGAGTCGAACTGTCGGTTAGGCGAGTATAGGCTCAATGACGTTAACCTGGACGAGAACCTGAAGGAATTGGGTAGGACTGAATTTAAGTGTTCAAAATAGCTTGCACACCGCATAATGATCAAGTTGGTGAATTTCGGATAACGAGTCCATTTTTAGTATGGTCATTGAGTGATGGTATTTCATAAAAAAACTGTGCGAACCGCTAGATGTTGATCTCAATATCTGCACGTTCACCCGTTCTCGGCAGGGTATGACCAAAAAATATAGTTCTGTGTAATTAAAAACCACGGCACAACATATGAGGGGCGTTCAAATCAAATCGGGACGTTTTGTGACAGTTCTACCTGAATGGGTTATAGCATGCTGGAACTACCGGAATAGTGAACAGCACATTCGCTTTTTGAGTGATGTGCTTAACCGTCTGCGTGGATAAAAAACGGCCTAGTTTGATCACAAAGGGCGTCCTGCTCATACAAGCGAACGTTCGACCTCATACGTCTCATCGCACTATGTGCCATCTGCCGCTGGTAGGTATTGTCCCATCCACCTTACATCGCAGACCTCGCTTCAAGCGATTTCCATCTATTTGAATCCCTAAAATAATTCCTGGGAGATCAGCATTTCAGTACCGATGACAAAGTGAAACAAGATGTCCTGGATTGGTTCTGCCATACTGGTACATCTTTCTGCATTGAACCTTTTCAAACATTACTTAAACGCTGGGATAAGTGCATAAACGTTGCAGGAGATTATGTCAAAAAATAAATGAAATTTTGATGCAGTAACTGATATTGTTCATTTATTTATCTTCCTTCTACTTCTCTTCTACTCTCTTTTCTTCCAGTCTTTAAAATAGTATTTTTTTAAAAAAAATTTTATATACAGCATACAACAACCATTGAGACGCTAGTGCAGTCAAAAGCACAACATACTGACCAAGACCACTATCTCTCTTACATTTAGCGTTCCCTGGAAACATGATGATTTCGAGACAGTCTGACTAACGAGATGTTGATCGACGTTATCCTCGTAGTACAGAGCGTCACGCAGATAAAGACAAGTATACCACAATCGCCTGGATGACCCCCACCTTCATCAGCATGCTCGGGATGTGAAGAAAGCTTCTAAAACCCGCCACTTCGGATCAAGACGCTGAGCGACCCATAGCTGACTACTAGCGTCATAGCCAGCGAATCACAGCTGCCAATAACCCTTCTATACCTCCACACGATGATCCTGGATAACAGGCTGCAACAGAGCAGACTGGCAAAGGAGAAGGGATCGAAAAGGGAATGCTAACCCGATACTAAAAAATGCTTGCTGAAGTCGGATGTGTTGGACCGAAAGGTGCAAATATTACAGTCAAGCTGTAAACTACGACACAGCGCATTCCGTTCTCTGGACTACATTCTGCTACTTAAGCCCTTTTAGAGTTTGGAAGCGAGAGATTAAGAACGAACGAAGCCAAGCCAAACCCGCTACTTAACGCCCTTTTAGAGTTTGGTAGCGGGAGATTAAGAACAAACGAAGCCAAGCCAAGCCAAACCTGCCACTTAACGCCCTTTTAGAGTTTGGTAGCGGGAGATTAAGAACGAACGAAGCCAAGCCAAGCCAAACCCACCACTTAACGCCCTTTTAGAGTTTGGTAGCGGGAGATTAGGAACGAACGAAGCCAAGCCAAGCCAAACCCGCCACTTAACGCCCTTTTAGAGTTTTATAGCGGGAGATTAAGAACGAACGAAGCCAAGCCAAGCCAAACCCACCACTTAACGCCCTTTTCAGGGTGCACAAAAGAGTGAACTTACTCATTGTGAGCATTCAACAACAGCATCAACTACAACAACAACTACAACAGCGTCAACTACAACAACAACAACAACAGCATCAACTACAACAACAACTACAACAACAACAGCATCGACTACAACTTCATATTTCACCCTTACATCGAATCTGTATCAAAGCATGTCTAATCGTTCGTGCAGTAACAGCTTTTTCGCAAATCTTTTCACATCATAAGATGGCTAGCTTCATGCCCAACCCTCTACAGTGGGTTTTACTACATTCTTGGTAAGCTATAGTGATCCAACACGTTCCTCTAGGGGCACCTCTCGGGTGAAAATGACTAATGTACAAATACAAACCAAAGACTTCTGGTATGTAAGGAGGTACTATGTGAATATATTTAAAAAGATTACAAGCAAACACATTTACGTATATGTTATGAGGTACATTTTTTCTTAACGCATGAACACACGTCCAACGTTACGCTTAAATGTTTTTGTCAGTTCTTTACAATGTACAGTAAACAATACCAGATATGCAATATCAGACACAAAGGGCAACACATAGGCAAAGGCCGCCGTCCATCGTAGACGATGATGGCATAATTAATTTTTCTAGCGCTATTTTTAGATAGGATTAACTGCGCTACTTTTTATCCTCACTCTCTCGTCTCGAGCTACCCGACGCCAATGGCAAGTCAAAGACAAGACGACTACGAGATGCAGAGGACTCCGCATCAAGCACTTATGAAAAAGACGGCGGAGTCCGGAGTCGAGCCCACACTACCTAATCACGATGTCGACGGCTTAACCACTTCGCCACGGAATCCCCAAGAGCTATGAACAGATGACTAATAAACAGTACTTTCTTACACACTCGTTCATACCAGTGTCAGTCATGGCCTTGGTCTCTATCCAATTCTTAAGTGAAAATTGGCTTCAAGTGAAAACAGTTTAAAATAGCAACTAAGGTAGTAACTTTGTACATCAGTGACCGACAAAGAGACTTCATGAAAAGGAAGAATATCGGGCACACGAAGGAGAGCAACGAACAGGACAAACTAAAAGTTCGTGTTAAAATCAAGCAGAATTTTAACTCACAAAAGAGTAAAACGTACCGTTGGATTCATCTAGGAAAGACTAAGATTATAACTGAGGTAGAGTGTACTTCAGAAAGTATTGTACACATAAGAACAACTGAAAGGAAAGTAAAAACAGCACTAAATCAATTGTGCGTATCCTGGAACGAATGACACAGTAAAGATGACAAATCGAAATGTTTCTATAAGCTACGACGCGTGTTCAAATGAAACCTGTCCTAACTGCACCAAGTGAATATACGTGAGTATGTGAGATGCGTGTGATGACGTCATTTTAGGTGCAAACAGCACATTCCAACCGTCAAATTTGCAAAATTGAATTATCTATTATTTTAACAATTGCATACACTAGAAAAGATAGGCAGTTTTGAAAACGCATCGCACAGAGCAAAACAAGAAGGCAGTTATTGGGAATGAGAATGTCGCGTTCGGCAAAAAGAAGAAGGCTGTTCGTATTTGCGGATGTCGCAAGGGGCAAATAGAATAAGGTAGCTTGATATAATGAGGATGTCGCAAGGGATAAAAACCATGAGACAGCTTGATATAGTGAGGATGTTGCAAGGGACAAAAACCATGAGACAGCTTGATATAGTGAGGATGTCGCAAAGGATAAAAACCATGAGACAGCTTGATATAGTGAGGATGTTGCAAGGGACAAAAACCATGAGACAGCTTGATGTAGAGAGGATGTTGCAAGGGACAAAAACCATGAGACAGCTTGATATAGTGAGGATGTTGCAAGGGACAAAAACCATGAGACAGCTTGATGTAGTGAGGATGTTGCAAGGGACAAAAACCATGAGACAGCTTGATGTAGTGAGGATGTTGCAAGGGACAAAAACCATGAGACAGCTTGATGTAGTGAGGATGTTGCAAGGGACAAAAACCATGAGACAGCTTGATGTAGTGAGGATGTCGCAAAGGACAAAAACCATGACTCATCTTGGTGTAATGAGTATATCGCATGGGATAAAAAGAAGAAGACAGCTTGGTGCAATAAGGACTTAGTACGTGTGTTACCAATGCTTGAAATGTGAGCAAAGAATAACAAACATAGCATTCTGAATGGAATGTCGTAGAACCGAGAAAGAAAGGTTGTGCAAGAAGAAAGCTACTTAATCCTGGAGATCCTATAGAAAAAGAAAAGAATGCTGCTCCCCTTCAGAGCAAAGTAGAAGAGTAACGACTAAGTCATATCGAGGAATGACGAAGTAAAAAGAACTGTTACAATAACAAGAAATTGGATTCGAAGGTGGTTAAGTGAAATAACAAAGGAAGGCGCTGAAAATATTAAAGACAAATAAAAAGGATCAAAAAGCAATAAATAATTATGGAAGTAGTGCGACAAAAATTGAACAAATCTTTGCAGTTCCGCTATAATATGTCAAGACCTTTTATAACATGAAGCTATTATATTAATGTTACAATCAGTCTATATTTGCATATGGCGGAAATTATAACCCAACAGAAAACAAATAAAAGACAAGGATGTAATAAGCAAATGACCCTCTAATCATATTTATGACAGAGTAAACATTAGATTATCTTTCTTAATTTGTGCCGCTTCTGATGTATCATTGAAATGTGAGATAGAAGAAATACACCTTACGCCAAACAAAACTTAACAGAATTCAGAATTCTCATAAAGAGTAAAAACATGTATTAAGGATAACTGAGCCTTACCATCTATAATAGTTATCGGTAAATATTCTCAGATAGCTTTTGCTTTCGCGTCAAATAATTATCTAGTTTTTCTGGGGTTTTAAGTTATTAGCTTTTCATCTTTTGTTCTTTCTTGTTATGTTGCTTTTCTTTTTTGTCTCCACTTTTGTCCAGTAAGTTTATTTTTATGTATAACTACATCTTCCTCCCGCTCCCTTCTCTTAGTTTCTCTCTTTTTCTCTCTCTTTCTCTCTCTCTATCTCTCTCTGTCTCTCTCTGTCTCTCTTTCACTATGTTCGTCTCTATCAGCTTAATAATCGTGGTCTTTGATGCTAATCTGAAGCTATTCCATTTGCTTTTTTGTGGACATTTCTTGTATGTTGTTTTTTATTTATCGCTCCGAGGATCAAATTAATGAGAATCATCAGTTAGAATTTGACATAATATAATGTTTTCCTCAGCAGTTCCGGATATACATGATATTTATCTGCACGATCTAAATTTAGTTGTGTATACCTTCTACAAAGATGAACAAGCCACTGTCCGAGTATCTGGGCAAACATCAGATTGGTTTGCAGTACAAAAGGTAGTCCGACAGGGATGTATCCTCTCACCTTATCTGTACAACGTATATGCGGAATGTGTAATGAGAAATGTTTGAGAAGACGAGAAAATTGAAAGTTTCGACCCATTTACGAGTGGGGGGGGGGGGGGGGGGTGGTTTACGAGATTCCAGAGTTACGATATAGAGATACACAGTAATACTATCAAGAAGTGCAGAAGGACTAGAGCAGCTACTTTCAGCTGTTAATGGACATAGTAAAGATCAAAACCTGTTCATATTCATACATAAAACAAAGATAATGACCACCGACAAAACACAATGTCAGCTTAAATTTATAGTGAGTGGTGAGGAAATAGATCAGGTCACACATTTTGAATATCTGGGCTCCAGAATTGACAAAAATGGCGAGTGCTCGAAAGATATCAGAAGAAGACTAGCTATGGCAATGCAGAGACTAAACAGCCTGAAGAAATTATGGTCGAGCACCAACAAAATGATAAAAGTACAAGTCTTGAGAGCCTGTGTTTTTCCTGTAGCAGCTTATGGCTGTGAATCATGGACGATTACCAAAACTTCTTGACAAAGAATCGAATCCTTCGAGTCAAAATGTTACAGAAAGATCCTCAAAATACAATGAATAGAGAAAAAAACAAATGTAGACATTCAGCAAGAGTAGAACTAGTTTGCCAATTCCATTTTAGCTAGATAATGCAAATACTTTGGTCACATCAAGAGACACAATGGCCTTGAGAGAACGGTGATGGAAGGTATGTTGCCAGGCAAAAGAGGAAGGGGTAGACCAAGAAGACGATGGCACCAAGATTTCCAGGAATGCCTGGGTATGACTGTGGCGAAGGCTGGCGTTTTGGCAAGAGAACGAGTTTCTTTCAGACAGACTGTGATGGGAGCGACGTTCTACAAAGGACATGCTACATGATGATACCTTCTTCCTGCATTTCTGTTATGCCAATGATATAAAGGTTTGATTTGGTGTCAATGTCTTAACCGAGAAATGGAAGAAGCAATTCCGTTTCCTCTTGTCTTCATTGTGCGTCTTGTTAAATATGAGTCGACCAATGTAGATTTACCTTCAAGAATCCACACACCCCCCCCCCCCCAGCAATGTTGTGTGTGCTCTTGAAATTCTTTGTTGCACTTAATTCTGTATGAAAAGATCACAAGCCTTTTTCTTTAATACCTCGCTTCTTTCGACATGTTTGGAAGGTCGTAGTGGACATATTATTTTATTCATGGCATCCAAATGGATGACAAGATGAAGCAAGAGGTGATGCTAAATAATTAGCAATAACAAATTTGAAATAATTCTACAAGTTTCATTCAAACAATAAATCAAAATCCTTCAACTCCCTGCAGAATACAGACGCTCAACAATTACTCGCCAGCTATTCCTGTCATGCGCATTCACTTCCAGATTGACATACATCTTTCCCACAGTTTATAGCTGTGTCTCGACCTCCTTTCTCCATGAGTGTGCAGGTTTGCCCGTCTTCTTCTGCCTCGAAGATTCAAGAAGTGTATTCTATCCATCACCAACGCCTTCTCTTTACGTTTAGTCCCACTGACATCTGTCCTATCCTTTCCCACAGTTCTGTATTAGTGACTTTACCATGTCATTGTATTCACTCAATTCGGCGCAAGCATTTTTTGACGACAGTTTGGAAAAATTGTACTTGTATTTTGCTTTGCTACCAACATACGATAGGACGGTTTATACAATGGAGTTGAAGATCTGTATCGTTGTTATACAAGGTCAACTCCACCGCTATGTGTGTTGTTTGTTAAGCATTTGTGTCCGATTTTGACTAGACATGTTCCATTTCAACCTCTGACCGTCTTTTCCATTGTAATGATTGTGAGAATAACCATGACACTAAATAAATTATTTCACATTAATGTTTTACCTGTTAGAAAAATTAGTTCATGTTTGTTTTCAATTAGTTAGTCTAAAAAGTAAATAAAATAGTACAGAAAAGAATAGAACAAAACGAATAAACATAGATGAGTTGATAAAACATTTTCTTCCCGAATCCTGCTCGCATATTGTGTTATGCAGCTTTTATATTCGATATTCGATTCGACCTTGCAATTGATCGAAGACTGTTAATCTGAACCTATGTCTTAAGGTTCCCGTAGGAAGATAAAGGTGCTAACAACACTCTAATCGGATTCTTATTTTGGACCAACTTTTTCATCTGCATATAAAACCCCAGTTGTTACAGTCTTCTTTCTTCTCTACTGTTTCGCGTCAGGTATTCTTTTGACTCCTTACTTTGCTCTTCGCTAATTTCAATTCAGTGCATGTCTGGTTATATTGTTTAACTTCTTCTTGAGTGTGTGTCCTATCTTATCAAATGTTCTTTCTCTTAATCTGCTATAATGATTGTTGCTGTATTTTTTGTTACATGTATACATTAATTTTTATGAAGGTCTAAACTTAACTTAACTTCTTTATACTGGTTTAGAAGAACCTGCAGTCTATACAACCAGTTTCATTTACATTTCTTTGCTATAAAAAGCTATTAGTCTTCTTGCAGTTCAGATGCCATTTCCACATTGAAGGATTGCTGCGTTGAATCTCCAACACATTCTGCTTCTTACCTTGATGATACAATTTGACATACTTTTCTTGATCCATCTTCTGCTAGTTTCTTGACGACTTATTTTACTTTCAAGACATGAGCTCTTGACCTGTTCCAGTAAAAAGCCTCATATGTTTATGTGTTTTATATTGTTAGCACCAAAACTTAATTGCAAGCAATAACTATCAAAAGAGCAATATCAACTCGATTTTCGTCCAGACGCCATGCTACCAATGTCAAAACTGGACACTAACATCACATGGAAAAAGGAAAAAACCGTAATATCAGAAATAACATGTATGCGAAAAATATTGAATGCAACAATGAGAGACAGGATCATAAACTATGGTATCAGGAGACTGCTGGGAACAACAGAATAATTAGAAAACATCGAAAGACAGCTTCTAAAATGGTTTGGCCACATGAGAAGACTGCCACCATACAGTACCCCATCCGCCCTCCCCTCCCTAACAAGCAATGTTATTTAGATACAACGGATTCAAGACCAAATGCCCAACAAGAAAAAGTTGACTTACAAAAATATCTGAGGCGGTGGATGCCACTGTGCGTGAGGCACACAGTAGGGCTGGTTAAAGAGATATATTCCTAACCTGGTGCCGAAAGGCATAACAAGACACACGAAAATAAGTAGAGAAGATGTGTATGTGTAGAGTACATAACAGGACACGCGAAAATAAGTAGAGAAGATGTGTATGTGTAGATTACATAACAGGACACACGAAAATAAGTATAGAAGATGTGTATGTGTAGAGTACATAACAGGACACACGAAAATAAGTAGAGAAGATGTGTATGTGTAGAGTACATAACAGGACACACGAAAATAAATAGAAAAGATGTGTATGTGTAGAGTACATAAGTAGAGAAGATGTGTATGTGTAGAGTACATAAGTAGAGAAGATGTGTATGTGTAGAGTACATAAGTAGAGAAGATGTGTATGTGTAGAGTACATTTTGATTCAACTATGATAATCAACCTTAATGTACAATCGAATTTATTTTATTTTTATTTTGCACTTGCTTGAATCACTCATTCCTGTAGCTGTTTGTTCGCTTTCAGCCAGCACCCATTCCTGTAGCTGTTTGTTCGCTTTCAGCCAGCACCCATTCCTGTAGCTGTTTGTTCGCTTTCAGCGAGCACCCATTCCTGTAGCTGTTTGTTCGCTTTCAATCAGCACCCATTCCTGTAGCTCTTTGTTCGCTTTCAGCCAGCATCCATTCCTGTAGCTGTTCGTTCGCTTTCAGCCAGCACCCATTCCCGTAGCTGTTTTGTTCGCTTTCAGCAAGCAGAGCTGTTGTCTTTCACATATCTGAAATTAATTATTTATATTCCGCCGATAATGAGTACTCGAATTTATTCTATTTATTGAAAAATGTGTTTTGTGTAATGGTTAAACAGACAAGGGGACATTACACAATCCTAATCGCACTCCTCTATTTACATTATACATAGTGAGTAAAACCTGCCCCATTTTGTGTCATGTTGCGTCCAAAAGAGGGTAGTAAAACCTGCCTCGTCTTGTGTTATGTTGCGTCCAGAATAGGGTAGTAAAACCTGCCTCGTCTTGTGTCATGTTGCGTTCAGAATTGGGTAGTAAAACTTGTCCGTCTTGTGTCATGTTGCATCCAGAAATAGGTAGTAAAACCTGCCTCGTCTTGTCATGTTGCGTCCAAAATTGGGTAGTGAAACCTGCCCGTCTTGTGTCATGTTGCGTCAGAATTTGGTAGTAAAACCTGCCCGTCTTGTGTCATGTTGCGTCCAGAATTGAGTAGTAAAAACCTGCCCGTCTTGTGTCATGTTGCGTCCAGAATTGGGTTGTAAAACCTGCATCGTCTTATGTCATGTTGCGTCCAGAATATGACAATAAAACCTGCCTCGTCTTGAGTTATGTTGCGTCCAGAAAATGACAGTAAATCCCTGTGTTATGTTGCGTCCAGAATTGAGTAGGAAAACCTGCCTCGTCTTGTGTCATTTTGCGTCCAGAATTGAGTAGGAAAACCTGCCTGGTCTTGTGTTATGTTGCGTCCAGAATAGGGTAGTAAAACCTGCCTCGTCTTTTGTCATGTTGCGTTCAGAATTGGGTAGTAAAACCTGTCTCGTCTTGTCAGGTTGCGTCCAGAATTGGGTAGTAAAACCTGCCCGTCTTGTGTCATGTTGCGTTCAGAATTGGGTAGTAAAACCTGCCCGTCTAGTGTCATGTTGCGTCCAGAATTAGTTAGTAAAACCTGCCTCGTCTTGTCATATTGCGTCCAAAATTGGGTAGTGAAACCTGCCCGTCTTGTGTCATGTTGCGTCAGAATTGGGTAGTAAAACCTGCCCGTCTTGTGTCATGTTGCGTCTAGAATTGAGTAGTAAAAACCTCCCCGTCTTGTGTCATGTTGCGTCCAGAATTGGGTTGTAAAACCTGCATCGTCTTATGTCATGTTGCGTCCAGAATATGACAATAAAACCTGCCTCGTTTTGATTTATGTTGCGTCCAGAAAATGACAGTAAATCCCTGTGTTATGTTGCGTCCAGAATTGAGTAGGAAAACCTGCCTCGTCTTGTGTCATATTGCGTCCAGAATTGAGTAGGAAAACCTGCCTGGTCTTGTGTTATGTTGAGTCCAGAAAAGGGTAGTAAAACCTGCCTCGTCTTTTGTCATGTTGCGTTCAGAATTGGGTAGTAAAACCTGTCTCGTCTTGTCATGTTGCGTCCAGAATTGGGTAGTAAAACCTGCCCGTCTTGTGTCATGTTGCGTTCAGAATTGGGTAGTAAAACCTGCCCGTCTAGTGTCATGTTGCGTCCAGAATTTAGTAGTAAAAACCTACCCGTCTTGTGTCATGTTGCGTCCAGAATTGGGTTGTAAAACCTGCATCGTCTTATGTCATGTTGCGTCCAGAATTGGGTAGTAAAACCTGCCCGTCTTGTGTCATGTTGCGTTCAGAATTGGGTAGTAAAACCTGCCCGTCTTGTGTCATGTTGCGTCCAGAATTTAGTAGTAAAAACCTACCCGTCTTGTGTCATGTTGCGTCCAGAATTGGGTTGTAAAACCTGCATCGTCTTATGTCATGTTGCGTCCAGAATTGGATAGTAAAACCTGTCCGTCTTGTGTCATGTTGCGTCCAGAATTGAGTAGTAAAAACCTGCCCGTCTTTTGTCATGTTGCTTCCAGAATTGGGTTGTAAAACCTGCATCGTCTTATGTCATGTTGCGTCCAGAATATGACAATAAAACCTGCCTCGTCTTGAGTTATGTTGCGTCCAGAAAATGACAGTAAATCCTTGTGTTATGTTGCGTCCAGAATTGAGTAGGAAAACCTGCCTCGTCTTGTGTCATATTGCGTCCAGAATTGAGTAGGAAAACCTGCCTCGTCTTGTGTTATGTTGCGTCCAGAATAGGGTAGTAAAACCTGCCTCGTCTTTTGTCATGTTGCGTTCAGAATTGGGTAGTAAAACCTGTCCGTCTTGTGTCATGTTGCGTCCAGAATTGAGTAGTAAAAACCTGCCCGTCTTGTGTCATGTTGCGTCCAGAATTGGGTTTCAAAACCTGCTTCGTCTTATGTCATGTTGCATCCAGAATATGACAATAAAACCTGCATCGTCTTGTGTCATATTGCGTTCAGAATTGAGTAGGAAAACCTGCCTCGTCTTGTGTTATGTTTCGTCCAGAATAGGGTAGTAAAACCTGCCTCATCTTTTGTCATGTTGCGTTCAGAATTGGGTAGTAAAACCTGTCCGTCTTGTGTCATGTTGCGTCCAGAATTAGGTAGCAAAACCTGCCTCGTCTTTTCATGTTGCGTCCAGAATTGGGTAGTAAAACCTGCCCGTCTTGTGTCAGGTTGCGTTCAGAATTGGGTAGTAAAACCTGCCCGTCTTGTGTCATGTTGCGTCCAGAATTGAGTAGTAAAAACCTGCCCGTCTTGTGTCATGTTGCGTCCAGATTTGGGTTATAAAACCTGCATCGTCTTATGTCATGTTGCGTCCAGAATTGGGTAGTAAAACCTGTCCGTCTTGTGTCATGTTGCGTCCAGAATTAGGTAGTAAAACCTGCCTCGTCTTGTTATGTTGCATCCAGAATTGGGTAGTAAAACCTGCCCGTCTTATGTCATGTTGCGTTCAGAATTGGGTAGTAAAACCTGCCCGTCTTGTGTCATGTTGCGTCCAGAATTGAGTAGTAAAAACCTGCCCGTCTTGTGTCATGTTGCGTCCAGAATTGGGTTGTAAAACCTGCATCGTCTTATGTCATGTTGCGTCCAGAATATGACAATAAAATCTGCCTCGTCTTGAGTTATGTTGCGTCCAGAAAATGACAGTAAACCCTTGTGTTATGTTGCGTCCAGAATGGAGTAGGAAAACCTGCCTCGTGTTGTGTCATATTGCGTCCAGAATTGAGTAGGAAAACCTGCCTCGTCTTGTGTTATGTTGCGTCCAGAATAGGGTAGTAAAACCTGCCTCGTCTTTTGTCATGTTGCGTTCAGAATCGGGTAGTAAAACCTGTCCGTCTTGTGTCATGTTGCGTCCAGAATTAGGTAGCAAAAATTGTCTCGTCTTGTCATGTTGCGTCCAGAATTGGGTAGTAAAACCTGCCCGTCTTGTGTCAGGTTGCGTTCAGATTTGAGTAATAAAACCTGACCGTCTTATGTCATGTTGCGTCCAGAATTGAGTAGTAAAAACCTACCCGTCTTGTGTCATGTTGCGTCCAGAATTGGGTTGTAAAACCTGCATCGTCTTATGTCATGTTTCGTCCAGAATTGCGTAGTAAAACCTGTCCGTCTTGTGTCATGTTGCGTCCAGAATTAGGTAGTAAAACCTGCCTCGTCTTGTCATGTTGCGTCCAGAATTGGGTAGTGAAACCTGCCCGTCTTGTGTCTTGTTGCGTCCAGAATATGACAATAAAACCTGCCTCGTCTTGAGTTATGTTGCGTCCAGAAAATGACAGTAAATCCTTGTGTTATGTTGCGTCCAGATTTGAGTAGGAAAACCTGCCTCGTCTTGTGTTATATTTCGTCCAGAATAGGGTAGTAAAACCTGCCTCGTCTTTTGTCATGTTGCGTTCAGAATTGGGTAGTAAAACCTGTCCGTCTTGTGTCTTGTTGCGTCCAGAATTAGGTAGAAAAAACTGCCTCGTCTTGTCATTTTGCGTCCAGAATTGGGTAGTAAAACCTGCCCGTCTTGTGTCATGTTGCGTTCAGAATTGGGTAGTAAAACCTGTCCGTCTTGTGTCATGTTACGTCCAGAATTGAGTAGTACAAACCTACCCGTCTTGTGTCATGTTGCGTCCAGAATTGGGTTGTAAAACCTGCATCGTCTTATGTCATGTTGCGTCAGAATTGGGTAGTAAAACCTGTCCGTCTTGTGTCATGTTGCGTCCAGAATTAGGTAGTAAAACCTGCCTCGTCTTGTCATGTTGCGTCCAGAATTGGGTAGTAAAACCTGCCCGTCTTGTGTCATGTTGCGTCCAGAATTGAGTAGTAAAAACCTGCCCGTCTTGTGTCATGTTGCGTCCAGAATTGGGTTGTAAAACCTGCATCGTCTTATGTCATGTTGCGTCCAGAATATGACAATAAAATCTGCCTCGTCTTGAGTTATGTTGCGTCCAGAAAATGACAGTAAACCCTTGTGTTATGTTGCGTCCAGAATGGAGTAGGAAAACCTGCCTCGTGTTGTGTCATATTGCGTCCAGAATTGAGTAGGAAAACCTGCCTCGTCTTGTGGTATGTTGCGTCCAGAATAGGGTAGTAAAACCTGCCTCGTCTTTTGTCATGTTGCGTTCAGAATCGGGTAGTAAAACCTGTCCGTCTTGTGTCATGTTGCGTCCAGAATTCGGTAGCAAAAATTGTCTCGTCTTGTCATGTTGCGTCCAGAATTGGGTAGTAAAACCTGCCCGTCTTGTGTCAGGTTGCGTTCAGAATTGAGTAATAAAACCTGACCGTCTTATGTCATGTTGCGTTCAGAATTGAGTAGTAAAAACCTACGCGTCTTGTGTCATGTTGCGTCCAGAATTGGGTTGTAAAACCTGCATCGTCTTATGTCATGTTGCGTCCAGAATTGCGTAGTAAAACCTGTCCGTCTTGTGTCATGTTGCGTCCAGAATTAGGTAGTAAAACCTGCCTCGTCTTGTCATGTTGCGTCCAGAATTGGGTAGTGAAACCTGCCCGTCTTGTGTCATGTTGCGTCAGAATTGGGTAGTAAAACCTGCCCGTCTTGTGTCATGTTGCGTCCAGAATTGAGTAGTAAAATCCTCCCCGTCTTGTGTCTTGTTGCGTCCAGAATATGACAATAAAACCTGCCTCGTCTTGAGTTATGTTGCGTCCAGAAAATGACAGTAAATCCTTGTGTTATGTTGCGTCCAGATTTGAGTAGGAAAACCTGCCTCGTCTTGTGTTATATTGCGTCCAGAATAGGGTAGTAAAACCTGCCTCGTCTTGTCATTTTGCGTCCAGAATTGGGTAGTAAAACCTGCCCGTCTTGTGTCATGTTGCGTTCAGAATTGGGTAGTAAAACTTGTCCGTCTTGTGTCATGTTACGTCCAGAATTGAGTAGTACAAATCTACCCGTCTTGTGTCATGTTGCGTCCAGAATTGGGTTGTAAAATCTGCATCGTCTTATGTCATGTTGCGTCAGAATTGGGTAGTAAAACCTGTCCGTCTTGTGTCATGTTGCGTCCAGAATTAGGTAGTAAAACCTGTCCGTCTTGTGTCATGTTGCGTCCAGAATTAGGTAGTAAAACCTGCCTCGTCTTGTCATGTTTCGTCCAGAATTAGGTAGTAAAACCTGTCCGTCTTGTGTCTTGTTGCGTCCAGAATATGACAATAAAACCTGCCTCGTCTTGAGTTATGTTGCGTCCAGAAAATGACAGTAAATCCTTGTGTTATGTTGCGTCCAGATTTGAGTAGGAAAACCTGCCTCGTCTTGTGTTATATTTCGTCCAGAATAGGGTAGTAAAACCTGCCTCGTCTTTTGTCATGTTGCGTTCAGAATTGGGTAGTAAAACCTGTCCGTCTTGTGTCTTGTTGCGTCCAGAATTAGGTAGAAAAAACTGCCTCGTCTTGTCATTTTGCGTCCAGAATTGGGTAGTAAAACCTGCCCGTCTTGTGTCATGTTGCGTTCAGAATTGGGTAGTAAAACCTGTCCGTCTTGTGTCATGTTACGTCCAGAATTGAGTAGTACAAACCTACCCGTCTTGTGTCATGTTGCGTCCAGAATTGGGTAGTAAAACCTTCCCGTCTTGTGTCATGTTGCGTCCAGAATTGGGTTGTAAAACCTGCATCGTCTTATGTCATGTTGCGTCAGAATTGGGTAGTAAAACCTGTCCGTCTTGTGTCATGTTGCGTCCAGAATTAGGTAGTAAAACCTGCCTCGTCTTGTCATGTTGCGTCCAGAATTGGGTAGTAAAACCTGCCCGTCTTGTGTCATGTTGCGTCCAGAATTGGGTTGTAAAACCTGCATCGTCTTATGTCATGTTGCGTCCAGAATATGACAATAAAACCTGCCTCGTCTTGAGTTATGTTGCGTCCAGAAAATGACAGTAAATCCTTGTGTTATGTTGCGTACAGAATTGCGTAGGAAAACCTGCCTCGTCTTGTGTTATGTTGCGTCCAGAATAGGGTAGTAAAACCTGCCTCGTCTTTTGTCATGTTGCGTTCAGAATTGGGTAGTAAAACCTGTCCGTCTTGTGTCATGTTGCGTCCAGAATTAGGTAGCAAAACCTGCCTCGTCTTGTCATGTTGCGTCCAGAATTTGGTAGTAAAACCTGCCCGTCTTGTGTCATGTTGCGTCCAGAATTGAGTAGTAAAAACCTGCCCGTCTTGTGTCATGTTGCGTCCAGAATTAGGTAGTAAAACCTGCCTCGTCTTGTCATGTTGCATCCAGAATTGGGTAGTAAAACCTGCCCGTCTTATGTCATGTTGCGTTCAGAATTGGGTAGTAAAACCTGCCCGTCTTGTGTCATGTTGCGTCCAGAATTGAGTAGTAAAAACCTGCCCGTCTTGTGTCATGTTGCGTCCAGAATTGGGTTGTAAAACCTGCATCGTCTTATGTCATGTTGCGTCCAGAATATGACAATAAAATCTGCCTCGTCTTGAGTTATGTTGCGTCCAGAAAATGACAGTAAACCCTTGTGTTATGTTGCGTCCAGAATGGAGTAGGAAAACCTGCCTCGTGTTGTGTCATATTGCGTCCAGAATTGAGTAGGAAAACCTGCCTCGTCTTGTGGTATGTTGCGTCCAGAATAGGGTAGTAAAACCTGCCCGTCTTATGTCATGTTGCGTCCAGAATTGCGTAGTAAAACCTGTCCGTCTTGTGTCATGTTGCGTCCAGAATTAGGTAGTAAAACCTGCCTCGTCTTGTCATGTTGCGTCCAGAATTGGGTAGTGAAACCTGCCCGTCTTGTGTCATGTTGCGTCAGAATTGGGTAGTAAAACCTGCCCGTCTTGTGTCATGTTGCGTCCAGAATTGAGTAGTAAAATCCTCCCCGTCTTGTGTCTTGTTGCGTCCAGAATATGACAATAAAACCTGCTTCGTCTTGAGTTATGTTGCGTCCAGAAAATGACAGTAAATCCTTGTGTTATGTTGCGTCCAGATTTGAGTAGGAAAACCTGCCTCGTCTTGTGTCATGTTGCGTTCAGAATTGGGTAGTAAAACTTGTCCGTCTTGTGTCATGTTACGTCCAGAATTGAGTAGTACAAATCTACCCGTCTTGTGTCATGTTGCGTCCAGAATTGGGTTGTAAAATCTGCATCGTCTTATGTCATGTTGCGTCAGAATTGGGTAGTAAAACCTGTCCGTCTTGTGTCATGTTGCGTCCAGAATTAGGTAGTAAAACCTGCCTCGTCTTGTCATGTTGCGTCCAGAATTGGGTAGTAAAACCTGCCCGTCTTGTGTCATGTTGCGTCCAGAATTGGGTTGTAAAACCTGCATCGTCTTATGTCATGTTGCGTCCAGAATATGACAATAAAACCTGCCTCGTCTTGAGTTATGTTGCGTCCAGAAAATGACAGTAAATCCTTGTGTTATGTTGCGTACAGAATTGCGTAGGAAAACCTGCCTCGTCTTTTGTCATGTTGCGTTCAGAATTGGGTAGTAAAACCTGTCCGTCTTGTGTCATGTTGCGTCCAGAATTAGGTAGCAAAACCTGCCTCGTCTTGTCATGTTGCGTCCAGAATTTGGTAGTAAAACCTGCCCGTCTTGTGTCATGTTGCGTCCAGAATTGAGTAGTAAAAACCTGCCCGTCTTGTGTCATGTTGCGTCCAGAATTGGGTTGTAAAACCTGCATCGTCTTATGTCATGTTGCGTCCAGAATATGACAATAAAACCTGCCTCGTCTTGAGTTATGTTGCGTCCAGAAACGGACAGTAAACCCTTGTGTTATGTTGCGTCCAGAATTGAGTAGGAAAACCTTCCTCGTCTTGTGTCATATTGCGTCCAGAATTGAGTAGGAAAACCTGCCTCGTCTTGTGTTATTTTGCGTCAAGAATATGACAGTAAAACCTTGTGTTATGTTGCGTCCAGAATTGGATAGTAAAACCTGCCTCGTCTTGTGTCATGTTGCGTCCAGAATAGGATACTGAGTATCCCTGTGTCTTTTCCACCCACACCTATGTTTTTTAAACATGTATTTACTTTTTCATGCTTGACATTGCCAGACTATTTATAGTTTATAAAGCACACATAAATGTTTTTCTGTACTTCCCATACATTTTTCTGTTACTGCTCGTAAACAGAATATTGCAAATCACCATTGCTTCTTCTTTCTAAATCCAAATTTTGATATCCTAAACTTTATTGTCTACCTTACAGCTAATTTGCTTCTGTCTGATTTAAGCAGTATCTTAATGGTGTAGCTCATCAGACTGATGGATCTAAAATCTTAACAATCAGCTGCACGAGGTTTCTTGTGTAGTATTACTAAACAGGTGAACACAGATCGATCGATATAGATCTCGAATTGTAGATGTCGATAGTAGAAAGTGCGATTCTCAATAAAATCACAAGCCACGCAATTAATGTCTAATGGATCCCTGGACATAGCGAGATGGAACAAGATGGCTGACAGTTACATATCAGGATCCTCCAAACAACAAGAGTATTGCTGTGCAGTGACTAAATAGTTAAATGAGTCTTTTTGAATAATACCATGAAAATTTTGTTGAACAGCTCAGCGACCAGGGCATCAGGTCACAATGTTTTTAACGAAATATCATATCTGAAAACAAATGATGGCATTAACAGACTATACAGAAGAGAACAAAGTTGTATCTGTCAGTTCTTAACAAGTCCCACCAGAGTCAATAGCCACTTAAACAGCATTAACCCTCAACATCTGCCATGGTGCAGACACTATTCTCACCCGAATGAAACAGTTAGATATCTACTATGATATATATTTGATACGTATATGAGTGCAAAGTGCTTGCAGACACAAAGAAAAGATTCTTACAAAATTCTGCCGACAATTGCTAATTCGCTGTTTCGCACAGCGAAACAACAGAATTCAACATGTATTTATATGAGAATGGCACTGGTCTGCCAAGAAAATGATTGCTCAGCAGGGATGTGATAGCAACAACTACAACATCGTAGGGGCCATTACACAGATCAATGATGTTATCTGCACCGAATTCTTCTTGAGCTTCTGTCATTAAGTAAGATGGCCGGGCCGTAGCGGATGCTCTCTCTCGACTCGCTCCGATGTTTGTGTCGATTTTACTTTTTATTTGGTGGTTCATGTTCTGATTATTTTTCACAATTCCTTCACCAGGTGGTATCAAAAACTTTATTCTGCAAAATTGATGGGCTTTCAATCGGTTATTCTGTTTATTTCGCTGCATTTCATGCCTGGCTCAAGCTATGGGAGACAAGTCTATGACGGAGCTCACCCTAACTCAGTCCTGATTATCACTACTTTTTCTGCTCGGACTGAAGCCGAGCTTCCTCCTGAGCCTATCTCCACCGGAGGTTACACGATACCTCTCCCAACCTCGTATTCTCAGCAAAGCAAGGGTCACGCTGACCAAAAGGTGGACACAATCAGAAGCCTCGGCGGCAGGGCACGTAAAAACAGGGAGTTTGACACGGACAGACACGGAAAGCTTGACACAAACATTGGCCTAACACACTCCTCGCGGCTCCCAGTCCAAGGCTGCAGTGTACACAGCTCCACCTGGGGAGTATGTAGGGATTTCGGTTTACACGCTACACATGGACACAGCCTCAGCAGTTGGACATGGTAGTGGTCGATCGACGCAACGTGTCTTTGACGCCTACGCAAACATTATTATTAATTGTTATTTTTCTGTCATTTATATATTTATTGCATCCCTGCCTGCTGGTTTGTCTTTGTTCATATCTTCTATTGCTTTCTCTTCTTCTGATCTTATCTGCTGAGGCCGTTATTATTGAATTGTTATAGTTTTTTTCCCTTCTGTTGTCATCGAAAAGTCTTCTTACATATTCCGTCCACCTGTTTAAAATACTTTTTTTTCATCATATCTTCTTCTACTTCTTCGTTTGTTCTCAATCTCCCACTACCAAACCCTGAAAGGGCTTAAGTGGCAGAATGTAATCCAGAGAACGGAATGCGTTGTGTCGTAGTTTACAGCTTGGCTGCGATATTTGCACCTTTCGGTCCAACACATCCGACTTCAGCAAGCATTTTCTGAGTACCGTGTTAGCAATCCCTCTTCGAACCTTTCTCCCTAGCCAGTCTGCCCTGCTGCAGCCTGTTATCCAGGATCACCGCGTGGAAGGGTAGAAGGGTCTTGGCAGCTATGGTTCGCTGGCCCTGACGCTAGCAGTCAGCTATGGGTCGCTGACCACTGCAGCTCATGCGCTGCTCAGCATCTTGATCCTATTTTCATCATATAAAATGTCTCCACACTTGTCCTTATGCATCCTCCTTCTCGAGTCAGTTATGCCATGGTGGGAAAATGTTTTATTTCTGCGTGCATATCTATAGTGATGTATTTCTTTCCCATGCCTTCTATTATCTTGCATTTTGATTCTATTCACTATTCTTTCGCACTGTTTCTGTTTCTGTTTCTAAGAATCGACGGCACTGCACTTCGTCATACCCATAGGTGCTCAGTCTCTCTCATCAAATGGCTTAAGGTATGGATGCTGTTGGTCCCTGTAGCTCGCTGGTTGTGCACTCTACTGCGCCCTCCTCTCATGCGCCCCACTCTGCTCGAAATTGGTTTAATGTCGAAACTTTGCAGTATGTGGATTGCTGCTTCATCTATTGCAGTGTCCTCATCCAGCACGCGGTCATTGATTGATTTCAAAATGTCACTTCTATCCCTCACTAATGTGCCCATGATGGGAGCTTGTGAAGCCAAGATGTCAGTTCTTTCATTGCCCTGAACCACGGCATGAGCAGGACAGCAGATCCATGTCAACGCCTGGAGGTTTGAGGCCTCAACAGCAGCTATCCACAAGCACCAAAGCCATCCCTTCTGTACTTTCTGAAGTACGGCTTGCCCGTCTGTCACGATGACTGCCTTTGTTATAGAAGTCTCAGATATCCATTTCAGTGCTGAGGTCACTGCTTCCGTCTCCGTTTCTCATACTGGAGGTTGTTGACATGTATTCCCTCCTGCTCTCAGCAACGATCTCTGGTCTCACTCTAGCCGAAAAACCCCAGCCTGATTCTACAAATAATCATTGTCGCTTTATTTACTCTATATTCTGGAGTTGTGTTTTTGTTTGCCCTCTTTTTTTATATAATTTCTCTCAAAATATTGTTAGTCATTAATAATCTACATTTGGTCCACTCTTTTATCGGTAATATTGAATCCGAACACTTGTTTTCATTGTCTCACTTGGTGTCTATATCCTCTTCTAGGTTCTCTCTTTCTTATTGCTCCATGATTTCGGATAGTTGGCTTTCATATTTATTTTTAATTTCGACAAGATAGCACTCTCTAATTTATGGTTTCCTTTAACGCTGATATTTTTATTTGGAGGCACACGATATATCTTCTTTCTTTTTTTGTTTTTTGTGTTTGTTTGTTCAGTCTCACGGCTATTTTAATCACTGCAGGATTGTATTCTGAATATGTTTGTATCAGTATAGATATATGTCATTGTGACAATATTCTTTAATCTGTCCATTTTGAGTATCACAATAATGTAATTCTAATGTCCTACTATATTCCCGTGTACGTTTGCATTTGTATTTACTTGTTGGAGAATGTTAGAATAATGTGCTACATTTGGTTCTATTAACAAAATTGCACGAGCCTTTCTCCTTTTGTTTTTGTTCAAGCTTTATACATGCCGTTGCCTCATTCTTCTATGTATCACCATTTCAAAGACTTCAATAAATCTTGTAATGTATTAATTGTCCATGTTTCTGCACCATAGAGTAATGACAAGTATACATAACACTGGATAATTATTTTCTCATTTTCAATTTGAGAATTTCAGTTTCAATCAAGCAGTCATTTTCAAGCACTAAGGAAAAGATAACAAGGAACAACTAATCTAATGGACTGAAATGATAACAAAAAGATTACGCCCAATGTCATTGACCTAATTCAAAATTGTGACAAACAAGACGTGGTCGGTTATTCAGAGTGAAATTTACAAGGAAGTTCGACCTTTGGTAAGACCGGTCGAGTGGTTAAAATAGAACGGAGCGGGGAGAAAAAATACCCAATAGGAAGGGTGGAGCAGAGAAAAATGAACGCGAGGAAAGAGGAGTAAACAGGGGGAAACGGAACAAACGAGAAAGGAGGAATGAACAAAGGGAAATAGAGCAGGCGAGTAAAGGTGAATGAACAAAAGGAAATAGAGCAGACGAGAAAGGAAGAGTGAACAGAGGAAAATAGAGCAGGCGAGTAAAGGTGAATGAACAAAGGGAAATAGAGCAGACGAGAAAGGAAGAGTGAACAGAGGAAAATAGAGCAGGCGAGTAAAGGTGAATGAACAAATGGAAATAGAGTAGACGAGAAAGGAGGAGTGAACAGAAGTAAATAGAGCAGGCGAATAAAGGTGAAATAAACAAAGGGAAATAGAGCAGGCGAGTAAAGGTGAATGAACAAAGGGAAATAGAGTAGAGAAAGGAGGAGTGAATAAAGGAAAATAGAGCAGGCGAGTAAAGGTGAATGAACAAAGGGAAATAGAGTAGACGAGAAAGGAGGAGTGAACAGAGGAAAATAGAGCAGGCGAGTAAAGGTGGAATGAAGAGAGGAAAATATAGCAGGGGAGAAAGGAGGAGGGAACAGAGAGAAATAGAACAGGCGAGAAAGGAGGAATGAAGAGAGGAAAATATAGCAGGCGAGAAAGGAGAAGTGAACAGAGAGAAATAGAGCAGGAATGAAAGGAAGAATGAACAGAGGAAAATAGAGCAGGCGAGAAAGGAGGAGTGAATAGAGAGAAATAGAACATTCGAGAAAGTAGGAATGAACAAAAGGAAATAGAGCAGGCGAGTAAAAGTGAATGAACAAAGGGAAATAGAGCAGACGAGAAAGGAGGAGTGAACAGAGAGAAATAGAGCAGACGAGAAAGGAGGAGTGAGCAGAGGAAAATAGAGCAGGCGAGTAAAGGTGAATGAACAAAGGGAAATAGAGTAGACGAGAAAGTAGGAGTGAACAGAGGAAAATAGAACAGGCGAGAAAGGAGGAGTGAACAGAGGGAAATAGAGCAGGCGAGAAAGGAGAAGTGAACAGAAAGAAATAGAGCAGGCGAGAAAGGAGGAATGAACAGATGAAAATAGAGCAGGCGAGAAAGGAGGAGTGAACAGAGAGAAATAGAACAGTCGAGAAAGGAGGAATGAACAGAGGAAAATATAACAGGCGAGAAAGGAGGAGTGAACAGAGAGAAATAGAACAGGCGAGAAAGGAAGAGTGAACAGAGGAAAATATAGCAGGGGAGAAAGGAGGAGTGAACAGTGAGAAATAGAGCAGGCGAGAAAGGAGGAGTGAACAGAGGAAAATAGAGCAGGCGAGTAAAGGTGAATGAACAAAGGGAAATAGAGTAGACGAGAAAGTAGGAGTGAACAGAGGAAAATAGAACAGGCGAGAAAGGAGGAGTGAACAGAGGGAAATAGAGCAGTCGAGAAAGGAGGAATGAAGAGAGGAAAATATAGCAGGCGAGAAAAGGAGGAGTGAACAGAGAGAAATAGAACAGGCGAGAAAGGAGGAGTGAACAGAGAGAAATAGAACAGGCGAGAAAGGAGGAGTGAACAGAGGAAAATATAGCAGGGGAGAAAGGAGGAGTGAACAGTGAGAAATAGAGCAGGCGAGAAAGGAGGAGTGAACAGAGGAAAATAGAGCAGGCGAGTAAAGGTGAATGAACAAAGGGAAATAGAGTAGACGAGAAAGGAGGACTGAACAGAGGAAAATAGAACAGGCGAGAAAGGAGGAGTGAACAGAGGAAAATAGAGCAGGCGAGTAAAGGTGAATGAACAAAGGGAAATAGAGCAGACGAGAAAGGAGGAGTGAACAGAGGAAAATAGAGCAGGCGAGTAAAGGTGAATTAATAGAGGGAAATAAAGTAGACGAAAAAGGAGGAGTGAACAGAGGGAAATAGAGCATGCTAGAAAAGAATAGTGAACAGAAGGATATAGAGCATTCTAGAAATAAGGAATGAACAGAGGAAAAATCTGCATCCTGTGTTATCTTAGGTTTTTTGGTTTAAATTCCACAATAAACAAGTACAAAATAGAAGAGATGATGAATATAAAAACAGAAAACAAATATCGAGAGACGAACAATAAATGACTTTGCACGTCTAATCGAAATACATTTTATAATTGTCATTACGTGCTTGTTGTAGCAGGAGGTATGGTGGTTGTTGTTTGCGAATGTCCACATTGAGTAGGTTACTCTTTTGTGCGCCCTGAAAAGCAGGTTGAGTGGTGAGTTTTAGTAGCTTTCCTCACATCCCGAGCGTGCTGATGAATGTGGATCGGAGTCCTCCAGGTGGAAAATGCGAAATTTGAGAGTGAAAAAGGAGACATTTGAGAGTAATGTAGAAAGCGAAACATTTGAGAGTAATGTAGAAAGCGAAACATTTGAGAGTAACGTGGAAAAGGAAACATTTGAGAGTAATGTGGAAAAGGAGACATTTGAGAGTATTAGGGAAAAGGGGACATTTGAGAGTAATGTAAAAAAGGAGACTGAGAGTAATGTGGAAAATGAGACATTTGAGAGTGAAAAAGGAGACATTTTAGGGTAATGTTGGAAAGGAGACATTTGAGAGTGAAAAAAGAGACATATGAGGGAAATGGGGAAAAGGAGAAATTTGAGAGTGGAAAAGCAGACATTTGAGGGTAATGTGGAAAATGAGATATCTCAGAGTGATGTGAAAAAGGAGACATTTGAGAGTAATGTGGAAAATGAGACATTCGAGAGTAATGTGGAACATTTGAGATTAAAGTCGAAAAGGAGAGATTTGAGAGTAATGTGAAAAAGGAGACATGTGATAGTCATGTAGAAAAGGACTCATTTGAGAGTAATGAGAAAATGGAGAAAGGTTAGAGTAATGTGAAAAAGGAGACATTTTAAAGCAATGTAAAAATTTTGACATTTGAGAGTAATGTGAAAAAAGAGACATTTATGTAGAAAAGTAGACATTTGAGAGTAATGTGGACAAAAAGAGTGTAATGAGGATAAGGGGTAGGCTGAGAGTAAAAAGGACAAAACGAACATAAGGTAATTAAGAGTACGGCTTAGAGAAATGTGAGTAAGAGGACTGCAGAAAGTACCACTTTTATAAGAGTAAGGCTGAGGGTAATGTTGATAATATTACGGCGGAGAGCAATATGATTAAAAAAAAGCAGAGCAGCTGATATGAATGTGGAAAGAGGTGCTGCTGAGAGTAGTGTAGTTAAGGGGACGGTAGATGGTAATGTAGTTAAGGAAACGGTAGAGGATAATGTAGTTAAGAGGACGGTTGAGGGTAATGTAGTTAAGGGGACGGTAGAGGGTAATATAGTTAAAGAGGACGGTAGAGGGTAATGTAATCAAAAAAAGGCGGTAGAGGGTAATGTAGTTGAGGGAATGGTTTAGGGTAATGTAGTTAAGGGGACGGTAGAGAGTAATGTAGTTAAGGGGACAGTAGAGAGTAATGTAGTTAAGGGGACGGTAGAGAGTAATGTAGTTAAGGGACCTGTTGATAGTAATGTACGAGGCGTATTCAAATGAAACCGGACTAAACTGCAATAAGTGAACATACGTACGATGTGCATTATGACGTCACTTCTGGTGTAAACAGCACATACCATCCGTCAAGTTTGCAAAATTTCATTATCCTCCGACTCAAAGTTTCCTCAGCTTACCGTTTAGAACATGGCGGGCGTGATATGGAATCCGTCCAGAGTTGAATCAGCGAGCCTTGATTCGGTTTCTAACAGCTGAAGGATGTCGACCAGTTAAAACTCATCGAAAAATGCAGGCAGTGTATGGTGACTAAAGTCTGTCGAAGACAACAATGAAGAGCTGATCAACGATGTTTCAAGAAGGACGTGAGTTAACGCAACAATATGCACCAGACCTGGTCTCGGAAGATCTTTCGTTAAGTCACGTCCTACTTTAAACCTCCCCACTGCCATCGTGATGTAAGGTCGTATCCTGCTGAAGATTTGTCCAACAGATGAATTCGGCGTGGAGGTAGTATTAAATATCAATCCATATTCCCCTCATTCACCGTACCTCTTCGCCATTAAACGATTTATTTATGGAGATACCTTAAAGATTGCGTTTATTTTATCGTGCGAAACCGGCAACTATAGAGGAACTGAAAGCAGTCATTGGAATCTAAAACGCTTATATCCCGTGTGAACTGTTTTATGTGTCTACCAATGTAAAACTACGTTGTCTCCAGTGTCTGAACCAGTACGGCTACCAGGCTGAACACAAACTACAAACACAAATAATTACACATGTTCCCCTTCCATTTTATAAATATTGCATTACCATAATTGCAAACTACATTAATAAATATACAAGAGGTGTATACATTTTTTTGTATACATCCTTTAAAAAGAATGAAAAACATATATTTGAAGAGTTGACGAAATATATATTGTTTGAAGTAAAAAGAAAGAGGGGGAAAAAGAACTAGCTAGCACTTTGCTCACACCCGATACAATTATATTATCTGCTCTGATTTGCGCTGGAGTGATGTATCAATATTTGGATAATGTATGGGAACTGTGCTATCTATTCAGTGACCGAGTGGTTGTGTTTACCTTGCTACAATCGTGCATGAGGTCACTGAGCATATATGAACACTGAGAGATATTCTCATATTTGTCTTTCTGTTATAGCTCATTAACAAAGATGCTAATGAGCTTAAATTGTACCAAGAGAAAATGTAGACTCATATGAGGCAATGTTGTCAGTGATGAAGTGTTAGAGACTTCATTGAACTAGGTCTCAGTTGTTTCATTTTTTTTAAACATTTTATTTCTTATAAGACGGTCAATTACTCATTTACATTTAAGTAGACTGAAGCGTGTCGAGACCAGGGATTGAACCTAGTACTTTTAGCACGATAAACCATCGCTTTAACCACTTAAAAGCACGCGCTAAAATTAAAATGTACTTTTCATGAATAAGAGAAATGATCACTTAACCTAACGTCTTTATGCTGGTTTAGAAAACTATGCAGAGTCTGTATACAACCAGTTTCATTTACATTATCTTGCTCTAAAAGCTATGCGCTTCCTATCTATTCTTAAATGCATTAATTGTCCCTGCGTCCATTACCTCCTGTGGCAATGCATTCCGCGCATTCACCACTTTCTGACTTTTTTTTTTTTTTGCTTAGATGTTTGCCTCACTAGTTTCTACTGGCGGAGGCGCGCCATTTTCCACCCCAGACCGTAGTCAATTGGGTGATATCAGGACGCATAAACCAGTGCTTGGATGCATGTGTGCATCTGTATGTACCTATGCTAGGTTTGTGCGCCCTCAGAAGCTAGCCCAACCAAAGTGCAATGGAAGGGCTTTACCACGAGGGCGCGTGTGAAAGTTGTGCAAGGGTGTGACTGTAGGACAGAGTCAAATGAAACAGAGTGAAGGAAGAGAAGAGAGAGAAGGAAAGAGTTGCCCCCAGGGTGAAACCTCCTGGTTCACCACTTTATGACTAAAAAAATATTTCTTAATATCTAATATGGACCTTTCTTTAGTTAATTTGTAGCTATGCACTCTTGTTCTTGTAGGTGGTTGTATTTTGAAAAAGAAATTGTTATAGTATAATTTATCCGTGCCTTTTATTATCTTATCAACCTGTATTAAGTCACCTGGAATTCATCCTTGTTTTAGACACTGTAGGCCGTTTTTCTGAGTATTTCCTCATAACTGGAATTCTGGAAATCCCATAATCAGCTTTGTCGCTCTTGTTGTACCCTTTTCATGGTACATGTTTATGTCCCCTCTACGATAAGGACTCCACACATGTACACAGTACTCCAATTTAGGTAAAAAAAAAACTAATGCTTTATACAATTTGACTATCACTTCCTTGCTCCTATGTTTAATATTTCTTTTTATCTTACCTAACATTGCATTTGTCTTTTTCACTGCTACCTGGACTTGCTCCCTCACCTTACCTGTATGATCTATTATAACCCCTAGGTTATCTATCTCCATATCACTGATTCACTGATTGCACTGCGTCTTTCTTGAGTTTGAGGATTTGAGGTTATCAATTGTTTATTTTGGTAACATTTTCGCTCCACTGTGGAGCGTAGGCCACCCCTGCAGCTGATCTCTTTTAATGGAAACCTGTTACCAAGAATTCTTTCCAGATTTCTATTCTCTTAACAACACTATACTGCTGCTGCCAGTTTACAGGGTCGTCGATTGAAAGTGGAACAGGGTCTTTGTCAGCTCTACTGACTCTGATGCAAGTAGTCAGCTATGAGTCACTGGCTACTGTCAGCTCTAGTTTACTGACCCTGATGCCAGTAGTCAGCTATGAGTCGCTTTCTGCAGTCAGTTCTAGTTTACTGTGCTGCTTCTTCACCCCCATGTGCTCTCATTTGATGTTATGTATTTGTGTGGCCGGTAACCTTCAAGAAAAAAAATGTCAAACCCCCTGTATTCAATGAACACATAACCAAGTACTCATGTTCTGTGACATCTGTCAACTTTTGTCCTGTTTTGTTTGTATCGAGCTGTTCTCTTAATGTATTTCCTGGTCTACACCTACCTCTTCATTGCTGGGGATTCCAGAACAGAGACTGTTCTGCAAGACAATCAATTGGTTTCATTAATGCATGTTCAACCAAACGACCGCGCATTCTGCTCATACCATGTTCCACCGACATCTACGTGGATCTTTGGTGATAATATCATACCGTTTCATCTATTTATTCAAGTACAAGTACTTGTATGTTTCTTTTTCATTTTCTTGTTCTCTATCTTTCATTGCCATACAATTACTTTGCATTGTATGTTTTATTTTTGTGTTTGGCTAATTGGTTTTTTAATTTTGTATTCTTATTTGTAAATTCCTATTGGTACCTCCAACTACGTCAGTGTTGCTACTGATATTTATGAATAATCTCACGTCTTTTAGAAGTGTATCCCAAAACGTAATCCGATTGCCGCCATTTGTTTCTACTCTCGTAATATATTTTCTTGCAAGGCCTTCTCAGTACCAATTAATGTGACCTCTTAATTAACTGTTATTATTTTATTTTACATCTGACTGTGGTTATGGGACCAATTGAAGGGATCGGTAAGGTCGTTTAAATTGCTTTATCAAATCTATTCAGTTATATGTTTGTTAGCTAGACATGTTGTTTTCACAATCCAGTCAATAGCCAGCAGAACAAGAGATAGCTTTAGGAGACATCCTTGCCGAACGCCAATTCTCATCTCAAAGAGATCAAAAAGCAGCCCACCACATATTCCGCTATATTTTATATAGTCATCAGTCGGATGCACTGGGCCGACAGGCGCAAAATAAAAACCACAGTGCAACGGACACCGCCTTGGGGAATAAAGAAATAAGGCGAACGCAAAAAACAAAAAAAACAATATATATATATATATATATATATATATATATATATATATATATATATATATATATATATATATATATATATACTCATCACATTTCATAATTATACTGGTGAACTTTAGGGGCACTAAACAGTGCCTGGGAAACTTCTAGAGCGATTCTCCGTCCGAGCTGTCAGACGCCCTTTCATAGTCCACGAATCGGATACAAAGGGGTGAGTTCATTCTCTCACCCTGTTCAACTGACACTCTCAGTGTTCTCTGGTCTGGACATGACCGATTTTGTCGCAAGCCTGCCTGTTCCCCTCTCACGTGTTTGTCTATGGCCTCTTTTAATATCTTTAGTATGATCATTTTCAATATTTTCCGTGGCACTGATAATCAGATTATTCCTCTATATCAGTGCTCTTCAACCTTGGCGCTACCACTCAATAGTGGGAAATGTTAGGTTTCTGGTGGACGGTAGCAGAATAATTACGTTCTATATTCAAAACACAACCTCAGGAAAATCGCAGAGTACCAGCACTCCAACAATAGTTCAAATTTTGAGAACCTGTGCTTTTACCGTGGCAGCATACAGCTGTGAAACATGGACAGTTACTCAAACTTAAAGTAATAGAAGCGAGTTCTGCGAGTCGAAATGATTTAGAAAGTTCGTCAGAAAACCAGGGACAGAAAAAAAGGAAGAAGGCAGACATTCAAAAAGAGTTGGACATAGAGGAGAACTGGTTCATAAATTCCATCATGAACAGAAAATTGAAAAGCTTTGGTCACATCAAAAGACACAACGGGCTTGAGAAAACGGTAATGGAAGGTATGTGCCTTGCAAGAGTGGCAGAGGAAGACAAAGACGGCGATGGCACCTTCTTCTTCTTCTTCAGATTCTTCATCGATCAACTGATGCTATGCTTCTAGTCCCGTGAGCTTCACGAAGAAGACTGTGTTTCAGGTCTTCGCAGGTCCACTACAGTTTTTCGAGCATGGTCGCTTCCCCAGGTCAGACTGCCTCTCTTTGGTCTGCATAGATAGGGCATTCTTGCAGAAGATATTCTGGTGTTTGCTTGGGTGCTCCACAATCGCACCTGGCATGGCAATGTCTCTGAGACCCATTCTGTGGAGGTGGGCTTTGAACCAACTGTGTACCATTCCAAGTCTGAAAATCTTTGTCTGCCCATCTTTGCCAAGTTTGTCTATGCTGTCATTTTTTGGATTGTATTCTTTGTGCTTTTTTCTCCATTCTGTCCTCGTGGATCGTCTGATGAGTTTCCAGTGGGCCGGAATCCATTGTAGGACTAAATCTTTTTAATTTTGAGACAGCAATCCTATGTTGTATTTTATTTAATGTGAGAGTCTATCTTGTTTGTGGCTTGAGATGCTTGGAGTTTACTCCTCGAGTCTGTTAGAATGACCACTTTCTTAGTATTTATGTTTTAGCTTATAAGAATCTGAGTTGCTGCATGTACAGATCTTGCTTCAGTTCTGAAATTGTTACAAGTTTCTCCTGCTGGTATGGGGTAGTTTTCTATGTCGCCATTGAAGTGTTCAATGTAGATTCCACTGCCTCCCCTCGTATCGCTTACCGAGGCAGATCCATCTGTGTCCAAGAGTTGCTAGGTTACTGTCCATTGAGTTCCTGTAGAACGTGTGTCCAAGAGTTGATATGGTACTGTCCCTTGAGTTCCTATAGAACGTGTGTCCAAGAGTTGCTATGGTACTGTCCCTTGAGTTCCTATAGAACGTGTGTCCAAGAGTTGCTAGGGTACTGTCCCTTGAGCTCCTGTAGAACGTGTGTCCAAGAGTTGCTAGGTTACTGTCTCTTGAGCTCCTGTAGAACGTGTGTCCAAGAGTTGCTAGGTTACTGTCCCTTGAGCTCCTGTAGAACGTGTGTCCAAGAGTTGCTATGGTACTGTCCCTTGAGTTCCTATAGAACGTGTGTCCAAGAGTTGCTAGGTTACTGTCCCTTGAGTTCCTATAGAACGTGGATTTGTTGCGCTGTTACCGACTGCTCACTTTTCTTCGTTAACCCTGGAACCTCCAAGATTATTTTGGACCGGCCTGGCTCCGTGCCCAAGGTTCTTGAATGAGGCGATGGCACAAAGATGTCAAAGAATGCTTGGGCATGACTCTGGAACAGGATGGAGATTTGGCAAGTGATCTAGTTTCAGACGAGATGTGATGGGAACGACGTTCCTCTAAGGACATGCTACATGACGATTAACAACCTCCAACATACACAGACTCAGTGGACTTTCACGGAGTTTTTTTTCTTCAATCTAGATTTGAGTGAAAGGTAAAGAAAATGTACAGTCAGGAAAGTTATAAATGGGTGCCAGGTATGAAACGATTGAAGACCACTACTCTATAATTTATCCTGGCAACCCGAGTACATAGCCCTTCTTCCAGTCTGCTGGCACGTATCCCTACCAAACCCACCAAGTAGTTTGTATATTTCTGTTGAAGTAACAATGTCTGCCTTGATTGCTACTCCTGGGACGCCATCCGGGGCTGTAGGTGCTAAATTTGGAGGTAACTAATTATGTCTGTAAATATTTGTCCTAAATGTTGATTTGTTTTCTGCCGAGATTCTTCCTTTCTCACTCTAATTTCTCATTAAATGTCACACCTTGTGCGTATTAGGTATTTCTCAATGTATGTATGTTCTGTTAGCTGGAATCAATCCTGATTGAAAGTTATAACGTTGGTGGTTTACAATCCAATGACGGTCTAGCAATAATGTGGAATTGATTCTCAATGAATTTACGAGGCGTGTTCAAATAAAACACGACCAAACTGCAACTAGTGAACATACGTACGATGCGCAATGTTGACGTCATTTATAGTGTAAACAGCCCATATCAACCGTTAAGTTTGCAAAATTATATTATTCTCCTATTCATAGTTTCCTCAGCAGACCTTTGAAAACATGGCGAGAGTGAAACGAATTCCGTTCAGGGTTGATCAGCAAACCATGATTCTGTTTCTAACAGCTGGAGGATGTCGACCAGTTGACATTCATTGCAGAATGCAAGCAGTGTATGGTGACAAAAGTGTGTCGAAGACACCAGTGAAGAACAGGAAAACGGTGTACGATCAGTGTAACTGGCAAAACGATCAGCGTGATGGAAAAAACGATCAGTGTGACGGGCAAAACGATCAGTGTAACTGGCAAAACGATCAGTGTGACTGGCAAAACGATCAGTGTGACTGGCAAAACGATCAGTGTGACGGGCAAAACGATCAGTGTGACTGACAAAACGATCAATTTGACTGACAAAACGATCAGTGTGACTGGGAAAACGATCAGTTACCATCGAGTTTGGTATCATCTTTAAGAACAGCAGCATATTGCCTACACTTCATTAGGTCTGCAGCCATCTATTGTACGACTCCCAAACTCTGATTCCTGATTTCTATTTAAGCTTCCACATTTCTTAGCCAAATTGTCTGATCTGCCTCTTTTTTTGTCTTCCCTCTGTCTCCCATTGTCATAACGTCAGATTCTATTCAAAGGACATGACCTATGCAATTTCAGCGTCGACTAGTAATGATTGTATGCATGTCTTTTTGCTCTCCCGGGCAAGCAGTTTTTTGTTGGTGATGGTATTTGGTCAAGCAATTATATGAATCTCTCTTAGACAGTTTGAATAGGAAGATGACATTTTAACAATTTCTCTTTATGATATTCTTCAAGACTTCTCATTATACAGAGGCACAGAAAGTTCGAGATTCTTGTATATTCTTAATTCCGACTGTAGTATGAAATTCTGCTGCTGATCTTCGAAAAACAATATTTAGTTGCTTCTTCGTTATCTTCTTCTTCTTCTTCTTCTTCTTCTTCTTCTTCTTCTTCTTCTTCTTCTTCTTCTTCCTCTGTGTTCAATCTTAAAAGGACATTAGTGACATAATTCTGCTGTCTACATCGAGGCTTCGATATTTACCTTTCTGTCTAACACATCTAACTCCAGTAGGATGGTTCTGGAATTGGTTTGCCTTCCCTCTTCGAGCCTAATCTCTTCTCCAGGCTGCATGGCGACAGTCTGTCCCTAGGGTGACGACTTGGAATAGAGACCTGGTCAGTTATATGTCTTTGACATTGCTGAAAGCAGCTAACTATGAGTCGCTGGCTGCTGACAGCTCGTTCACTGCTGCATGTTCAGACTCTTCCATTGATAGACAAACACTTGTTTCTGCATCAATACTTTTGGTCTATCATTGTCCAGTAATGGCATAATAAAACGTATCTTAGTGGTGAAAAACATATTCTTTGATACCATATTATCGGGAGAAACAATACGTATTAAACATTATCATTTAAACTCTGAACACAAAACACAATCTTTCTCATATTTATTTTGAAAATATTTTTTTCATTGTAATCGGTTTCTGTTTTTAGACGAGGACTTCATTTTTAAAGGAGTCTCACTTTTTAAATACTGACCAGCTTTTCTTCAAACGAAATCTACTTACAATTAGCAAATTAATACTGATAAGTATTTTATCAAAGTAGATAGTTCTTCACGTGCCCCCCCCCCCCCAAAAAAAAAACACCAGTTAATGGTTCGCGGGCCTTCTGTAGTGCAGAACCTCAAATTCAGATCTTTGCTGTATCATACACTATTTAGGTTGTTCTGTTTCTTTTAGGTGACCGCGGCCAGATCGTTACTCTATGTCAAGTCTATATTCATCATTGTTGTGATGCGATAACTGTTTTCATTGTTGGTGTTCGTTGCCCCTGACGAAGGCTTCGTAACGTAGGAGTCGTTTTATTTCCGTTCCGACACGGTATCTGACCCATATTTGTAAATCTTATTTTCAATTAGATACTCATTTAATATTCAATTTTCCTCTATGCGTGTGAGACATGGAAAGTTACAGATGACTTTCAACTAAGGATACAGGCCTTGGAGATGAGATGTTTCTGAAAACTTTTAAACGTCACGTACAAAGATCGAGTTACAAATGAGGAAATACGAGATAGAATTACAACAGCAATAGGGCCTTTCGAAGACCTCTTGGCAACTGTCAAAAGAAGGAAACTCACTTGGTACGGTCACATATCGAGATCAATTGGTCTTGCAAATATAATCCTCCACGGAAAGGTGCATGGCAGACGACGAAGAAGCCGGCTCAAAAAGAGGTGGGAGGACAACATAAAAGAATGGACCAGTTTCCGATCAGAAGAGTCACAGGCAGCGGCATCTGACAGAGAGGGGTGGCGTGGGGTTGTGAGGATGTCTTCATGTGTGCCCCAACGACCTCCCCGGTTACGGGATGACCTGACCTAACACATTTAATTCCTAGTTGGTCAATTGCGGAGAGATATCATGCTTTTCCAAGTGGTGTGAAGCTTTCTACCTAGAGGAGTTTAATCATGTGTTCTATAGTTGAACATTAGTGACGAAAACCTTTCTACAGCGTTCATTTTCAAATGATTGATCTTAAATAATAGAAATAATCGTTCACTTTTCCCCTCTGTGGTCGATCAAGAGAGAAACTTTTTCCTGCTTCCAGGTACGAATGGCTAGACTATGTGTTAACTCCACTGATCGGTATCTAGTAAGGTCTTGGGATAGATAGTCCTATAACAGACAATGATGTCGGGGATGAAGTGTTAGAGATTCCGATGTTCTAGGCCTGAGCTTTTTTAATGAGGTGGAATGCCGACCAATTCTCTTTCTAGCTGCCTGTCCGTCCCCAACAGCGGAGTCGACTGGAGAGTATCGATAATTTTGATCGAACCTTTTGCTATGATAAGCGAGAGCTCTAACACTATGCAAGAAGTACGCTCAAATGTTGAGTTATGAATGGATAAAAATCTGCAACTTAAATGTAACCATAACAACAAGTTTTGAGCAATTTGACGAAAACCACTTAAAACAGAAATGAAACGTTCCACAGCCTGTTCCATATTGTTTAAAATGTCGGTATTGTTCACAGTTCAACAATCGAAACCCTGGTTGTAAAGTCTCTAACATCGACATTCTGAACACTTCAATTTAGGGGCGGTGAAAATCAATAGTCTTAGATCGACTTAGTCTCAGCGGAAACTGAAGTACCCAGGCCATTGGCGCCATCAAGTGCTTTAATACTAAAAATAGGCGCGAAACCATCAACAAAATTCAGTTTCTTCAATCGTCTGCTCAATATATGGTAATATTATTTACTTCCTGATTCATCGTTTATTCTGTTGTATTTTCATAATGTTATTATTCATGTATTTCTGTATTTGGTTCATGTTACTGAGCCAGTAAAGGAAGAAAGAATAGTAACTCAGTAGAGTGTCATGCATGATGCAACGCCTGCTTATGAGGTCGACTACCCCATTCTGTTTGATTTTAAGCAACAAAAACAACAACAAAAATTACCAAACCAAATAAACGTAGAGACATAACTCATCCAAAACAGGGTACTCTGTGAAGACGGCTAATTACGCAGGACAGAGAAAGCCGAAAGGAATTTGCTCAGACGACCACTTTTTTTTTTTTTGGTCTCATAAAATCTCAAGAATTTGTTCCTGGACCAGATTCAAAAGAGAGCCGTAAACAAGCCATAATATAGAGAAGGGTAATGCAGAGAGCTTGAACTAACGTGCATGTATTTGTTGAATACGTGTGCTCAACGTGGTACTAGATTGGAGTACTGTGTACATATGTGGGGTCCTTATCATAGAGGGGATTTAAACATGCTGGAAAGAATACAAAAAAGAGCGATAAAGCTGATAGTGGGATTCCAGAATTACAGTTATGAGGAAAGACTCAGAAAAATCGGCCTACAGTGTCTAGAAGAGAGACGATTTCGAGGTGACTTAATAAAGGTTTATAAGATGATCAGAAGAATGGATAAATTAGACTTTAACGTTTTTTTCTAAATACAACCACCCACAAGAACAAGAGGGCATAGCTACAAATTAACTAAAGAGAGGCCTAGATTAGATATTAGGAAATATTTTTTTGGTCAGAGAGTGGTGAATACTTGGAATGCATTGACATCGGAGGTAGTGGAGGCAGGGACAATTAATACATTTAAGAATACATTGGATGCGCATAGCTCTTAGAGCTAGGTAATGTAAATTAAACTGGTTGTATACAGACTCTGCAGAGTCTTCTAAACCAGTATAAAGACGCTAAGTTAATTTAACGGTTTTTATTGAGTGTCTGTTTTGAGCAAATGTTTCTTTGAGCAAAAGGACAAGGTTTTTACCACATTCAAGGCATTCTCCAGTTTGCCCCAGTTTATCCATGTTTCGGATTCATACATCCACCATGATGAAAGCTCAAGTAAAAGACGATACAATATGATGGTCAATACCTTAGGTCAGTGCTTTCAACCTTTGTATACCTGGCGCCCAGTTTTATAACTTTGGTGAGAGTAAATTATCATTACCGCCCACTTTCAATTTAAATTGAAAAGAATTCAGCGATCGTCCACCAAGTCTGTGTATTTTTTATGTTTTTAATCATTATGTAGTTAGTCCTTTGCAGAAAACATCAAGACCATAATGCATCAGATCAGATAACTGCAATTACACACATGTTATGTTATGTTACGTTAATTATAATCAACAACACGCCACTTCGGGTAGGTATAAATGAGAGCGATGTCTGTCACCAATTAGGTAATCGATACTAATAGTTTTTGTATGCCGTTGGTTGTACACACTACTGATCCTTCCTTACAAGTGCCTTTCCTTACTCAATCTGTTTTATTTTTAAACTCATGCAGGCAGTTTATACGTCATTCATCAATCGATTTTAGTGTTACATATTGATTTCGGTGTGTCTGTCTGACATTTATGTATAATGTCTTTCTTCACCTATGAGCGATCTTCAAGCTAATATATTAGCTTGCTTGATCCGTTTGTTATCTGGATACATTTAATTTCTACCAATTACGCTATCCGCATTAAATGAAGACAAAAATACAACAGAATTGAATTCTTGTGGTTCCCCTGAAAGTTAGGGATCAGGTTAAGAGATTCAGATCGGAATGAGGTCTACTCAACCGAATGTAATGCTTGAATAATAAGTGCTGTAGAGATGGACAATTAATGGCGTTAACTCAAGCAATCTATCAGCCAATTAGTGCCTCATCGAGAACCACTGATAATCAATCGATCCATGTATAAATTAACTAATCAGTCAATCGATTCATTAGTTGTTCAGTCATTCACATAATTACATGTATTAATGAATGTGAATGTACTGATATTATATGCATCTAATGTATTTACTATGCCATCGTTTGAAGCCATCATATGGCGTGTACTTTTTATTGTCCATGTGTTGCATGATCAAATTTCTTTCCAACCAATTTCTTTCTCCGCACTCGCTGTGGTGTTTCAGATCAGTTCCTCTCTGACCTCATCAGATCGTTAGGGCATCCCTGCTGACACGTCCACAAAATCCTGCACCATCCCACTATGTCTGCGATTCCGTTTTGTGCCTCCTCGGGTCATAGGTTAGACCATTCATGGATGCTGTCTTCCCATCGTTTTCTCGGACGTCCTCGACTGTGCTTGCTTGGTGATGTGTCCTGTAGTATCGTATTTGCAAGGGCCTTGGACCTCGAGACGTGACCATACCAAGCCAGCTTTAGCCTTTTATGGTTGTGAGGAGGTCGTCGTACATTCCACCTGCATTCTCTATTCTGTGACGTACGGTCTTTGTAGGTGACATTTAGGAATATTCTAAAATATCTCGTCTCTATGATTCTTCTCTGGAGGTCTGCTGTAATAATTCTGCAGGCGTAGAGGAATATCGAAAGAACCAGTGACTTGTAGTCTGACTTTTAATTCTAGGGAGAGTCGTTTATCTTTCTATATAGGTTTCAATCGTGCGTACTCTGCTGTTGTTTGTGCTATTCTGGCCAGGATCTCTGGTGTTGATCCTTCATCACTGATCGTTGAACCCAGATACTTTAAGCGTTTCCTTGTTTCAAGTTTCTGTCCATTTGCTTTATAACAGCGTTGATTCCTTCAGTGAAGTTGGCCATCAACTTTGTCTTGTCTACATTTATCTCCATGCCATATCTCTAAGCTCTCACATCCAGTCTTCGGATCAATTTCCGAAGTTCTTTCTCAGTCCGTCAATGTCATCCGCAAAGCATAAGCTGGTAATTGTTCTACTTCTTATCCTGACGGTGCCAACATGATCTTCAGGGGCATCAATCATAATTCTTTCTAAAAATGTATTGAAGAATGTCGGGGAGAGTATACATCCTTGTCTTACGCTGATGGAAACTGTTCACTTAATTATTCACCGTCATAGACTTTGCGTGTTGCCTCATCATTCAGATTTTCGACAACTATCACAATATCACTCTTGGTGTTATATATTGTATCTTCATTATTGCCCATACAGCATCATGTCAGACTTTATCAAACGCCTTTTTAAGGAGAATAAACACATGGTATAAGTGTTGTTTGTGTTCCAAAAACTTTTCGTTTTAATTTGTACATTGAAGATCTGCTCAGTGATGCTTCTCCCGGTTCGAAAACCTGCCTGTTCTTTGGCAATGATATTTTCGGCTTGAAGTTTCAGTCTGTCGAGAATTATTCTGCAAAAAACTTTGCTAAAGTGTCTATTGAGGCTGATTGTTCTATAACTTTGACAAAGCTATAGGTTTCCTGACTTAGGTATTAGCAAGACCATCGATTTTTACCAGATGGCCAGACATTTTCCTGTCTGCCATATTCAATTGCAGATGGACGTCAGGATAACAATTATTGCATCGCCACCCACCTGTACGAGCTCTGTCGGTATATTATCTACTCTAGCAACTTTCCCCTTCATCGGCGTCTTCACCACTGCAGCCATCTCTTCTTTTGGGGATCGTTTCGTTTTCGTCAATCCCAGGAGGTAAGGAAGCAATTGATTTTTTTTTGCTCACCCCGTCTCTCGTGATTGAATAGAACCGAGCAGTATTCCGTCCTGCGTGTTCATCATTACCTCTTGGTCTTCTGTAAGACATGTTCTATTCTTGTCGCCAATTGTCATACTGCGAACTTGTATAAGACTTACTAGATCTTTGACAATCTTATACCACCAGTTCGCTTAATTTCTGACCAATTTGTGTTCAATATCTTTACACTCCTCATCAATCCACGCCTCTTTTGTATCTTTCCTCTTGAACCTTTTCTCTATTTATCAACCTATACCTAGCGGATCCTTCTTGTGTGTTATTTTTAAACACTTCAATGTCCTTCTTTTATCGCACAGATCAAGTATTACCTTTGTAATCCAGGGCTTCTTTTGTGTAATTTGCTTTCTTGGGACTTCTGTTGTTGTGTCTATTATGGCTGCATTAAAAGCGTCTGTAAGCATATCTATATCTGGGTCTTCCCGAAGGACAATAAGAGGTACAAATCTCCCTCCTATAATGGCATCGAACGCTTCTATGATTTCCGGGTCTTTCAATTAGTCATGTCGAATCTTATAATAGTTGTCGCCTTGCTCATGACTGCCTTTAGGCGGAGACGCATAGGCGTCATCAGTAAGTCATGGTCGTTTTCTATATCTGCGCCGAGGAAGCTTCTGGTCGGAGCTGGATCTGAATCGTTTCTGGGCCAATATGTAGTCCATGTATGTAATGCTAAATATGGAAATGATCTATACCTTAAAGAGGTTTACAGTGCGGGTATTGAAACGTCGCGTTAACAGAAACAATTTCCGAGTAAATAAAGAACGATAAAGACAAAAGTTACCAGTAAATTTATAAAATGATTACCTTTAGCTTATAAAATTGTTCTTCTTTCTCACCAATTTGATTCATTTACCTTCTTTTTATGAAACCACCCTTTTCCTCTATTGATACTTCACCGTCATTATCTTCTCAACCCCATTAAATTCATTTTTATATGGCGTGTTGTATTAACTATTTATTTGTATTTTGTCAATGCAATTTTAATCTAACATAAATTCTGGTTGTCTCTGGGGTATCATAAAGTTGTTCAATATCTAAGAAATCTCTGAGTTTGGCATGTCTACTGAGATTACCATGTCATACACCCTTCCTGGACTGACATGTCTAAAATTGTGTTAAGTTTGAAAAGCATTCATCTGCACTGATGATGTGTAACATTGTTCTCTTTTATGTGGCTACTATAACTCTGTTTGATGTGGCTACTATAACTATGTTTGATGTGGCTACTATAACTATGTTTGATGTGGCAACTATAATTATGTTTCATGTGGCTACTATAACTATGTTTGATGTGGCTACTATAACTATGTTTGATGTGGCTTCGATAATTATGTTTGATGTGTCTACTATAACTATGTTTCATGTGGCTACTATAACTATGTTTAATGTGACTACTATAACTATGTTAGATGTGGCTACTAAAACTATATTTGATGTGGCTACTATAACTATGTTAGATGTGGCTACTAAAAATATGTTAGATGTGGCTCCTATAACTATGTAAGATGTGGAGCTTATAACTATATTTGATGTGGCTACTGTAACTATGTTTGATGTGGCTACTATAAATATGTTTGATGTGGCTACTACAACTATGTTTGATGTGGCTACTATAACTATGTTTGATGTGGCTACTATAACTATGTTTGATGTGGCTACTATAACTATGTTTGTTGTGGCTACTATAACTAAGTTAGATGTGGCTACTAAAACTATGTTAGATGTGGCTACTAAAACTATGTTAGTTGTGGCTACTATAACTATGTTTGATGTGGCTACTATAATTGTGTTAGATGTGGCTACTAAAACTATATTTGATGTGGCTACTATAACTATGTTAGATGTGGCTACTAAAATATGTTAGATGTGGCTACTATAACTATGTTAGATGTGGCGCTTATAACTATATTTGATGTGGCTACTGTAACTATGTTAGACGTGGCTACTAAAACTATGTTAGATGTGGCTACTAAAACTACGTTTGTTGTGGCTACTATAAATATGTTAGTTGTGGCTACTATAACTATGTTTGATGTGACTACTATAACTATGTTAGATGTGGCTATTAAAACTATGTTTGATGTGGCTACTGTAACTATGTTAGATGTGGCTACTATAAATATGTTTGTTGTGGCTACTAAAACTATGTTTGATGTGGCTGCTATAACTATGTTAGATGTGGCTGCTGTAACTATGTTTGATGTGGCTACTATAACTATGTTTGCCTGTTCTGGAAGTTGGGTAGACTAGTAGGTGACATGCGTCCTAATTAGGTACTTTAAAACGACATTAATTTTAATGAAAGAGTTTATTACAGCCATTCATTAATGAACGCCTTTCAGTTCCATGTGGAGCACCTGTCTTAAATGAATACCCTGTAGGGGACGGAGTGGCCTAGTGGTTAAGTGGCACGGCTCACGACCCGAAGGTGCTTAGTTCGATCCCCATCACCGGCCGTTACCCCGGGGAAGCAAACCCTTAGAAAATGCAGGAGGAAGCAGACCCTTACATAAAATGCGTGTTGAAGTCGGATGCACTGGGCCGATAGGCGCAAAAAAACCCACAGTGCAACGCACACCGCCTTGGGGAATTGAGAAATAAGGCGAACGCAAAAAAAAAAAAAAATCAATAAAAAAATACCCTGCATGGCGATATTTGGGAAGTTTATGCGCTGTCTAGCTTCTTGCGTATATAGAATACCGGACCGCACTCCAGACCCTACGTTTTGTCGCCAATTACGATCAGCTTGACAGGTTGCAGCCTTATTATTCATTTCTCTCCTTTCTGGTAAAGACAGTCGTTTTATAATTTTATTCTCACACTATCACATCACGTTATGGTGGGCGCCAGTCAATCAAATATGTCGTGCGTTAGGAAGCCAAAAATATTCTGCATGCGTCCCGTTCTTATGCAGTGCTGTATCAATGCCGACCTTGGTCTTTGATCAGTCCGTCTCGTTATCACATAAGTTGACGGCGGTATGAATCTGCACTGCCCCTCTCAAATTCAGAAATATAGATCCATACAGATTTATTGCTGCCATGATATTCCTGCTTGATTTGCCAAGCATCGAGGTGCGACATCAAGTAGCACAGGTAAAGGCATACGCCAACGTTGCCAACAACGAACACAACCCTTTGCACCAAGACTTGGATACATTTAAAATCAGACGCATTAAGCGAAGAAAGTTCATGGATGACAGAGGCAGAAGACTCCTGATGAGGGTCTATGCTTTGGAGGAAATAGGAAGAGGTAGTGATAGGGTAGAAGAGGGCAACGAGAGCCCCTTGACAAGGGTGGTGATACAACTGAGCAGTGAGTGTCGCGAGTGGGGTGGTACTAGAACTGAAGCTTCAATAGAGGAGCTGATCCAGCAGCACTCAGGACCACAAGACCCAATTCTGTACACAGATGGCTCCGTTGGCAGAGATGCAAACAAGTGCGGTTGGGGTTTCATCGGCTACCAAAATGGCAAGAAGGTGGTGGAGAAATCAGCTGCCTACTCCACTGTCACATCGAGTCTGAGGATGGAGATAGGGGTGGTAACAGCGGTCCTAACTTGGTGACACACCGGTGACACACGCATGGTTTTATCAGATTCGCACGGCATACTCCGTCAGATAGAACGGTGCTATGAAGGGAATGGGCCTTTCTTCTGAACAACTCTGATGTACAGGGTGTCACATGGATCCACTGCCCGGGACATGTAGATGTCTGGGGCAACGTAAGAGCTGATGCAGTGGCGGGACAAGCTGTGGTGAACGACAAGAGAGAGGGTTTAGTTGATAAGGGCAGTCGTGGACAGTCTACAGAATGATGAATTGGCAGAGGGTCGCGAAAATGTATATGTGCAGAGGAAGATAGATTTGTGAGTGACTAGGGGAGAAGGGAGAAAGTATGTTTTGTTTGGGTAAATCCGACGAACTCGAAATCAACACTTGTCTGGGACTCGAAGCATATATATACGCTTGGCTGGTTGTTTGGACGGAGAACGGAGCACTTATGCGAATGTCTCCTGTGTGATGATGTTGGTTCCTAGAATCAATAATCAAGATCCATAATGTTCCTAAATTGTACAAAGCCTGCATATCAAATAAAGCTGCAGGATTGACAAATCTCTTTATACCTAACAGATCACTTCAACAAACATGCTTAGGTACTCAATCAATGACAACACCATCATAATAGGCAGACGAATCATCGAAGCAGAATGCAGACAGTATTATGCTTACCTTTTTTCATCAAATGATGCGATACCTAAAAATATTGACAGCAACATATGGAGACCCCATTGAACCGATCAAACCTCGCGAAATCTTCCACACCATCATTCAGACAAAACCAGTCACAGCTTCAGGGTCAGATGGGATAACTATAGATGTCATTAAGGCAGGCGAAGATATTCTAGCAGTTCAGCTGTCCAAGGTATAAATGCCTTGATTCAGTACACATTCCTGATCAGTGGAAGGAAATTCCTCAAAGACTGTTCTAATCCACAAAATCAGAGATACTGAGCATCTTAGGCACTATCGTCCAATTTACCCGCACCCATAATGGATGGACAAGATATTCACGAGAGTCATTGCCAAGAGAATGGACAGGCAACTCTATGAACACCAACCTCGAAAACAAACCGAATTCAGGAAAGAGTGCTCCCCCATTGACTACCTCCGCACGATCAATCAACTGATGAAAAGAGCACGTGAACTGTGCATGCCTTTATGTCTTGTATTTATCGATAACGAGAAAGCCTTGACGGTATCGAGACCAATGTTGTAGTTAATGCTCTCAGAAACCAGGGTATCTCTGAAACATATATCAAACTGAATAAAGTAACCAACAAAGACAGCAATACAGCCATCACACTATTTCACAGTCCAAATATTTTTCAACAGCAAGAGAAGCCCGACAGAGCGACACCATCTCCCCAAAGACATTTGCAGCTTTAGTCGAACAGATTTATCAACAGTTAACTTGAATCGACAGATGCGTAAATATAGATGGCGACTTGCTCAATCATTTACAATAGGCGGATGCCATTGTGCTCATAAGTAAGAATATTGGTGAACAATTCTTGAACGACTTAAATGGGGTCAGCAGAGCTGCTGGTCAGAATGCCTCAGAAATCTCAACTGCCCGAAGCACGACCTAAAACTGGGAGAGGAAACTATCGAGAATGTCAGCTCCAATATATATCTATGTTAAGAGATAAATGTCACCCACAAAACCGACCACGAAATCTCTAGATGACCAAAAGTAGCTTGGTATTCCTTCAATAAATTGTATACTATTTCTCCATTAAGCCAATATTTGAAGGAATGAAAGACACCATAGCAAGAGCACACACAAAAATGTATTAATATCAGAAACAAACTATTTTTTTACATTTTTCTGTCCTATTTTCAATGACCTTCTTCGGCGTGTGTCCTAAAAAATGGTGTAATAGTTTACACCGACATTGCGATATCTGCGCCTTTCGGTCCAACACCTCCGGTTTCACCACGGTATTTTCGGGTCCAAGTTAGCTTTGCCTCTTTGTTTTATGTTTTCTCAGCCAGGATTCATCGGGGCAGCCTGTGTTCAGGGCCCCCATTTGAAGAGGAATAGAGTCTTGGTCAGCTGCGATTCGCCGATCCTGGAGCAAGAAGCGAGCTATAAGTCACTGACCGCTGTCGTCTCATTCACGTCTGCTTCTTCTGCCGCCATTGTCAATGATCTGAATCTTCTCAAACAAGTTAAGAGCCGAGGACGAATCACTAAGAACAGCTACAAATGTCATTGTGGAGGCCAATTGTTGTCATTTACTTTTTCCTTTCAGTGTGAAATTCAGACCAGTACTGCAACTGGCCCCTTTCACAGTAAGTCTGCTTCCAAGAATTTGCAGTATTTCATCTTTGGCTCCGATGTGAAATCCAGGCCATCACTGAAACTGGCCCATTTCACAGTAAGCCTGCTTCCAAGAATTGTCAACTCTTCACCTTTTGCTCCAGTGTGGAGTAGAGATTTCAACTGCATTTGATCTTTTTATTTGAAACCTCTTATCCGAGCTTTTGCAGTGTTTGAACATAACAGCATTTTACATACAACCGTCTTTAGTAGCGTTTTTCGACATGCTAATAAGTTGACAGTGGCCTTATTCTTTTCATCATACCATTCCATGATCATGCCATATACAAAATGCTTTTATCACACTTTCTCGGTGTCATTTTGGCCATCAGAAACCACAAAATCAAGGTAGTGAAAAGTCTGTTATAAGCACTCACAGAGAACAGTTTTCATGTTCGTATTCTTCGTTGTTAGTTCTCAAACTTCCTCTAACAAGCCATGCAAAGGGCTTTGCGAGTAGCAGGATGTTGTCCGGAGAACGGAATGCGTTGTCTAGTAGTTTATCGCTTGGCTGTGATATTTGCACCTTTCGGTCCAACACATCCGACTTCAGCAGACATTTTTGGTTACCGGGTTAGCCCTCCCTCTTCGATCCCTTCTCCTTAGCCAGTCTGCTCTGTTGCAGCCTGTTATTTAGGATCACCGCGTGGAATGGTAGAAGAGTCTTTGGCAGCTTTGGGTCGATGAACGCGGTAGCTCATATACTGCTTAGCATATTTATCCAAGTTTTCATTAAAACAGCTTGTAGGCACAGAGGGTTTCTGTCCTTTGCAAAATACATAGAGGCAGATTTACTAGCCGAAAAGGTCGGAAGCAAAACCTAAACTGCAGAAAAAGTAAAATATGGAGACGTAAAGGGAATTATACGAAATACAGCCTGAAAAACAAAGGACAAATAAAATACTCGAAATCTACCAAATGAAAATACACTAAAAACTGACCACCGCAGACTCCGATACTGCTGTTCAACAAATTAAACATCAGGTATACAGTTATGTGCTAGTGTATGAGGAACAGACAGACGGCAAAACATTATTTTCAAGTCTGTCGACTCCATTAGAAGAGCAAAATTGACAGCATGTCCCTATCCATTCCAATATCAGGATTCACTTGATGGCGACGAGAAAAGATATCAGACCATCAAGATATCAGACAGACCATTAAGATATCAGATAGACCATCAAGTGGTTGATGGGAGGGGATGTGATTATTTTATTATTAGAGAACAAACCGCGAAGAAGGAGACCGATCGAAGTTGATCATTATTTGTCCCGATGACATAAGCGAGAACGTTGGAAATGATTGAACACATTCGGACAAGTTAAAACACACGTCCCTAATTCGTATTGAAAACACTGTGCAGAAGAATATTGGCCGTATATATTCTAAAACCGTGGAGAAAAATGATGCAGAAATGGGATTCCTTGCTTCTCAACCGTGAGAAGTCATTCATCTTACAATGGCATAATGCTCGCTTCTGGGAAAGATTAAGTGAACAGGAAAGAGGTGAGCGGCTGAATAGGTTATTCTACTATTCTACTTGAGCAATCTTTTGAACTGTTTTACCTTCCCCTCCCCCCCCCCACGCCCCCACCCTCACTCCCACCACCTCTTTCTCACTCCCTCTCTCTCTCTATCTCTCTCACTCTCGCTCTCTCATTGGACCAGTATTGTGGTTATGAACGAGATACGAAGCCCAACATAGACAGAAACAATTTGAAAGGACGATACAGAACAGAAATTATTTCCGGGGATTCTTCTGTGAGTCAGAACTTAAGTGGGGAAGTTCAGGTGGAGATGACGTGACGACAACAAATAAAATGTAGAAACGTTGAAGGTGAAAAGGTCGATAACTGATAGTGCTAAAATCACGCATCCTATTAACTAAAACTAGTTAGTACCTTGTGGGCAACCATTGATGGTGATTTAGTTGATCGATGTATATATATATATATATATATATATATATATATATATATATATATATATATATATATATATATATATATCAATAAGCACACGAGTAGTTAAACTAATAATCAACCAACTGATCAGAAAATCGAAAGATTAGTTAATCAACTACCCAGTTTACCTCGATAACCACCGATGTAAAGTAAGTAATCAACTAGTTAGTGTCCCTTAAATAATCAATTTATCAATCAATTAAAAATATGTGAATCAATCAGTGGCAATTAACATCAAACTATCAAACAGCTAGCTAACTTATCGATAATTCAGTCAACTAACACGGACATTCTCTAATGCATATTAACCAGAGAAAAATAGCCTTACAGATTACACCACAAGCAAATAATTCGGTTATGTTGGTCATATTAAAAGACACAATGCCTTGGAAAAAACAGACAGTGGCTGGCACGGTGCCTGGGAAAAGAGAAAGAAGTCGTCCCAGAAGAAGATGATATCAAAACATTACTGACAGTTTCAAGATGTCAATGATTGTAGTGGGTTGTCTTGTCAGAAATTGAGATGTGTTCAGGGCTGCTGTGAATGAGACTACGTTCTGGAAAGAATGTCATATGTCACCACATGACATATCAACCAGTCAATAATTTTTTTTTAATTTATAAAAAAGCATAAAGAAAACAATGGTGATTACGTTGTCAGATAACAACTACGGCAAATCAAACAATCAGAATAACTCAATTGATTAACTAGCTAATCCCCCCAACCTATAAGACAAACCAACCAATCAATAAACGAACCCAACTATTCAAGCAAAAAAAATCCGGGTTTAACAAATGATAAATCAACAATCAATACACTATTTGATAATTCAACTAATCAATCAAGCATTTAATCAGTACTTGTAATACTTGGAATCCTGGAATTCAAAAATGCATGTTAATGTCTGTTGGCAGGTAGCAAACTGTGAATCACATCCACGACCTTCGCACTCGAGACAGACACCTACATCGAGACTCCTGAGCAGCTTTTCATCAGTCAAATTCATAAATACATTAACAACCCAACAAATACAATAATAAATCATTTAATGAATTAAATAATCAACTAAGTCATCTACCAAACAACGAACCAATCTACCAAGAAAACAATTAACATATCAACCGTCATGTTCATCAACAGTCCTACAAATCAAAGAACCAATCAACAAACATTCCAATTAACAGTCTCACAAATCAAAGAACCAATCAACAAACATCCCAATCAACAGTCTCACAAATCAAAGAACCAATCAACAAACATCCCAATCAGCAGTCCCACAAATCAAAGAATCAATGAACAAACATCCCAATCAGTTCAGTTCAGTTCATCCCTTAACCCATCAGATCGTTGGAGCCCACATGAAGACACTCCCAAAATCCCACGCCATCCCTCTCTATCTGTCGCCGCCTGACTTATCTCAACGGGACGAAGGACTGACCACTCAGTGATGTTGTCCACCCATCTCTTCCTTGAACGTACTCGCCCTCTTTGTCCCGGTACGGAACCAAAGAGTATCGAGTTGGTAATTCCGTTGGACCTCGCGACGTACCCGCACCAAGCCATCTTTTGTCTTTTGATAGCTGTGAACAGATCTTCACAACACAGATCCACTGAGCACCAGATCGCTCTTATAGCACAAGAAATAGAGAATGCTTACCAAGAGAAAAAGCCTACAGTAGTGGTTTGGATGGACCTAGAGAAGGCATTTGACAAGGTGTGGAAAGAGGGATTTAAAGTCAAGCTATAAAGAAGTGAAGTATCTGGAAAAATGTACAGATGGATCAGCCACTACCTCAAAAACAGAACAGCCAGAGTTCAAGGGCAAGGGCAGATGAGCAAAAAAGGTGACACTGGAGCAAGGAGTACCCCAAGGGGGAGTACTGTCACCCACACTTTTTCTGGTTTATATAAACAACATCATAGAGAATATACCACGAAGAGTCCAAAGCTCCATGTTTGCAGACGATCTGGCTATGTGGACCTCTGAAAAAAATCTCACCGTAGCAAACAATCGGATGCAGCAGGTCCTAACATCGTTGGAGGAGTGGGCGAAATCATGGCTGGTCAAAATAAATGAGGAAAAAACAACATGTACGACATTCTCGCTTTCAAATAAACCACAGAACACCAAAATAAGTCTTAACGGCAAATTTCTGCGGCCAAACGACAACCCAAACTACTTGGGAGTCACATTTGATCGGCGCATGACATGGAAAAGTCAGATCGAGAGAAACCGAATGAGAGCCAGACAAAGAATGGCAATCATGAGGAAACTTGCTCGCACAAGCTGGGGAGCAGACGAAAGAATGCTAAAGAAACTGTACACTGGAAGAGTGAGACCAGTTCTCGAGTATGGCATTGCGGCATGGACAACAGCAGCAAAGACGAACTTTGATAAAATTAGCGAACTTCAAAACCAAGCCATGAGAGTTATAAAAGGAGGCATGAAGTCAACGCCAATTGTAGAACTTGAAAAGATTACAAATCTGCAATTCATGACCGACAGAAGAGACTGTAGAGCCCAGCAGCAAGCAGAGAAACTCGGTAGACTGACAGATCATCCAATGCATCAGAGACTAAATAGATTTGGAAATGGGAAACTAAAGCGGAGAAACTTTGCAAAAATAGCCAAAGCAAAGATGAGCGAAGACCCTATGAACACCGTAACAACACCAAAGCCCATCCCTACTGTACGCAAACCCTAAGGGAAGCAGCATATCATTCCGGAGGTGGTAGAAAATAAACCAGGTATTGGAAACAAGATCAGCCAGACTGAAAAAGAAAGAAGAGACATAACCCTGAGGTACATAGTGGAAAACTACCAAAGCATGGACTGGACCCATGCAAACACCGACGGTTCTGTAACAAACACAACACAGAATGGAGGGGCAGGGGTATTCCTGAGCCTAACAAATGGTAGAAAAATAACACTGTCAGTGGCAACTGGAAAATACTCAAGCAATTTCAGAGCGGAGGCAGAGGCACTGATGGCTGCAGTAAAAACAATGCTGACAGGCGAAAGCAATGAAAGCCAGATAGTCCTGTTTTCAGATGCCCTGGCCGTAGTTACAGCACTAAAAAGCCAGAAAAATACTGAACTTAATGATTTAAGAGCAGTACTCTTTCAACTTTGCCAGCAGTCCGCACCAAAAAAGAGTAGTGGTACAGTGGGTTCCACCCCACTGTAACATCCACGGTAACGAGGAGGCAGACAGACTGGCAAAAGAAGGTGCAAGACTACCACAACCAGATTCTAGTGTGACCTACGAAGAGTCCAAAAGGTTTATTAGGGCCAGATACATGGCCAAATGGGAAACAGAACATACTGGCTACACAAAAAACGATGCATTTTACCAGTTGAACAGAAGAGAGCAGGTCGTGGTCTTCAGACTCCGCATAGGCCACAACAGACTGAGATACCACCTATTCAATAAACTGAAGATAGGTGGCACTGACGAATGCACCTGTGGTACAGGGAAAATGAAGGCTGAACATCTGCTGCAAAATTGCCCGACATACGAGAACTAGAGAAACCACATGTGGCCATCACCAGTGGCAACACTAGACAAGCTCTATGGCAGTGTCGACAGCCTCAGGATGACAGCTGCTTTCTTCGAACAAATACGATTTGACGTCTGACAGCGTACGAAGAAGAAGAAGAGGAAGAACAGATCTTCAAAAGGACCAATAGAGTCTTCAACTCTCTGACGTATTTCTACGTTCGTGACACGATCTTTATAAGTAACATTTAGGAGATTTCTATAGCACCTCATTTTTATTGCATGTATTCTTCCCTGGATATCTGTTGTAATGGTCCAGGTCTCGCAGGCATACAGAAATTATGATAGCACCAAAGAGCGCATTGGTCTAACTTTTATGCCGAGGGCGAGCCGCTTGTCTTGCCATATAGGTTTCAGCCGAATCAGCGCCGCTGTTGTTTGCGCTATTCTTGCAATTACCTCTGGCTTCGATCCCTCTTCACTGATCAATGATCCCAGATATTTGAAACGTTTTACCACCTCAAGTTCCCGCCCATTTGTCTCTATTGCAGATTTAAACGCTGCTATGTTATTGGTCATGAGCTTTATTTTATCTACATTTATTTCCCTACCAAAACTCAGGGCCGCTCCAAGCTACCAATCAACTCCTGGAGTTCCCTTTCTGTGCCTGCCAATACATCAATATCACCAGCAAATCGGAAGTTTCTGATAAGCCTGTCACCTATTTTAACCATGCCAACATGTCCTTTTAAGGTCGTCTCCATTATTCTCTCCAAGAATATATTGAAGAGTGTTGGGGAGAGTATACATCCCTGTCTCACACCCACCGTCGTACGGAACCAATCTCCTAGCGTTCCCTCTACCGAGACTGCGCTTGTCGCCTGCTCATAAAGGTTTGCATTTACCCTCACAATATCACTCACAATCCCAATCAACAGCCCCACAAATCAAACAACCAATAAACAAACATCCCAATCAACAGCCCAACTAATAAAAGAACCAATGTACAAACATCCCAAACAACAGTCCCACAAATCAAAGCACCAATGTACAAACATCCCAATCAACAACCCTACAAATCAAAGAACCAATGTACAAACATCCCAATCAACAGTCTCACAAATCAAAGAACCAAAGTACAAACATACCAATCAACAGTCCCACTAATCAAAGAACCAATGTACAAATATCCCAATCAACAGTCCCACAAATCAAAGAACCAATGTACAAACATCCCAATCAACAGTCTCACAAATCAAAGAACCAATGTACAAACATTCCAATCAACAGTCCCACAAATCAAAGAACCAATGTACAAACATCCCAATCAACAGTCCCACAAATCAACGAACCAATGTACAAACATCCCAATCAACAGTCCCACAAATCAAACAACCAATATTTCAGCCTCAATGATAGCTGCCGTAATAAGGGAATAAGGGAGGATCTGCATGCGCTGATTGTGAAGATTTATGTTGACCGTACGTCTCTCAATAGAGGCTGAGGTCACTCTTAACTTCACTAAACGTTTTTATACAGCTTTAGAAGACTGCAGAGTCTGTATACAGCCAGTTGTATTTACATTTCCTTGCTCTACAAACCATGCTCATCCAATCTATTCTTGAATGCATTAATTGTCTTCGCCTCCACTACTTCATGCCGAAATGCATCCCAAGCATTCACCACTCTCTGACTAAAAATATATTTCCTAATATCTAATCTGGACCTTACTTAAATTAATCTGTTGCTATGCCATTTTGTTCTTGTTGATGATTGAATTTTGGAAAACGTGTTATAGTCTAATGTATCCGTTTGTTGATTATAGTATACACCTGTATTTAAACATCTCAAATTCTTCTCTTTTCTGGGCACTTTAGTCAGGTTTTTCTGAGTCTTTCCTCATTACCGTAATTCTGGAATCCCACTATCAATTTTGTTGCTTTTCTTTTTATCCTTTCCAGCACGTTTATATCCCCTGTACGATAAGGACTCTACACATGTACACAGTGTTTCAATTTCGGTATGTTTCATACAGTTTGACTATCACTTTCTTGCTTTTATGTTTTATATTATTTGTCTTTTTAACTGCTACCTGGACTTGCTCACTCACCTTACCTGTATGATCTTTTATAACTACTAGGTCATTTCCTTTTCTCTTCTTCCAATATTGTTCACGCCCATTCTGTAATTATGTTCCATGTTGAATCTACCAATGTGGATTACAGTACATTTATCTACATTAAATTCAATTTGCCAGCTCAAAGATCAGGCTCGAATTTTATCTAAATCCGATCTCGATATATCCACTTCTAATTTACATGAGACACTACTGCATAGTTTTGTGTCATCAGCAAATTTTGCAATTATGGATCCCATATCAATGTCCAAATCATTTATATATATATTTATCAAATACACAATTGGCCCCAAAAACATAGACCTGTGGCACTTCACTTTTTACTTCACATCACTCAGAGTAATCCTTATGTATGCCTACTCTTTGCCTTCTTCCCGTTAACCAATTGTCATTTCATGTGGCAACTTCCCCAACTATTCCATGTGATTTTAAATTTCAAAATAATTTTTGAGAAGATACACTTTCAAAGGCCTTTGCAAAATCTAGAAAAATAACATCCACTGGCTCCCCTGTATCTTTCATTTTAGTAACCTTCTCCATGAATTCTGAAAGGGGATCAAGATGCTGAGCAGCGCATGAGCTGCAGTGGTCAGCGACCCATAGCTGACTGCTAGAGTCAGGGCCAGCGAACCATAGCTGCCAACACCCTTCTACACCTCCACGCGGTGATCCTGGATAATAGGCTGCAGCAGGGCAGACTGGCTAAGGAGAAGGGATCGAAGAGGGAATGCTAACCCGGTACTCAAAAAATGATTGCTGGAGACGGATGTGTTGGACCGAAAGATGCAAATATCGCAGCCAAGCTGTAAACTACGACACAACGAATTCTGTTCTCTGAACTACATTCTGCTTCTTACTCTTTCAGGGTTTGGTAGTGGGAGATTGAGAACGAACTAAGAAGAAGGAGAATGAGAATGCTTAAAGATTTGTTTAGCACGACCTCCCTTTAGTAAATTCACAGACTATGCTCGTTAAACTCACGGTCTATAATGTGCTAGTTCTAATTGTTTTTGTTTTAATAAGGTCATCACTCTTGTATCTTTCAAATCCCCTGGAAAAATCCCTTTCGCAACGGAGTAAGAACATAATATAGACAATGGTTTTACCAGCAGGTCTCTATTTTCAAACAGCAATTTTTTATGAATACCCTCTTGACCTGAACATTTATCCACTTCCAACCCCCCCCCCCCCCCCACCCCCACCCCCCAATTACTTTTGTATGTGTCCATGTTTCCGCAGTAAAGCACATTGCAGGGAGCACTGTGAAGTTAAAGTGAGTAGCGCGTAGGTTCCGATCTCAACAATCTTCCAGGGCTGTCTGTATGGACGAGACTGTCGTCTAGCCCGCGCGAAACGCCATGTTAATTCGGGTTATGAATTATTCTGGGCGTGGAGGAAGCATCCAAGATACCATTACTCGACTTCTTCCAAGTTTTTCTCACCAACGATGATTGAGTCCCAATGGGCTAAATAGTGTCGCATGCCTTTGGTCTTCGAGATATGTATTTTTAACCCTGTTCTCTATCCTTCTTTGCTGCGTTTCTCTAGCATGCGGTAGGCTTTTGCTGCTGACTCTGTGATCCGCATTATGGCGTCCGCGAATTCATTCCAAAGTCATCCCAGTATCAATAACTTGTGAACGGTTCCAGGTACGTGGAGCGGAAGTACGATTATAAAGTAACTTCCTGTCGGATCTCTTTTGTATTACAACTACAACTGGGATCTGGAATGGATTTAAGGTGGCAGTGCAATTTGTTTAGCAGTAGTTAAGAACTTTGACATAGCCAGGATCGGTACCTTGTTCTATTAGCGAATGCTAGACAAACGGTTCTTCTATAGAATCGAATGCTTTTTTGCAGTCGATGAAGGTGAAAATCAAGAAAGTCATATTATTAAGCGACCTCGTTCAATCGACAATAGGCTGAGATATTGTCAAATGTACTTTAGGTACGCCGAAAGCCTGCTTGTTCGATTGGATGTGCACTACGAAGGATGGGGCGAAGCCTAGTAACAATGCACTTCGTGAAAAGTTTGTGAAGGACCGGGAGAAACATAATCGGCCGATAATTTCCAAGATCCAGGATCCATACCCAGCCTCGATGTAGAGCAGGATCCATGCCCAGCCTCGATGTGGTGCAGGATCCATACCCAGCCTCGATGTAGAGCAGGATCCATGCCCAGCCTCGATGTTGTGCAGGATCCATACCCGGCCTCGATGTGGAGCAGGATCCATGCCCAACCTTGATGTGGTGCAGGATCCATACCCAGCCTCGATGTAGAGTAGGATCCATGCCCAGCCTCGATGTGGTGCAGGATCCATACCCAGCCTCGATGTGTTGCAGGATCCTTGCCCAGCCTCGATGAAGAGCAGGATCCGTGCCCAGCCTCGATGTGGTGTGGACGCCATGATCAGCCTTGATGTAGAGCAGGATCCATACCCAGCCTCGATGTGGAGCAGGATCAATGCCCAGCCTCGATGTGGTGCAGACTCCATGATCAGTCTCGATGTTGAGCAAGATCCATACCCAGCCTTGATGTGGAGCAGGATCCATGCCCAGCCTCGATGTGGTGTGGACGCCATGATCAGCCTCGATGTAGAGCAGGATCCATACCCAGCCTCGATGTAGAGCAGGATCCATGCCCAGCCTCGATGTAGACCCGGATCCATGCCCAGCCTCGATGTGGTGCAGGATCCATACCCGGCCTCGATGTGGAGCAGGATCCATGCCCAACCTTGATGTGGTGCAGGATCCATACCCAGCCTCAATGTAGAGTAGGATCCATGCCCAGCCTCGATGTGGTGCAGGATCCATACCCAGCCTCGATGTGTTGCAGGATCCTTGCCCAGCCTCGACGAAGAGCAGGATCCGTGCCCAGCCTCGATGTGGTGCAGACTCCATGATCAGTCTCGATGTTGAGCAAGATCCATACCCAGCCTTGATGTGGAGCAGGATCCATTCCCTGCCTCGATGTGGTGCAGACGCCATGTCCAGCCTTGATGTGGTGTTGACTCTATGTCCAGCCTCGATGTGGTGCGGACTCCATGACAAGTCTCGTTGTGGTTGCCAGATCCATGCTTTGCAGCCATTAGAGATCACATTTCGCAGCATAACTATGACGCTTCGTCATTTTCGTTTGCGTTGGATAACTTATAGAATTGTAATCTTCAGTTCCGCTGCAGCTTCTATCTGTTTGTTTCTCAATAATCACACCTTTTAACGTCTTAACTAAAAGTTGACATTATTGTGGTTAAAGTACACATCATTTATAACGCGCTAAAATCGTGCAATTATGTCTGGAACTAGAAACCACCACTGGGCTTAGAGGAAATGCATTAGCTTTTTATACATTAATTTAAAAAACAATCAAAACAGATTAAAGCTGCTACTACATTTTACAGGATAATCAAAACAAGCAAATCAGAGAAATAAACAATAATTAAATAATGAAAATCAAAAATTTTAATTATGGCAGTTTAAAAAAGTGTTTTTTAATGGTATGATAATTTGTTTTTAATATATGAATTCACTTCGTGTTGGAAATGTTGATAAACCTTTGATTTCAATTATGTTTACGAAAAAATATTATGTCGCTTTGTGATTATTTCCTATTTGTGTCGTTCGCAAATCCATTTTGTTCATTTAGGCTAAGCATGCTGCATCCGTCTACGGTAGTCAGAAGTGATATCTTCTTGATGTAACATACCTCCTGTATGATAGTATGTAGAAGATATAAATCTATTTTTAAAGTAAAGATAATAACAAAGATACCAGTTAAATATGATGATGATTGCTAAACATCTGCGACAAAGCTGACGAACGTAATACGGAACAGAGAAAGCCAATTTGGCAATCTCGAGTACCTGTCATTGACAAGCACCATGTATTGAAATGCAACTGTCATTTGACTGACCACCGATGTCATTAAATATATACAATTTGACATCTGAAATCGTAAAGCAGAAGAATAAAAATAAGCATTTGCTTTTAAAAAAAAAAACCTACACACATCTATACACAAAAGACTTTAAGTAAGGAGACATACATACACACGAGCACTTCACAAAGAGACACACGAACACCTCACAAACAGACACACACAAACACATCACAAATAACAAACAATGGAAAAAAACTTGAAAAAAACTTGTAAAAGTTGATTAAGGTTGAGTTTAATCAACATTTTTTAATGGGTATGGTCAGATACCGCACCAAGACGAGAACACAAACAAAATCTACGTTACGACCAATGGGCCTTCATCAGGGACAACAATACTGAACTAACAAATCAACATATAAAGAAAAAATGGTCAACTTATCTGATAGTATACCCAGTCTGTCTAAGAGACCGGTTGGGCCAGATACTTGACTGAAAAATACCAAACAGATAGAAGCAGATTTAGAACCCGGAAATTTGATTTTCCTTTCCACACACACACACACACACTCACAAACACAGGACAAACATATAACAATATACCACTGACCAATCCATGACTGACCAATCCATGACTGACCAGCGTCAGGTTATGAAGAGATCTCTGGAACGAGACTACTTTATGCCTCGTGCACAGTTGCATTCACCGCCTCAGATGCTTCTGGAAGTTACATCTTTCGTGTTCGGCTTTTAGCCGAGAATCCATTAAATCCAAAAAAGCATTGCTTGTTTGGGGCGATGTGTGGTGGTAGACTTGTTACGTGGCCAAACCATTTTAGTTGCTGTCTTTTGATGTAGTCTAATACTGGTGTTGTTCCAACTAGTATCCTGATGTCATCGTTTCAGAGCCTGTCCTTCTTTGTTACACCCAATATTTTTCGCAGGCATTTCATTTCAGTTGAAACGACATATCGTTTTTCAATTCATGTTGACCTCCAGTTTTAAGATTGGTTAAAATGTTTAAAATGTTAAAATGCTTAATGTCGGGACGAAAATAGTGTTGAATAAAGCTTTTTTGGACAGTTAGTGTAACGTGCTTGCAATTTCATTTACAAAGCCAGCAAACAACACTTCAATGCACACAGTCACCCGGATATCATTTTATAAAAGTTAGTCTAGCTGCCAATCTATGAACGCTGTACATCGAATCTGAAACCAACAGACTTTCATTGAACACAAATCTACAAATTGGCATAACCTGTGTCGTCCCCAGCTTACTGTACGGATCCGACACCTGTACTGTTCTGCAGCTGAAGGCAAATTCTTTTGATCCACTACTGTAACCTAGTCTCAAACGACGAAGTCACCCGACAGGCAGGCATCGAGAGCACACTCGCCATACTAAACTGCCGCAGTTTGACCATATTTTGACAAATTTACACTTATGTATGTATTTATAGGTTTATATATGTATATCCCTTCTGCGGGCATCCTCACCACTATATATATACACTTAATATAATTATACTACTACTACATCAACCTTTTTTATCTATAATTATTTAATCAATTATCTACCTTTCTATTGTTCTTCTGTTACTGAGCCTACCACACATTCAACACATAATTGACTGCGAGAGCTAGAGGGCACAGGTGAGACGAGGGATCTACAAGTTGACACACAAATCAATGAATCGCTTACAAGTTGGAGTTCATGAATGCGATGGAAAAATATATGAGAGCAGGCAAAACCTGATACACCAAGACCAGACAGAAGGAAGTCAACACAGATGGGCCTCACAACAGAAGGAAGACACTTTTCAATTAATTTATATTGTACTCTTAATCCTTATGTATCAAGTATATTGTTTGTCATATTTCCCAATCATTCCATCTCATTCATTCTCGGTGTACACCTCACTACACTGCTATCTTCACAATTGGGTTTAAAATGTATTTTGGGGTTTTATATTTTTTTTTAAAAGAGAAAAAAAAAAAAATTTTTAATAAACAAATCAGGAAATAAAAAAGAGATCCGAATCAAGTATGAAAGAAAATAAATATACTCAATCCCAAAATGGTCCCAGGAAAACAATTGTGCATATTTATGCAAATACCTACGGCGGACAACTAGGAACATCAAAAGCGAGGAACAACGGGAGGAACATCACGGAAATACCAGGCTAGGTACAAACAGATACACACACGCATCCAAGCACTGGTTTATGCGTCTTAATATCGCCCAAATTGACTACGGTCTGGGGTGGAATAGGCGCGCCTCCGCCAGTAGACACTAGTGAGGCAAACACATAAAAAAAAAATTTTTTAAATAATATTTTGACATGTAACCGGCCTTGCCGAGGAAGTCCCCACCCACGAGCTCTTATAGCAGACCTCTTATAGGCCATCAAGAATGGAAAGCGGCACTCTCCGTCATTGTCACTTCATTGTGGCCGTCCAGGCATCTTCTGGTCAAGTTATTGTTGTTGAATCCCGGCGATGAATAATTTTACTCTTTTGTGTGCATTAAAAAGGATTTTTTTTTCAAATCGGAAAGACATGATCCTCATTTACACGCGGCCTGGAATATTGGCCATGCGGCCAATCATCGTGTCGTGAACGGTTTGGTTAGACGTTCACTTGTCACCTAAACTGATTACCAACATATCTGTCTTTTCGATGAGTCTCTTTTTAAGCATTATCGAGATGCATGGAGATGTATTACAAACAGTTGACAGTTTCACCTTTCTGGCAAGAAAAATGTCTCAAAATAGAGATACATCTAAGGAAATGTTCACTCGCATTGCTCAAATCTCTAATTTTTTATACCCAACTAATGAACGTCTGAAAATCATAACTACTGAGCGAACACATCACGTCCATGCTGTTTAATTGCAACGTATTAACAATATTCACCTATGGAGGTCAATGCTGGAAAATAGCAAAGGCATAAGAAAAGAAAAGAAAAGCATTTGAGAATAAGTGTCTTAAAAACCTGTTGAACATTGGCTGGCAAGAATTCATTACCAACAAAACAATTAGAGAATTCCCCTATCAATAATATGTTTCATTACTCATTAAGAAAAAACGGTGGACATACATGGGCATGATCTTTTAAAGGACATCAACAGACTCCCTCTGCAAGTTTGTATGTGGTCACCAACTGGCTGCAGGAAAAGAGAAAAAACCGAAAGAAACTCTTTGCAGAAAAATCGTCAAAGAGGGCTCCATTAATGGCTTAAACAACTTGTATGAGCTGAAAAGAGTGGCGTTACACAGTTCACACTGGAGAGAGCTGATTGCTGCCTTATGTGTCGTGTTATCACTTTAAAGAACGTTGATAGTATATTTTAAGATTAAATGGTAGAACAAATATATCACCTAGAGGAGGAACCTACCGTCTACCAGGCGCGTCAGCAGGGTTGCGGATTGATGAAAAGCCTACTAAATTGGAGGTTAGCTGCGAATAAATAAGCAGCCGTGGACAAAAACGAGTCGGCAGGCATGGAGGCCCCCTCCAGCACGTAAAGACACAACAGGCTAATCTAATCGCCTGTTTGTCTTAAAAAACGATTACAAGTCAAAACACAGAGAAAACCGGACTGACCTCATCGGTGATGAACAGGCGAGAAATAAGGATCACGATTTACGGAACATGGAATGTACGAAGTATAAACGGAAATGAACAAGAACTAATAGAGGAGATGAAGAGAGCAAAATTGACAGTCCTGGCACTTACAGAAACAAAGAAAAAGGGACAGGGCGTTCTGGACCATGACGGCAACATGTTATACTACAGCGGAGTTCCCATGAGTGAACGAACCAGGGCAGGGGTTAGCTGTTTAGTGGATAGTAAAAACAAAGCAAACATTAAAGGATGGAAGTTCATTTCAGAACGACTGATGGTTCTAAGTCTACAAGAGGAGGATAGTCAAATGGATATCGTCACTGTGTATGCACCAAACGAAGATGAGAGCACTGACTTAACAGATGAATTTTATGAGCTCCTTCAAAGGACCATTGATGATTGCTATAATGACATACTTCTCCTTAGAGACTTCACGCAAGAGTTGGAAACGACTATTCTAGATGGGATGGAGTGATCGGTAGGTATGGAGAAGATGTCTTAAATTACAATGGACAACGACTGCTGAGATTCTGCAGAGAACAAAACCTTGTCATTACAAATACAAGGCTTCCACACAAGCGTATCCATGCTTACACAAGATGCGAGCCGGCAAGAAATGAAAGATCCATAATTGACTTTGCAATAGTGAGGAAAACTGATTTCAAGTATGTAAAGGATGCTAGAGCGTTCAGAGGACCAGAGATAGGAAGCGACCACTGCCTAGTTAAAATAAATAAAGAAATTGAAAAACACTATCCAGCCAGGCAACACCCATCAGCAAGCATGAAACATAACACACGAGGAGAAAATAAAATTAAGGCTTACAAACTACGAGAACCAGATGTTAAGAGGAGATACCAAGGGCTCATAATAACAGCAATAGAAAGGATAGAGTAATCCGAAGGAGATATGGAAATGCTCTGGGTAAAATTCAAAGACATCCTCAATGAGGATGCAGCAGAGCTATGCGGTCAAACCAAAAAAGGGTGGAAGAGAAGAGTACACCATGGTGGACAGAAGAAGTGAAAAGAATAATACGAGACAAGAAAAAGGCATGGAAGTAATACCTAGAGGCTAGGAATACAGAAGAACAAACAAAGAAATATAAAGAATATGTAAATTTTAGAACAGAAGCAAAGAAGACTGTGCTCAAGGCCAAACAGAAATCCTGGGACGAATTTGGAGAGAAACTGGAAAATAATGCTGGAGAAAACCAGAAACTGTTCTACAGGACCTTAAAGAACATGAGGAAGGAAAAGGAATGCCCCCTGAAATTTGTTAAAGATAAACAAGGTGCGCCGTTGACCGCCCAGAAGAGGTAATGAACAGATGGAAAGAATATTTCTCAGATCTCCTTGGAGTGGAGGAAAACCAAGCTCTGGAAGTAACAGTCCCAATTCAAGAAGAGGGAGCCATGGAGGGAAACGATAATATCACAATGGAAGAACTAAAGGCAGCATTGGAGAAAATTAAGATTGGTAAAGCAGCAGGACATGATGGTATAACACCAGAAATGGTTAAATACAGGGGAGCGGCAGGAGAGATGCTATTCATGAAGATTCTTAAGGCAGCTTGGCGCCACAAGAAGATACCAAGAGGCTGGGAGGTTGCAATAATAATACTAATATTTTAAAAGGGTGACAAACGACAATGTGAAAATCACAGAGGTATTTCCCTTCTCAGTGTCCCCGGTAAAGTCTACTCCAAGATTCTAGAACGGCGATTAAGAGGTCTAGCAGAGCCAAACATGGATGAAACTCAATGTGGGTTTAGGACAGACAGAAGTACTCAAGATCTTATCTTTACACTCAGACAGCTAAGTGAAAAGGCTTTTGAATATGATAAAGAGATGCATCTCTCCTTTTTGGATTTGGAGTAAGCATTTGAAAAAGTTTCTTGGGACAAACTCTGGCAGTGCCTGACATGGAAGAACATCCCAGGACCCCTGATCTCTGCCGTACAGAGTTATAAGATATGCAGAAATTATGTGCGGACATCAAATCAATAGTCAGGAGACTTCAAGACCACTAGCGGAGTAAGACAGGAGGACATTCTATCACCGTATCTTTTCATACTCCTCATGGATGAAGTCATCAAAGCCTGCAAGGAACGGACAAAAAAGTATGAAGTAGGGTACTGGAAGATTAGACCAAGTTACATATCGGAACTAGCATTTGCAGATGATGTGGCCCTGATCACGAAATTCGAAGCACATCTCCAGATCAACTTGCAGGTCTGGGAAGAAGAGTTGAAGAAGAGAGGAATGCACATCAGCAACTCCAAAGCAAAACACCATGGTGATCGCCAGAGATGAAAAGAGACATCAGATAACCCTGGGAACACGAGCACTAGAGCAGGTCAGCAACTTTAAATATCTAGGAGTGGTAATAGACAGCAGGGGAGGAATCAAAGAGGAGTTAACTGCACGGAGGGCAGCAGCAGGTAATTTTTCCATGCAATAAACAGAGGTTTCCTCAGTAAAAGAGAAATAAGCAGGAAAACAAAGAGGGATAAATACCGCTCCATCTATGTGCCTGTCCTGACATATTGATGTGAATCATTTGGATGTGAATGACTACAGCCCAAGAAAGGTAATTACAAACTTCAGAAATGAGGTAGGTACCGGTGACGAAAAGGGACAAGATCCGCAACCAGACAATACGTAGCAATCTTGAAGTTCAACCCCTGCAGACACGAGTGGAGCAGTCCCAACTACAGTGGTTTGGCCATGTCTGTAGAATGGAAGAAGATCGGATACCAAAGCGGTCATGTTAGATATAAAGTCAAGGACGCAGATCCCCAGGACGTCTCAAATTACGTTGGGAAGACAACATACGACAGTCCCTAAGTGGTAGAGGGCTGGATTGGAAAGGAAAGAGGCCATGAAAAAAACGGCGGATAGAGCAGTGTTCTCTCTGACAAACCTCTATGCCTCACGGTAGAAGAGGAGCGACTAAGTAAGTAAGTACAAATATATCATATTATTATGAAAAATCTTTCAGCCTTTTGTGAAGCAAAGGTCTTGATCAAATACACGCCGTCATCAACTATAGAAGTATTTGTTTCTTAAAACCTATACCGCGCCCTCCCATTCGGCTTACAAATTGGAAATAGCAATTTTTTAATGATGGATACGTCACGTCCATCTACACAGGTTTTTTGCCGGTAAAAGTATTGTATGTTAGATTACAAATGGATTTAAAACGATTAATCCTCTTATTACGCGGACAGGAGCCGGTCAACTTTTTCGTGAGAAACACGAAGTAAGTTGTTGGGAAAGATCTTTATTGGGTAGTTCTGTCTATTTTGTTTGTTTAGATGTAATAACTGTTTCAATTGGAAACTAACAGTTGTGTCGATATTATAAATACAGTATCGATACGGTGTTGTGGCTTCTATGGATTTCTATCGGAGCGACTACGCCATGCGGTCGAGTTCAAATATGTTTTTTTTCAATCAATTTTTACCTTTATCTTCTTGTATCTCCGGAACTACAAAAAGCATACATCTATCTATCTGTCTATCTATCTATCTATCTATCTATCTATCTATCTATCTATCTATCTATCTATCTATCTATCTATCTATCTATCTATCTATCTATCTATCTATCTATATATCTATCTATCAATCTATGTATCTATCTATCTATCTATCCATCCATCAATCCATCCATTCATCCATCCATCCATCCATCCATATCTATCTATCTATCTATCTATCTATCTATCTATCTATCTATCTATCTATCTATCTATCTATCTATCTATCTATCTATCTATCTATCTATCTATCTATCTCTCTCTCTCTCTCTCTCTCGCTCTCTCTTGTTACAAAGTGCTTTCGTCACTGTGAGGTTTGGTTGTCGAATTCCGTGCTACCTATTAATTTACTTCCTTTTCTGTGGTTCGTTATTCACAGGGCGTGATGACGTCACTTCTGATGTACACAGCACATACCAACCGTTAAGTTTGCTAAATTTCATTATTCTCCGACTCATAGTTTCCACAGCAGACACTTCAAAACATGGCGGGTGTGATCCTGAATTCGCCCAGAGTTGAGAACTAGACAACGATGTTTAAAGAAGGACGTGAGTTAACGAAAGAACTTCCGAGACCAGGTCAGGCGGAAATTGTTGCGTCAGAAGATGCCATCACCAAAACCGATGCAGCAATTCGGGTCACCATACACTGCTTGCATTCTGCGATGAATGTCAACTGGTCGACATCCTTCAGCTGTTGGAAACCGAATCACCGCTCACTGATCAACTCTAGGCAGATTCCGTATCGCACACGCCATGTTTTCAACGGTCTGCTAAGGAAAATATGAGTCGGAGGATAATGAAATTTTGAAACTTGACGGTTGGTATGTGCTGTTTATACACTAGAAGTGACGTCATCATGCGCATCATACGTATGTTCCCTTGGTTCAGTTAGGTCCGGTTTCATTTGAACACGTCTCGTATTTCGAGTGCAGATAAGTACCTTTTTCTGGTCTTTGCCACGAACAAATATTATTTCTTTCTTGTCGTATTTCCACACGACAAGGTCACTATTTATTCTTAGAAGAATGTCTTACCAAACAATCCGGAAACAAAAAGTTAAGATCAAAAACTTAATTACTCTGATCCCTTCGTGAACAAGAAATGTGTGACCTGAATTTGGACGAAGATGACAGAGCTTAATAATAAGCTGTCGGCTTGATTATGAATTGGACTGTCAGAGTTAATAACACATTTCCCGTTCATGGCTATTTTGTGTTCTGGTCTGCTTGAAGACCATTGACGACAAACCTCACCCCACCCCTACCCCACCCACAACCCTCTCTACCCCACAAGATGTTTGCAGCTTAGAACAAGTAGAAGAAAATGAGTTAAGAAAAAAAAAAGACATAGAGTATGAAGATGAAGAAGATGGAACAAGAAGGGGAGGCGTAGAGGAGGTGAAAAAATAAGAAGAAGAAGAAGAAGAAGAATAAGAAGAAGAAGAATAATATGTATCCTTGTTAGTTTATGTTATGAGATGTGTTTAAACATGTCTTGCAATTTCTGTTCTGTTCAGTAATTAAGTTTACATTTAATCGATGTCTTCTCTCTAATTAAACCATATTCATGTTCGAAAACAATCAACATGAACTGTAATATGGTACTTAATGGTCTATATTGTCCAAGTTGTATTATCCCTAGTAGCACCATAAAACGTTAATTATGTCCCGTGCCGCAGAAAACGAAAGTACGGGCCTCGAGTGTCTTCTTCCTATTCGTATGATATCAGACATTGACTTGAATTTGTTCCAAAGAAAGGGCAGTCATTCTGGGTCTATCGACACTGCCATAAAACGTGTCTAGTGCTGGCCCTAGCTAGCGATCGCCACATGTGCTTTTTCTTGTTTTCGTATGTTGGACAATTTTACAACAATTGCTCAGGAGTCATTTCCCCAACTCGTCGGTAGCAGATTTCTTCAGTTTATTGAATAGATGTGCCTCAGTCTGTTGTGGATTGTGTAGTCTGATTACCAACACCTGCTCAGCGAGTTTGAGGCTTCTGTTGTGAAAGGACCAGCTGCTGCAGTCAAAACATATTGCAGAAAATGTCGACTTTAAAAGGGGTCAAATACAGCGGTGACCTAAGCTTAACATTGGAGCAAAAAAGGTGAATGTATTATCAATAATATCATTACAAGCCACATATCGATCACATTAACGGTTGTCTGTCATTACTACCTCCATTACTATTTCAATTATAGTCACCGGTGAGAAAGATTTAGCGGTGATCATTGGTAATGACTTGAAATTAGTGTCAGAGTATCCGACTTTGTGCGAGAGAGCAGTTATGTAATTTAACACCCAAAAGAAATTACCTCCTAACAGAGACGTACCAAGAGCAGTAATGGAGGTGCCGTTCGTCCCCCTGTCAAACCGGAGGATTGGGCTCACCTGTTGCAAGATGTCATATTTTAAACAACCCTTAACTTGTCTAAATGTTAGTACAGGAGTCTCCGAGGCAAAGTGGTCAAGCCGTTCGCCTCGTGTTCAGCTGGTCGAGGTTCGAATTCAAGCTGCCGCGGTCGGGTAAGGATGCCGATTTGTTTTGTTTTTTCAGATACCTAGATTCATCCCTGGAGCTGCGGAGTTCGTGCCTTGTGCAATGCTCTCAGTAGGTGGCATAACGTTCTGCGGAGAGAGACCGATCCAGATGTCGAGCTCTAAGAATGTATACCCTGCGTTCGTGCTTTTGTATGGTGAAGAGTGTTAGAGAGTAATAGGAAAATAAACGTCAAATTTGGCATCTGTCCACACAACCGGTCTAAGAAATATTAATACAAGTTTCTGAGTACTATTACCAACCGACAGCAAGAAGACATGCACACCATATAACTGGATATCCTAAGAAGAGAATCTCGCACATCACAAGAATAGCCATTGTATGGACCTCAGAGGGAAGACAAAAGAAAGGATGCCCTGTGACAGAACTGCGAAGAACAGTTCAAGCCAAAATGGAAATTATGAATCAGAGCTGGGACACTGGGAGAAAGATAGCTGCAGAACTGGCAAAGTGGAAGGAATTTGTTAGTGTCATTAAAGATGTCACCAGGCGTTATGGTAATGATTGTAGAAAAACGTCGACATTAAAAGGGGCCAACAGCAGCGGTGACCAAAGCTTAACTGAACAGTCATCATCCAGGAAGACTAAGGATCTCAGAAGAAAAATGAAAATTATCGTTTAGGTGATGAGATGACAAAGAAATTTAGGATGGCCACTGTATCCTTTAAACAGATATTAAAGCTTATGTCTGGTATCGTAATAAGAAGAAGATAATCTCTAGGAATTAAACGTGCACAGGTCTTCAACATATGCATACCACTTCCTTTTGTCAAGTGCCATACGTTTAAACTTTCTCATGGCGTCTTTGTTATTAATGTAACAACACGATTTTCGTTACGACACTATGTTACTAATGTCAAAACTGGAAACTAACACCAATTAAATGACGACAAGACGTGACAGCAAAAATGAAATGTCTGCGACAAATATTGGGTGTAACAGGAGAGATAGGATCAGAAATTATAGCATCCTGATACTGGTGGGAACAACATCAATATTAGACTATATTAGACTACATCAAAGACAGCAACTAAAACGGTTTGACTACAGAACAAGACTATCACCACACAGCAGCCTCCAACAAACAATGATATTTAGATTCAACGGATTCAGGCCAAAGGCAGAGCACAAAAAAGGTGGCTTACGGAAATATCTGAGACGGCGAATGCCACTGGGCAGGAGGCAAACTATCGGGCTCGTTCTAGAGATCTTTTCAGAAGCTGATACTGAAAGGCATAAAAGAAGGATTAGAAGAAAGAGAAGAAGAAGAAGTAAAAAAAGAAGAAAAAGAAGAAGTAGAAAAAGAAGAAAAAGAAGAAGTAGAAGAAGAAGTATCTCTGTCTTGGCAGTTCTCTCCGTCTACACTGTTATTTTACTCTGTTTCTCCTACCAGCTGATCCCAGAACAAAGAATTATATTAATTGACTAGATCGGTACGTGCCCTAGCCACTGCATTTCGCTTAGGACACCAAACTCAGATTTGTACATTGTTGAGTGTACCCTAATCTGCATTGCACTGTAAGATATTTGTCCCAAGTTCTGTTGCAAAATTGAATACTGATACACTTTCTCAGAATTTCTCAGCTCGACACTCATCAATTCACACCATCGAATGCATCACACTCTCCTCTGTCGTCTGGAATGAGACAGATATATTTCCGTTTTCTGCACGGGGCTGGAAGGAACGCCACAAGACCGACCCCCATCAATAATAACTAGAATCCCCGAGAGATAATCGCTCAGAGAGGGTGATTAATATTAATAATTTAAATAATAATAATATCAGTAAGAGGAAGATGATGACGAAGAAGAAGAAGAAGAAGAAAGAAAGACAGAAAGAAAGAAAAAACAATATACCAGCATCTTTTCATCGCCTCCCACTCCTCGCCCGTTTGTCTGGACCTCTTCAGCAGTTCCACATCAGTGGTCTGATCATACCATTTAAATCTTTATGCAAAACATATTTATTATAGTTTGCATCTTGTTGATCGTACCATTATACAAAATGAAAAGAATTGCACAAAACAACGAATTATGCAATGAAAAAAAGAATTCAAAGAACACTCCGAGCAGAAATTGACTCAACGCAGATGTATCCTAGTGAAAAATTGTTTCCTTGTTTTGATAAAATATCGACTCTTATTGCCTGTAGTATCTAAAAAGGCCATCAATATACGTTCTCATATTTACCATGCTCTTTCATATTTGGTCAAGCTACATGTCAAGGAAATGGAAGATCAATTCCCCTAAAGTAAAAGTGCCAGACGTTGTAATTCAGTAAACCAGAAAACATCACATCCGTGCTGACTTCTTCACAGGCAACATGAACGCCTAATATCGACCAAGACATATACAAGGGGAAGCATATTTGCTTAGCAAATGGCAAGGACTTGAAAGCTTTAGATTGCTAGAGCGCTTCATTGCCACCATTTGCAAATAGTAATGTCCGAAAAACATCTGATCCGTTGCACAACACTTGAAAGCAGAACTAACAAAACATTGATATTTCGATTGTCTTGGATCTTTTTTTCAGGAAAGAGAAAGATGATATTATTTAGACATTAAATAGTAAAAATAGAAAGCAGTTTAAGTAAACAAATAAAGTGGAAATTCAGCAGAATTAAACGCTGGCTGTTTTTTTTTTTAACGGCTGGTTGGAAATAGAGTATTTTTGAAGACTCCATTGTACTAAGGCACAGCCTGTGATAGGTGGGGTTTCCAGTGCCTTTCCTTGCTGTTTTTACTTTCACCAATCATGCGTCAGGTGCTCATTTACAGCTGGGTTGACTGGCGAAGCGGTCCCCCGATTAAAATCATGACCCGGAGTTTTTTAGTCTCATGACTCGATTCGAACCGAGGCACGCTGTTACCACAGAAAATATGGAATTTCTGGCAATGAACTGAGCTAACGGGCCTCTCATAAAGCAGTTATGGAGAGAATAACTTTAACATAACAATACAAAGCAATCACAAATTGAATATGTATTTTCCTTTGCCTTATGAAAAGTACAAGATCCTTTTTCTTATTTTTCTTTCTGCGTACCTGCTCGTCTTTGCTACAAATGAAAACAGTGCACTCTTTTGATATTCTTCTATTTGTTATCACCGCATCCTCCTTTGGCTGTATGGTTTTCATTTTCAGAACTATTTATATTTTATTTTCATTAGACGTCCGGAGATAATGTATGTACTCCAGAAGTGCTCTTTGCTCTTTGTACAAAATCCATTGGTAGTCAAAAGTAATGAATGGCATTATTGTCTTCTAGCGGTGTTTTTTGTTGCGTTATGTTCTGTTAGTTAGAATGAACATCCTTATCCTAAGGCGACACTCTCTATAAAGCCTTCAAGCGATGTGTTTTGTTGCGTTATGTTCTGTTAGTTAGAATGAACATCCTTATCATCAGGTGACACTCTCTATAAAGCCTTCAAGCGATGTGTTTTGTTGTGTTAATTTAAGTCAACATTCATGTCATCTGGGCAGCACTCTCTATTTCAGCACAGGGTGAATAGTTTACCGACCCTTTATTTAGCTCGTTGGCTGTACACATTATGATCCACACTTTTAGACGCTCATCGTTGCTTGTTTGAGTCAAACCTCTTGTAATCTGTGGACTTCTGGTTTAGCAATTACTGTGTCGTCTAATATCTACAAACTATCATAACATGTTCTTCCGAACCATATCGTTTGACCCCAACTAAATGCATTTGAAGCCAACATTTAAGTTTCTTAATTGCATTATTCGCATTATAATATGAATAGTAAATTCACAAGATTCTCTGACATTCTGACAATTTCCTATCTGCTGATTGCAGAAATTCCTTTCTGATAGAAAGAGTAAAAACAAATAACTGTTATATTGTATTAAATATTTGTAATAGAACCAAGACTATTAACAGTCTTAATACGGGAACGAACTCACAGCAATCAGATCAGACCTCAAACCTCCTTTAATACCGTTTTAGCTACTGCATTGTTAAGAAAATGAACATGGGTTGTGCATATAGTGTCCATCCTTGACAACAGATGGACACGAAAGGGAACGTCCTGGTGGGCCTACAATTGTAAGCCTGCACTCGGACGTCCACCAATGTGAAAAAAAATGATTTAAGCTCTTGGTCCAACATTGTACTCTGAAGCAAAAGATTAGTATCTTTAAACAATAGATGATTGCCTAGCATAAGGCAGTAGTTATGTCTAACTGAACATCACGAATTTAGATTACATACAGAGTTACAATTCAAAAAGGAAAGCTGATTGAGTTATTTCAGAAGCTTCTCATAAAAAGGCACCTCTTATTAATAATCTTGATATGTATATTTAGTATCCCTATTCATGATAAATGTTTATAACAGAATAAGGTACTCTCTGAAAGTAAATATGTTTACATGTTTTTCTTGTTCAGTTCAGTTCAGTTCATCAGGTCGTTGGGGTACACATGAAGACACTCCCAAAATCCCACGACATCCCTCTCTGTCTGTTGCCGCCTGTCGTATCTGACCGGGACGAAGGCCTGACCACTCAGTGATGTTGTCCACCCATCTCTTCCTTGGACGTCCTCGCCCTCTCTGTCCCGGTACGGAACCAAAGAGTATCGACTTGGTAATTATGTTGGACCTCGCGACGTGCCCGCAGCAGGCCATCTTTCGTCTATTGATAGCTGTGAACAGATCTTCAAAAGGACCAATAGCGTATTCAACTCTCTGACGTAATTCTACGTTCGTGACACGATCTTTATAAGTAACACTTAGGAGTTTTCTATAGCACCTCATTTCCATTGCATGTATTCTGCCCTGGATATCTGCTGTAATGGTCCAGGTCTCGCAGGCATACAGAAATATTGATAGCGCCAGAGAGCGCATTAGTCTAACTTTTATGCCGAGGGCGAGCCGCTTGTCTTGCCATATAGGTTTCAGCCGAGTCAGCACCGCTGTTGTTTGTGCTATTCTTGCAATTACCTCTGGCTTCGATCCCTCCTCACTGATCAATGATCCCAGATATTTGAAACGTTTTAACACCTCAAGTTTCTGCCCATTTGCAACTATTACAGATTCAAACCCTGCTATATTATTGGTCATGAGTTTTATTTTATCTGCATTTATTTCCATACCAAAACTCAGGGCCGCTCTATCCAAGCTACCAATCAACTCCTGTAGTTCCCTTTCTGTGCCTGTCAATACATCAATATCATCAGCAAATCGGAAGTTTCTGATAAACCTGTCACCTATTTTAACCGTGCCAACATGTTCTTTTAAGGTCGTCTCTATCATTCTCTCCAAGAATATATTGGAGAGTGTTGGGGAGAGTATACATCCCTGTCTCACACCCACCGTCGTACGGAACCAATCGCTTAGAGTTCCCTCTACAGAGACTGCGCTTGTCGCCTGCTCATAAAGGTTTGCAATTACCCTCACAATATCACTATTGAACTTATAATGCCTCATTGTTGACCATAGCGCCGCATGCCACACTCTGTCAAACGCCTTTCTAAAGTTAATGAAGGAATGGTAGAGTTGTTGTTGATACTCTAAGTACTTCTCATTCATTAGCCTAAGATTAAATATCTGCTCGATGATACTCCTTCCCGCTCGAAAGCCCGCTTATTCTTCGGCAATCATATTCTCTGCCTGTGGTTTCATTCTGTTAAGTATTATTCTCAAGAGAACTTTACTTGGATGACTTATCCGACTGATTGTTCGATAGTTCTGACACATATTTAGGTTTCCTGATTTAGGCAGTGTATAATTACTGATTTTGTCCAGCTGGAGGGCCACTCTCCTGTCTGCCAAGTTCTATTGCAAATGTATGTCAGGGTATCAATTGTTGCCTCACCTCCCACTTGTAGGAGCTCTGCTGAGATATTATCCACACCTACAGCCTTCCCTCTCTTCAGCATTTTCACTGCTTCATTAACTTCTTCCCTTGTTATCGTTTGATTTTCCTCTATCAGACTCACTTCAGGAGACATTGCATTTCTTGGGTCACCTCGACCTTCATGCTTATATAGTTCCGAACAGTACTCTGTCCAGCGCTCACGAATGTGTTGAGCTTCTGTGAGACATTTCCCACTCTTGTCCTGAATCGTTGTATTTCGGCTTTGTACAGGCCTTACTAAGTCCTTGACTAATTTATATGCCCCCTTGGCATCATTTCTTCCTAGATTTTGTTCGATATTCAACTTGCGATAAATTACAACAGGAATATATTTACGAATTTGTTGTAATATAAAGCGTTCCAGAAGATTATATACTATCTTCGCATTCTGTTTTTCGAAATTTCAATAATATTGCTTTGGATAAAGCCAACCTATTATTTGAAAATTTCAAAAGAGATGACCATTGTCTTACCCAGAGCATGTCGTAAGAGGCGATTAACTGTGCGATATGGCATACCACCGGTCATGGTTATGTCGTTTGTTTGGAGCAGCATAGATGGCACCTAACAGACTGCGTGCCTATTTTGCTTTAGTGTTTGAGTCTATTAAGATGGACTTGCAAGATCAGTTAACCACCCTCCGCGACACTTGTCCCAACGCAGCGAAGTAACAAGCTGCTCGAGGCTAGCCCGCAATGCAGGAAATCCTTCTTCCGGCTAAATCCAGCTTACGTGTTTGTAGAAGTAAAGGTCGACTAAGGACTAAGAAAAAGGATTATTGTTTGTTTTTGTGATTTACTGTTGTTACTGTTTGTGTATTTGTTGGTGTTTTAGGCGGCCCAAACAAACTTCCGTTACTAATAATATCTTTCCATGAGAGCATGACAGGAACAGCCCAATTTTATGGTAGCATATCACAAACATTTGTTATTCGAAGTGGTGTTAAGCAGTCTGTGTTCTGGCCCCGACACCATTCGCCATCGTGTTTGCTCTGATACTGAAACATGCATTTCGTAACGCAAATGAAGAAATCTGCCTTTACACTAGGTCGGAAGACAGGCTGTTCAACCTTGCAAGACTCAAGGTCAAAACGAAAATCAGGGAGATCACCATCAGGTGCCTGCTTTTCGCTGATGATGCTGCAATTGTCACCCACAGTGAGCAGGAACTTCAGAGGTTGATAGATCGCTTCTCCCAGGCTTGCAAAGATTCTGGCAACACAATAAGTCTCAATAAAACAAATGTGCTGGAACAGGAAGTAGATGCAACGCCAGGTCTTAACATCGATAACTATGAACTGGCAACTATATACCAATCCATATACCTAAGATTTATCATCAACAACAAGCTGTCTCTCTCTCTCTCTCTGTGTCTCTCTCTCTCTCTCTCTCTCTCTGTAGATCCAGAAATAAACAGCCGCATTGGCAATGCTGCTGCTACATTTGCTCGCCTCACAACACGTGTTTGGAAATGAAGAAACTGACATTTAAAATCAACTCCATGGTGTACAATGCATGTGCTGTCAACACACTTCTACAAAGCAAATATAGTCAAACAAGAGCACATGCTTAACACCCTCTATCTACGGCACTTGCGATTCATTCTTGGAATTACAAAGAGGGACAAAGAGATAAATACAGAGGGCCACTCTCATGCGTGTTTCACTTGTGTAGAAGTGTAGCCTATTGGGACAGATAGGTAGATGTCGTAACACGACTCCAACAACAACACGGGCTTGCAACAGCCGCTCCAACACTCTTAATCCCAGAACAACTTACGGTCCCCATGACGATTAACAGCACAAGAAACGGAGCAGTATGTAAGGTGAATTATTCATCTTCAATGTGTAACAGCAGGGAAGGATGGAATCAAACAGAACTAATAGCCTTTTCTACACATTTGTTGAAGCGTATGTCCAATACTACATTTGCATTACCCTTACCAGCCTTACGGAAAACCTATTTCCAGTAATTTGTTGAAGCGTCGACCTAACACTACATTTGACATACCCTGTAGCCAGCTTTTAGGATAACCTGATTACAGTTACTTGGTGAAGCATAGGTCTAACATTATATTTGACTTACCCTTAACAGCTTCTAGGATAGCCTGATTCCAGTCACTTGTTGAAGCGTCGGCCTAATACTACATTTGACATACCCTACAGCCAGCTTTTAAGATAACTTGATTCCAGAAGCGAACGAAAGAAGAAGAAACCTGATTCCAGTCACTTGTTGAAGCATAGTGTTTACGTGTTTACGTATTTACGTGTTTACTACATGTGGTTTACACTAATCAGATTTGATGAAATCGTGATTCTCTAGTCATGTGTAGTGCGGTGTCTTAGATATGGTTTGTATATGGTAAGGTTGTAACATAATTTAGTTGTCTGTTACGACATGCAAGAAAGGAAACAGTGACCCTATTCTATTTACCACTGGAATAATTCAGGTTTAGGAGGGGAAAAAAAGTGATATTAATCGGAATTTTAGGACAGCAGTCTCTAACCAATAGTGCTGAAGACTGATGCATTGAGAGCCCGGACGCAGGACAACCACACGACCTCGTGAAGATAGCCACAGTAATAACTAAACGAGGCTGTGCTTGACTCATGGAGATCCATCAGGCGCGAAGAGTGAATGAGTAGCTGTACAACAATAGATGTAGCCTTGACTGACTTCTGCATTTGTTAGAGTCAATGATATGGATGTATAAAAACGAACAAGAAAGAATAAAAATCTACATTTTGTTATATCACTTAAACTGATTTTCTTATTGTTTCTACTCCCCAGGTACATCGCCATCGTGTTCCCTATTAAAGCACATATTTTTTGCACAAAACGAAGGATCTTCCTTGTCATGGTGTGTATCTGGCTGTTCTCAGGGTTATGTTCCACGCCCACAACAGTGTTTAATCGTGTACTGCGGTTATCTGAGACCCCGCCCAGGGACTTCTGTATCACTCAGTTTCACTTGAACAGAAGTCAACATGAAGTCTATAACCGGATCTTCAAATACACAGAATGCGCGCTGTTCTATCTTGGACCGCTAGTCATTCAAGTGGTGTGTTACACAGTCATTGGCAAACGGTTGTTTGTGGGTGTGGAAAAACTGCATCGAAATAGTGGTGGAATAAGTTCAGCATCTCGTCCAAACGGGCGAGGACCACGTGCATTAAGCGAAGCAATTCGCGCCAGAAAGGGCGTTGTTAAGATGTTGATGGCCAGTGTTGCTATCTACTTCCTCAGCTACTCTCCACACCAGATACTTCTCTTCTATAATACATTCTCCACCTCCGGGTTTGACAAGACCTGGGTGTTCCACGTGTTCACCACAACCTTGGCCTACATCAACTCTGCTGCAAACCCGGTTCTCTACTGCGTGTTTAGCGACAACTTCCGCAGCAAGTTTAAAATCATCTTTCATCGATTCAGCTGTTGTAAGTCGTGCTGCTGTCATGACATTGCCACACCACAACGACCGATAACTCTTCAATCTTATACCGAGTATTCTACCCTAGTCCGGAAAAATACACAAATCCAGAATGCTAGTCCAGCTATCGCTTGTAATTTGTAGATAAATTATATCTATTTCCATTTGCCGCCACTAATTCTATTTTCGTGCAGAATTTCTTCATACTCTAGACTAATTTACACACATGTAAAGTACAGTTACGACAGAACAGACAAAGAACAAGAACAAGAGGGCATAGCTACAAGTTGACTAAAGAGAGGTCCAGATTAGAAATTAGTCAATATTTTTTTAGTCAGAGAGTGGTGAAGGCTTGGAATGCATTGCCATGGGAGGTAGTGGAGGCATTGACAGTTAATGCATTTAAAAATAAATTGGATGCGCATAGCTTTTAGAGCAAGGTGATGTAAATGAAACGTTGTTAAGTTAAAGACATAATAAGCAAAATGAACAAAGTCAAAATGGCGTTCATAAGTTTAAATAACACGTGGAAGTCTTCGCAAGAAAGCGCAAACATCAAACTAAAATATACAAGAATAACAGACTGCCTGATGTATTTATGTACGTGCAAAGTGTTGAAAGTAAAGAAAAATTAATTTACAAATTGTTATCTTTCCATATAACCTGTCTCGGGAAGGTGCATCGAATTTTCAAGTAGAACGCCATTGCCAACCGAGAACTGTTTCTTAATTTTTAGTCGACATGTACTTCTACAGGGCCAGAAACCCTTGCGCAGGTCCCAGCTCTGGAATGATCTGGATGTAGCCGGGAGTAGGGCTTCCTGCTTAGCAGGCTAGGTTCTTCTTCTTCTTCTGCGTACGCAGTCAGACAGTAACCATTATTTTTTCGAAAAAGTGGCGGTCATCCTGAGGCTGTCGCCACTGCCATAGAGCTTGTCTTGCAGTTCCACTGGTGATGGCCACATCTGCTCTCTCTGATCCTCGTATGTCGGGCAGTTCTGCAGCAGATGTTCAGCGGTCATTTTACCAGTACCGCACGGGCATTCGTCGGTACACCCTATCTTCAATTTGTTGAATAGGTGGTACCTCAGTCTATTGTGGCCAGTGCGAAGTCTGAAGACGACGACCTGCTCTCTTCGGTTCAACTGGTAATAGGCATCTTTTTGGTGTAACCAGTATGTTCGGTTTCCCATTTGGTCATGTATCTGGCTTTGATAAGCCGTTTTGACTCTTCGTACGTCATACTAGTATCTGTTTGTGGTAGTCTTGCACCTTCTTTTGCCAGTCTGTCTGCCTCCTCGTTGCCTTGGATGTTGCAGTGTGATGGGACCCACTGTACCACTACCCTTTTTGGTGCGGACTGCTGGCACAGTTTGCAGAGTGCTGCTCTTAAGTCATTAAGCTCAGTATTTTTCTGGCTTTTTAGCGCTGTGACTACGGCGAGAGCATCTGTAAGCAGGACTATATGGCTTTCATTTTCACTGTGTGTCTCCATTTCTTCCACTGCCGCCCTCAGTGCCTCTGCCTCCGCTCTGAAATTGCTTGTGTACTTACCAGTAGCGAATGACAGTGTTATTTGTCTGCCATTTGGTAGGTTCAGGAATGCTCCTGCCCCTCCGTTCTGTGTAGTATTTGTTACAGAACTGTCGGTATATGCATGGGTCCAGTCCATGCTTGGGTAGCTTTTCGTTATGAAGCTTAGGGTAGTGTCTCTCCTTTCTTTTTCACTCTGGCAGTTTTTTGTTTGCAATACCTGGTATATTTTCTACCACCTCTGGAAATATATCCTGCCTCCAAGTAGGTTTTCGTACAGTAGTGATGGGTTTTGGTGTTGTTAGTGCGTTTAGACTGATTGTTCGATAGTTCTGACACATATTTAGGTTTCCTGATTTAGGCAGTGTATAATTACTGATTTTGTCCAGCTGGAGGGCCACTCCGCTTTAGTTTCCCATTTCCCAAATTGTTTAGTATCTGGTGCATTGGATGGTCGGTCAGTCTTCGGAGTAGGCTAGGTTCGAACAGCTTAATACTCCGCTGCGTTGGGACAAGCACTTACGGAGGCTGGTTAACCGATGTGTGAATCCATCTTAATAGACTCAAACATTAGAGCAAAGTACACCTGCAGCCTGTTAGGCGCCATCTATGCTGCTCTAAACAAACCACGTAACCATGGTCAGTGTTATGCCATGTCCCAGTTACTGTTTACCTAAAGCAAATAAGAAGATATGCACACGTGTTATGTCGACGCTGAAATTAGATCGGCCATGCCCTAGGAAGAAAGCCTTGTACAATTTTAAGAGCCACCATGCTATTAACAAAAGAAAGGTCGACCAAATAACGATTAAAAATTAACTATAGCACCGAAATTGGAAATCATGAACCAGAGCAGCTGAAACAAATTATGAAGGATGGTCACAGACCTCGTCAAGTGAAGGAAGTATTTTACTGATTTTGAATACGTTTTGCCAGACATTGATCTAGATTTCAACAAGATGATGATAGAACATGTCATGTATTAGAAACATTGTGAGATCTGCGGAGAGCATGCTAACTTTGTCAATGCATTCAAACGTTGCTTGTGTGAAACATGTATGCATATATAAAAGTAGAGCAAGTAAAAGGATAGGGAAGAAGATCAGAGTTAGGATGAGAAAAGTTTGGAAGATTCAGAATTGTACAAAATCCAGCATCGATATTCTTCTCCATCTGCTAAAGAGACTAAGCATCAATGAAATACATGAGTCCTTTTGAGCAGTAGTTTCAATCATGTTGTCATGGTGAGACGATATTTGTGGGTATAATTATTCCCAAAGTGCAGTCACAGTAAATCAGTCCTTCTTCTTTTTCTGCGTTCGTTCTCAGTCTCCCTCTACCAAGCCATAAACAGGGCTTTGCAAGTAGCAGGATGTAGTCCGGGAAATAAAATACGTTGTATCGCTAATTTACAGCTTGTCTGCGATATTTGCACCTTTCGGTCCGACACATCCAACTTCGGTAGAAAATCAGTCCTAACTTGTGTATGTCAAAATCGCGAAGAATTGGTCTAGTGTGTACTTTCAGAAAAGGTAATAAAAGAAGACAGACCAGCCTAATCAACGTGTATATCATTTTCTTATGTATGTATCAATGTTACGATAGAGTTACTTGATTTGATCGAGTTCCTATGACGTATATTCTGAGATGATGATGGAAAATATTGTTTGCAGCTGTAATAGGAGTGTTGAGGTAAATGGTATGAAAGTTAATGTCATTACATTTTCCGATTATAAATTCATAGTGAAATTAGATCAGTAGCAACGTTTCAAATGTTGCTTGCAAAAATTAACAGCATAACCAAGGAGTTAGATATGAAAATAAACACATTGAAGACAAAGAGTATAGAAATAGACAAGCAACAGTGGCACATAACTATGATCGTCAATGAAGAAATAATTAAACAACCACAGAAGTTTAAGTATGTATCACAAACCATCACAGCAGATGTCATTGATAAGACATAAATTAAGACAGGAATTGCATTCGAAAAACAGAAATTGCTAATCTCAAAGAATATCAGGAATTAATTGTAAAGTAAAGTAAAGTAAAGTAAAGGAAAATAAAGGAACATAATAAGGACTACTCATATGTAACCAATCGGGCTGAAACATGGATTATAGCAAGAAAGGATTAAACAAGTTTGGAAACATTTAAAATGTGGTGCTACCGTTCAATGGAAAAAGTGAGTCGGACAGAAAGCAGATGTAATGATTGTGTCCTCACTGAGGCAAACATACAAATACAAATATTGAACATGATACAAGAACGCCGATTGAGTTGGCTGGGTCATAATATGAGACATGAAAGTCTTCTACAGAAGATACACCAGGGTAAGATTTATGGGAAAAGAGGAAGGGGGCGACTGAGACTCACCTTTACGTCTCAGGCATACAGAGGTTCGTCTCAAGTACGAACCTACCCTGAAATGAAGACACGTTCAGACAACTTTACACCCAGTCTAAGGGCTGACCAACACAAATATGATGATGTTAATGGGTCAATGTATGAATCCATATAAACTGTTAGCATGTGTCTGTTTTAGATTTATTAAACAAAACTGTGTTTTTTGTTGTTGTTTGTTTGTGTTGTTTTTTTTTTGTTCTTTTGTTTGTTTTTTGGTAGTGTTGCCACCTTTCGTCCAAGAACGCCTTTTATTTACCCCCAGATATTCGTTGAGGTTATAACACGGCATGTTTATTGTTGTTATGTGTGGCTTCCGCTGGGACTTGGTTAAACATTTTAAAGGGATTAGATCAGTGGTATTCGAACTGGGTGCTTGCGTCCACTATAGAGGGGGATTTTAGCTTTCATGTTGGCGGTAGGAAAATAATTATATTCTGTATTTAAAAACATATTATTATTAATGTTATTATTTTTGTTATCGTTATTTTTATTATTATGTCACTGCAGAAACTACACAACTTAAAGAAATTAAGCAAGAATATCAGAAAACCAACACAAATAAAAATTTTCAGAACCTGTGTTTTTTCAATGGCAGCAGACGGCGGCGAAGCATGGACAATTACCCAAACCTCTAGGAAAAGAATCAGTCCTCCTATTCGAAATATTATAGAAAGAATACCATGGGTCAACAAAAAGAAAAATGTAAGATGTGGGCATCCAGAAGAATTAATTCATAAATTCCATCATGACAAAATGTAAATACTTTGGCCCCATTAAAAGATACAACGGTCTTAAGAGAGCGGTAATGGAAGGTATGATTGGGGCAAAAGACACAGAACCAGACCAAAGAAGGCGATGACACCCAGATGTAAAGGAATGTTTGGGCATGACTCTGGAGCAGACTGGAGTTTCGACAAGAGTTTCTTTTTGACGGGCTGTGAGGAGAGCGCAGTTCTGCGAGGGGCATGCTCAATGATGATGGTGATGATGAATTAAAAACATCCAAAATATACGGAATCAGTTCTCTTTAAACCATATACGGAATCAGTTCTCTTTAAACCATATACGGAATCAGTTTTGTTCAAACCATATACGGAATCAGTTCTCTTCAAACCATATACGGAAACAGTTCTCTTTAAACCATATACGGAATCAGTTCTCTTCAAACCATATACGGAAACAGTTCTCTTTAAACCATATACGGAATCAGTTCTCTTCAAACCATATACGGAATCAGTTCTCTTTAAACCATATACGGAATCAGTTCTCTTCAAACCATATACGGAATTAGTTCTCTTCAACATTGGTTTTAGTGGGCGGTAAGGAAAATTAACCTTCACGAAAGTTAAAAAAGTGGGCGCCAGGTATAAAAAGGCTGCCTAGTCATGGTCTAGATTGTTAACTTAAAATTTGCCCTTGATCCGGACTGGGCCTCGTGAGATGTTTGTTGACCCTGAGAACGACTGTGCCTGTAATTGGTTGACCGACGACCAGTCTGGTGTAGTCCTGTTTCGTTCCTTTTTAGTAGATGGGGGCGGCTAGGGGGTGGAGGGGAGGGAGGTTAATATTCAAGGCAGACCTAAAAGTGTTGTTTCATTTCTGATTTCAATATTCTGGGGTTCTTGGATTGTCGGTTCATGAATATAACTCATGCATTGTCTTCTTCTTTTTTTTTTTAGCGCTCGCATTATTTCTCTAATCCTTAAGGAGGTGTGCGTTGCGCTGTGGTTTTTATTTTGCTCCTGTCAACCCAGTGCATCCGTCTTCAGCATGCATGTTATGTGAGGGTCTGCTTCCTCTGGCATTTTCTAAGGGTTTGCTTCCCCGGGGTAACGGCCAGTGCTGTAATAGGGATCGAACCCAGCACGTTCTGGTTGTGAGCCATGTCATTTAACTACTAGCCCACGCCGTCCCCTTGTTTTCTATTAAAAGGCGGTTGTGAATAGAATTGAGGATGCCACCCCTATCCATAGTCAAATGTCACTTCTTTGCGTGATTTAGAAGTCACGAGATCACCTTTTATCCACAATCAAATGTCACTTCTTTGCGTGATTTAGAGGTCACGATATCACCTTTTTCAATACCGTAAAAGACAGCACGGCGAATGTGCGAAGAGACAGAACATGAAAGCATCGAATATCAAGAAAGTGTGTAAATGTTAGGGGGAAAGTCATAGAAATATCAAGAGAGTGTGTAAATGTTATAGAGAAAATCATGGAAATATCAACTGAGTGTGTAAATGTTAAGGGGAAAGTCTTTGAAATATAAAGAGAGTGTGTAAATGTTAAGGGGAAAGTCTTTGAAATATAAAGAGAGTGTGTAAATGTTAAATGGAAATTTTTTGAAATATAAAGAGAGTGTGTAAATGTTAAGGGGAAAGTCTTTGAAATATAAAGAGAGTGTGTAAATGTTAAGGGGAAAGTCTTTGAAATATAAAGAGAGTGTGTAAATGTTAAGGGGAAAGTCTTTGAAATATAAAGAGAGTGTGTAAATGTTAAGGGGAAAGTCTTTGAAATATAAAGAGAGTGTGTAAATGTTAAAACATAAATAATGGTTAACAATTTTACTACGTAACTAATGGTTTAACATTTTATCACATAAATAATGGCTAATAATTTTATCCCATAAATAATGGTCAACAATTTTACCACATAACTAATGGCTAACAATTTTACCACATAAATAATGGTCAACAATTTTACCACATAACTAATGGCTAACAATTTTACCACATAAATAATGGTCAACCATTTTACTCCACAATAGTGATACTTCTTCGAATTCTTTGCACATTTCTCTCGCTATAAATCAAATGTCGACCACTGAGACAGCTCTACCTTACAGAAAGTCTGCACAATATCGTCACTACCCTGCGATCTTGCAGTAATGGTTTCTGTTGCATTATATCTTACGCAGTCATGAGTAAATTACTCATAACTGAATCGCATAGGTGTCCTCTTCAATCAGCTGCAGGGTGCTCAGTGAACACACCGCGGGACAGCGTTTCGACTATGAATCAAATGTGCCTAGCTGAAAAATGTGACTACCCAAACACGTTAATCCTGACCTTGGGGCATTAGGGGGAGGAGAAAATATCTTTTCCGTCGTCAAAAAGGCGGGGCTAGCAAGAGTTGAATAACACTAAGAGCACTGGAAGTCGTGGAAAAGTATTCTTCTGCTGCAGCCATGCCGTCTCGATACTGTCTTGCTGCTAGACCATGCTAGGCACGGACGAGAGAGGGAGGTTGACTCTGCGCAAATCACGCTTACTTTAGTCAAATTCACACGCAACGTACGACATTACTATCATCTTGCACACTCAACTAAAGGTCATGTGGATATCAGCGAGAGACGGAGCATCTGGTGAGGACACAATGGGTGCTGTCTTCACCAACCTGCACAAGGGAGGATCGGGCCATATGGCCATCTTTCCCTGACTTGAGACAGCAATGGAACCCGGCAGCCTCCTGAACGACAAAACCATCTTCTTGAGGACAGAACTTATTACCTCCGTTGTCTAAAGAAGAGGCTAATAAAGGTGCCCTAGATAAGAAACAGTCATATCCGGGACGCTTGCCACGTGGAACGTGTGCACATTTATGAACACAACTAAGGCTAGTAGATCACCAGAAGGGAGAACCGCCCTTGTTGCAAAGGATCTCGCTAGATTCAACATCAACATACTAGACACTAGCGAAGGAGGGAAAACTCTCAGAGTGTGGCGCTGGCAACACTTTATTCTGGAGCAGCACAAGCAGGAGCAGTCAGAAATGTCTGAACTCTTAGGCATGATTTGCCAGGTTCACCGTGTTGCATCAATTGGAAAGGTTGTCTAGGACAGTCGGTGATTGCCTCACAACAATGCACCTTCCTCTAACTGTGATGTTCGCCTATCACATGTGATGAAGACTACTATCTCTGTTCAGCCGTGTGGACAATCTTTTCTCTTGCTGTGTCCGGTGAAACGGGTGACCTGCGAGATGATTAGGATTAAAGTGAGTAAGTTTGCGAAATTTGTCAATCTCACTCTATTATACTGAGCTACCTTTGGCCGGTGGCAAGATATTAACGAGACGACTAGAGATAACACAGAATGCAGATTTTCTCTCAGGGTTTACATTCGAAGCCTTTCCCGTAAACAGGTACCCAGAACGGCAGCTGAGGGGAGATTGCCTTTCCCATAACCGAAAGTGGTCGTAAGGACATCACCCAGCGCCTGAGTGATCTGTTGGGCATCTCTCTCGTGCGACATGTTCTAACTATAGAGCAGCAGACAACAGACCATCTGACGACCTGTCCCAACCTCCAGGAAACATGCAATAGGTGCGACACACTGAAGAAAGTGACAAAGCAATCCATGTCCCTGAATACTAGATGCATGCTATGCGACGTGGTACTTGGACACGGAAAGTAGGTCAGTAAGCAGACAGCAGACGTCAGTGCCTTCTATCAGCAGAGGTCACGTATGACAGAACATGCTTCCCTCCTCGCCCCCCCCCCCCAATCCCCCTCCCCCCATTCCACTGTTCTGGAAAATGTGTCACTTAGGAGAAACAACTCCACCAAAACACCTGTGCACGAGTGTTTTTTTTATTAAACCACGTAAAACATGGATACGTACTTTCCCCGAACTTATTTTGTTACAATATTTTAAGTAATGCTAAGGGAAAAAAATCTGGCCAAGATGGCGCCATAACTGGCTGCGAGTCTACATTTCTCTACTGTTTTGGATGATTATGGATGCCGCTAGACCACGGATTTGCCTGGAATTCACACTAGTCGACGACTTACACTTGTGTTCACTGAAACAAGGTGTTGTTTTCCGTCTGGACTTGTTATTTCGTTCTGTTTTTGTGATTTCTTCCATCCGTTTATCCTGGTCTGGACGCCGGCTGAATGGCACTACGCTTATACCTGTGACGTATTTCACGGGTTAGTTCTGCCGGTTCACCTTCGCGAATTTGGCGTGTGGGAATTTTAGATGCTACTATGATGAGTTCAATACAGTTGGGGAGAGATGCCAGACCCCACTCACACGCTGAGTGTTGTCCATACGACCTCTTGTGGTTATCGAAAAGGCACGACAAACTGCGTTAGATGCCATCCCACCTTTCTACCCTGCGGGTTACATGTTTACGGAAAGGCTTCGGTGGTAAACCTGAGGCAAAATCTGCATCCTATGCTATCTCCAGTCGTCTCGATGAATGTCTTGCCACTAACAAAAGGTAGCTTAGGCTCTGTGAGTGAGGTTGACAAAAAAGGCGCAGTTTCTTCCTCACTTTAATCCAAATAACCGCGCAAGTCACCCATTTCAGCGGACACGGCAAGAGATACGACTGTCCACGCGGCTGAACAAAGAGAGTGGTCTTCATCACTTGTGATGGACAACTATTACTAAGGGACGAATTCAAAGACTGCAAGTATGGCGTAGCATCTAAGCTTTGTTTGGATAGCAGTAATTAATCCCCGTAGACTGAATGTCAAAACCAAGGTAGTGTGCGATATACGAACTTCTATTTGTGGATGACTGTTCTCTGAGCTGTATATCAGGACAGCATATTCAGGAATGCACGGACCAGTTCTCTGCTACTTGTGATAAATATCGTTAGACAATTAATGTAAATAAAGTATTGTCATATACCAACAAGTTGCATGTAAAACGTATACACTCTCAATGGAAACAGTGAATTGGCAGAAATTAGAAGCGGTTGAAAAATTGGTCTACCTAGGAAGCACGCTGTATTGATCTGTGATTGTTGCTGACAAGACGGCAAATTAAATAGCAAAATCCGGCATAGCTATTTGAGAATATCAATTAGCCTCAACCCTTACTCTACGAGTGTGAGTGTTGGACTAATTACATTTGATACGCCACTATCAGATTAAATCACGTCCATGCAACTAATTTGAGGTCTATACTCCATATTCGCTGTCAAGATAGTAAGGTTTTATCAAGCAACAGCATGCCCAGCATTCATGAACGTAAGCAGAAAAATCAACTGAGATACACTGGTCGCCTTGATAGAATATCATTCAAACCGTTGACAGCGAAATTTCTTTTTGCGGATCGGAATGAGGACAGGTAATCTGAAGGAGTCACCTAACCCAAAATCGATTAGCCTGGACAGACGGGTCCAAGAAAAGCATTATAGTATTTTTGTATTTGTTTTTTTTTTTTTTTGCGTTCGCCTTATTTCTCCAATTCCCAAGGCGGTGTGCGTTGCACTGTGATTTTTATTTTGCGCCTGCCGGCCCAGTGCATTCGACTTCAGCATTTATTTTATGTAAGGGCCTGCTTCCACCTGCATTTTCTAAGGGTTTGATTCCCCAGGGGAAACAACCGGTGCTGCGAAAAGGATCGAACCCAGCACCTCCTAGTTGTGAGCCATGTCACTTAACCACTAGCCCATGCCGTTCCCAGTATAGTATGAGTGGACATTCCAGGATAGAAGTGCAACCAGAAAGTCTAAACCCGAGAAAAGAACCAGCAAGCACCAGATCCAAACCATGTTTGGCCGACACGCAATATAACTTTTCGCGCGCACTGGACTGATCATTGACACGAGCACCCACAGTCTCAAGCAAGTAGTAGCACATATGGTGTTGTTGGTGGGCCTGATCGGTGACGCTTGTCAGTTGTTATATCTAATGATGATGTTGTAGCGTTGACCCGATATACAACCCATTTCAGATGGTTTTCATGACATGCTTGTAAGGTGGCAGTGCACATATTCCTTCCTCCCCTAGATACTATTCCGGTGAAGTTTTGACACGGCGACGACAATTTTAACAATACTTGGAGTTGACTTCATCCCCATCTTATTTCTCCTTCTGCTATTGCCTTGTGGCGCATAGACTTGTGGTTTGCTGTAATTGGGAGTCTTGTGATGCCGGCACCGAAATCCAAAACAGATGTAATAAAGGAAATAAAATCATTGGGCAAATGTCCCCGATATTACAATGTGAGCACGTGACAATAGATTGTTTAAAATCACTACATAACACAATATCCATACACACATAGTGCTATGAGTACCAGAATCGGACATTAAAAAGCAAAGATAAAAGACGCATCGTAACAAGAGACATGAAATGTTAGCTAAATAATGATTAGAGAAACAATAATTAATAGAATCAAAAAACGAAGATTTTATGAGACAAATAGGTGCATCTATATGTTAGATCTCATTAAGAAACAGCAAAACAAATGGTTCAGTAACGTGACACATTAAACACCAGATAGCATCCCTCGGAAAGCTTTCCTATACATATACAATAGATACAAAGTCAAGAGGCCGACCACGCGAAAGATGGAAAGAAGAAATAACAGAAGCAATGAAACTCCGTATGTACAAAGCACATACTAGGGCCAGGTCTAGAAACCTCGTTATAACCTGACGAGGAAAAGCAAAAACATGACAAAAAAACGAAAACAAAAAAGAAAGTGATGCTGACTTTAACTTTTAAAGCGTTTCTTGATTTCTTCCCTCCATCGTCGCCAGGGATGGCCTCTTGTTCATGACCCTGAAACATCCATGAAGTATGAACTTGCTGCAAGTGGATCATACTGCATCATTCTCAAATGTCCAAAACACTTTATTTTTGGTGCTTCAATATAGTCATTATCTGATGTAGTCCCAACTATTTTCCTCAGTGAGTATCACATGTCTCGATCTTACGTTTGTGACTATTTAATAAAGCCCACGTTTCACAATAATATTATTATTGTTGTTGTTGTTGTTTATGTTATTGCTGAATGCCAATGAGTATGGTTACACTTCTATGCGTTCTGAAAATGGCATCAGGTGAAAGGTTGAAGTAGCTTTCCTTACATTCCGAGCTTGCTGATGAAGATGGTTCTCTAGCCTGCTGTGCTAGGCTTGGATTCATCCGCTTGTCGATCTCTGCTAATATAGTCCGATCGACATGTGTTGTCTGACCAGACGTTAGCCTTCTCTCCCCTGACAATAATATATTATATTCTTCTGTCTCCCTGCTCCCAAAACACAATAATATAAGTTTCTACTTTACAGAAAACCGACATTGACAAATCACAACTATAACCGAACATATCAATAATAGGGAAAGCTGACATCTTTAATCCAATAATACATTTATTACCGAGGTTGTGCGGAGAGGACAGATAGCGTTACATCCTATTTGAATAGCAATCCCGGGCAAGTAAAGTAGTCTGGCTCATTGTTTGATAGCCTCTGTGGGTATTATTACTGCCATCAACCTTGTTCTTGGTACCGTTTTATATGTCAACTGGAGTATATTTTAAGAGAGCATTGACCAATCTGAGGTTTCTTGTATATCCGAACAGCTTGTTCTTCTATTTGTTCTTCTTCATTGCCTTCTTTCTCCTTCCATTTTTCGGTATCTTTATGTGTTTGTTAATTTTTTTTCCTACATGCATGTGTTTGTTTCTGTTTTATTATTCAATTCTGGATTAGTGGACGGCCCAAGTTCAACGGCGGTGTTTACACCGTTGCGGGCCCCAACTTTTCTTCCAACGGTCTCTGTTTTGGACCACAGTGGGCCAGCAGATAATGAATCTCCCAACTGTGGCATCGTGAATGATGTTGCTGGATGCAAGGGAATTTGACAAGCGCGTTGGTAGTCGTCCCCGTGGTCGTTTATTGTCTCTGGGGTACCATATTTATGTGGATGTGCTCCATCGATCGTCCGTAAGTGGCAGTAAGTGCCCACACCACCCCACCACCAGTGATGTTTCATCTTGTCTGCATAAATAACTGCATCTTCCACCAGGGACAATTGACGTATGTCCGGTTAAAAAGACCTTTTCTGCGCTGGCTATGAAGCGTGAGGCCGACCATACGTCTCTCGAGGGAGGCTTGGCTCACTCTGAGTTTGGACTCCATCTCCTTCGTGAGTGTCCATGTTTCCGCTGCATAGCATATTGCAGGTCGCACTGTGGAGTTCAATAGAGAGGTGCGCAGGCTCTGATCGTGGATGTTGTCCAGTTCAAGGCTTTATCAAAGAAAAAGTCGCAGAACCCGAGTGAAGCCGGCTGGTCAACTCTGGGCTTAAATCGTATTATTCAATACTTCCCACTATAAGGTTCAGCTTCTCTTTTATGCCTCAACGAAAATGAAAAAGCTTTATAATACTCAATGTTTCGTATTTATTTTCATTTGCTGCTTGTTTATGTACCAATATTCTTCAAATGTCATTATGTATATTTAATTGATCGTTCTTTGCTAGTCACCCCTTATTTGTCTTTTTTTAATTAATTGTCCAAGATTTGAGAAACCATTCACTTGTTCCATTATATCTACATGTATTTTTATGTCAAATGGTAGCTTCCAATGTGTTACGCTAATTATCACAGTTTGTGATATTACATTTAAATGTTCAATCCATATTTTATTGTTTACTTGCACCCAAGCGTCTGTCAATTATTTCTCGCTTTCAGCCTAGCTAATTGTGTTATCTGTAGAAGCATTGCTCAGTTCTTTAGTCTATTGATGATTAGTCCTGACATTCTGTCGATCTAATTGAAAATGTGTGTGTGCGTTTATGCGTGTGTGTGTTTGCGTCAGTGTTAGGGCGAGGCATATATATAAATGTATGTATGTATGTATGTATGTGGGATTCCGTGGCGAAGTGGTTAAGCCGTCATCCTCGTGATCATGTGGTGTGGGTTCGACTCCGGACTCCACCGTGTTTTTCACGGGTGCTTGATGCGGAGTCCCCTGCATCTCGTAGTAGCCCCCTAGTCGGCTTGTCCTTGGCTTGCCACAGGGGTCGGGCGGCTCGAGACAAGAGAGTGAGGATAAAAAGTAGAGCAGTTAATCCTTACTAAAAAATAGCGCTAGCAAATAAATTATGCGATCATCGTCTGCGATGGACGGCGGCCTTTGCCTTTGCCGTTGCTTTTATGTATATATATATGCATGTATGTATGTTTGCATGTATGTGTGTTGAAACACATATACTGTTTATATTTATATATCTAGAGCAGACCGATCAGAGCGTTTTTGTTGGTTCCTTCTTTCATTGTAGCCAGTTCTTCTTGTCATGTAATCGTGCAGTGATAGGTGATCTGAGGGATTTCTTCTAAGATGACCAAACCATCGTATTTTCTCGCTTCAAATGTATTCAGCACAAGAGGTAGGTCTCACCACATTTCTATTATCATCATTTCTCAATGGTGATCTCTAATGGTGACTTTTGTAACTCTAATGGTAACACCAGTGACTTTTCTTAGACAAATAATTTCACATATTTTCTTCTTCTTCTTCTTCGTACGCAGTCAGACAGTAACCATTATTTTTTCGAAAAAAGCGGCGGTCATCCTGAGGCTGTTGCCACTGCCATAGAGCTTGTCTTGCAGTTCCACTGGTGATGGCCACATCTGCTCTCTCTGATCCTCGTATGTCGGGCAGTTCTGCAGCAGATGTTCAGCGGTCATTTTACCGGTACCGCATGGGCATTCGTCGGTACCACCTATCTTCAATTTGTTGAATAGGTGGTACCTCAGTCTATTGTGGCCAGTGCGAAGTCTGAAGACAACGACCTGCTCTCTTCGGTTCAACTGGTAATAGGCATCGTTTTTGGTCACATATTTTAATCTTCCTCTCCTGTATAAAGTAAACGTTTGATATTGTCTCAGTCTGTGTAGACCATGCGCTTGACGTCCTGTAAGTTTTGTCCAGATCTGTCTCCTGTTTTTTCGACACTGCCTACTATGACTGTAAAGGCCGATCCGCGAATGACAGTCCCTGCCCCAGATCGTACAACCATGATGAGGAGGATGACTTGCCGTGATGTACTCCGATCTCTTCAGTCTTTCTCTTTTCTCTGCAGCAATATGCCTTCTACGAACGTCGGCAGTCACTATACCTCATCCAACTGACTGTTGGTATTAGGTTTATGAGTTGATCTTTTGCTGACAAGCTGATCTTTAAGTAGGGGTGACAACTAATCATTCACATCGGCGAATTTCTGACATTTGGTTTCCATGTCTTTATCAATATGTCGTAAAAATGCTTTATTTGAACACTTGGCCCGACCTGTTTAAGTGTATAAGTTGTTTACGGGAAATGTTTAGTGGACCTGTTGTTGATATAATATTCAAAGATATGATAATTATCTAGTATCTATGTATCGCAAATGTCATAATGTTTCGCAGCAGGTAATCCAAGATTCTTAGTATAAAATGGTTTCACAAAGTTATAAACGACAAGACTGTTGGAGCGAGCGGGACAATGTAAATTGGAACAGGAAATCTTAGGGAGAGAGTGGAGATGGATGGTTCATACGTTAAGAAAGCCCCAGGCCAGTATCACCAGACAATCCCTATTATGGAACCCCCAGGGAAGGAGCGGCATATGTAGACCAAGGAATGCATGGAGACGATATTTGAATCTGGAATTTAAAGAAAACAGGAAAAAGCTGGACGGAAGTGGAACAAATTGCACAGGACAGAGCTGCTTTGTGAGGGTTGGTTGAGGGTCTAAGCACCCCTGGGTAATAGAATGCAATAGAAAAGAGAATTCAGAAATAATATTCAAAGAACTTAAAATATCAACCTCATAATTAATCGTACTATGACGATGTATCAAATTAGCAATAACAAGGTCAAAGAAAATGCAAGTAATTAACGACAGCACATCAATTTTAGACCATCCGAGAGAGACTCAAGATGATAACCAGATTTGCACTGGATTGAAACGCACAAGGAAAAAGAAGAGTGGTTAAGTCAACGAAAATGTATTGAAGAACTAAGAAAAATTAAATCAAGACAGATGGAGTTTCAAGGGAGGAGTTAAAAGGACACGATGCGAAACAAAGATTAGTAGCATTCCTTACTGCTTGCTGTGCCAAGGAGAACCAGCAAAATTAAGCCAGGCAAGTCAGTAAATAAATATACACACATGTACACACACACATGCACACACACACACACATGTACATACACACATACACACACACATACAAACACACAAACACATACACATATATATAAATACACATATTACATATATTTATATATATATGAATAGACACACTCAAACATATACTAATATATTGGTAAGTAAATATAGCGAGTGAACAGAAGTATTACTCTTAAAACGTATCTCTCCAAACCGTCCTTTTCCCTTCCATCCTCTCCCTCACCCATCCCCCCTTCCCCCATCTCCCTTATCCACACACCACATCTCCGCCCCCTCCCGCCCCCAGCCCTTCCACACCCGACCAACTTCAGTGGATATTTCTCATGTCCTCTTGCTTGTAACGTTGTCTCTTATCTGAACACTGAATGTAATGAACGTACTATTTCAAGTGGCAAATCTTCCTGACTGACTTTAAGTATAGCCAGCTGTGTGTGTTGACTGGGACAAGAATGAACTCACTGATAGCATCTCATTTGAAGCATCTACTAGGTCTATCATTCTTGTCACAGATTTCTCTGTTGGGTGTGGGTGCGCATGCGGCAGAACATGTCATCTACTAGGTCTCTTACTCGTAAGATATTACACGGCTCGTCTTGTTCATCGACCCAAAGTCTGCTGGAGAACTCAAGGAAAATTGTCTACCTCGAGTGCCGGAGGTTCGGGTTCGAATCACGGTGGAGACCGTGATTTTTTGCACGTGAATTTTCTGCCTAAAATTCCCTTGATCTCTGGGTAGTGAGATCGAACTCCCGTGTTCAGTGTCGAGCACGTTAAAATTATATACCTCGGCAGTTAGAAATCGAAAATAGTGGGCTTAACGGTCACTTCCAGGGCAAAATGTAGTTTAAAAATATACGCAAATTATTTGTATCTTGCCCAAGTCCTAGTAAGCCGCAGGAAGTTGTAAAAATACCTACGACTTTTAGCTCAACCATTTGGCCACCTGGCAACAGACATTAACCTTGCCTGTTTATTCTTCTGCGTTCGTTCTTAATCTCACGTTGACAAGCCCTGAACAGGAATTTGCCCGTAGAAGGTGTAGTCTGAAGAACCGAATGCGTTGTGTCGCTAGTTTACAGTTTGACTGCGATATTTGCACCTTTCGGTCCGATACATCCGTCTTCGGCACCACATGCCTGTGTGAATACCAGGATTCCAAGTATTTCAAGTATTCCGAGTAAAGTCTGCTATGAGACCATTTTCGGTGTATGAAAAAAACATCTAATTCATATAATGCAACGATGAAAAAGTGATTTACCCCATTTTCTAGAGATTAGAAGAGGAAAAAGAAGAAGAAGAACAACAACAACAATGACTACAACGACAACAACAATAATAATGACAACAACAACAATAACAAACGAAGAAAAATTAGCAGATGACGACACTTATAGAGAAGAAATATAAGATGGACATGATTGATTTCATTTATTGATTTTCCTAATGCACTGTTACTGTAATGATTATAAACGGGTGTGGTTTCCCTCTGTTATTGTTATGACAGATGTCTGGGTGTACCAACAGAAGGAAATATCCATACAAATCTACCACTGACCGTGACATCTAATCAGATAGTCTCGATTCTGGTCCCTGCGTCTCCTAATATATTTTGCAAACAGATAAAATAAATTGCAAAACTGATCCATGTGATCTGGATGTTCGAATGATTCTTTCGGAATGCTTCATCGCCATTATGTGCCATACAGACTGGTGTAGGCGATCTTTGATGTGGGGGTGTGGGGGTTCAATCCTACGTTTGTTGATTCGTTCATGTGTTGAGTGGTTCATTTTAATGTTTCCTGGTTCATTCAAGTGTTTTGCCGTTCGCTCTTATGTTTTGGGGTTCATTGTAATGTTATAATAGTAGTTCATTATAATGTTTGCTGGTTCATTCTAATAGTTGGTGGTTCATTCAAATGATTTGTGGCTCGTTCTAATGTTCATAGATCGTTATAACCTTTGGTGGTTTGTTTGAATGTTTTGCAGTTCGTTCTAATGTTTGGTAATTCGTTCTAACCTTTGATGACGCGTTCTAACCTATGATAATTCGTTTTAATTTGTGGTGGCTTGCTTTAACCTTTAACGGTGTTCTAATGTTTGATGATTTGTTTTAACCTTTGGTGGTGTGTTCTAATATTTGATGGTTTGTTTTAACATTTTATGGTGTGTTCTAACGTTTGGTGGTTTGTTTTAACGTTTGATTGTGTGTTCTAATATTAATTTGGTGGTTTGTTTTAACCTTTGATGGTGTGTTCTAATGTTTGGTGGTTTATTTTAACCTTTTATGGTGTGTTCTAACGTTTGGTGGTTTGTTTTAACGTTTGATTGTGTGTTCTAATATTTTGTGATTTGTTTTAATCTTTGATGGTGTGTTCTAATGTTTGGTGGTTTGTTTTAACGTTTGATTGTGTGTTCTAATGTTTGATGGATTGTTTTAACCTTTGATGGTGTGTTCTAATGTTTGGTGGTTTGTTTTAACGTTTGATTGTGTGTTCTAATGTTTGGTGGTTTGTTTTAACCTTTCATGGTGTGTTCTAATGTTTGGTGGTTTGTTTTAACGTTTGATTGTGTGTTCTAATGTTTGGTGGATTGTTTTAAGCTTTGATGGTGTGTTCTAATGTTTAGTGGTTTGTTTTAACGTTTGATTGTGTGTTCTAATGTTTGGTGGTTTGTTTTAACCTTTGATGGTGTGTTCTAATGTTTAGTGGTTTGTTTTAACGTTTAATTATGTGTTTTAATGTTTGGTGGTTTGTTATAATGTTTGGTGGTTTGTTAAAATGTTTGGTGGTTTGTTATGATGCTTGGTGGTTTATTTTAATGTCGTGTGGTTAGCTCTAATGTGTTATAGTTTGTTCTAATGATTTGTGGTTTATTTTAATGTCGTGTGGTTAGCCCTAATGTGTGATAGTTCGTTCTAATGTTTGGTGGTTTGTTTTAATATCGTGTGGTTAGCTCTAATAATTACTGGTTTATCCTAACGTTCTATGGTTTGCTCTCTTACATTGGGGGGTTTGTCTTTTTCTTTGTTAATGCATTTGAATGTTTGGTCGAATTTGGTTCCAAAGTTTGATGGTTCGGGAATACGCATGTTCTGAGGGTCTTAAATTTTAATTCTTTGTTAGTACTGTACCACACATTTTGCATACTATTCAGTTGCTGCGTCTCTATGGACAACCCTTTCCTTATTTCCCTTGCACAGTTCATTTCGTTTGTAATCAAAGAGCCAAGGTATTCAAAGTAATTGACGTGCTCAATTTCTTCATTACCAATAGTGATCTTGGGCTGGGGTCTGTGTGTTCCAGTGAATATTATCTTTGTTTTTCTTTACATTCCGAAAAATATTATGATCATCACTGACCTTCTGAACGGACGTTAGCAAATATATCAGGCCCTCAACGCTGTTTAATAGCATAACTGTGTCATCTGCATATCTTAGTTCTGGAATTTGAGAACCTTAAATAAGCTTCGGTCTGGGGTGACACGATGCAGAAAATCTTGATGATATGGGGATACAGCAGCGACAATACTTGCTGTCCAGGTACAAGAACGCATCATGCTTGCCCAAACCTACCACGCGCATATACAATGGAAGATCCGCTCGAGCGAAACGATACGCCGGTCTGGATGGCTGAAAGCTTGACCTCTGCCGTGTAACCTTGGGGCAGTGGACATGGAAAGTAAGTGAGTAATAGTTTTTTTACTTTGTTAGGTGGTTCATCTTTTTGTCTGATGGTTAGTTCTTATTGTTGAGTAATTGATTTTAATGTTCTGTGGGTGATTTTAATGTTCTGTAGTTGCTTTTAATGTTCTGTGGTTGATTCGAAAGTTCTATGGATGGTTTTAATGTTCTGTGGTTGGTTCTAATTTGTGATGGTTGCTTCTAATGTTTTGTGGTTGGTTCTAATGTTCTGTGGTTGGTTCTTATGTTCTTTGATAGTTTATAATGTTCTTTGATCGGTCTATTGGTTTTTGGTTGGGCTTATGTTCTTAGGTCGGTCTTATGCTCTTTGGTTGGTCTTATGTGCTGTGATAGGTTCTTATGTTCTTTGGTTGGTCTTATGTTCTTTGATTGGTTCTAATGTTCTTTGATTGGTCTTATGTCATGTGGTTGGTTCTTATGTTTTGTTGTTGGCTCTTATTTTCTTTGATTGGTTCGAATTATCTGTGGATGGTACTAATTCTTTGTCGATGGTTTTAATGTTATGCTATTGGTACTAATGTTCTGATGTTGGTTCCTAAGGTTATGTGGTTGGTTCTCATGTTTTATGGTTGGTTCTAATGTTCTGTAGTTGTTCTAATATTTTATGATATATTTTAATGTTATGTGGTTGGTTCTCATGTTTTACGGTTGGTTCTAATGTTCTGTAGTTGTTCTAATATTTTATGTTATATTTTAATGTTATGTGGTTGGTGTTAATTTTCTATAGTTGGTTATAATGGTCTTTTGCTGGTTCTTTTTTATGTTCTGTTTTTGGTAAAATGTTTTATAGTTGGTTCTAATATTCTGTTATTGGTTCGTATTTGATGTGCTTGGTTCTAATGTTTTGGGCTTGTTCTAATGTTCTGTGGTTGGCATATATATTTTGTGGGTGGTAACTATGCCCTTTTGCTGGTTCTAATGTTTTGTTTTTTGGTTATAACGTTATGTGGTTAGTACTAATGTTTTATGCTGGATACTACTCTTTTTGTTATTCATCCTAATGGCTAGTGGTTCGTCTTAGTGTTTTACTGTTTTGTCCAATGATTGGTCTGCAATCGACCAGATGCAGAAACCATCGCTGTTTACAGAAATAAAATGTATAAATTTATGGACCTACAAGGAGTTAGCTATACTAAATAGTAAATAGTGCATTGATAGATGTATACCATTACTATATTAGTTATTCCCCCCGAGTTAATTCTACGGAGCAAATAACATAACCATTAAAGTCTTCTAAGCCAACTAAATAGATTGTGGAAGGAGCTTAAAACTGCATCAAGTAAAATATATTATAACTGAAACCACTACCGCAATAACCCACAGGACGATTTAGCGCAGGTTGTTGGAAGCCACTAACGCAATAACTCATATGACGATTTAGCGCAGGATATATGAAACCCCTACCACAAAAACCCACATGACGATTTAGCGCAGGATGTTTTAAAACACTACCACAAAAACCCACATGACGATTTAGCGCAGGATATATGAAACCACTACCACAAGAATTCACATGACGATTTAGCGCAGGTTTTATGCAAAGGATCATCTATAAGGCAAACCTATGCTCCGTAAAGAAAGAGAAAAAGAACAACAAAAACAATATTACTTTTAGCCAAAATTATATAAAACTAATTTTCCACAACAAAAAAAGTAAAACAATCAACAACAGACAAAGCGGTCCAAACAGCGCACGATTACAGTAATTCTTTTGTATGATAATAATTACTGTTGTGGAATCGATCAAGTTCCGCCGCATCATTGTTTATTCCAATTATGTAATCTTCCACTACGAAGTATCCAAACCGACAAAGTTTCCCACAGGGATTTAGTTCGTTCAAACTGTGATGAGGCCACGATGTTTTGTGAAAAGAACGAAATAAGAACACTGATGACGTATTACTTTACTGAAAGCATGCAATTTCACCGCCATTATTATCAAGTGCTGGCTAGAATTTGTCGATGACTTCATGATTTCATTTCAGGTAGTCTTGAATTCCACTGTATTTAGATATGCCCCCCCCCCCCCCTCTCTCTCTTTCTCTGTCTAAGGATGGACCTCCAGATCTATATATCTATCTATCTTCAGCCCACTTATATCGTTAGACGTATGGGAAGATGTGACCTCCTTTGTTTCATGTTTTATTTTGTATTGGCAGGTGAATATCCACTGGTGACTTGCCAGATGGATCCCAGCATCTGTTAGTCCCTGGAATATACGATCGCCTGTTTTTGATATTGGTGGAGGTGGATGCGTAAATTAAAGGAGGTAGACCCGTAGTCTGCCTGGCGCCATCTAAGCCGCTCCGCTAACCCCATATCCAAGACCTGAAATTATAGCGCCAGTCTCCTTTGTGCAACATATTTTCTGTGGGGCGAAAAGGCCTAAAAAATCTCATGGACAAAACCCAAGATACGAAACATTTGCTGCAATCCCACAACAGCAGAAGTTATTGTCGATGGCAGCTATGTCAACTCTACTGGAGATTTCGTTTTCCTGAGCAGTAAACAGAACTGACATCATTCGAAGAATGGGCCTGCCTACCGTCTCTATGAACATCCTGCCTCGAGTTTAAAACCTGCAGAGACTTTCACTTGAAAACTAAGGTACAAATATAAGTCTTAAGTGCTTGAATACTTGTTTTGATGCTCTTGAAAGTCTAAGTTCTACTCCTATCATTAAAGAATGTGTCGGCGTGCGCCTCTACTAAAACAGTATTGTTCCCAGTGCCGTCCCATGACTAAATTACTTCTCCTCATTTGAACTTGTGATTTTGGGCCATATAACTTGTCCTCAAACGGATCGTGCCATAGAGCGGGTGTTCGTCAAGCTATTGAGCACATAACGTGACCAAAATTAGACTTTCTGACCGTATAACTTGTTCTTCTTTGTTTTTGAAGCTTCAGTGTCAAGTCTTGAACAACAAATTGTGTGTTGCTCGTGTCATTGAAAAGCATGTCAGTCATGAAATTAAATACAATTGACACAGGATTTCTATTAACCAGCGTGCAATAATAATATTGGGCTTTGACAATGCATGTAAAATGTAGAAAGAACCAGCGTAGCAATTCAAGAGATAATCATCAAATTAATGGGGACAAAGAAAACATCAAATACTCAACGGTGCCAAGAAAAAATCTTCATAGCTAATTTTATTTTATGAGTGAAAGAAATTAGGAAAGTGAAACACACATACACATTCACTAGAGTTCATTTACTTGGCTCTACATTTACTTGGCTCCACATTTACTCTGGACATGGCATAACCCAAGCAATGAAGTGCATAGCCAGATCGACTATATACTGGTCCAGAGGAGGTTCCGATCGAGCATCAACACCGACAAAACAAGAAGTTTCCCCGGAGCTGACATAGGAAGCGACCACGATCTGGTTATGATGACCATGCGTCTGCGATTGAAGGGGGTCGCAAAGAAGGATGTGACCAGGCTAAAGTTTGACCTGGACAAACTAATGGACCCAAAAATCACCGAAGTGTTCCAAGCCCGGCTAGGAGGGAGATTTGCGCCACTGTTGGCTCTCAGAGAGGAACTGGATACATATACAGTTACAGAGTCTCTTAACGCAGCTCTCATAGATACTGCAACAGAGATCCTGGGATGCCACCAAACAAAAAAGAAGCAATGGGTGACCAAAGACATTCTAGATCTGTGTTATAAAAGAAGGTCACTGAAAAAACACAATCACCCACCGGAGGAGGTCGGCAGTTATAAAGAGATCAAGAAAGCCATACAACAAAAGATGAGAGAGGCGAAAGAAGCGTGGATATGTGAGCAATGCGCAAACATCAAAGAGAGAATAAACAGAAATTATGCTAAAGGAGCATACAAGGTGGTCAAAGAACTGGTAACACCAAGACAAAGCAGGAACCTTATGATTCATGATAAAAACGGCAAGTGTCTCATTGAGGGAAATGACGTACTGGCAAGATGGACAGAGTACTGTTCCGAGCTATATAACTATGAAGGGCGAAACAAACCTGAGAAAACATTCCCACCCCCAACACCAACAAATATAGAGGATAACCAACTGATAACGAAGGAAGAGGTAATTGCAGCGGTAAAGACATTGAGAAGAGGGAAGGCGGCTGGCGTGGACAATATACCAGCAGAGCTCTTACAAGCAGGTGGAGAGGTAGTGATGGAAGGCCTGACACACATCTGTAACAAAATATAGGTGACAGGAAACTGGCCGGACTTATGGACGAAATCTATAGTTATACCGCTACATAAGTCTGGAAACCTAAAGATGTGCCAATATTACAGAACAATAAGCCTCATTAGCCACCCTAGCAAGGTCATGCTTAAATTATTCCTCGACCGATTGAAACCCCAAGCAGAGAACATTATTGCCGAGGAGCAAGCAGGGTTCAGACAGGGAAGAAGCACTACAGAACAGATATTTAATTTAAGGCTGCTAAGCGAGAAATATCTAGAACAGCAGACAAACACTGTATCATGTGTTTGTGGATTTTAAGAAGGCGTTTGATAGGGTATGGCATAAAGCGCTTTGGGCAACCATGAGGATGTATAATATCAACGGAAATATTATAACGGTCCTTGAACACCTGTATAACAAGGCGTCTAGCTCAGTTCTTGTGAATGGGAGGCGAGGAGACTGGTTTCGCACATCAGTTGGTGTGAGACAGGGGTGTACACTCTCTCCAACTCTTTTCAATATATTCCTTGAAGGAATTATGAGTGAGGCACTTGGAGGTCACATTGGTACTGTCAAGATAGGGGGCCGAACGATTACTAACCTTCGTTTTGCAGATGATATCGACGGGTTGGCGGGTTCAGAAGCAGAACTCCAGGAATGGGTCAGAAGGCTCGATGAAACAGCTCTTGACTATGGTATGGAGATAAACACTGGAAAGACAAAACTAATGACAAACAACGCTACGGGCTTCAACAGCAAGATAAAAGCAAACGGTCAAGAACTCGAAGTAGTTGACCGTTTTAAATATCTTGGGTCGATTGTCAGTGATGAAGGATCAAAATGTGAAGTGTTGGCCAGAATAGCACAGACAATAGCGGCGCTTGCACGGCTTAACAAAATCTGGCAAGATAAACGGTTAGCTCTACACACGAAAATCAGACTAATGCGTACACTGGTCCTGTCAATATTCCTCTATGCTGTGATACATGGACAGTTACAGCTGACCTTCAACGAAGGATACAGGCCTTGGAGATGAGATGTTTCCGAAGACTTTGAAACCTCACGTACAAAGATCGAGTTACAAACGAGGAAATCCAAAATTGAATTACGACGGCAATATGGCCTTTCGAAGATCTCTTGGCAACTGTCAAAAGAAGGAAACTCACTTGGTACGGTCATATATCGAGATCAAATGGTCTTGCAAACACAATCCTCCACGGGAAGGTGCATGGCAGACGACGAAGCGGCCGGCCCAAAAAGAAATGGGAAGACAACATAAAAGAATGGACCAGTCTCCGACCAGAAGGGTCACAGGCAGCGGCGTCTGACAGAGAGGGATAGCGTGGAGTTGTGAGGATGTCTTCATGTGTGCCCCAACGACCTTACCGGTTACGGTATGACCTGACCTGACCTGACCTGACATTTACTTGTCTCTACATTTACTTTGCTCCACATTTACGTAGCTCCACGTTTACTTAGCTCTACGTTTACACGGCTCCATATTTACTTGGCTCTAATTTGCATGGCTCCACATTTACTTGGCTCTACATCTACTTGGCTCCGCATTTACTTGGCCCCACATCTACTTGGCTACAATTTACTTGGCTCCACATGTACATTGCTCTACATTTACTTGGCTCCACGTCTACTTGGCTTCACATCTTCTTGGCGGGACATTTTCTTTGGTCTACTTTTACTTGGCTACACAATTATGTGGCTCTACATTTACTTGGCTCCCCATTCAAGACTCCTCCATAACCAAGGCTTAAAACAAAAGTCCCTTTGGTGTCAGAGGTTCTGACATTCCCATGTCTAAGTGCAGCGGCACATTGCTAAATCCCGTAAAAAACTGATGGGAGAATCATACAACTGTCGGAGTCATGTTGTGCCGGGACATCCTCTCTCATGCGCTTACAACCAACCGGTGCGTGGTCGATTTGTGGAGAATCTGTTGGACCCAGGCATCCCAAGCAAAATGAACAATATAGCCGAAAAGACAGAGACGGCGGCGGTTAAGATTTTTTCAACTGGGAGGGTAGGGGGACGTTTTTTTTTTATCGTGGCTTCTGCATTCATTTCCAGTGAATTTCGAGAATACGTCTCATTTCCAAGTTTACTGAAGATAGGTGCTACTGACGAATGCAACTGTGGTACAGGGAAAATGACCGCTGAACATATGCTGCAAAATTGCTTGACATACAAAGACCAGAGAAAGCACATGTGGCCATCACCAGTGCAAACTCTAGACAAGCTCTATGGCAGTGTCGACATCCTTAGGATGACTGCTGCTTTCTTCGAACAAATTCAAGTTGACGTATGACAGCGTGAGAAGAAGAAGAAGAAGATTTCCAAGTGTGGACGGTCTCGAGTCTTGATATGCCTGCCACATTTAAGCAGAGTTCATGTCTCCGAGCCGTATAGGAGTACAGGAATCACACATGGTTGATAGACACGTAGTTTTGACTGAAGGTAAAGCCTGCTGTTACTCCACACGCGACGAAGCTCGTTCATTGTGGAGGCAACAAGCCCAATCCGCCATGACAAATATGGACCCCTACGCCCGTCTGATATTATTGTACTGCCAAGGTGTGAATATTTCTTTCGTTATCCTCTGCGATGTGGCCACCGAATTCTTTTACCTGAGGTCCCATATCGAAACTGAGTCTCTGGACTTCAGTCTTTGCTCGAGATAGCGATACACCCATCTTGTTTCAAGATCTAGACTTTCAAAAGAGCTATAATAGTGCCGGAGTCAAGGTTGGGCAATGGTTAGTGCACAAACTTCTCAGCTAAGCGACTGGAGTTCGGTCCCCAGTTGGTACTGCATTTTTCCGATCGTAAAACGTTTCCTGGATTCGACCCAGTCTCATTAATTGGGTACCATAATAATCTGGGAAAGTAGAAGCGCCAGTGGTGATGTTGACTACATCTCCCACAGTTGGTGCAGAAAAATATAAGCCTGTCACTATGCCACAATATCCCACACTGGCCTGTTAATGGGATCTTCATTTTAAACAAAACAATAGTGCAGCATTGTCGTCAACGTCTGGTCGATGACGATACCTTGTCTGGTCGATGACGATACCTTGTCTGGTCGATGACCATACCTTGTCTGGTCGATGACGATACCTTGTCTGGTCGATGACGATACCTTGATGGTGAGAGTCGCGGCAGTGAAGCATTACTGCCGTAGGGGTGTGAGGTGTTAGCGATCTCACATATCAAAGGCTCAGCTATATGAGGGCGGTAGCCATCTCATCTACCTCGTCGCTTTTACTTCCCGGACTGAACCGGTACCCATTTAAGGCTGGATCGACCCGGGATCCATTGCGGTCTGAAAAAAACATTTCCGCTTCAACTGGGGAATGAACCCAGGACCACTCAGATGCAAAGCCAGCGCGCTAACCACTGCGCTACGCGGCTCCCCATCTGGTCGATAGCTCCTAATATAAGATCTGAGGGCATGGACGCAGCCTTGTCTGGCTCCTGTGGATGTAGGTAAATTATCCGAGGTTTATGGGGCTGGTAAATTGATCACGCAAAACAAATTGGCACATCCCTGTAAGAGGACACACAAAAACAAAACCTGAAATTAGCGTTCCATGCTTCGTAATATGTGGATTGGGTGTAACATGAAGACGAAAGCTTGACAATAATGTGTTGCCATCATTCAAAGGCAAGCCATTTTCTTCCTGGTGGATCGTGGTTTCCTTTGTTGTGAACGAGAAACAATATTATGTCTGTTGTAAAAGATTGATGGTTAGGGGGAGGGTGGTTTGTTCATACTGGAAGAGAAGACTGACATCTGGTCAGACGAAACATACTGACCACAGCCCCCCCCCCCCCCCCCAACCTCATTTCCATGCACTTGTCCCTGGAAACAAACTGCCTCAGAGCATTCGGGCTTACGAGGTTGGGATCGACGTGATCCCCGTAGTAGGGACCAACACGCTGACGAAGCCAAGCATAGCACAACTGTCTAGATGGCCCAGATCCAACTTCACCAGCACGCTTGGAATGTGGGGAAAGCTACTGCAACAGGCCACATAACGTGCTTGTCAGGACGCACAGAATAGTAAACTTACTTATCGCAGGCATTCAACAACAACACCAACATCATGAACAGCAACATCGACATCAACAACAACACCAACATCATGAACAGCAACATCGACATCAACAACAACACCAACATCATCAACAGCAACATCGACATAAAAAACAACACCAACATCATCAACAGCGACATCGACATCAACAACAACACCAACATCATCAACAGCAACATCGACATCAACAACAACACCAACATCATCAACAGCGACATCGACATCAACAACAACACCAACATCATCAACAGCAACATCGACATCAACAACAACACCAACATCATCAACAGCAACATCGACATCAACAACAACACCAACATCATCAACAGCAACATCGACATCAACAACAACACCAACATCATCAATAGCAACATCGACATCAACAACAACACCAACATCATCAACAGCAACATCGACATCAACAACAACACCAACATCATCAACAGCAACATCGACATCAACAACAACACCAACATCATCAACAGCAACATCGACATCAACAACAACACCAACATCATCAACAGCAACATCGACATCAACAACAACACCAACATCATCAATAGCAACATCGACATCAACAACAACAACATCAGGCTAACAATCTTAAGGTGTAATAAATACAAAGTGCTAGATAAACCACCATCACTTACCAGATGTATTCAGAAAGTGCGACTACTTTTGAAATTGTGCACCAATCCAATGTCTTGGCAACTTCGGGTCACTAGCATGGCCTAGTAATGATTGTGTTAAGCGACCTGCTGTTTCGCACCTTTTTCTGTTGTGATTGCTTATTATTCTGTAGCAGTTTACTTACGTACTGAATGTCTTTTGCTTTTCTCGGGATGTCTGAGTTTCATGAGCAGCGAATCGACATCAAGTTTTTGAAGATGTTGACGGAGAATTATTAAAAGGTAAAACACGTTTCTCTAACTCTTTTCAATATATTCCTTGAGGGAATTATGAGTGATATACTTGGAGGTCACGTTGGTGCTGTAAGATAGAGGGCCGAACGATTACCAACCTTCGTTTTGCAGATTATATTGACGGGTTGGCGGGTTCAGAAGCAGAACTCCAGAAATGGGTCAGACGGGTCGATGAAACAGCTCTTGTCTATGGTTTAGAGATAAACGCTAAAAAACAAAAATAATGACCAACAACGCCACGGGCTTCAACAGCAGGATAAAAGCTAACGGTCAGGAACTCGAAGTGGTTGACCGTTTTAAATATATGGGTTCGATTGTCAGTGATGAAGGGTCAAAATGTGAGGTGTTGGCCAGAATAGCACAGACAATAGCGGCGCTTGCACGGCTTAACAAAAACTGGCAAGATAAACGGTTAGCACTATGTACGAAAATCAGATTAATGCATACATTGGTGCTGTCAATATTCTATGCTTGTGAGACATGGACAGTTACAGCTGACCTTCAGCGAAGGATACAGGCCTTGGAGATGAGATGTTTCCAAAGACTTTTAAACGTCACGTACAAAGATCGAGTTACAAATGAGGAAATACGAGATAGAATTACAACAGCAGTAGGGCTTTTTGAAGACCTCTTGGCAACTGTCAAAAGAAGGAAACTCGCTTGGTACGGTCACATATCGAGATCAAATGGTCTTGCAAATACGATCCTCCACGGAAAGGTGCAAGGCAGACGACGAAGAGGCCACCCCAAAAAGAGGTGGGAGGACAACATAAAAGAAGAGGCACAGGCAGCGCCCGCTGACAGAGAAGGGTGGCTTGGTGTTGTGCGGATGTCTTCATGTGTGCCCCACCGACCTCACCGATTAAGGGATGACCTGACCTGACCTGAAAGCAAGTTTGTGCGGATAACTGCACGAGTTGTACGTGTTAGTTTGAATGGATTCAGCGATTAAAGAATGATCTACAGTCAGCAGATGATGACTCGCGTTCTGGACGAATCATGATATCATCTTAACATGACCATGTTGCCCAGATTCGCAAGATAGAAAGTTCCAATCGTCTGACAATTCAGAAGATTAAATCAGAATGGGACACCTCTATTGTATATGGTTGTGACACTTGAACAGAGAAACGACCAGAGATGAAGGTGTAAGTTGCCGAGAATCAACTCAACGCTCTTCCAACATGACATTTTACAAGCCCACACATTACTGCCCGTTTGGACATGTTTTGACAAAATGAAGAAATAAAATGTGCTGTGAAGAAATAAAATGTTCTGTGAAGAAATAAAATGTTCTGTGAAGGAATAAAATGCTCTGTGAGGAAATAAAATGTTCTGTGGAGAAATCAAATTTTCTGTGAAGAAATAAAATGTTCTGTGAAGAAAAATAAATAAAGCGTTCTGTGAAGAAATAAAATGTTCTGTGAAGAAATAAAATGTTCTGTGAAGAAATAAAATGTTCTGTGAAGAAAAATAAATAAAGCGTTCTGTGAAGAAATAAAATGTACTGTGAAGAAATAAAATGTTCTGTGAAGAAATAAAATGTTCTGTGAAGAAATAAAACGCTCTGTGAAGAAATAAGATGGTCTGTGAAGAAATAAAACGCTCTGTGAAGAAATGAAATGCTCTGTGAAGAAATAAAATGATCTGTGAAAAATTAAAATGTATTATGAAGAAATAAAATGTACTGTTAAAAAATAAAAAATGTTTCACAGAAGAAACAAAATGTGCTTCACTTGTCACACTACTCGCATGACGTGGCTGTCAACAGTAGATAAGTTTTCAATTTCCAAAACTTAAATCAAGCTTGAAATAACAACGATTTCAGATCACTGACGAATATATGGGCAATTCGAAGATGGATCTACGCACTATTTCCCAAAAGTACTTACCGGGACTTTTTCCTGGAAGTGGAACGGCATTGGAAACTAAGCATTAAGAGAGGAGTGCAGTTATTATTCGAAGGAGACAAGGCTGACTAGGTGCCATATAAAACCGAAAAATGTGTACAAAAAGTGCTGAAATGTATTCAGGAGACCTCGATAGTTCTTTATCACAGGCAAGGATGACAACTTTTGTGGTGGCATGCTCTACTGGAGCGAAAAGGAAAGAACTTTCTAGAAATTCGAGGCGTTTTCAAAGGAAACAGGACCTAACTGCCCCACGAGAACATATGATGTGCATAATGACGTCATTTTCTGATGTAAACAGCACATACCAATCGTCAAGTTTGCAAAATTTCATTATCTTTCGATTCATAGTTTCCTCAGCATACCATTGAAAACATGGCGGGTGTGATGTGGAATCCGTCCAGATTTGATCAGCGAGCGGTGATGCGCTTTCTAACAGCTCAAGTGTGTAGACCAGTTGACATTCGTCACAGAATGCAGGCAGTGTATGGGGGCAAAAGTGTGTCGGTCGTAAGTTCCAGCGACGGTCCACCCAAATTGTTGCATCAATTTTGGCGATGGCATCTTCTGTCGCAACAATATGCGTCTGACCTGCTTTCAGAAGATCTTTTGTTAACTCACGTCCTTCTTTAAACATCGTTGTCCAGTTCTTCACTGTTGTCTTCGACATATTTTTGTCACCATACACTGCCTGAATTCTGCGATGAATGTCAACTGGTCGACATCCTCCAGCTGTTAGAAATCCAATCACCACTTGCTGATCAACTCTGGGCGGATTCTGTTTTACACTCACCATGTTTTCAATGGTCTGCTGAGGAAACTATAAGACTTAGGATAATGCAATTTTGCAAACTTGACGGTTGGTATGAGCTGGTTACATCAAAAGTGACGTCATCATGCGCATCGTATGTATGCCCACTTGGTGCAGTTTGGTCCGGTTTCATTTGAACACGTCTCGTATTTTGTATGGGTTAGAAGTTATTATTATTAAAGCCCACAATGAGAGCGTTTACGCCCTGAAAAGGGAGTTAAGTGGCGAGCTGATGAACGTGAATGTTGGGCCCCCAGGCGATTGTAATATCCTCGGCTTCATCTAAGTAACTTTCACTACCACAGGGATCATGTCGATCTACATTTCGTCAGCGCGACTGCCTTGAAAATAGCTGTTTTCCAGTTAACGCTACATGGAAGAGAGATTGTGGTCTTAGTCAGTATATTGTGCCTGACCTTGACGCGACGTCCTAGTCAGTATAGTGTGCCTGACCTTGACGCGACGTCCTAGTCAGTATGTATGTTGTGACCAGCTTCTCAGATCCCCTATAAGTTATTTTAAACCAACGCAATATTACCCAATATAAATACTAATGTAAACTAATGAAACAAAACGTTTGTTGAAGAGGCTAAAGGCAGTAGAGGGCATAGTGTGACGGAAAGGGAGGAAGGGCAGAAACATAAGAGAAAATACTTTCCGTGTAAATATGAAGAAGTCTAAAAGCAGACATTGTCTTCTGGGATGAAGTGTTTGAGAAAGAAGAAGAAGAAGAAGAAGAAGAAAAAGAAGAAGAAGAAGAAGAAGAAGAAGAAGAAGAAGAAGTATAAGAACAAGAAGAAGAAGAAGAAGAAGAAGAAGAAGAAGAAGATGAAGAATAAGAAGAAGAAGAAGAAGATGAAGAAGAAGAAGAAGAAGAAGAAGAAGAAGAAGAAGAAGAAGAAGAAGAAGAAGAAGAAGAAGTTTATTAGTATTATGTCGTAAACTTGGACTGAACTTGGTCACCTAGACACGAACGACATGTATTCTAATCACTCTGTTTCTTTGGAGTACCCTATATTTAAAAAATAATTACATCTATCACTCTTTATACATTAACAATGGACCCCCGAGCGGTATAGACTAGATTTTCCCCCTTGTCCCACTAGGGTGGTATGACAATAGAGCCTAAGTCCATTATCACATCTGACTTCCTTGTCCTAGCTAGAATGGTAAAAACATAATTCCAGACGACATGTCCAAGACATTGTTGTCATAGCGGGCACATCCGAGTGATGGATTCCTCGAGTCCATAATGACAGCTTAGATAATTAAGTTGTATGACCAGTAATTACCCGCATTATAAATCCCCTGGTGGAGACGATTAAATAGAAAAAAGGTGTACAGGTAGTAGATGCTTTTTTATATAAATTATTAGTGGATGAAAGCAGTGACGTAAACAGCACATGTTTAAAATGAATGTTGAAAAATATTCTAACATAAAGTAGCAGCGACAGTTCCAGGCAGTCAATGACAAAAGCGTTATTTTTTTTTCATCTTTACACACTTTGAGGAGCAGCGTAACTCATTATCCACGTTTTATTTTTTATTTTCTTGATCAAACTAACTTCGTGTTCTGATGTTGCTTTTATATTCTTTTTCTTAATATTATGCTTCTTCGTCGTTGTCTTCTTTTTCTTCAACTTCGGATTGGTTCAGATGTCAACTTGAATATATTTAAAGAAAGCGTGCTACGGCCAGCCTTAGATTATTTTCTGTTTCTAACAATCGACGTCACTTCACTCCGGGCATACCCACAGGTGCAGGGTCTGGGTGCTGATGGTCTATGTAGCCCGCTGGTTTTACACTCTCCTGCTCCGCCATCTCATGCGCCCCACCTCGCTCGAACCTCGTTTGGTGTCGAAACTATCCAATATGTGGATTGCTCATTCATCTATTTTGGTGTCCTCATCCAACAGGCGGTCATTGATTGATTATTGATTGTTTATGTATTTATTTATACCTCCAAAGAGCGCGTTGATGAAAGATACTTGTGACTATCATCTGAGCAACTCATAGGTCGGGTGTACTTATATTTGTGGATAGACTTATTGGCACATACAATCTGGGATTCAGTTCAATCTTAACACTGATATTGCATGTGTCAGAACTGTTAAAGACCCTATTTAGCACCAATATGACGACAGTACCAACAGTCCGAGTACGTATATCCTAGATGAGAGAATATGTATCGAAGAGTAAAGGTAAACCAAGCTCCAAAAATGTTCCGTACTTAAATTGGATGTGTCGAACCGAAAGGCGCAGATATCGCAACCTCATTGTAACTGACAACACGACGTAACAAAACGAGTAATTAATATACCATTTAATGTCCTCACTTACATTTCATGACGACATACGCCTTTATACTTGTATATCACCCGAGGTTCTTGTGGCAAATTTTGCGAAGAATAAAATGGTAAAAATAACAAAACCTAAAAAGGTAGCAGAGTTGCTGGTCTAAAGATTATTACAAATAAAACACAATGCCTCCAGGTGACCTCAATACTAGATGCTGCGAAGCTTGCGTACCTTTTCGAAAACCATAAATACAAAGGATCTTCTACCAGTCACCTGGAACAACTGATGTCTATTCTGAATAGCTGCAAGATCGCCACCAAAATACCCAAAACCAGCAGCTGGAAACCGATCAAGTGTGGGTACACAGCAACTTTTCCCTCTGGAAAAATCGTCAAGATCAGAGATGTGTTCAATAGAATCGCTCACTGGGAACTAACAGAGATGTGTTCGATAGAATCGCTTCCTGTGAACTAACAGAGATTTGTTGATTAGAATCGTCCTTGTGAACTAGCAGAGATGTGTTAATTAGAATCGTCCCCTGGGAACTAACATAGATGTGTTGATTAGAATCGACCCCCCCCCCCCCCCCCCGCGAACTAACAGAGATGTGTTGATTAGAATCGCCCCCTGCGAACTAACAGAGATGTGTTGATTAGAATTGTTCCCTGTGAACTAACAGAGATGTGTTCCATAGAATCACCCCCTGTGAACTAACAGAGATGTGTTCCATAGAATCGCCCCCTGCGAACTAAACAAGAGCATCAGACGCAGGGTCAAAGAAGATTTTGTACAGAGTAGCTTACAGCGTCTGATAAAGGCCGCGGAGACAAGAAACAGTATCACAAAATGCAGAAAAATACTGCAACAAAAGAAGAGCTGCATTACAGCTCTCAAGAAGCATGATGGTACAAGCTTAACAGATAAAGAGTCAATTGGGGAAGAAAGACACATTTCTACACGGGTCTCTTCGCATGAAAAACAGTAGGGACCAACAAATCACTAAATATAGATTCCTAGCCACTACTCGATTGAGCAATCGACGAGGTCCTGCACGCGACCAAACACCTAAAGGCAGAAATATCGTCTGGTCTGCACGGAATCGCCACAGAAGTGCTCCAGGCTGGCAGAAATACACTTGCCTGCCAACTGGCCATACTTTTCAACATCTGCTTTCACACAAGAAAAATTCCAGACCAGTGGAAGAGTTTTAAGACAATCCTGATTCCCCTCCCCCCCCCCCCCCCAAATCCCCCTCTTCCACCCCCACCCCCCGAAGGAGACAGAAGAATTCTGGCCAACTACCCCTCAATCTGCTTGCTGTCAACTATTTATAAACTGTTCACGAAAGCCATTAAGTACATATTAGAAAGGCAACTCGACGGGAACCCACCGAGAGAACACAATCAACCAGTTGATAGAAAGAGCGGCAAGTCCATATGCTTCTATGCATTGTGTCTGTAAACTATAAAAATGCCTTTGGCCTAGCCTACACTACAGTTTAATCATATTTATCTTACTCAGACATTGCACTTGCGATTTTGCAGCTTGATAAATTGTATAAATTGTCTATCAAGAGACAGACGACGTTATAAGTGGGTGGATAACATGAAGAGATGGACTGAGGAGATTGCAGCATAACTGCAAGAGATGGAGTTCACTAGAGACCCTTTGCAGTCGACCTTCGATGTAGAGATGGCAATTGAACTGAACTTAAATTGTATCAAAGGAGTGTTCATTGTACAGTCTTAGAGCCACCAAGTTGATTTTCGTGTTGAGTGGATAAAACCTGATTTCCTGTATTATTTAAGAAAAGCTGTATGACAAAAACTGTCATTAAAGCAATCTCCATTGCTGAGGTCAGCTAAAAAAAACTTGGATTGAGGCGATTATCTAAATCTTAGGATTTAAGGCAGCGTTCCACGGTAGTTGCCACGCAGTGTGCAGGTCATTTTTTTTAAATTAACCCTCAAGAGAAATTAACTTAGACCTTAACGGCTTTTGAACCCGAGACTTTCTCAATCAGAAGATACCAGACCTTCCGTCTAGATAGAGAAGGCCACAAAGGAGGGGTCCTGATACTGACCAGAAACAGCATACCGAGTAGCGCGGTACCTGTCAATCACACCGGACAAGCAGAAATTGTAGGAGTTGACATAATGGCTCAAGAGACGAAGCTCCGCATTTTCAATCTGTACGGACCACCAAACAGAGACCTATCGCTCTCGAGTATGGAGGTCAGAGAATCCAACTGCATAGTAGTTGGAGATTTCAACAGCCACTCGGAGAGATGGGGCTACTCTGACACAGACAGCAGAGGTGACGAAGTGGAAGATTGGGAGATAGATGCAAATCTCTCCCTAATCAATAGGCCGGAGGATAGCCCTAGCTTTTATTCAAGAACATGGCATACCACCTCGACTCCAGATTTGGCCTTCTCCACACAGGACATACACTATAAAATAGACCGCCAGGTGCTAAACCAACTGGCAGGTAGCGACCACAGGCCGATCAGGCTAACCATTGACATGGAAGTAGGCCCACAGGAAACAAAACCGCTCCCACGTTGGAACTACAAACGAGCCGACTGGGACAGATTTGCAATCCTGACAGATGGGCTGTGTGAAACCATCAACACACGAAACACCAAAATGAAGCCCATGGTAGAGAGCCTAAGCAAGGCAATAATGCAAGCCGCCACTGAAACCATCCCAAGAGGAGCTAGGAAAAACTATAAGCCCTACTGGAATGATGAGTTACAGAAAGTGGAAGATGCAGTAACAAATGCTAGGAACGTGGCAGAACGAGAAAAATCCATGGAGGCAAACATCGCCCTCAAAGCCGCCACGCCGAAGTACAAACACACTCTCAAGCAAACAGCAAGAGAAAGTTGGAAAAATAAAACGGAAAGTTTAAACCTGGACAAAGAAGGGAACAAGCTATGGAAGCTAGTCAGAGCCATGAATGACGAAACCCCGTCAAATAAAACAATTACTATCAAGCAGGGCGAGAACTTGATCACAGGTAAGAAAGCCGCAAACGCCTTTGTCGATCACTATGCCAGAGCAAACCACATCGAGGTCCCTGCAGATAAGCATACAGACATTAGCGAAGAGCTAAAGGGACACGAAAGCATAAATACGGCTCCTGAAGAGCACATGATGGCCAAACTAACCATGCGCGAAATGGAAGAGGCTATGAGAACACTAAAGAAAAGGAACTCTCCCGGAAAAGACGGGATAACAAACGAAATGCTGATGGGGCTGGGCCAAACAGCGAAGAAAAAACTACTATCAGTCCTGAACCAAAGCTGGAAAAGGGGTATTGTACCCCAGGCATGGAAAGATGCAATACTTGTACCAGTACCAAAAACAGGAAAGGATAAAACAGATCCGAATGGATACAGGCCCATAAGCCTACTGAGCTGTGTCGGCAAGCTGATGGAACGGATGATAAACACCAGACTGATGTGGCATCTGGAAGAAAAACGATTACTAATTCCACAGCAAGCCGGCTTCAGACAGCACAGATCCACTGAGGACCAGGTCATCCTCATAGCCCAGGAGATAGAAGATGCCTACCAGGCACAGAAGCACACAGTAGCTGTTTGGGTGGATCTGGAAAAGGCATTTGACAAAGTCTGGAAGGATGGACTTAGAGTCAAGCTGAGAAGAAGTGATGTCTGTGGGAGGATGTACAAGTGGATCAACCACTACCTCAAACAAAGAACGGCCAGAGTCCAAGTCCAAGGGCAGATGAGCAAAAAGGTGACACTCGAGCAGGGAGTACCCCAAGGGGGAGTACTGTCACCCACACTCTTTCTGGTATATATAAACGATATTACAGAGAATATACCAAGAAAAGTCCATAGCTCAATGTTTGCAGACGATCTGGCTATGTGGACCTCTGAAAAGAATCTCACCATAGCAAGAAATCGGATGCAAACGGCCCTAACATCGCTGGAAGAGTGGGCGAACTCATGGCTGGTCAAAATAAACGAGGAGAAAACCACGTGCACAATATTCTCGCTCTCATTAAAACCCCAAAGTACCAAATTAAGTCTAAATGGTAAATTCCTGCAGCCAAACGACAACCCAACCTATCTGGGAGTCACATTTGATCGGCGCATGACATGGAAAAGTCAGATTGAGAGAAACCGAATGAAAGCCAGAGAAAGAATGGCGATCATGAGGAAACTTGCTGGCACAAGCTGGGGAGCAGACGAAGGCATACTAAAGAAACTGTACACTGGAAGAGTGAGACCAGTTCTCGAGTATGGCATTGCGGCATGGACAACAGCAGCGAAGGCGAACTTCGATAAAGTTAACAAACTTCAAAACCAAGCCATGAGAATTATAACAGGTGGCATGAAGTCAACGCCAATTGTAGAACTTGAAAAGATTACAAAACTGCAATCCATGACCGATAGAAGAGACTGCAGAGCCCAGCTGCAGTCAGAGAAACTCCGAAGACTGACGGACCATCCAATGTACCAGAGACTAAACAATCTGGGAAATGGGAAACTGAAGCGGAGAAACTTTGCAGAAATAGCCAAAGCAAAGATGCACGAAGATCCCATAAACGCACTAACAAAACCAAAACCCATCACTACTGTACGAAAACCTACTTGGAGGCAGGATATATTTCCAGAGGTGGTAGAAAATATACCAGGTATTGCAAACAAAAACTGCCAGAGTGAGAAAGAAAGGAGAGACACTACCCTAAGCTTCATAACGAAAAGCTACCCAAGCACGGACTGGACCCATGCATACACCGACGGTTCTGTAACAAACACTACACAGAACGGAGGGGCAGGAGCATTCCTGAACCTACAAAATGGCAGAAATATAACACTGTCATTCGCTACTGGTAAGTACACAAGCAATTTCAGAGCAGAGGCAGAGGCACTGAGGGCGGCAGTGGAAGAAATGGTGACACACAGTGAAAATGAGAGCCATATAGTCCTGCTGACAGATGCTCTTGAAGTAGTCACAGCGCTAAAAAGCCAGAAGAACACTGAGCTTAATGACTTAAGAGCAGCACTCTGCAAACTGTGCCAGCAGTCCGCACCAAAAAGGGTGGTGGTGCAGTGGGTTCCGTCACACTGCAACATCCTAGGCAACGAGGAGGCAGACAGACTGGCAAAAGAAGGTGCAAGGCTACCACAAACAGATACCAGCATGACGTACGAAGAGTCAAAACGGCTTATCAAAGCCAGATACATGTCCAAATGGGAAACCGAACATACTGGTTACACCAAAAACGATGCCTATTACCAGTTGAACCGAAGAGAGCAGGTCGTTGTCTTCAGACTTCGCACTGGCCACAACAGACTGAGGTACCACCTATTCAACAAACTGAAGATAGGGTGTACCGACGAATGCCCGTGCGGTACTGGTAAAATGACCACTGAACACCTGCTGCAGAACTGCCCGACATACGAGGATCAGAGAGAGCAGATGTGGCCATTGCCAGTGGAACTGCAAGACAAGCTGTATGGTAGTGGCGAGAGTCTCAGGATGACCGCCGCTTTTTTCGAGAAAATAATGGTTACTGTCTGACTGTGTACGCAGAAGAAGAAGAAGAAGAACCCGAGACTTATCATTACCGCTGGACTGCCTGCTCCTCTACCACACAAATAATTGATATATGCAAAACATGAATCTTATCTTTGACCATCGTCTACCATAGCCTCATTGATTTGTCCAATGGCTTACTTCCCCTTCATGTTATTACAGTATAGTACATTTTTTTCTCTGAATAAACTCGTGTTGGGGACTGCAGTATAACTCATTACCGATAATGGCGAAAATACAGACGATGTTGGAGTTATGTCCTATACTAGAAGAGTAAGGCAAAGGTGAAGGTCAGTTCCATGGCAATACTTCACATCGGGAATAAAGATAACTCTTCATGTACTAAGCCGCACGAGAGGTGGGGTGGCCAGTTCCCTTCCTTGCTGTTTTTACATTTCCCCAGCTCATACGTCTGGTACCCATTTACGTCTTGTAGAAATGAAGGGGCGGTCAAACCAAGCACGAATCACGTTCCGAATTTGTTATGTCCGTCCGTGATTTCGAACCATGAACGCTATAATCATATTATAGCAAGCCAGCTCGCTGTCGACTAGGCTAGACGCTCCACACTAGAAGAAAAACAGATGCTTAACCTAGGCTGCGGCTTACATTTTAACGGGAACTAGACAAACAAGAACAATACGGACAAAGAACAATGAACTATGCTAAACAAACATTATTAATAAATTTAAAGAGAATACTTGAAGGGAAAAAGTGATATAAATAATGTCAGCAATGAAGTTAACAAAGACGGAGAAATTGAGATAGGGACAGTGATTATAACAATTTTTTCTGAAATTTAAAAAAATAAAATAAATATGCAGCAAAAATATTAGTATCACTCTGAGCCAATTGTGGAAGATGTGTCAAATTATCCGCTAGGTTTAGTATTTTGAGTCTGTCAGTCTGTAGCTATTTATGGCCTGTGCATTAGCTGATACAATCATAATCTTGACTTTTTATTACATAAAAAAATTAAATATTGCAATTTGCAATCACATTCATGACTTTCTAAAATGACTTCAAATAGATAATCCACAACAGCCAAATAAAAACAGTCCATTGTTAAAGATGATCCTACCTTATGTCAACAACCCCAAGCACCGCTGGGGTAGGCATGTAGTCAGAAGAAAAGACGAACGCCGAAGAACAGTTACCATTCTGTGGTACCTGCACAGCAAAAGAAGACCTCCTGGAAGACACAGTCATCTTCTCCACGAGGTGGCAAGATTTACTCGAGCTGCACAACACTCGCGACCGGAAAACAAACAAGTTAGTCTTCCATTGGACAACCCGTGCTTGAGTAAGAACCGACTGGAATCTGAGCAGGGACTCCTCACAATAAATACAAAAACGCAACACTAATGCACCTACCGGCTGCCACCAACTCGCAGACGAGTTTAGATCTGCACAAGAGCAATATCCATTGTAGATGTACAGGTCGACTAAGACAAAGATATTGAAATGTGCTCACGGCCACATTTCGATTTTCCTATCGCCATTTGACAAGCACTGGGAAAAACCATTTGTTTTTAATGCCAACTATTATCAACAAATCAGAGCTCATTTGCAGCAGTTGGGAACTGATTGCCAAAATGCAGTTCAGCGTGTTTCAGCTCACCAAAGTAACGTTTCCTCAGAGCAGCTACAATCCCTTTTGCCTAATTGCAAATGCGTTTCGTTGTGGGAATACCCTTGCTATGACCGGACAATCAGCGCAATGATCTTTAGCAAATCTAGATCGAGTATTGCTACTGTAACAAAATGGATGAGCTTTCAGCGATAATGTTTTGTCATGAGAAGAGGCGGGTTGGAACACACGGTAACAATGGACAGAATCGCTGGCTAGAGGGACAGAGGAAGGCATAAAGAAAAAATATTGTCCTCTTGAAGACCTGGTATGGGAGCCAATCAACGGCGAAACGTAGCACACATGATAAGAGAAAATTTAAATCTATAATCGCCAACGCCAACCTGCAGAGCACTTGATGATGATAATGATGACCGACCATTGGCAACTTGTTTATCACTAAAGCTGTTTCCCCAATTTGCTAAATACCTAGCTGCACATACAGAGAAATTTGAGAATAAAGGCAAAGTTATGTTTCTTACCTTTCATCCATCACTAGTGACCAACTCATAAAGCATTATGGCGTAACATGTGCTGAAGTTTATCGTTGGAGATATTATACTAGCTAGGTATTATTCTCTTTCTGTGGATTTCACACTAGACCTTAGTCATGTAGGTCAGTTGTACTGTATATTGTGTATGCTTTGGGTAAAGACCCAGTAGAGATATAACTTAACTTAACTTTACGTTTTTATACTGGTTTAGAAGACCCTGCAGAGTCTGTATACAACCAGTTACATTTACATCACCTTGCTCTAAAAGCTATGCGCATCCAGTTTATTCTTAAATGCATTAACTGTCCCTGCCTCCACCACCGCCCCTGGCAATGCATTCCAAGCAGACATCACGGTCTGACTAAAAATATATTTCCTAATATCTAACCTGGACCTCTCTTTAGTCAGCTTGTAACTATGCCCTCGTGTTATTGTGGGTGGCTGTATTTTAAAAAAACGTGTTATAGTCTAATTTATCGATTCCTCTGATCATCTTATAAACCAATCTAGGTCTAACTAAAGCTTTATACGGTTTCACGATCACTTCCTTGCTCCTATGTTTAATATTTCCTTTTATCATACCTAACATTGCATTTGCCTTTTTCACTGCTACCTTAACTTGCTCACTCACTTTTCCTGTATGATCTATTATAACCCCCTAGGTCCCTTTCCTTATCTATCTTCCTAATATTGTTTTCTCCCATTCTGTAATTATGTTCCATATTGGATCTACCCATGTGAATGACTGTACATTTATCTACATTAAACTCCATTTGCCAGCGTACAGACCATTCTCGAATTGTATCTAAATCCGACATCAATATATCCACTTCCGCTTTAGATGAGACACTACTGCATAGTTTTGTGTCATCAGCAAATTTTGCAATCATGGATCCCATATCAATGTCCAAATCATTTATATATATCAAGAACAAAATTGGTCCCAAAACCGAGCCCTGTGGCACACCACTTTTCACTTCACTGCACTCAGAGTACTCCTTATTTATGCCCACCCTCTGCCTTCTTCCCGTTAACCAATTTTCAATCCATTTGGGAACTTCCCCGCCTAATCATGTGATTTTAACTTTCGAAATAATCTTTGATGAGGTACTCTATCAAAGGCCTTTGCAAAGTCTAGATAAATAACATCCACTGGCTCCCCTTTATATATGATTTTAGTAATCTCCTCCATGAATTCTAATAGATTTGTTAAGCATGATCTCCCTCTAGTAAACCCATGCTGACTATTTCTAATTAGATTAAATTTGTCTAAATGCATTACAATGTTTTCTTTGATTATTGACTCAAACAATTTACAGACTATGCTCGTTAAATTTACCAGTCTATAATTTTCTGGATCTGATTTTTTGCCTTTTTTGAATAAGGGGATCACTCCTGCATCTTTCCAATCCCGTGGAACAATCCCTTTTGTAATTGATTGAGAACATAATATAGCCAATGGTTTTGCTAGCTGGTCTCTAATTTCATACAGCAATTTTGGATGAATACCATCTTGACCTGGACATGTATTCACTTTCAACCCCCTCCAATCTTTTAAAAACCATTTCCTCTGTAATACAGATTGATCTTAATCCCGCTGTATCCATGTCTCTTTGAAAAATATCTATAGGCTCTGGGATCTTGTAGCAGTCCTCTTTTGTGTAGACTGTGCCAAAGTACTGATTGAGCAGATTAGCTGCCTCCATATTCTCACTTATTATTTTCCCTGTACTGTCTATGAAAGGGCCTACTTTGTCTTTCGTTCTTTGTTTATTCCTAACATAAGAGAAGAAGCTTTTACTGTCAGTCTTGATCCTCTGAGCAAGTTTTTTTTCAAAGTCAATTTTTGTTGTCTTATTCGCTTTCTGGGATATGTTCTGCTTGTCCAAATATTTTACATATGTTTCTTTTGATTTACCTGCCTCTATATATTTTGTCCATGCTTTATTTTTTGCTCTTCTACATTTCACTACAAATCTAGTTATCCACTTTTTACGCTTGGGGTTTACCTCCCTACATGGATCACATTCCTCTTTTAGCGTTTCTAGAACTGTTTTAAAACTTTCCCACTCCTGTTCAACATCTGTTCCTACGACAATATCTTTCCAGATTATGTGGTTCGCTACCTCTTTCATCCTCTTAACATCTGCCTTAGAGTAGTCGTATGTTCGCGTGTTTATGTTTACTTCTTTCCCTGCAATAAGATCCCAACGGATGATTTGATGGTCACTTGAGCCAAACAGTTCCCCAACGGTAACGTTATGTGGACAGTTCCATGAGAGCAAGGGTCACCATGGAGTATGTATTTTTCATTTTTTCAAACAGCACGACACACACACATACACACACCACACACACACCACGCACGCACGCACACACTCAAATATATATATATATATATATATATATATATCTTGATCTTGATGACCCGTTCCTCCGCGTAGCTGCGGGTCCCAACTTCGTCTACACTGGACCCTGTCATCGTCCACGGAAGTCCAGTGCGGGGTAAGTGCTTCTCTATAGGAATCTCGGATATTGCAGCGTACAGCAAGAGAGTCTGACCAACTCATTGGAGGTCTACCCCGCGGTCTCTTCTTACCTCGGGAGTACCAGACTGCTGTCGCTGTACTCCATCGACCACCGTTTTGTCGCAACATGTGACCTGCCCATCTATGTTTTACATTGTCTGCATGGATTACTGCATCCTTCACCGGGGACAATCGTCGTATGTCATAATTGTGGAGACCTAGCATGCGTTGGTTCCTGTGAGTAATTTCGACCAAACGTCTCTCAAGGGAGACCTGGGTCACTCTCAATTTGTCCTGTTGGGGATTTTGTTAGTGAACACGTCTCAGAACCGTTGCACATAGCAGGGAGTACAGTGGAATTTAAGAGGGAGGCTTGTAGGTCCTGGTCATGGCAACCGTCCACAACCGTGTTAACAGACGAGAAGGCTCCCTAACCCGCGCGGCGACGTCTTGTCAGTTCAGGTTCCAGATTATTCTCCATACTGATAAGGCGCCCAAGCTAGATGTGCTCGTTCACATTCTCTAATCATACCTCACCAAGGAAGACTGGATCACACTTGGCGAAGCTATTGCGCATCTTTGGTCCTCGAGGCATTTATCTCCAGTTCCGCTTTCTTGCCCTCTTCATCAAGTAGCTGCATCATATTATATATATATATATATCGAGTGCAGGATGTCTCGGGTTCGAATCACGGTGGAGACCGTGTTTTTTTTCACGTGGATTTTCTGGTAAAAATTCTCCTGATCTCTGGGTCGTGAGATCGGACTCCCGTCTGCAGTGCCGAGCACGATACAATACATTGGCAAATTTAAATCGAAAAGAGTATGCTTAATGGCCACTGCCCGAATAAAATTGTAGTTTAAAAAAAACTACCAAAATTATTTATATCTTCCCACAGGCCTAGTAAATCGCAGGAAGTTGTTAAAAAAAAAATCCCTACTCCGGATAGTCGAAGCTAAAGAGGCTTGAAGTCTTTACGTTGGTGAATGGATCTGTTATAGTAGGTAAGAGAGCCGGCTTGAAGTGTTTACGTTGGTGATTGGATCTGTTATAGTAGGTAAGAGAGCCGGCTTGAAGTCTTTACGTTGGTGATTGGATCTGTTATAGTAGGTAAGAGAGCCGGCTTGAAGTGTTTACGTTAGTGAATGGATCTGTTATAGTCGGTAAGGAAGCCGGCTTGAAGTGTTTACGTTGGTGATTGGATCTGTTATAGTCGGTAAGGAAGCCGGCTTGAAGTATTTACGTTAGTGAATGGATCTGTTATAGTCGGTAAGAGAGCCGGCTTGAAGTCTTTACGTTGGTGGTTGGATCTGTTATAGTCGGTAAGGAAGCCGGCTTGAAGTGTTTACGTTAGTGAATGGATCTGTAATACTCGGTAAGAGAGCCGGCTTGAAGTGTTTACGTTGGTGATTGGATCTGTTATAGTCGGTACGGGAGCCGGCTTGAAGTGTTTACGTTAGTGAATGGATCTGTAATACTCGGTAAGAGAGCCGGCTTGAAGTGTTTACGGTAGTGAATGGATCTGTAATACTCGGTAAGAAAGCCGGTTTGGGCGTCTTTGCTAACTTGAGAGGCTGTGTCGTTACTGAGAGGAGCGGTGTATACTTAACTACAATGTTAAATATCAGAACGGAGATTGAGGAAGTGACTTTTAATCTAGAACCGTTTGCATAAGGGCCGTACTAGTTTCTGACCATCAGTCCTTGCTTCAGAAGGTGCAGAAGGACAAGCGTGGTATGAGTAGGTTGTGGGCATGGAGGTCTCGAACCTCCGATAACGTGCGGATCTACTGTCCTGGACATGCTGGTATTTGTGAGAAGAAAAGAGTTGACATCCTGGCCACAGGGACACCCGCAGTGGGGACATTGGCAATCGGTGTATGTGACATTTTAAAGTGGATCAACAGCCTCTTTTTGGATGAAGACACTGCAGTGAATGAACCAGCATAGCACATATTGCACTTTTTAAAAATCATATTGTTGGGTCAAGCAGAGACTTGCACCTGAGAGGACGGAGCAGGAGTTTGTACAACCACCGAGTTACAAGAACTATCACTGTGCCACTTACTGAGAGGGATTGAGCACCTTTAGGTCTGCCGAGAGTGCGAATACGTCAATTCTTAACAGAACGTCAGTGTCCATAACGTTTAGAAACCTTTGCGATATTTGTTTTTTAAATTCGTAATGATGAGCCCATCATTTCGTGTGGGAGCGACTAGTATTTATTTATGAATAGATCCTGGTGATAGTTTTGGTGTTGAAAAAATTCATTGTATGGAATTTATTCGGGAATTGGATGGAGTTGTTTTTTTTTTTTAATTTTGTTTGTTTTTTTTGTTTTTTTTTGCGTTCGCCTTATTTTTCTAAGCCCCAAGGCGGTGTGCGCTGCACTGTGTTTTAATTTGCGCCTGTCGGCCCAGTGCATCCGACTTCAGCATGCATTTGTATATAAGGGTCTGCTTCCTCCTGCATTTTCTAAGGGTTTGCTTTCCCGGGGTAACTGCCGGTGCTGTGATGGGGATCGAACCCATCACCTTTGTGTTGTGAGCCGTGCCACTTAACCACTAGGCCACGCCGTCCCCTGGATGGAGTTTTAAAAAGAGGACAATGCACTATTAGTTCTTCAATGTTTCTTTGCACAATTAGAATTGTAATTCTTGTGAGCAGTGGCCTTCATAGAGTGTTCCGATATGCATTCATTTATTTTTGAATCACTTAGTACATCCAATTGCTCTGGATAAGGGTCATATTGTGCACTAAGAAGTGGTTTAAATTATCTGGTATCCGTCATGTAGAATGACAAACTGAACAATTTAGCATTGAAGCATATCGACCATGCTTATTCTCAGAAAAACACATTTTGGGTCAATTATTGGACACATTGTGGAGAGAAAAACAAGAAAATGTTTTCAAAAAAATGCGTTTACCATAACACTAATACTAAAAGCATTACTGAAAAAACCTAGAGATCAGCTATTGCTGACAAAATAGCGTACAAGCCTGTGTATACTATTAGCAATTTATTATTGTAAAGGGTTTGAGGAAATCTTGCCTAAGAGAAGTGCAAGTTAAATACCAATCAGTCCAGGGGCCATTCTCAAGTTAATCCGGCCACATGCGTACGGTGTATTAACTCTGTGGTTTAAGCGTCCCCAAGAGACAGGTTAGACTTATATCGTTAGATTTTTCCCGATCAGAAGACGGTAACTTGTATGCCTAGAATATCTTAGCAATCAGGACCATTAAAATGTGTGGTAAAAGGTGCTAAAGTCCCTCTCCCCCTCCCGAGAGACTTGAACAGCAGCGGTCATCAAGCTGCTGGTTAAATTCACGATAGTTTCATATAGGCGAAACAACAGTGCTTACAAATGGTGGCGTGGATGGCATTGCGAGGACTCCAATAGCTACCATGCTCGTCAGATTTAACTGCCTGTAATTTCTTTTCTCTTCTCATAAATGAAATTTACCTGCATAGGAACAAAGATTTCAGAAAGCTAAGGAAATACAACAGAGTGTGACGACAAAGATTCACGTTTTTTCAGATGCATACTGCAAACCATTCTTCGAGAAGTGGAAACAGTGCTGGGCTAAGTGTGTCTTTGTACAAAGTTGATTACTGTAATAAATGTTTCGAGTAGTAGAAGTAGTGCAGCGCTAACTGTCTTTGGAAAGGGAGGATATTGCAAAGCATGCTTCGAGAAGTGGAACCAGCTCTAGGTTGAGTAGGTCTTTGTAAAGAGCTGATGACTGCAAAACTTGCTTCGATCAGTGGAACCAGCTCTAGGTTGAGTAGGTCTTTGTAAAGAGCTGATGACTGCAAAACTTGCTTCGATCAGTGGAACCAGCTCTAGGTTGAGTAGGTCTTTGTAAAGAGCTGATGACTGCAAAACTTGCTTCGATCAGTGGAACCAGCTCTAGGTTGAGTAGGTCTTTGTAAAGAGCTGATGACTGCAAAACTTGCTTCGATCAGTGGAACCAGCTCTAGGTTGAGTAGGTCTTTGTAAAGAGCTGATGACTGCAAAACTTGCTTCGAGAAGTGGAACCAGCTATAGGTTGAGTAGGTCTTTGTAAAGAGCTGATGACTGCAAAACTTGCTTCGATCAGTGGAACCAGATATAGGTTGAGTAGGTCTTTGTAAAGAGCTGATGACTGCAAAACTTGCTTCGATCAGTGGAACCAGCTCTAGGTTGAGTAGGTCTTTGTAAAGAGCTGATGACTGCAAAACTTGCTTCGATCAGTGGAACCAGCTATAGGTTGAGTAGGTCTTTGTAAAGAGCTGATGACTGCAAAACTTGCTTCGAGAAGTGGAACCAGCTATAGGTTGAGTAGGTCTTTGTAAAGAGCTGATGACTGCAAAACTTGCTTCGATCAGTGGAACCAGCTCTAGGTTGAGTAGGTCTTTGTAAAGAGCTGATGACTGCAAAACTTGCTTCGAGAAGTGGAACCAGCTATAGGTTGAGTAGGTCTTTGTAAAGAGCTGATGACTGCAAAACTTGCTTCGAGAAGTGGAACCAGCTCTAGGTTGAGTAGGTCTTTGTAAAGAGCTGATGACTGCAAAACTTGCTTCGAGAAGTGGAACCAGCTCTAGGTTGAGTAGGTCTTTGTAAAGAGCTGATGACTGCAAAACTTGCTTCGATCAGTGGAACCAGCTCTAGGTTGAGTAGGTCTTTGTAAAGAGCTGATGACTGCAAAACTTGCTTCGAGAAGTGGAACCAGCTCTAGGTTGAGTAGGTCTTTGTAAAGAGCTGATGACTGCAAAACTTGCTTCGAGAAGTGGAACCAGCTCTAGGTTGAGTAGGTCTTTGTAAAGAGCTGATGACTGCAAAACTTGCTTCGAGAAGTGGAACCAGCTCTAGGTTGAGTAGGTCTTTGTAAAGAGCTGATGACTGCAAAACTTGCTTCGATCAGTGGAACCAGCTCTAGGTTGAGTAGGTCTTTGTAAAGAGCTGATGACTGCAAAACTTGCTTCGAGAAGTGGAACCAGCTCTAGGTTGAGTAGGTCTTTGTAAAGAGCTGATGACTGCAAAACTTGCTTCGATCAGTGGAACCAGCGCCGGGTTGAGTAGGTCTTTGTAAAGAGCTGATGACTGCAAAACTTGCTTCGATCAGTGGAACCAGCGCTGGGGCTGAGTAGGTCTTTGTAAAGAACTGATGACTGCAAAACTTGTTTCGAGCAGTGGAACCAGCGCTTAGCTGAGTAGGTCTTTGTAAAGAACTGATCACTGCAAAACTTGTTTCGAGCAGTGGAACCAGCGCTTAGCTGAGTAGATCTTTGTAAAGAGCTGATGACTGTAAACATGCTTCAAGCATCGGAAACAGCGAAAGGAACACTTTTTCACATAGATATTTAAGTTTTGACACACAACTTTCAGGCTTAGATCACAATCCACAGATTGTCCGACTTTCAGAGACATGTTGAAACTGTGACCAAACAAGTTTTCAAGTTTAGATATTGAAAGACAGCTTGTCAATTAGATCAGGGAAAATAATGTGAAAGTTTAAATCAGAGAGATGCTACGACTGCAACAAACAGCATGCGTATTTAGTTAATGGCTGACAGTTTTGTCACAATGTCATCACGATTTTAACACTGGGCCAAAAATGCAGCAGTGATTGAGCTGACAGCAGCCATCGACCTATAGACGGGAGCTTGCATCAGGGTCACCGAACCATTGCTGAACAAGTTCAAATTCCCCCGCCAGCTGACGCACTGGAAACAGGCTGCGCTTGTGTAGTCTAAGAGAATAGAAATTCCGGAGGAAAGACAAACTTGAAGCCGAAAATATCGTGCTGAATCTGGATTTGTCTGACCGAAATGCGCAGATACCACAGCATCACTGTAAATTATGACACAACGTCCTTTTCATGACAAATGGCAGGTAGAGAAAAATATTTTTTTAGCAGATTAGGAAAAATAGCTGTCAGGTTTAGCCAATGATTGAAAGCTTCGTCACAATGACATCATGATGTGGATAGAACAAGACAAATAGCCTATAGTTTTACCCAACGATTGAAAACTTCGTCACAATGACATTATGATATTTTTAGTAGACAAAACAATAGCCTGCAGGTTTAGCCAATGATTGAAAGCTTCGTCACAATAACATCATGATGTTGTTAGTAGACAAAAAATTATAGCCTGCGGGTTTAGTCAATGGTTGAAAGCTTCGTCACAATTACATCATAATGTTAGTAGCCCAACTAGGAAAAACAGCTTGCAAGTTTAGCCATTGATTAATACATTCGTCACAATGGCATCATGATGTTAGTAGGCTGGCTAAGAAAAACAGCTTGCATGTTTAGTCAATGATTAATAGCTTCGTCACAATGGCATCAGGATGTTAAATGACCACGACAAGCATCTGATAAGTTTAGATAGTGGTACAATTCCTGTCAGACTTTCAGAGACATGCAATTATTTTGAAACAACTTGCATATTCATACACAGAAATATTACTAAGCAAACTGATGACGCAGCTCATTCCAACAAAACGTGTGACAAGCTGCACACTGACAAATAAAAGTATTTACTTAACTAATGTGTTTACTTTTTGTTGGTAGTGAAGATATCAAGAAGAAGAATTATCTGCTCCATTAAGGAATCCAGAGACCCAATTTGAAAATGGACTGACAAATTGTCAATCATTCATCTTTTCGCTCTAATGAAAAGCACAGAACACCGCTATAACTGTCCGTTTTAAAAGAAGCCCGTTTCTAAGAATTTACTGGCATTGACCTTTTCGCTGAAATGTCAAGTATACTATTTAAATGTAGGTAGTCCAAATAGGAAGTCTGTATCCGAGCAGTTGTTGTGGTTGACTATATTGACAATGTTGTGGTTTTATTTACATGATGAGGTTGCCAACCGAAAGCACAACCCTCTTTAGTCGTAGGAACACAGAATGCATTGTGCAATCTGTAATGTTGACACATAGAAAATGGACTAGGGCACTGTATTCATTTAAGACAAATTGGAGAGTAATACATGTTTATTTAAATCTCATTCTTCTTCTTCTTTTTCTTCGTTATCATCATATTATTATTAGTATTATTATTGTTATTATTCAATTACTACTAATAGCACTACTAGAACTGCTACTACTACTGTTACGACTACTAATATACGACTTCTACTACTATTACTACTACTACTACTGCTGCTGCTACTGCTGCTACTACTACTACTACTATTACTACTACTACTACAACTACTACAACTACTACAACTATTACTGCTGCTGCTATTTGATGCTACTATACAAAACTGGACTATGACATTGTATTAATTTCAAACAAATTGGAAAGTAAGGACATGTCTATTAATATCTCCTTCTCTTTCATCATCATCTTATTCTTTGTCTTTTGATTTTATTATTACACCTGCTACTACTACTGCTACTAATACAACTGCTGCTGCTACTACTACTACTACTACTACTACTACTACTACTACTACCCTGATTAATAGCCCTGTACGACCTGTCCGTAGCTTAGCAGTGGCCTTTTCATTGTCTCCGTCCTATGCATTGATCGTCCGAAAACCATTCTGGCAACATGCCAATCCACAGTCAAGTCTATTAAAATATGAGCTGAAATGTTAGAGACTTCAATGTACTAGGATGTATCTCTTTTGAGGTAAGGTAACAAGTTCCCTTCCTAATTAGTTTTTCTTCCATAACAGTAAGTCAGATGTCCATTTACTACTGGGTAGACGTGTAAGTTGAGAAACATTGAATTGAACCTAGTACCTTTGCCGTGAGAAGTCAGCGCTCTATCTATTCGGTTATTAACAAAATATTTATACAATTACTTTTGAGTTATCGCCATCAGTAGGAGGTGCAGATAGTTGTGCATTGGGAAAGTAGACTTTGAGGTTAAACAGTGACAGTACTTGGTAGAATAATGCTGTCGTACGAGTATGTACTGCGTGTTGAGAAATCAGGTTGGAGCATCATGTCCAGGGTAGAGGCAGGGTCGTTGCCTAGCGGAACCGCGCATGCATGGAAAAAACTTTTAGCATGAGAATGGAGATTTGGACAGTTCATTGTCGCGAATTTCAGATGGTTATCTGAGAACTCATTAAGCACTAGACTAAAGTCACCAAACCGCCAGGTGCATGCGTGGATCTATCTACTGTCGTGGTCATACTGGGTCTAACTGCAATGAAAGAGCTGATTTGATACTTCAAAGACATCCATTGGGTGTACATTCAATATGGATAGTGAGAAAAGATTGAATTTAATCAATGATCGTACTTTGGACTATGATCATGCAATCAATGAATTTGCAGACGACAGACTTTTGGAGTTTGATATTAAAAATATACCAAGCAGGGAAAGGTGCTAGAGAAAACGAAGCAAGAATGTGTACAACCAGTGAGCTATTAGAACCATAAGCATTCATACTTTTCACCACTTACAGAAATAGACTGATAACCTATGGGACTTCCCAAATAATGTGCTGTCGATTTTGAATAACATTACACATAAAATGATTTAGTGGTGTCAGATAAGACTACGTAGTGTCTAAAAAAACTCTACGTGGTGTCTGATAAAACTCTACGTGGTGTCTGATAAAACTCTACGTGGTGTCTGATAAAATTATACGTGGTGTCTGATAAAACTCTACGTGGTGTCTGATAAAACTCTACGTGGTGTCTGATAAAATTATACGTGGTGTCTGATAAAACTATTCGTTGTGTCTGACAAAACTATACGTTGCGTTTGGCAAAACTATACTTTGCGTCTGGCAAAACTATACGTGATGTCTGACAAAACTGTATGTGGTGTCTGGCAAAACTATACATGGTGTCTGACAAAACTATACGTTGTATCTGATAAAACTATACGTGGTCTGTGATTAATTATACTTTCTTAATACAAGTACACGCAGTATAGGAGAGAAAAACGTTTTTTTAATTGTTTGCAAACAAATGTGGCAATTCATTTTTCTAAGTATCATGAAAAGATATAGACACACGATCAGAGTACTACATTGTTTTTAACATTACAATATCTACGTGTTTAAAGTACGAAAATCAAATGATTAAATATGCGATTATGACAGCCACTGCGAAACAATATACACACAGATAAATATTTCAGTTCAAGTACATGTACAACTTTCGAATTGTTCCAAGTACATTTATGAAACATCGTTAACATCTTTCATCATCTCATCAGTTCAGACTTTGGCGTTAGACGTCGCAACGGCTTGGTCTTTTTTCGTGTGTTACGTGTGTCTATTTATCGTTATTGTCTATGCATGTCATGTTTTTTTACTACCGTCTATGCATTTGTTGGCTAAGACTACGTCATGCTTTGAAGCCCTACTGTCTGGTATTACAGTTTCGTGCAACCGATATGGTAGCAGTCCAATCTTATTAATTCAAAATATCCCATGCTTGGCGTTGATTTTACTTTCCTTCAAACTTCATTTTTTTTCAATCTGTCTTTTCTAGTAACAACGACTTCTGATCACGAACATATGGTATTATATTTAGCAATCCTTCTCTACTGGTGAACTTAGGTTACCTTATCCAGAACTATGTTTGCCAACAACCACAGATGGCAAGGATCTTTTCGTGGAAGACGACAATAATGTCATCCCTGGCCTTGAGGTGTTCTCATTTCTATTATCATCACTGGACCCTGCGCGCATGAATGAAGATTTTGTTGACGAAAAGAGGTTAGAGGCAGGTGTAGGTGGGAGAGATTTAGGTACATTCTTTGCTGATTTTGAAAACGAAGTAGAAGTGAAACTACCCCTTTCTTGTTTCGCTGGACCAGACATAGCATTCTCTGGAGCCAAACTTAAACCATAATGTCTCTCCTTTGATGTAGCATTACTACCTCTATTTTTCATCCCCAGTTTGGGAGAAGTTGCCAGCTGCGTATTTGCCATTTCATTTTCGCTATGACTGCGATATTTTGAGACGAGGCTTTGTAGACGATTGCTGTCATTCCCTTCCGACTTTTTAGGCACTGAATATAATGATGGGAGAAAAAAAGAAACAAAAATCACATAAAATGATTACCAATGAAAATAGAGAACTACTCATTTTTATACGGTATATAACTTTTAAAATCCAAATTGGATCACGACGCTGAGCTGCAGAGATCCGCAACTCATAGCTCATTGCTAGCGTCAGGGCCTGCGAATCAGAGCTGCCAAGACCCCTCTAAACCTCCACTGGCGATTCTAGATAGCAAGCTGCAACAGAGCAGACTGGCTTTGGAGAAATGATCGAAGAGTATTCAAAATGGCTGCTGAAGTCGGATCGAAAGGTGCAAATATCGCAGTCAAGCTGTAAACTACGACACAACGCAGTCCGTTCTCCGGACTACATTCCGTAAAGCCCTTTTCATGGCTTGGAAGAGGGAGATTGGGAGAGAACGAAGAAGAAGAATAAAAATTTTACACGAATTGTTTTTTACTATTTGAGTTTTCACTCTAGTTACTTGTTGGTTTGATGATATCAGTTAGTTGCTATCACAAACGATGATAGCGACATCATCAGACGCTTTTGTTTGACTTAAGGATGTAACCTGTGCTGTACTTAGATTATAGAGAGAAAGAAACTGTGCTGGTCATCAACCTAACTTTCTGGTCCCAAGCTACCTTGGACCAGCTGCAAGTTATAAGTCACGACCCGTCGTCTCTTACGACATGCTCTGTGTGTGGCAGTGGTGCTATTCGTGTCCTTACACAAAGACTCCGGTGGACCACTGATCGGGAAGGCATAATTGAATGAATGGATGACTGAATGAATAAATGACATGAAATGAATCAATGATTAAATGAATGATTGGAATGAATGAGCGAATGAATGAAGGAGCGAATGAATGAATCAATTAATTAATTAATTAATTAAACTAATTACTAAAATTTAATTAATGAATGATTGACTGAAATAAATAAATGAATGAATGACTGAATGAATGAATGAATGAACGAGTGAATGAATGACCGTATTGTTGCCTTTAAAGTTTCTACTCACAGTCAAAGAACAAGGTTCCATACTGGCCCTTTCGTTGAGTTTTTCCTGGTTCTGTTGAAAGATCGGGTCCGCTGACTGACCGCATCACAAGAGACTTGCTCAGTAAGGCGTCTGAGCTCTGACCATACGTTCCGTACTGTGGAGCATCATGCAAGACATACTATCAGCAAGTATATATCCTTGCTGTACTGTTCATTGTGTGTGTATGCCTGCATGGATTCCTGTGTCTGTGTTTAGCTAATGGTTGTTCTTTTCTAAATATTGTTTCTGCAGTTTAGTGTTTGCATGTGCACGTGTGAATGAATGTGTGCGTACGCGCAAGCGTGTGTGTTTGTGTTTGGGTGTAGCTAATGGCTGTTCTTTTCTAGATAATGTTTCTGTAAAGTTTACTATATATGTGCTTCTGTGTGTACTTGTGTGTACGTGTATGTGTACGTCTGCACAGTTCAGTGCGTATGTGTGGAATGTGTGTATGTATGTTTGTGGGGCTAATTACTGCTCTTAACTAAATCACTAATATAACCACCCTTGACAAATATAGTCATTACAAAACGAGTGTATCAAACATTTGAATATACTTTGTTTCATGTGTACTTTAATCAATTGAAATATGTTCTGTTTCATTAACTGTATGTCTTTTACCACTCCCATAGAGAATAGATGTTGAAGTCTAACTTTTCGGCCTTACCACGATGGATGACACTTGTTAATGTAACGTAATATTTTATTTATACTCGCTTTTCTAAAATTCAGATATTTATTTCTAGTTTAAAGATCTAGCCTGTATCTTTGTTTTGACCATGACAAGAAACATGGAAATGTCAGGTTATCTGAGCTACAGATCTGAAATCGATCTGCTATATAGATCTAGCCTTTGCATTTGCTTAAACATAACAAGAAACATATTGAAAATTACGATCTGATCTATAAATCTGACCTATAGATCGGACATATCTATCTGACCTGTAAATCTATCTTTACCTTTGTTTTAACTATGACAAGAAACACGTGGAAACGTTCTGCGATCTGAATGTGTCATGTTTGTCATATATATTACAGTCATTCTTAAATTAACTAACAAACGGTAGTATATATTACATCACAAAGTCAATCAACATAAGACAAGGATCCATACTATAAGCATACATTGATGAGGAATTGATGAGAAATTTACCTTTTCTGATCGTTCTGCTTTTATCAGTTCTTCCTGTAAGGACTCTGCCAGAACGTCATAAAACAATGTGAAAATAGTTCTACCCATTCATAACCAAAACTTTTGAAACTATTAAAGAATGTGTGTCATTAACATTGTGCAATTTGCAAACGTGAACGTTCATCTTATTCTCTCTCTCACTCTCTCTCTCTCTCTCTCTCTCTCTCTCGCTCTCTCTCTGTCTCTCTGATCTCTAGAAAAAGATATATTCACTTTTCAAAGGCATTTGAGAGCTCAGACAAAAAATTACTCTGGAAGTTGTTCAGACTCTCTAAACTGCCCCTGAAGTCCGTTAACATTATTAAGAAAGATGTATTCATATATAAAATATAACGTTCTACGCGAGGGTCAGCTTTCTTAGCTCTTTGAGAAACAAAAAACATAACTCAATAATAATCTTCTACTCCGATATTCTATTGCATGCGCGTAGAGCAACAAAAACTGCTACCAAAATGGTACAGCCTTTCATAAATCGATGCCTGCACATAACAGAGAGACTGAAATTGTATAAGGTCACTAATGGGGATTGTTGGATAGAATTAGATAGATATCAGGTATCAAGATGCGGAGCAGTGCATGAGCTGCAGTGGTCAGCGACCCATAGCTGACTACTAGCGTCAGGGCCAGCGACCCATAGCTGACTACTAGAGTCAGGGTCAGCGATCTGTAGCTGACTGCTAGCGTCAGGGCCAGCGAACCACAACTGACTGCTAGCGTCAGGGCCAGCGAACCACAGCTTCCAAGACCCTTCTCCACCTCCACGCGGTGATCCTGGATAATAGGATGCAACAGAGAAGACTGGCTAAGTAGAAGGGATCGAAGAAGGAAGGCTAACCCGATACTCAAAAATGCAGGCTGATTTGTCGGTCCGGAATGCACAAATTTAAGTAAAGCTGTAGAATGCCACATATCGCTTTCAGTTCTCTGGTCAACATTCTGCAAAGCCCGTTTCATGACTTGGTAGTGGTAGATTCTGAAAGAAAGAACAAACGAACGAACGAAGAAGAAGAAGAAAAAGAAATAAAAAAGATAGATATCAGTGGAACAGAAGTGAAAAGCAGATGTTGACGTTGGAAAAAACACACATTACAGAAACCAGCTGAAAACATTGCAAAGTAGTCTTTGTTGTGGAATCACCAAGACAAGAGAAGTAGACTCCGGCCACAACATAAGTGGAGAAGAGGAAACAAACATAAAGTAAACAGGGAAGCCGTGGACTCAGTTTGATATGGTTGGAATAGGACATAATGACTTGGCATGTATTTATTGAATACGTGTGCTCGACAGGGTATTGAAAAGTATTGATTTCATTGACTTTTATGTTGGGGCATTTTTTTTTAGCCTTCATTAATACCTGCTACTCCATACTCGGCAGGGTTTTCGTCTGTGTAAATAGTGGAATGTGCAAATCTATGGGAATAAAAATCGTCTACACTAGAGTGATTATATTGAATACGTAATAGCGTATAAACATCGACAATCACGTATGACCTACTACATTTTACTGACATTATATTTGTTCCACTGTGACGTGTCTAACATCATTTCTTTTCCATTGTGACGTGTCTAACATCATTTCTTTTCCACTGTGACGTGTGAAACATCATTTTTTTCCACTGTGACGTGTCTTAAGTTATTTGTTCTCCATTGTGATATGCACTACATCTGTGTCACTGTGGTATCTTGCATCATATTTTCTCACACATGTTGTGTGTTTTACGTCATTTATATCAACACTTTCGTGGCTGACATAGCCATTAATATATTTTTACCTTTCTAATGTTATACTTGTTCAATTGTTTTCTCTAATATCATACTTGTTCAATTGTTTTCTCTAATGTTATACTTGTTCAATTGTTTTCTCTAATATCATACTTCTTCAATTGTTTTCTCTAATATCATACTTGTTCAATTTTTTTCTCTAATGTTATACTTGTTCAATTGTTTTTTTCCCGAGTAAGCAAACAATTTTGTTTCCATAGTAAAAGAATCACTATCACATTCGGTCCATTGTAACTGTACGTGTCATTGATGTGCTGGGCATCTTCATGGTGTCATGGTGACAATGTAAACTTTTGGAATATATCCAGAAGGAAGAAATTATATTCGGAATTCTGTCAAAATAAAGTCAATAAATGCAATCTGAACCAGGATAAACAATCATGCAATCAACTACAAACAAAAGAACACTGCAAATATCAATGGATGAAAACCAAGATTGGGTTACCGTGAAATGTTTAGAAAGAGAATATGAGATCGTATATAAAAACAAAATGACCAAAAAAATAATCACAAGAAAAAAAATTGATAAAAACAGAAATTAAAAGACGAGCTAACAAAAAAATATTATTAACTTCCTTGTCAGACAACGCAGTCATCCAACGGGAAAAGCAGATCCTTTATGAGAAATCACTGATACATTAACAATAATCATCCGTTGAACGTTAATCGACAGTTTGATAAATCGGCGATTCTGAGATTTTATTAGTTGTAAATCAAACATAAGGGAGATGGTGCTGTACCCGTATGTGTGTGGTCGAAAGACATAGATATCACAACTACCATGCATCGTGTCAAAACGACTTTTTCATGACGATGACTAAGAAGAAGAAGAAGAGCAAAAATAAGAAGCAATGTAAATCAAGTATGGAGGGAGGTCTGAGAGAACGAATCAGAAGTGTATACAACCATAATAGTTGTCTATCGTTGTCGATGAGGACCGCCGACATCATCCTTGTCACAGATTTCCATATTGGGTGTGGATGAACGGGTCAATGAGGGCACGAAAACATCTGCTGCATAATGGGCACACGAGGTCCGTAGAAGGTGATGGTGTTCCCGCTGTTCGGGATTTCCGGGTCTCACGTCTGCTTTGGGCTTTCACAACACGGTGGTCTTCGCTGGTAGCTACACTCGCTTTGACTGCGCTTCTCCAGTCATATCTGTTTTGCGCAAGACATTCCCAGGTGTCGATGTCTATCTGGCAACTTTTCAGTGAGTCCCTAAGACCGTCTTTAAAACGTTTCTTTGGGCACCCTCTCTCGCGCCATCTCTCTCTCTCTCTCGGCTCGCTGTAGAGACGTTTCATTGGGAGCCGCTCTTCTGACATACGGACGAGGTGTCCGGCCCATCCTAGTCGTGCTTTTTCTAACAGTGCATGGATGCTGGGCATGTTAGCCCTCGAGAGAGAACCTCGATGTCAGTAACACGATCTTGCTATCGAATGTGAAATATTCGCCTCAGGCAACCTGCGTGGAAGTGGTTTAACCTCCTTGCATGTCTAGAGTATGCAGTCCAGCTTTCGCAGGCGTATAGTAGGGTTGGAATGATGGTTGCACGGTAGACTTTGAGTTTGGTCTTGATGCTGATGCCACGACGTTTCCACACCATCGAACGCATTCTACCAAAGGCTGCTGTTACCATCAACTTCGAATCTGCAGAAAGGTTGGTTTTACTATGCAGTAAACAGTACATGTACATCTTCTTCTTCTTCTTCATCGAACGCTGTTTACAGCGATATACGTTGCACTGTTTTATTTTGTTAAGCCTGTGGCTCAGTGCATCCGATTTCAACAGGCGTTTCTGTAGGGATGCCCTCCTTAGCCTTTGGCTGTCCCCAGCCTAACTGCAAGGCAGCAGTTGTTTTTTGGTCAGAGTTGTCTCTCTTTTGGGAAGTTGTCTTACAGGATTATCGAGTCTTCCCCACTCGTGTCTATAAGGTTTGGCAATGATATGATATGATGGACTATGTACTAGTTTGTACTATCCCGGAAGAGAGGCAGTCCAGTGTGACTGTGTCTCAGGATCGTCGCGTCCTGCCAGAAACGTAGCATTTGCATGTGAGTGAGGTATCGCTTTGTTCCTTTTATTTTCTCGGCTCATCTGCAGTGATGGCACGCCTAGCATTCCCCGCCACATGGGAGGTTGTCACAATAGGGCAGGGGGTGCAATGTCCGCTGGACTGCATCTCTTCTGCGTCCATTGGGATGACTGATAGCAGACAGAGGTAATAAGCAAGGCATGAGTGCATTTAACCAGGTGCATTTCTGCGGCTCGACTGGGCCGGGCTGAGACGCGAGCCTCAGGTCCCAGCCATGTTGTAGCCTCCCATTACAGCGGTGCTGAGATTTAGGGCGGGATTCTGGCTTTGAGGCGTTCGGTCGTAGTCCCTCAGATGGTAACTAAGTCTTCTGGTGGTTTCACACCTCGTCGCCGTATGGGGTGATTATCGAGCAGCTTCCTGCCCGCTTTGATCGGCGGGAAGCAGAGACCTCTTTCTGCGGCTCGACCGGGTCGGGCTGAGACGCGAGCCCCGGGTCCCACTCATATCGTAGTCTCCCATCGCAGTGGTGCATAGATTTAGGGCGGGATTCCGGCTTAGAGGCGTTCGGCCGTAATCCCTCACATGGTAGCCTCGCGCCACTGGCTTATCAGCTTAGTGCTTGAACCAGATGGATGTGGCTCCTTGCGAATTGAGCAGGATTACCGTAGCAACGCTCTTTCATTTAGAGGGTTAAAACTGACCTGTCTTCCTCGGGTCTAATACCAGCACACGTTCCCTATTAGACCCAACGAAAGTGCTCTCAGTCTGTCAGTCATTTTACAGTGTGTGTTGGCGTGTTGAGTCAAATTAAGCCGCAGGCTCCACTCATAGTGGTGCCCTTCCGTCAATTTCTTTATCGAATACTGAATGCGGGCCAAACGAGCCACAGAGAGCTTAGCCCCAGATTTCTGATGATCTAAATCCAGCACCCGTTCCATATTAGACCCAACGAAAGTGCTCTCGGTCTGTCAATCATTTCAGTGTTGGCGTGTTGAGTCAAATTAAGCCGCAGGCTCTACTCCTGGTGGTGCCCTTCCGTCAATTCCTTTAAGTTTAAGCTTTGCAACCATACTTCCCGCGGAACTCAAACACTTTGTTTTCTCGGAAGCTGCCCGCAGAGTCATCGAAGCAACTCCTGCGGATCGTTAGTCGGCATCGTTTATGGTCAGAACTACGACGGTATCTGATCGTCTTCGCGCCTCGGACTTTTGCAGTAGCTCGTCTTGCAGAGATCCAAGAATTTCACCTCTAACGCCGCAATACGAATGCCCTCGTTTGTCCCTGTTAATCATTACCTCCAGTTTCAAAAACCAACAAAATAGAACCGAGGTCCTATTCCATTATTCCATGCACCATTATTCAGGCAGCCGAGGCCTGCTTTGAACACTGTAATTTTGTCAAAGTAAACACGCCGGCCATCCGGGACGCTCAGCGAAGAGTACCCGCGGGAGAGAGCCGGCAGACGGTAGGGCAGGAGACAACGGGCAGTGAACCGTCGCGAGCCGGATCGCGCGCCTGCGCCTGAGATCCAACTACGAGCTTTTTAACTGCAACAACTTTAATATACGCTATTGGAGCTGGAATTACCGCGGCTGCTGGCACCAGACTTGCCCTCCAATAGATCCTCGTTTAAGGGTTTAAAGTGTACTCATTCTAATTACGGGGCCTCGAAAGTGTCCCGTATTGTTATTTTTCGTCACTACCTCCCCGTGCCGGGAGTGGGTAAGTTGCGCGCCTGCTGCCTTCCTTGGATGTGATAGCCGTTTCTCATGCTCTCTCTCCGGAATCGAACCCTGATTCCCCGTTACCCGTTACAAACATGGTAGGCATGTCACGTACCATCGACATTTGATAGGGCAGACATTTGAAAGATGCGTCGCCGGCACATGAGGTCCTGCGATCAGCACAAAGTTATCCAGAGTCACCAGTGGGGACGCCGAAACCCCGCGAGGGGAAACGACGATTGGTTTTGAACTAATAAAAGCACTCTTTCCGTAAGGATCGGAGCTTGGTAAGCATGTATTAGCTCTAGAATTACCAGTTATCCAAGTAGGATCGTGTCATCTAAGGAACCTCGACTGATTTAATGAGCCATTCACGGTTTCACCGTGAGACAGTGTGAACTTAGACATGCATGGCTTAATCTTTGAGACAAGCATATGACTACTGGCAGGATCAACCAGATATCTGTCTGAGACGTACGAACCACACACACCGGTCGGCGGAGGACGGATGTGTAAAAAGCCTCACTAGGATGGCCGCAGGGACAGACAGACTGACATACGGACGGTTGTTCCGTCCCTCACTCTGTCGACCTAGGACCGCCTGACAGGGGCCCGTACACACACCAGACGATCGACCGACCGGGCTCGCTCGGGGAGGGATGGCAGCGCTCTGTGCAAAACGGATCCCAACGGCCCCGGCGATGAATTTCACAGGAAATGGAGACGATTTTTGCCTGCCGGCCTGCCCTTCTCCCAAGGGTTGGTCGGGCGAGGACAGGGCCTTTAGGCACGATTCCTGCTTTCCATTTGCCGGTCACAAGCTCTTTGCGAGAGAATGACCACAAGTGAGACGAACTGTCGAGGTCTGCTATAAGCCTTCGAATAACCACCACTGACTGTCAAAGTTTCTCCATACGGGCCACAGTAACGCACCGTTGCCAGCGGTACGACACCACAAATATGGTCCCGCTAAATGGCCGGGGAAAGGCGGGCGAGCGTTTTCGGCAAGCTCGCGTTATCACTCCTTCTGGCAGGACTGAGATCGCTGTACGAATACTGGATGAGAGTCAATCGCGGCGGCGAGAGATAGCCCCAGATGTATATGTACATCAAATCATCATCTTCATCACATGATATGCAACATGGTCTTGTCAAACAAATTCCGCCATAATCGTCTGCTTCCCGAGTGGTCTGCCGGGGTCTTTGTGTATGACAACGACAAAAATAGCACCACTGCCTCACAGAGAACATGTCGAAAGAGGCGACTAACTGTGTGACACGGCATAACACCGGCCAGGGTTAGGTGGTTCGTTTAGAGCAGCATATATAGCGCCTAACAGACTGTGGGTCTACCTTGCTCTAGTGTTTGAGTCTATTAAGATTGATTCGCAAATCAGATAATCACCTTCCGTGGCACTTGTCCCAACGCAGTAAAGTAATAAGCTGCTGGAACCTAGCCCGTTAAGCAGGAACTCATCCCGGTTACATCCAGATCATACCAGAGCTGGGACCTGTACAAGGGCATCTGCCCCTGTAGAAGTACAGGTCGATTAAGAATTGAGAATTATGAACTTGATCCTTTAACTACTTCTAATGTGTTTCCTATCCTGTTTAACTTACCATTACATGCCTGTCTCTCGGTCGTCTTCATTGGTCACTTTTTCTTTAAATCACCACCGTTGTCACATGGTATTATATCACTTTCTTTTTGTGTATACTTTGTTCTTTAAATAATTAAGGGAAAAGCAGCACTGCAAGCACTGAAACTCGGAAACTGCCTGGTCCACAGGCTCTACTTTCAGAACTAAGTAATCAACGCACGATTCCCATTGTGGGGTACCGGGAAATGAGAGAGAGCAGATCGACTGGCAAAGGCGGATGTTTCAAAGGAGCAACTGGATGTTTCAGTTCCTTACCAACAGAAGATAAGGATGATAAAATCAGAAAGCCACCAACATTAACACAGGACGACTACCATAAGACAAACAGACAAGAGCAAACTGTTGTGTTGCAATTCAGAACAGCACAAATTGGACTCCGCAGCCACGTGTGCACAAATTTGAAGATTGGCAACTTTGCCAGTGAAGGTTATGCAAGAGACAACATTGCAGATCCACATATACTATTTTCTAGCGAAGAAGAAGTTACTTCTTCTTCTTCTTCTGCGTACACAGAAGTTACTTAACAACGATCTTTTGATATTGTTTTCTTGTGGTGTTTCTCCGTTTGATTTCTTAGCTTTTTGATGTATGCCTAGTATTCTTCTCAGGAATCACATTTATGGTGTTAGAGACTATTTATATTTGTTTATTCAAAGTCCAGGACTAACATTTATATCTTCTAACAAACCATTAGACTAAAAGCATAAATAGTAACTACAACTGCCATGTGGAATATTATCAATTAATGTCAGATGACTGAATTATCATGAAAATAGAGATACAAACCAAAAAATATTTAAACTCAAAAAATACTTACTCACTTAGATCTCTGGTACTCAAACAGACAGGTGTATGTCTGCTGCCATGTAGCTAAATGCTATCCGTGGCTGGTTCTTGTTTGCAATATTTACTTCATGTGATTTAGCTCAATTATTAGTTTCAAAACCAATTAAATCATGCTGTCTGTTTGAAAGGCCATTCACAGTATCAGTTAGGCTGTTCCTGTGCAAGGTGGAGGCTAACTCATTCCTAGCGGTCAAGCTCACTCGGCCTGAATTTTCAGTGTGGGGATCTATTGCCGGATTGGGCCACCCTTTCGCCATTATGCTGACAACAATGGGGCTGAATGAACCACACTAGCAGAATGTAAACACGGTACACGCAGTCACATTTTTCTCTTTGGATTTAGTCGGATTTACTACTTGTCGAAGTAATGCAGATGAAATCTACACACCTACGAAATCTGAAGCGACTATGTGCACTGGACCCTGAAGATGCGACACAGGGTAACCGAAATACTTTTGCAAATAGTTGATGACCATGCCAGGATAATCTGAGGGAAATACACTACAAAATGAACAAACTAACTAATCCAAATGGAAAACCTGGAACTCGTTAACTAGTGTTACTCCCAGTCAAATCTATGACCTAGAGTCGTCCATCGTGGACTAAAACACGAGAGCAAATTTAATCCCGCGTCCTATTGGGCGCCATTTTGCTACTGCATGTTGACTTAAACTCCCTACGGCTCTTAACGACATAAGTGGAGAGAAAACTAACTAAATAACTATTTCATGCGTCTAGGCCTTGTGGAAGGCAGGTTGCGTATTGGGTAGATATTTCATTGCTGGTTTATTGTTGACCGGACTGCAGGGAATAGTACACCCATCGATTGTCAAACTGTCAAGGATTCTTCTACGTGCACATCGTGTACAAGGGACATTTGAGTTATTCTTATCTCAACTAGGACTAGGCGCTGGCCCCATCTTCCTTGAGATTAACCTTGAAACTTGTGGGACTCGTATACTCACCATTTCGCTCATTCCTTTCTTGAGCTACAAACGCCTCACCTCTCAGCTATAGCGACCCCAATCAAATAATATCATATGAAATAACCACTTACTTGCAGATGTTGACCTTTTTCTGTGGACAAACAAAGAATATACATAGTGAAAACCAAATTGTAAAGACGGGTGGAATTCTTTCAATATATAAATGATTAAATTTCAAATCCCGTAAGATTTGAATAAATTATTACATTTTGCATTTTATAATAACTACCAATGCCAAATTTTGATAGTGATATTTCAGGTTTTTTTTGTTTGGTTTTTTTTGTTGCGACAATTTGTAGCCGAATTGAACACAGCTCTTTCGTGTGTATAATTTTCGATTCCTAGTTTTGTTTTATATTCTCGGTTATCTGTTCAGTTTCTGAAATAACAACTATTTTCATTTTCTTAACAAATAGTACTAAAAGAACGTATATATATCTGTTATTACAAAATTGTAATTGAATTGGTCAAGCGTGCATTAAAACAAGATATAATACAAATATAAAACGATAGAATAGGACGAGGAGACTAACGTCTGGTCATGTTTAACTACTGATCAGACATGTTAGTCAGGGTCAGGCAAAATGTACTGACCAAGACCCCCACCTTGTCCTCCACGTAGTCCTTCCTGGATACGGTTTGTTTACATGGCAGTTTTGCTTTTTGTGGGGAGGGGAGGGGGGGTCTACTTGATCCCGGCAGCAGGGAGCGACACTCAGATGAAGCCAAGAAAAGCACAACCGTCTGTGGGACCCTGGCCCACCTTCATCAGAACGCCCGGAATGTAAGGAAAGTTACAACAACCCACCACGTTATGCTTTTTTCAGGGCACATATTTTGTGGGCATTCAACAACCAGAATTAGACGATCTAAAAAAAAAAAAATCTATAAATTTGAGACAAGTCCCTGTCACAGTTAGTGAATCCCTGCCATAGATAGCGAATCCCTGCCGTTCACCACACTGAGAAGTTTAGGAACCACTACTCTTATGTGGAACTTTAAACCAGACAAAAACTCACAGAGTTAGCTGTTCCTGCTTCTGCAATAGTTCCGTCTCTAGCGCGTTCCGAATCGCCTGCACATCTTGGAGGAGCGTCTGGTTCTCTCCTTCCATTCTCTTCAAAGTTTTTTGGAGTTCCTGAACGTCACTTTGCCTTGAAAATAGAAACCGTTTCACAATAAAATCACAACTTTCAGTTTTTGTGTTTAATCAGTTGAAAAAAACTATATCCATTTCGGCAAGGTACAACAAATCCCGGGCGACAGGTCGCTATGTCGCCTATAAATGTTGCTCTGACGCATATAATTGCAGAACCAGCATCGTATTTATTCGCACAATTATCTCATTAGCGGATATCAACATCAAAATGAAGTAAGTATTACTTTGAAAATAAACTTTAAAATGCAAATTTAGAATTCATATTTTCCAGAACAATTCACCAATACCTTCCGACATGTTGCACAACCATACAAGGAATATTCCATCCAGCAATGCGTCTGGCTCCTACAATTTTTTACCTGGCGCATAGATCCGAAAAACATTTACCACCCCCTGCATTAGGACGTTTATTTCAAACTTTGAGCTCCACCAATGAAATTTAAAGTAAAGAGGAACAAAGTCGCTTCACGTGCCAAATTATGTAGACTATCGTCCAAACCCCGAATAATACATACAGGTAAAACTGGGCTCTTCTTTCTGGCCTGTACTTGACATGCCATCGTATGTGCGGAAATATCATATTATTGTCTCAACTAACTCATGTGTGTTATACATGTTATTTCAAATTATATGTCACACACGTGATACACTGTTGCTTTTGCCGTCAGCTGAGATTATGTTACCGAGGTATGTGACACTTTTCTACAATTTTACTTGTTGGTTTTGTATGAATATTGTTATTTCTGTTTCTTTTCTTGCAACAGTCATAACTTCAGTTTTCTCTGATCTTGATTTTCATACTTGAATCCGTACAGACCTCATTATGTTTTAATATTGAATATATGTCACCGCTGCATGGACAATCGACATCGCTGTTTAAAACAAATTACTACAGAAACTGCCATTGCAGAATCACGGAAAGTGGTAAGGCTTTATAAAGGAGGTCAACTGTAGTTGTGCTCTATGCCCCCGTTGGATTGTAAATGGCATTCTATCATGACACTGGTTTACAAGCTCAGGATTGTGTCTTTTAATTTTCAGGATTTCGTGTCTCGATTTTCAGGATTCTGTCTTTCCATTTTGCATGATCTCGTCTTTCCATTTTCGTGATTCCGTCTTTCCATTTTTAGTATTCTGTCTTTCCATTTTCAGTATTCTGTCTTTCCATTTTCGGGATTCTGTCTTTCCATTTTCATGATTCTGTTTTTCCATTTTCGGGATTCTGTCTATACATTTCTGCCTGTCATCTGCAGCCGTCTTCAGCTCAGAATAAGCTCTCAACGCCATGTCTCTGCTCTCTGGTGTTACAAAGGTATTTCTTGGTCTACCCATTCTTCTGTTTCTTTGTGTTCTGTCTCCCAAGATTTTTTTTTCAATGAGGCATCATGACGTAGGTTGTATATAGTAACGGCACGCACTCAGAATATGAGGAAAGCTACAACAACAGCAACAACGACAATAACAGCACCAATAACAACAAAAACAGCAACAGTGGCAACAGCAACAACAACAATAATAACAGCACCAACAACAACAACAGCAACAACAACAATAAGAGCAATAACAACAGCAGCAACAACAACAAAAACAACAACAACAATAACAGCAACAATAACAACAGCAACAACAACAACAATAACAACATGGCCAAGGTGTTCGGCTCTCGATTATCGTTATCGACGTACTTCATGCGAACCAGCTATAAATGGCTACTTTTGGGTAGTCATTCTTCTCCAGCAGTAGAAATTGTTAGCTGCTTTACAAAAAGTATATATATATATATATATATATAACTAATGATTAATTACAAGAATTCCTTCACGTGATGAGGCTGCTAGACCCATGCACGGCACTCCTTAGCCATCGTTAAAAGATACGAATAATAAATTGCAGTAATCTGTTTCAAAACAGCAAAACTGGTACTGGGATTCCAGAATTATAGCAATGAAGAAATATTAAGAACAACCTCCATACGGTGTCAAAAAGAGAAAAGAATTCGAGGTGATTTAATACAGGTTTATAAGATAATTAACTGAAAGGATAAATTAGACTAAGATTGTTTTTTTTTAATACAGTTGCCAACAATAACAAGAGAGCACAGTCACAAATTAATTTTAAAAAAAGGTCCAGATTAGACGCCAGGTAATATATTTTTAGTCAAAGAGTGATGAATGCTTGGAATGCATGGCCACATGAAATTGTGGAGGCAGGATCAGTTAATGTATTCAAGAATCGATTGGATGCGCACCGGTAATTGTAGATCAAGTGAATCTAAAAGAAACTGGTTGGATACAGTCTTTTTTAAACCAGTATAAAGACGACAATTGAAGTTAACAGCTAAAAAGAGTAATATTGCACTTCAAAACACTAGTTCTTACTTTTCTTTCATTGCAGCATTTGCAGATCTGATTTCAGACTCCAGTTTCTCAATGATCTGTTTCTTGTACTCGATTTCTTGCAAAAGTTCATTGAGTTTGCTCTTCATGTGCTGTAGCTCTGAATTGGTATATTCCATGCTTTCCTGTCAATTAAAAGCAGAAGAGATTAAAGTTGCCAGATATGTACGGAGCATTGTTGGAATGGATCGATATTGATGTTCACGCAACGTACCCCATCCAGGATTTATTTTCCTGAAACACAGTATTGGAAGTATATTTCAGAGCAGAAGCAGAGGCATTGAAGGCTGCAGTAGAAGCAATGCTGACAGGCAAAAGCAATGAAAGCCAGATAGTCCTGTTTACAGATGCGCTATCCGATGTCACAGCACTAAAAAGCCAGACAAATACTGAACTTAATGATTTAAGAGCAGTACTCTGTCAACTATGCCAGCAGTCCGCACCAAAAAGAGTAGTGGTACAGTGGGTTCCGTCCCACTGTAACATTCAAGGCAACGAGGACACAGACAGACTGGCAAAAGAAAGTGCAAGGTTACCAAAACCAGATTCTACTGTGACCTACGAGGAGTCCAAAAAGTTTATTAGGGCCAGATACATGGCCAAATGGGAAACAGAGCATACTGGCTACACAAAAAATGATGCCTATTACCAGTTAAACAGAAGAGAGCAGATCGTGGTCTTCAGACTCCGCACAGGCCACAACAGACTGAGGCACCATATATTCAATAAATTGAAGATAGGTGACACTGACGAAAGCACCTGTGGTACATGGAAAATGACCGCTGAACATCTGCTGCAAAATTGCCCGACATACGAGGACCAGAGAAAGAACATGTGGCCATCACCAGTGCCAACACTAGACAAGCTCTATGGCAGTGTCGACAGCCTCAGGATGACTGCTGCTTTCTTCGAACAAATTCAAGTTGACGTCTGACAGCGTACGAAGAAGAAGAAGGAAGGGTCCGGCACTCCCTCCCTCCTCCCCCCCCCCCCCTTCCTTTTCGGGACGAGATTTCAGAACACAGAAGAAATCAAGATAAATGCGATACAGCGTCTGATGGAGATCAAAACAAGATGGCTTCCAGAAATTATTGCGGTAGTTGGAGCACCGCTGGGAGAACAATGGCATCTCAGGGACCTAATTCTAAGAGGATTAAGTTCAAAACTTAATGTGTCAGTTACTTTGTTGTCTATCAGCTTGAGGTCGGATAGTTTGTGATCAGCAGTTGTGTGGGCTCAGTAAGATATTCAGGTTTTTCATGTAAGCTAGCGGCCAGGTCCAATAGAACAGATAATGTGGGAAAGGGGAAAATGTGAAAGAAAATGTTCACAGCATCATGCATGATGTTGACAGAGTAGACTGTTTAGGCATATTACAAGAATGCATATGGAACCTTCATATCAGACGTGGCTCAAACACAAGACAGCAGAGTTTCAAAGCGAATGACAGTATCTATCAACTCAAATGGAGGGATCAGCGCATCGTTTTATGACTACGAACCCAAAACATTCCATTAAAAAAGCATCTCAATAGAATTCAACCACAATCTATAATGTACACTTAGTACAGGGAAGATGGCTTAGCTTGGCTTCGTTCGTTCTCAATCTCCTGCTACCAAACCCTTAAACAGCTTAAGTAGCAGAATGTAGTCCAGAGAACGGAATGCGGTGTGTCGTAGTGTACAGCTTGGCTGCGATATTTGCACCTTTCTGTCCAATACATCCGACTTCAGCAAGCATTTTTTTAGTACCGGATTAGCATTCCCTCTTCGATCCCTTCTCCTTAGCCAGTTTGCTCTGCTGCAGCCTGTTATCCAGGATCACCGCGTGGAAATGTAGAAGGGTCTTGGCAGCGCTGGTTCGCTGGCCCTGACGCTAGCAGTTAGCTATGGGTCGCTGACCACTGCAGCTCATGCGCTGCTCAGCATCCTGATCCCGTACAGGGAAGATAAAACAGAACAAATATAACAGAACAGCTAGAATAGAACAGTTTGAACAGAACAGTTAACTGAATTTATTATAACTCTTGATTCAACCTCTCACACGGAGCTCAATATCTCCACATTTATCAGAAGTATATAAATTACTTGACTTAAACAATAGGGATTTAAAAGATGCCACTGTCTGTGCATGAAATCTTATCGAACTGAATAGATAGTAAAAATGAACATGTACTTTTAGAAATGACTTAATAAAATAATAATGTAAGATCAATACTTTTATTTTAAAGGTTTTAGTGATAGAGAAATAAACACAAAAGTGAAGCTTTTACTAAGTGATTAACACAATAATACTGCCATTATTTCGTCTTCTAACCTTTTTAATTTTTTTCAACATTTCCTCCTGTAAGAGTTCTTTATCTTTGGCTTTTCCCAGTTGTTGTTTTAAAATGTCAATTTCTTGCCTGAGTGATCTTTCAAGAGCTGCAGACTGACTGTGTGTTAAATCATACCATGTTTTAATGACTAACATTGATGCGTGGACGTTGATATAAAAGCTTGATAACTAACTATTTGTAAATATAATACCCAAAATATGCACAACTAAATGTAGAATAGAAACCATACTGTATTATCACCACTAAAAAAAAGAGGGGCTAGTACTTCTTCACTTTACTTGCCCCTATTGTTTCTATTAGAATGAATGAATCTAATGATCACTCCCCAGCTCGGTGACACAGTCTGTTCTCCAAGTGCACTGTGTGGTGCAGGTCTTAATTATAAACTGCACACGTCCCTGGCGCTATCGATTCGCACTCATTCAGGTAAGAGGAAGTAGAACGCAGGTGAAATTGCGGAAAAAAACTGAATGTACTTATATGCAAGTGATAACGATAAATGTGTTATCTGTTCATACGTAGAAAAGACGAAATAATTATTTTGTGTAGTGCACATTTTGGGAGATGAAATTAGATAACTCTGTGACGACAGGTTCAAATATTCGGGAAAACATAAGATGAAGTTAGAGAACTATGTGACGACAGGTAAAATGTTTGGAGAAAACAAAATTATATGGCTGCAGGCAATAATGTTCTTCGAAAACAGAAGATTAAGTTAAAGAGCTGTATGGATACAGGTAAAATTGGTCTTCGAAAATAGAAGATGAGAATAGAGATAATGCTAAACAGTTCAACATCATTGCACGGAAAGGTTAACAACAAATGTTATAATACGTGGCTGTACATTTCCGCAGGTTTCACGCCTTCTTTCACAAGAAACTTAATAAAAACAGGCTGTTACATGAAAGTACTAAAAGTGTTGTCCGCCATTTGTATTTATCTGTCACGTGACTGACCCATGGCAAGTCAGTTCTTTAGCAGTAATAGAACACAAGTGCCCCTAACTAATTATAGTAGTTCCAGCACGCTATAACCCATGCAGGTAGAACTAGGACAAAAAGTCCTGGTTTGACTTGAACGCTTCAAGATGATGATGATGTTGATAGTGAGAATGATGATGATGATAGAATCGTTGATAATGTGTCAGTATTCAGGACGGATAATGTAGCCTTTATCTTCGTATATGGTATTTAATTGTCATAATGCAGGCACTACAGCTGGCCCGTTATACATTTCTTCGAGTGTTTACAATGACTGTTTTTCTTCGTTTCGTTCGTTTCGGGCTTAAACTTTTTTTGGTAATGATACTTTTCTGAGCAGCGCATGAGCTGCAGTGGTCAGCGACCCATAGCTGACTGCTAGCGTCAGGGCCAGCGAACCATAGCTGCCAAGACCCTTCTACACCTCCACGTGGTGATCCTGGATAACAGGCTGTAGCAGGGCAGACTGGCTAAGGAGAAGGGATCGAAGAGGGAATGTTAACCCGGTACTCAAAAAATGCTTGCTGAAGTCGGATGTGTTGGACCGAAAGGTGCAAATATCGCAGCCAAGCTGTAAACTACGACACAACGCATTCCGTTCTCTGGACTAAATTCTGCTACTTAAGCCCTTTCAGGGTTTGGTAGCGGGAGATTGAGAACGAACGAAGAAGAAGAAGAAGAAGATGACTAGCACATGTAAGATCTAGCGAGAATTGGTTCAAACAGAAAACATGTGTATATGTTTCTGTGAAGGTGAGAGATGCAACCTAACACAATCAAAGGACACATAACCACAACCTCCAAAACTCAACATCCTACACAACCCACCCCCACCCACTACTACCACCCCTTGGGTCAATTATTTAAGAGTAAACAATAGTACACTTCGGTGCACATCGGTGCACTTTGCACTTGTACATGTCACCATTTTGATAGTTGACGTGACGGAATGTTTCATCCCAAAGTTCTTGAACGATGGGTAATATTTCATTCTTGATTTTATCGATATGTTGAGGACATAATATGGAATTCTTCTTGCCAAATATGATAAGTCACATGACAGGGAATACTTCTTCTCAGATCTAATGGGTCACATGACAGGGAGTACTTCTTCCCAAATCTAATGGGTCACACGACAGGGAATACTTCTTCCCAATTCTGATGGGTCACATGGCAGGGAATACTTCTTCCCAAATCTGATGGTCACATGGCAGGGAATACTTCTTCCCAAATCTGATGGTCACGTGGCAGGGAATACTTCTTCCCAAATCTGACGGATCACGTGGCATGGAATACTTCTTCCGAAATCTGATGGGTCACATGAAATCGACTATTTCACAAGATATATCACGTGGACCAAATAACATTTACCCAAAATCTGATGTCAGAAACATTAAATTTTAACATAATTAGAGCATCGAAAATAAATCAACATACTCTCTGAAACTGTTGCTGTTTTGCTTCATTTGAGCATTGACCTCTCCGAGTTCAGAGGTTAGTTTATAGATCTGTTCCTCTGCTTTTTTCTTGCTGTTCTCCAGAAGTGATAACTGACTTTGTAGCAAAGCCACCTGTTTCATCAAAACCGCGTTGTCTTTTCGCACCGCATCCATTTCTTGTTTGTCTGTTGTGGGACAAACATAAATGTGTGTTCAGCTTGAACTTACATCAAATGTACAGAATATTGTTTATTACTAATAAGTTTAACACAGTCACTTGAAACCTATTAAAAGTTAGTTATTGCCCATCGCAAGCAATGATGGCCACAACATCAGACGGTTTTGTCTTAATAATGTGATGTGCGCTGTATGAGGATTACAGTGAGAAAAAATGGGCTGGTCATCAATCTCACTCTCTTGTCCCGAGTTACCTTGAATCAGTGGCAAGACTATTGGTCGAAACGACTGGGAGTAACTCAAGATGCAGGCACTCTGGTCTTACCTCCTGTAAGACCAGGGGGTCTCTTGAAACTAAAAACTTGCGGGAATCGATCGCCCACCGTTTACATTCACCACTGTGAGAGGCGATTGCCTGAAACCCATTACTCCAAACATAAACCGCTATTGGTCCAATCCTTAGTTGTATTCTGTTTCGTAGGATCTATAGACCGGCCTTTTAATCTGTTTATCAGTCAGGACTGTAAACATAAACACGTTTGACTGTAAACAACTGCCAGAACACTTTGTTATTTTTGTTCGTCGCTACTCGTGCGGACTACATGACCCGCATTATAGAGCAGAGATATTCTCCTTCTTCTTCTTCGTTCGTTATCAATCTCCCGCTACCAAGCCCTGGAAAGGGCTTTGCAAGTAGCATGATGTAGTCGGGAGAAGGGAATACGTTGTGTCTTGGTTTACAGATTGACTGCGATATGTGCACCTTGTGGTCCGATACATCCGACCAGCAGTCATTTCGAAGTACCTGGTTGCCTTCCCTCTTCGATCCTTTCTACTTAGACAGTCTACTCTATTGCAGCCTGTTATCCAGGATCACCGCGTGGAGGTATAGAAGGGTCTTGGCAGCTCTGGTTCGCAGGCCCTGATGCTAGCAGTAAGCTATGAGTCGCTGACCGCTGCAACTCGTGCACTACACAGAGTATTGGTCTCCGCAGAGATGTTCTAATGTGTAAGCCTCGTGCACACTTTTCACGAAATGACAGGATACAAGCACATTATTTTCACGAACATCTGACCCAAAACATACATTCCAAATAATATCTGTTTTAAAAATCGTGTATTTCTTTCTGTATTCGTAAATATACTTTCAATTGGATTATTTTTATTGTGTATTATAAATGTATTAACAAAACAAAATGTTGCTGAATTTTATAATTGAATAAAGGTAGGCTTTATTTTTTATTCAAAATTAATTACCTAGCAGACTAAACTGCGGCAAAAATTATACCATTAGAACTCTAATATTCACATCCGGAAACGGGGGAAGTGACCCAATTCCACATTGGCTGAGAACACCTGTCAAAGAGGATGTCTTCGAGCCTGTGCAATATCTGTAGTTATGATTCTAGACTATTTCAAAATAAGTCATTTTCCATTTTTCAAATTAAGTCCTTTTACATTCTTTCAAATGGGTCCTTCGACATTATTTCAAATTGAGTCCTTTTACATTCTTTCAAATGGGTCCTTTGACACTATTTCAAATTGAGTCCTTTTACATTCTTTCAAATGGGTCCTTTGACACTATTTCAAATTGAATCCTTTTACATTCTTTCAAATGGGTCCTTTGACACTATTTCAAATTGAATCCTTTTACATTCTTTCAAATGGGTCCTTTGACACTATTTCAAATTGAATCCTTTTACATTCTTTCAAATGGGTCCTTTGACACTATTTCAAATTGAATCCTTTTACATTCTTTCAATTATAGTTGTTTTTTTCATTCTTTAAAGTTGAGTCCTATTACAGTCTTTCAAATTGAGTCCTTCTACACTCTATAAAATTTAGTCTTTTTACATTCTTTAGAAAGCCAAAGAGATACAATAATAATGTAAACACTAATCAAAAGAAAGGCTCTTCATCAAATTGATGCATTTATCACGAATAATTTCTACATCAAAAACTTAAATCCAACGTAATTCTATGCCATGCATCCCCTTTTCCATTAGCATTCTCTCACTTATAGTGACTTTCCTTCTACCCTTCTGCCCATTCTGTTTATACTTGCATTCAAATGTGCAGACAAAACAGCTGATTGGTCTGTCGTGTCGCCATTAACTATCTATGAAATGCAATTTCATAGTTTATTTATAATTTTAGAGTTTGCCGGGTGTAATTTTTATACGGCTGAGAAATAAAGCCAGCATGCTCGGACTGTACCCATGCAGTGTCCAGGTTAGATTTTCATGTTACACACGCCCACACCCACACCCACCGATAGAAATAAACTCAATCCTTACCGAGGGTTTGAACCAGCGCTCACTTCTCTTTGGGCAGAATCTCAATATCCACACCGCACGGATAGCGCCCTCCCTAACCTTTCATTAATTATATAGAGTTCATGTAACAGTTTTCTGAATTATCAGGAGTTGATCTTACCTTTTTTTGCTACCTCTCCATCATTAATGTAACTGATGAGAAAATTCTGATGTTTGGAATTCAGTAAATCATATTCATGTTTTAAGTTGATGTTCTCGGCGTGGAGCTTGCGAAGTTCGTCCTCCAGCCTGGAAATAGAACCGGTGGCTACTAGGCTATACCAAATCAAATCATTATAGTCACCTATATGCCCCAAGTGGGCTCCAATGCCAATTATTTTTAAAGCAAAAATAGGACCATTACACACTAGAATGCATGTCATAAATTGCTACTAATAAAGGATGTGTGTATGGTGAGCAAACTCATTATGTAAACACAAATTGCTACAGAAGCCACATCAATAATTTTGATAATAGTGATAAGGTTGATGATGATGGTAATAATGTTGAAGATGGTGGTAATAATGTTGATGGTGATGGTGATAATGTTGATAATAGTGATAATGTTGATGATGATGGTGAAAATGTTGATAATAGTGATAATGTTGATGATGGGATCACCATTTTTGAATGACAGCAGGGATCACCATGTTTGAATGAAAGCAGAGATCACCATGTTTGAATGACAGTAGAGATCACCATGTTTGAATGACAGTAGAGATCACCATGTTTGAAAGAAAGCAGGAGTCACCATGTTTGAATGACAGCAGGGGTCACTATTTTTCTCTGTCATTCTAAGATGATGACGATACAAATGATAACTATGATAAAAGTAATAAAGATGATCAAGTTGATAAATATGATAACGATGAACAAATTATACAGATCAAAAAAATTATTACAATGATAAAGAAGAAAATATGATAAAGATGGTAAAGAAGAAAATGTTGATATAGATGTTAAAAAAGAAAAGATGATAGGATAATAAAGAAAAAAAGATGATAAAGATATTTAAAATGTTAAAGAAGTAAAGATGATAAAGATGTTAAAGAAGAAAAGATGATAAGATAATAAAGAGGAAAAGATTATAAAGATGTTAAAAATGAAAAGATGATAAAGATAATAAAAAAGAAAAGATGATAACGATTTTAACGATGAAAGGATAATAAAGATAATAAAGAAAAAAAGATTATAAAGATGTTAAAGAAGAAAAGATGATCAAGATGTTAAAGAAAAAAAGATGATAAAGATAATAAAAAAGAACATTTTATAAAGATGACGAACATGAAGATGATGTATGTCTACAACTTCGGACTTTTAAAATTAATCACTTTACCATATTTAAACATGATAATAATGATTATCTTGTAAATGTCTTCTATGTCTACAATTACATTTTAATATTCCACTAATTAAAAGCGAACAACGAAAATACATCCATAATACCCCGTCATGTTTTGCACAACACAACTAACGAAGAAGTGAAAACAATTGCTGACATCTACACCCCACAGAAAAAGAGGAATTACTAAGTAATTAAAGCAAATGTAAACTGGAACACCTATAACATGTCTTTTTCTAACATTTCCATGGCTAGAAAATATAAGCAATACAAACTAGTCTTTGGATCAACCACCGTTAGTTAATAATACAGCAATATGTATAAATATATTCTAGTGATGGTTGAAAAGTTTTCTACTTTAGTAAGAGGAAGTCAAGTCATCTACCTGGAAATTGGTGTGAACTTCAATCCTTCTCTGTGTATTTATCCAGCAAGGGGATACACTTCTCCCTTCTACTTTTCACCTTCCTGATGCCATGATTGTAGAACTCCCTCGTCTGTGCCCGGAACCACGTTTCCAGTTCAGTAATCTTCATGTTTGGCAACAGGTAGAAGCCGCTAGGTGCCAAGTCCAGTGAGTATGGTAGATGGTGCATGATTTCTGACGTCCAGGAATTTATTACTGAACTCAGACGTGGTTCCGAGTCTAGACGTAGGAGCTTTACAATCAGGACATCGGGAAGGTAAAGAACGGATAGAAGAGATGTATAGCTATGCAGGGGGAATACATAGAGACGTATTACAGTTCATACCAATTTCCAAGTAAGTGCCTTGACTCCTTCATACTAAAGTGCAAAACTTCGAATTTTCCTCGGTCGTATATATATATATATATATATAAATATATATATATATATATATGTATATATATATATATATATATATATATATATATATATAGAGAGAGAGAGAGAGAGAGAGAGAGAGAGAGAGAGAGAGATAGACAAGGTGCCAGAAAGCATATGGGGTGACTTATCAGCTGTCCCCATTGCTTAGACACCCGAGCATTAGTTTGGCAACAAAGCAAGAGCTGATAAACAGTATATTTATGCCGATTTTGTGCTACCAGTGCCAAACATGGCCTCTGTCTAGGGCGTGCAAGAGCAGAATCTGACTTGTGAAATGAAGTGTTTGAGGAAAGTCATCGGTGTTACCAGAAGAGACAGAATGCAGAATGATGACATTCAAAGTATGGTCGGCACTACGTCTTGTGCCGAATACATTTCCAGGCAGAAAATAAGTTGATTTGGTCATCTAATGAGAATGCATTCTTATCATCTTCCACTGATGCCTTACAATGCTGGTAGATCTGGCTACAGGGCAAGGGGGCGGCCGCGAGGTAGGTGAATAGATGACATTAGAGTGATTGTGCAACGACAAGGGCTCACATTGACCAACGCAACGCACTTGGCGCAGGATAGACGACTGAAGCTCCCCACGACGCTAAACGGCACAAGTGGAAAGAAAACTAACTAACTAAATGTTTATATATATATATATATATATATATATATATATATATATATATATATATAATATCACAAGTGAGAAGGAAAGACAGATAGTTAACGTTTGACTTGCGAAGTGTGTGTTTCAATCTGTATCTTTCTGATAAACAAAAGTCGTCATTGATCACACATAAAACGATTTTCAGAAACAAAACTATAGATTCTACAGAACTGATAGTGGTGAAGCTTAAAATATATTTGAATATACTTGTCACAATCAGCCTTGGTGTACATGTTTCTGATTGCCTGACTCAATCGTATGTTTTCCTGTAAAATAAAATAAAAACATTTTCTAAAAAAATAATATACAAAGTTTGTGTTTACTAATTTCATTTCATTTGAGAAGTTATTACTGTGATCCGACCACAGAGAGGAACAGAAACAGAAAACCTGGTTATAGAAATGAGAAATAGAAAATAGAAAAACACAAGAGCTATCCGCACATTTATTAATTAAAATATTTTGAAAATATAAAGCAACATACACATTTTGTTTACCGTCTTAGGAGTCATTCATAGCAAACAGGCAAGAGGGTGGAAACTTGAAGAGAACATACAATATGTACAAAATGATGTCATAGCAGAGGGCAGAATTGAGCATTTGCTCTCAAATTCGTCTAGATACGCCATGGGCCTGAACAGCACAGCCTCTGGCAGCAAATATCCATTCTATGACCGTCTCTAAATGGGAGAATTTTCACGAACAGAAGAAGGGGAGAGGTGAGAGTCTCGTGCTTACTAAAACCAAACTGATCCTGGGTAGGGAAGATCGTAAGCCACATGTAGCTATTTATATACGAGAAAGAAGATTGACTTCAAATCACTCAATGTTGCTTTGGCCTACAGATAGTCAAAAGCTGAAATGGTTAACACACACGCATACACCCACGCACGCAGACATACACATACGCACCCGCACACATAAACACACGCACGCACACGCGCAGGCACACACACAACAGAAACCAAAATTTACGGAAAAGCGTATAAACTGCAGTTTAACTGTGAAAAACGTCATAACTTAATTTGCTTTTAACTAATAGTGATGGACGAAGAAGAATAACACAAATTAATTAATGAAAGGTCGAGATTAGATGCAAGGAAATATGTGTTTAGTCAGAGAGTGCTGATTGCTTAGAATGCATTGCCACAAGATATAGTGGAGGCAGAGTAAATTAATACATTCAAGAATAGATGCGCATATGTATTTTTAGATCAATTGAATGTTAAAGAAACTGGTTGTATACAGGCTCTGCAATCTTCTAAACCAGTATTAGGGCGTTAAGTTAAAAAGAAACCTGTCAGTTTGCCACAATGTCAGGAAACATGGAACGTTGGACATAAAGTACAGCCAACCTTCAATAACAATATGACGTATGACGTCCACAGCCACTAATGTCTAAATTGTAAGAACAACAATTGAAAATAACAAATTACAAAAATATTTAACAACCCAAATATAAAAATATAACATTTATGGCTAAAAACATTGTTAAATATTAATAAATTGTAATATGCGTTAACGTTCTTTCTAATAAGCTGAATAATATAAACTGAAAATAGACATTCCCCAGAACGGAATACAAAAGAGATTTGTTTTTTGTTTTTTATGTAAAGAATATATCATCATCATCAAATACCGTCCCGCGTTAGCGTAAATGGATCTGTGTCTGTCTCGTGTCAGGTCAGTATACTCATTCAGACTGTCCACATCTAGATGATGTCTGTCCATCTGTATCTCTGTCGCTCTCTGTCTCTATTGCCCTCCCCTCTTCCCAAAATATACACACGCATCAATAAAACATGAACTCTTCAATTATATTGAAAACATTATCCGCTTCTCCCTTCGGCTGTTTCCCTTATCCTTCAAGTCTAAGCAGTATGAATTGTCAATTGTTTCCTTTCTTTTGCCTTCTTCTTCCTTCCCTGTGGGTTCAGTGTCAACCTATAATACTTTATCCTAGACGCTATGTAACTAAATGAACTTACAATCCCTTTCCACGTACGTTTTTATATCGTCATCGACAGATTTTATTTTTAAGAACTATTTTATCCATGGACATTTGATATGTTACAGAGAAGGCTATTGAACATCGTGTTCCCATTTTCCATTGCACATATACACACAGAAAGAATGTCTCGAAATCTACCCCACCTACGAATATGGATTAAGACCAAGAAATAGCTGGATTTTTTAAGGATGCACTACAATGGAAAGGATTTTAAATACCAAGAATCACACAAAAGAAGATTGTACCTCTCTGTGACATCTAACAACATAAGGTGACAAATCAGATGGGATAATGAGTTTCAATTTACTATCTAGTAATCCATTCTCCATTTATAAAATCCATTTTTTGAACTTGAATTCGTGTACCTGTTTAATTTTAATAAGATTTATATGAAATGTTAACCTGGTATTCTGCTGAGCTTCATATTTGAATGTCTTTGTTGTACTGGTCGTAATATTTTATGTCTTTGTTGTACTGGTCGTTATATTTTATGTCTTTGTTGTACTGGTCATCGGATTGTATGTTTTTGTTGTGCTTGTATTCATATTATATCCCTCCCATGTTGCTTTAAATACGGGGAATCAGGGTTCGATTCCGGAGAGGGAGCATGAGAAACGGCTACCACATCCAAGGAAGGCAGCAGGCGCGCAACTTACCCACTCCCGGCACGGGGAGGTAGTGACGAAAAATAACAATACGGGACTCTTTCGAGGCCCCGTAATTGGAATGAGTACACTTTAAACCCTTTAACGAGGATCTATTGGAGGGCAAGTCTGGTGCCAGCAGCCGCGGTAATTCCAGCTCCAATAGCGTATATTAAAGATGTTGCAGTTAAAAAGCTCGTGGTTGGATCTCAGGCGCAGGCGGGCGGTCCGGCTCGCGCCGGTTCACTGCCCGTTGTCTCCTGCCCTACCGTCTGCCGGCTCTCTCCCACGGGTGCTCTTCGCTGAGCGTCCTGGGTGACCGGCGCGTTTACTTTGAAAAAATTAGAGTGTTCAAAGCAGGCCTCGGCTGCCTGAATAATGGTGCATGGAATAATGGAATAGGACCTCGGTTCTATTTTGTTGGTTTTCGGAACTGGAGGTAATGATTAACAGGGACAAACGGGGGCATTCGTATTGCGGCGTTAAAGGTGAAATTCTTGGATCGCCGCAAGACGAGCTACTGCGAAAGCATTTGTAAAGAATGTTTTCATTAATCAAGAACGAAAGTCAGAGGCGCGAAGACGATCAGATACCGTCGTAGTTCTGACCATAAACGATGCCGACTAGCGATCCGCAGGAGTTGCTTCGATGACTCTGCGGGCAGCTTCCGGGAAACCAAAGTTTTTGGGTTTCGGGGGAAGTATGGTTGCAAAGCTGAAACTTAAAGGAATTGACGGAAGGGCACCACCAGGAGTGGAGCCTGCGGCTTAATTTGACTCAACACGGCCAACCACTGACAGGATTGACATGCTGAGAGCACTTTCGTTGGGTCTAATATGGAACGGGTGCTGGATTTAGACCCTCGAAACTTTGGGGCTACCCCCTAAGTAACTTGATTGTCTCGCTAAAGGAATTGACGGAAGGGCACCACCAGGAGTGGAATCTGCGGCTGAATTTGACTGAACACGCCAATACTGTAGAACGACTGACAAATCGAGAGCACTACCGTTGGGTCTAATAATGAACGTACGCTGGTATTAGACTCACGGAGGACAAGTCAGCTCCCTAACACTCAAATGAAAGAACGCTACGGAAATCGTGTTTAACCCTGCAGAAACCGCAGATTTCAAATACCTGGTCCTTGACAAACAAAAGCCCTCAATAAATTCGTCTGGCCAAATAGTGAACGGGTGCTGGAAAAAGACCATCTGAATACAGGTCATTTTTACCCTACAAATGACAGGGCGTTGCTACGGAAAACCAACTCATATCGAGAGGAGCCGCAGACACTTTGGTTCACGTACCAGGCTGATAAGCCAATGGCGCGAGGCTACCAAGTGGGGGATTACGGCCGAACCCTGTAAGCCGCAATCCCGCCCAAAAGTCTCAGCACCACTGCAATGGGAGGCTACTACATGTTCGGGACCTGGGGCTCGCGCCCCAGCCCTATCCTGGTAGAGCCGCACAAAGAGGTCTCTGCCGTCCGCCAACCAAAGCGGGCAGACAGCTGCCTGATACTCACCTTTTACGGCGATGAAGTGCGAAAAATCCAAAACATAAGACTTAGTTCCTGGTCGGGGTGTCGAAAACAGCAGAGCAGCCACCTCACTGTGAACTGTCGAGACTCAACCAATGACCATGAGATCTGTCAGCACACTAGGCGAACAACATCTCTGTGACACTACCAGACTTGTCCCCTAGGTAAATGCACTTCTCCTTCGATATCTACCTCTGTACGCTACCTGCCATATAGCTATCATGCTGGACGCAGAAGAGATGCAGACCAGCGGACATTGCACACCTGCCCCACTGTGTCAACATCCCAGGTGGCGGGGAATGCTAGGCGTGCCATCTCTGCATAGAAGCCAAGAAAATAAAGGGAGAAAGAGATACCCCCCTTACATGCAAATGCTACGTTTCTGGCAGGACGTGACGATCCTGGGGTACAGACACACTGGACTGCCTCTCTTCCGGATAAACCAGTCCATATCATATATCATATCATCTCACATATCATCATCGCACCCTATAGACACGAGTAATGAAGACTCGATAGTCTGGTAAGACAACTTCCATAAGAGAGAAAACTCTGATCATAAACAACTGCTGCCTTGCAGATAGGCTGGGGACAGCCAAAGGCTAAGAAGGGCATCCCTACAGAATAACCTGTTGAAATCGGATGCACGGGGCCGCAAGCCTAACAAAACAGTGCAACGTAAATCGCAGCATGATGACAGTACAACCGATTAGAAAAACGCATGGCGCTCATCCTGCGGAGTCCCGCCAGGCAGAGATAGTGCCGGGCCTCACGCCTCGAAGGGGCCCACCCTTGACTACTGGTGGTCACCCACCCATGTGTCGTGGAGTCAAGGCACATGGCTATGGGGCAACTTTTATTGACCAAAAACTCAAGACCCTCAAAATACTACAGTGGAATGCGGAGGGAGTCATTAACAAAAAACTTTCCCTAACACATCACCTGCATGAAGGTAAGATTGACGTGGCATGTATCCAGGAAACGCACTTCAAAAAAAATCATAAATTCTCAATCAGAGGATACCAGACCTTCCGTCTCGATAGAGAAGGCCACAAAGGAGGGGTCCTGATACTGACCAGAAACTGCATACCGAGTAGCGCGGTACCTGTCAGTCACACCGGACAAGCAGAAATTGTAGGAGTTGACATAATGGCTCAAGAGACGAAGCTCTGCATATTCAATCTGTACGGACGACCAAATAGAGACCTATCGCTCTCGAGTATGGAGGTCAGAGACTCCAACTGCATAGTAGTTGGAGATTTCAACAGCCACTCGGAGAGATGGGGATACTCTGACACAGACATCAGAGGTGACGAAGTGGAAGATTGGGAGATAGATACAAATCTCTCCCTAATCAATAGGCCAGAGGATAGCCCTAGCTTCTATTCAAGAACATGGCATACCACCTCGACTCCAGACTTGGCCTTCTCCACACAGGACAAACACCATAAAATAGGCCGCCAGGTGCTAAACCAACTGGCAGGTAGCGACCACAGGCCGATCAGGCTAGACATTGATATGGAAGTAGGCCCACAGGAAACAAAACTGCTCCCACGTTGGAATTACAAACGAGCCGACTGGGACAGATTTGCAATCCTGACAGACGGGCTGTGTGAAACCATCAACACACGAAACAACAAAATGAAGCCCATGGTGGAAAGCCTAAGCAAGGCAATAATGCAAGCCGCCACTGAAACCATCCCAAGAGGAGCTAGGAAAAACTATAAGCCCTATTGGAACGATGAGTTACAGAAAGCGGAAGATGCAGTAACAAATGCTAGGAATATGGCAGAGCGAGAACAATCCATGGAGGCAAACATCGCCCTCAAAGCCGCCCCGGCGAAATACAAATACACTCTCAAGCAAACAGCAAGAGAAAGCTGGAAAAAAAACGGAAAGCCTAAACCTGGACAAAGACGGGAACAAGCTATGGAAGCTAGTCAGAGCCATGAACGACGAAACCCCGTCAAATAAACAAATTACCATCAAGCAGGGCGAAAACTTGATCACAGGTAAGAAAGCCGCAAACGCTTTTGTCGATCACTATGCCAGAGCAAACCACATCGAGGTCCCTGCAGATAAGCATACAGACATTAGCGAAGAGCTAAATGAGCACGACAACATCAATACGGCACCTGATGAGCACATGATGGCCAAATTAACAATGAGCGAAATGGAAGAGGCTATGAGAACATTAAGGAAAAGGAAATCTCCCGGAAAAGACGGGATAATAAATGAAATGCTGATGGGGCTGGGCCAAACAGTGAAGAGGAAACTGCTATCGGTCCTGAACCAAAGCTGGAAAAGGGGAATTGTACCCCAGGCATGGAAAGACGCAATACTGGTACCAGTACCAAAAACAGAAAAAGACAAAACAGATCCAAATGGATACAGGCCCATCAGCCTACTGAGCTGTGTCGGCAAGCTGATGGAACGTATGATAAACACCAGACTGATGTGGCATCTGGAAGAAAAACGAATACTAATTCCACAGCAAGCCGGCTTTAGACAGCACAGATTCACTGAGGACCAGGTCATCCTCATAGCCAAGGAAATAGAAGATGCCTACCAGGCACAGAAACACACAGTAGCTATTTGGGTGGGTCTGGAAAAGGCATTTGACAAAGTCTGGAAGGACGGACTTCGAGCAAAGCTAAGAAGAAGTGACGTTTGTGGGAAAATGTACAAGTGGATCAACCCACTACCTCAAACAAAGAACGGCCAGAGTCCAAGTACAAGGGCAGATGAGCAAAAAAGTGACACTCGAGCAGGGAGTACCCCAAGGTGGAGTACTGTCACCCACACTCTTCCTGGTATATATAAACGACATTACAGAGAATATACCAAGGAGAGTCCATAGCTCAATGTTTGCAGACGATCTGGCTATGTGGACCTCTGAAAAGAATCTCACCATAGCAAGAAATCGGATGCAGACGGCCCTAACATCGCTGGAAGAGTGGGCGAACTCATGGCTGGTCAAAATAAACGAGGAGAAAACCACATGCACAATATTCTCGCTTTCATTAAAACCCCAAAATACCAAATTAAGTCTAAATGGCAAAATCCTGCAGCCAAACGACAACCCAACCTATCTGGGAGTCACATTTGATCGGCGCATGACATGGAAAAGTCAGATCGAGAGAAACTTCAAAACCAAGCCATGAGAGTTATAACAGGAGGCATGAAGTCAACGCCAATTGTAGAACTTGAAAAGATTACAAAACTGCAATCCATGACCGATAGAAGAGACTGCAGAGCCCAGCTGCAGTCAGAGAAACTCCGAAGACTGACTGACCATCCAATGCACCAGAGACTAAACAATTTGGGAAATGGGAAACTAAAGCGGAGAAACTTTGCAGAAATAGCCAAAGCAAAGATGCACGAAGATCCCATAAACGCACTAACAACACCAAAACCCATCACTACTGTACGAAAACCTACCTGGAGGCAGGATATATTTCCAGAGGTGGTAGAAAATATACCAGGTATTGAAAACAAAAACTGCCAGACTGAAAAAGAAAGGAGAGATACTACCCTAAGCTTCATATCGAAAAGCTACCCAAGCATGGACTGGACCCATGCATACACCGACGGCTCTGTAACAAACACTACACAGAACGGAGGGGCAGGAGCATTCCTGAACCTACCAAATGGCAGAAAAATAACACTGTCATTCGCTACTGGTAAGTACACAAGCAATTTCAGAGCGGAGGCAGAGGCACTGAGGGCGGCAGTGGAAGAAATGGTGACACACAATGAAAATGAAAGCCATATAGTCCTGCTTACAGATGCTCTCGCCGTAGTCACAGCGCTAAAAAGCCAGAAAAACACTGAGCTTAATGACTTAAGAGCAGCACTCTGCAAACTGTGCCAGCAGTCCGCACCAAAAAGGGTAGTGGTACAGTGGGCTCCATCACACTGCAACATCCAAGGCAACGAGGAGGCAGACAGACTGGCAAAAGAAGGTGCGAAACTACCACAAAGATACTAGAATGACGTACGAAGAGTCAAAACGGCTTATCAAAGCCAGATACATGACCAAATGGGAAACCGAACATACTGGTTACACCAAAAACGATACCTATTACCAGTTGAACCGAAGAGAGCAGGTCGTTGTCTTCAGACTTCGCACTGGCCACAATAGACTGAGGTACCACCTATTCAACAAACTGAAGATAGGTGGTACCGACGAATGCCCGTGCGGTAACGGTAAAATGACCGCTGAACATCTGCTGCTGAACTGCCCGACATACGAGGATCAGAGAGAGCAGATGTGGCCATCACCAGTGGAACTGCAAGACAAGCTCTATGGCAGTGGCGACAGCCTCAGGATGACCGCCGCTTTTTTAGAAAAAATAATGGTTACTGTCTGACTGCGTACGAAGAAGAAGAAGAAACCCCTAACAAGGCACATATAAACCCCTAACAAGCTTTAAATACATTCCAATTATTATTGCAGTCGGCCTTCGTCCTCGAACATTGAGCGTTAGCCCCATGCAAAATGAATGTATCCAAGGAGTCGAGTTCTCCGTTTCGCATGTTCTTCTTCTGCTGCGTTCGTTCTCCATCTCCCGTTATCAAGCACTGAACAGGGCTCTGCAAGTAGCAGGATGTTGTCCGGAGAACGGACTGTGTTGTGTCATTAATTTACAGCTTGACTGCCACATTTGCACCTTTCAGTCCGACATATTCGTCCTCAGCAGGTTTGCATGTTTGGATTCTACTTCTGGCGTTGCAATGAAACTGACTTCTGGTGTTATTTTCTTCATGTGATTTTTTTATGGAATATTATTTATTCTACCTCAATGGGTGGGCAACCTACGGCACGCAGGCCAGAACCGGCCCGCGAAACAATTGTGACCGGTCCCTGAGATTGTTTAAAAATTACTATACGGGCTGGCACCTGATCTTAACAACATTATTTTAAAATAACACAATACATGCGCAAATAATAAATGAAAGCTGCAATTCACTGGAGGTACTAGGAAGACATAATAAAAGTGTTCGTTAGAAGAAATAATTCGAAGATCAGCTAAGGTAATTTTCTATTCCAATAGTTGTTCAGAGAATGCTGTTCGAGTGATGTATTTCACAGGCGAAAAAATTGCGAGCCATTTGAAACTATTTTCCGATGTAGAATTTGTGAAAGGGCGTTTCAGTGAAGCTGTTAACGAGCGTTGCCCTATTAACAAGCTGTTTGAGCTAGTAAATTTATCACGTTGAATTATGGCTTTAGACGCATAGAAAACATGGCGGAAGATGTGAAGAGAAGGTTAGAAAAGATGTTAAATTGTGTAGTACTTCTTGCCGCTTTAGATTAGTCAACAGATGGGACAAATACAGCACAGCTAGTTATCTTTATTAGGCGTACTGACACAGTCAACAACACGGAGGACATGTTAGCATTACAAGCACTAAATAGAATCATTGCAGGCGTAGACAATTTTGAAGTTCTGGAACACGTTTTTGAAGATTTTGAATTAAGTTGGGACAAACTTAGTGAAGGGACATCACACGGAACCCCAGCTTTGATCCACCTAAAATGAGATTAAATTTGACACAATTAAATCCCAGCTGTCAGATTTGAATTTAAGTCATCTTGATGTCTCATCTGTGTACTGTATTGTTCACTAAGAAAATTTGCGTGTCAAAGCATTTCCAGTCGCTGACATGACACCTGTCATAGTATCGTGCGTAAACATCATAAACTAAAAATAACTCAACCATCACCAGTCTCAAGAATTAAATCAAAGACATTGATTCCAAAGGAAGATATATGCTCTGGTTAAGACGATAGAAAACGCTTAAAAATGTATATGGCCCTATATCTGTAATCTAACTTTTCATGGACACGAAGGATGGCCATGTAAAGAATTATTAGACACTCTTGAACTACCAGCTTGCCTTTATATGCAGACTAAAGAGAGGCAGTCTGGTTCGGCGGATTGAGCGTTTTCGAAAAGCTGTGTGGGACCGACGAAGATCTGAAACGCAGTCTCCGTCGTGAACCTCAATAGGCTAGAAGCATTGCATCAGTTTATCAAAGAAGAAGATAAAGAAGAAGAAGATGGTGATAAGGAGGATGATGATGATGACATTACTCAGCATTTGAATTATCTGGCTTGGCTTGGCTTCGTTCGTTCTCAATCTCCCGCTACCAAACCCTGAAAGGGCTTAAGTAGCAGAATGTAGTCCAGAGAACGGAATGCGCTGTGTCGTAGTGTACAGCTTGACTGTGATATTTGCACCTTTAGGTCTAACACATCCGACTTCAGCAAGCATTTTTTTAGTACCGGGTTAGCATTCCCTCTTCGATCCCTTCTCCTTAGCCAGTCTGCCCTGCTGCAGCCTGTTATCCAGGATCACCGCGTGGAGGTGTAGAAGGGTCTTGGCAGCTCTGGTTCGCTGGTCCTGACGCTAGCAGTCAGCTATGGGTCGCTGACCACTGCAGCTCATGGGCTCATTTGAATTATCTCAATCTAAAGTTACTTATACAGAGACAGTTCGTATACGATCTTTACGGGAACGTCAAGACTGACCACATCAAACTGAGATTGTTGGAGAGTAACTTTCGTGAAGGCAATACTAATTTCTTTGTAAGACTTGGAGAGAAGAAGACATCTCGTGTTAATTTCACAAGCTATACCGACGTCGTTTAAGATATTCCCAGCCAGTTCGTGAAGCGTTTCGGAGATTTCACATCACAATAAACAAGGTTCAAGTGTTTTTAAACGCCTAATGATGTCGACCCCAGTGCTGCTTGGGTAGACATGCAAGTGGAAATTACCGACTTGCTTGAACCTTTTTTTTTCTTTTTTTTTTTTTTTGAGAGAGAAGAATATTCTCCAATCCAAGTGGAGGGATTCGAATATACTGGTCTTCTAAACATCTTATTTCCCCCATAAAAAATATGTAATGATCAGGGTGAGCTGCTTCCATTGCACTTTGGTTGGGATTGATCACTGAGATCGCCCTAACTATCATAGGTGCATACTGACGCACATATTTAATCAAGCACTGGTTAATGACTTCGGTCCGGGATGGAAACGGCGTGCCCCGCCAGTAGAGTATAGCGAGGTAAACCTTTCACAAATGAAAAACATATTAAATATATTATTGATTTGTTCTCTCTCTCAATCTTCATACCTCATCGCTCTCTCTCTCGCTCTTTCTCTCTCTCTATCTCTCTCTCTTTCTCTCTCTCTCATTCATCTCTGTTATTCCATTATACTCCCCACGGCTTTCTGCAGCCTCCGATTTTCAAGTCTGGCCATTAGTGTATGAAAGGTTGTCCCCGCTTGTGCAATATAAAGTAAGAGGCATGTCCTTCATAGAACGTCGCTTCTTACAACAGTCACCTATTTGGCTACGGAGGAGGAATCGCCCGAGGAAAAAAACCAGTGTCTGCCAAACTGCATGCGGTGTGATTTGGACCCGGTAAATAGGGATTGTGAAAACCGAGCGATTATCTCCCCTAGGCCACGTGCTATATAATCAGAATAAAATCAAATGTTCCTGTCAAGATCTCATATTTATATTTCTTCTTGTGAATACTGTAGCAACTAAAATGTTTACCTCTGTTAATCTGTCTATTTCTGCCTGTAGCCGAAATCTGTCCTGTTCTGTCAAATCTTGTTGTGACCTCCATGCACGTCTAGCGTGTTCTAAGGCAGCCACTTGTTCTAAGGCCTGCATGTAACTGCCCTTTAGGGATACCAGCTCGATCCTCAGTTCTCTATTCGCCTGGTGACAGAGCAGAGTTATGCGGTCACTGTAGTCCCATATAGGATGGTTAACCGAGTTTGGGCTCAGATCTCTTACTTGGATCATATTTTGAAACACTTTTTTAACTTCAAACACCTTCAGTCAAATGGAGATAATTGAGAAAATTACTGTACGCAATTCCATAAACCTTTTAGAACATCTTCCCACGTGGATTAACGTTAACGAGTAGCCGTTGCTTTATTGCAGTAATTGGTACATAACTGAAAAACTAAACTGGCGGCACTAAACAATTTATTTTTTTTAAATATCAAAAACCTATGCAACTATAATTCCTCTCACATAGACGTTTATCACAACATGTTAAATGTATGTATTCCATTATATTTGTCATTTACTTATGACAATTTTCATATCTAACGTGTGATATTTGAGTGAATCTTTCAATCAATCAATCCAAAAACTTCAGCTCCATGTGGAGCATATGTCCTCAACAAATACTCGCCAAATTTTCCTATCATGAGCCACCTGACCCAATTCTGTCCACATTATCTTTGCCGCCTTTACATTTGCTACAAGTTTCCACTTCCATGAGTGTCTCAGTCTTTCTCTACTTCTCTTGCCCTGTGGATTCCAGAACAGAGCTTGTCTAGTAATGTTATCCACTGGTTTCCGTAATGTGTGGCCTATCCATCGCCTCCTCCGTATTTCATGCTCCACTGGTAATTATTCCATTGTCTCCATCAGTTCCACCTTGGTGACCCGTTGTCTCCATCAGTTCCACCTTGGTGACCCGTTGTCTCCATCAGTTCCACCTTGGTGACCCGTTGTCTCCTTCAGTTCCACCTTGGTGACCCGTTGTCTCCATCAGTTCCACCTTGGTGACCCGTTGTCTCCTTCAGTTCCACCTTGGTGACCCGTTGTCTCCATCAGTTCCACCTTGGTGACCCGTTGTCTCCATCAGTTCCACCTTGGTGACCCGTTGTCTCCTTCAGTTCCACCTTGGTGACCCGTTGTCTCCTTCAGTTCCACCTTGGTGACCCGTTGTCTCCTTCAGTCCCACCTTGGTGACCCGTTGTCTCCTTCAGTTCCACCTTGGTGACCCGTTGTCTCCATCAGTTCCACCTTGGTGACCCGTTGTCTCCATCAGTCCCACCTTGGTGACCCGTTGTCTCCTTCAGTTCCACCTTTGTGACCCGTTGTCTCCATCAGTTCCACCTTGGTGACCCGTTGTCTCCATCAGTTCCACCTTGGTGACCCGTTGTCTCCTTCAGTTCCACCTTGGTGACCCGTTGTCTCCTTCAGTTCCACCTTGGTGACCCGTTGTCTCCTTCAGTCCCACCTTGGTGACCCGTTGTCTCCTTCAGTTCCACCTTGGTGACCCGTTGTCTCCTTCAGTCCCACCTTGGTGACCCGTTGTCTCCTTCAGTTCCACCTTGGTGACCCGTTGTCTCCTTCAGTCCCACCTTGGTGACCCGTTGTCTCCTTCAGTTCCACCTTGGTGACCCGTTGTCTCCATCAGTTCCACCTTGGTGACCCGTTGTCTCCTTCAGTTCCACCTTGGTGACCCGTTGTCTCCATCAGTCCCACCTTGGTGACCCGTTGTCTCCTTCAGTTCCACCTTGGTGACCCGTTGTCTCCATCAGTTCCACCTTGGTGACCCGTTGTCTCCATCAGTTCCACCTTGGTGACCCGTTGTCTCCTTCAGTTCCACCTTGGTGACCCGTTGTCTCCTTCAGTTCCACCTTGGTGACCCGTTGTCTCCTTCAGTCCCACCTTGGTGACCCGTTGTCTCCTTCAGTTCCACCTTGGTGACCCGTTGTCTCCTTCAGTCCCACCTTGGTGACCCGTTGTCTCCTTCAGTTCCATCTTGGTGACCCGTTGTCTCCTTCAGTTCCACCTTGGTGACCCGTTGTCTCCTTCAGTCCCACCTTGGTGACCCGTTGTCTCCTTCAGTTCCACCTTGGTGACCCGTTGTCTCCTTCAGTCCCACCTTGGTGACCCGTTGTCTCCTTCAGTTCCACCTTGGTGACCCGTTGTCTCCTTCAGTTCCACCTTGGTGACCCGTTGTCTCCTTCAGTTCCACCTTGGTGACCCGTTGTCTCCTTCAGTTCCACCTTGGTGACCCTTTGTCTCCTTCAGTTCCACCTTGGTGACCCGTTGTCTCCTTCAGTTCCACCTTGGTGACCCGTTGTCTCCTTCAGTTCCACCTTGGTGACCCGTTGTCTCCTTCAGTTCCACCTTGGTGACCCGTTGTCTCCTTCAGTTCCACCTTGGTGACCCGTTGTCTCCTTCAGTCCCACCTTGGTGACCCGATGTCTCCTTCAGTCCCACCTTGGTGATCTTGTCGTACCATTACCAACCTTGTATTTTCCGCAGGCGACCATTCACAAAAGTCTGTACTTTGTCCATAAGTACCTGTGTCGTCCACCATATTTCAGGGCCATATAATAGAACGGATTTTACGTTGGAGTTAAAGATTTTTAATTTTGGTGGTGGTATTAATTTCTGTTGACTTCCATAAATTCCTCAATGCAATTAAAGTTTCTCTTGCCTTCTGAATTCTTAATCTAACATCGTTTTCTGTACTTCCTAAAATGTGTATATTGCTGTCAAGGTATGTGAAAGACTCCACATTCCAACCCAATTCTATCATTGCTAATTGCATTTGTTTTCAAAACCTGTTTTTTGCTTCTGTATTTATAGTCCCAATTGTAGTGACCTCTCTTTGAGAATACGTATCTTATTTTGTATCTGGCTGTGGGTATGGGACAGAAGGGCCAAATCATCCGTAAAGTCGAGAAATCCAAGTTGTCTCGTCAATGTTCATGTAATGCCTCTGTCGCATGACGATACTGTCAAATTTATAACCGGTCAATGGTCAGTAAGAAGAGTAATGGTGATAACTGACAGCCCTGCCGAACCCACGTACGTGTTTCAAAAAGTTCAGAAAGCTGACCTTCATGTAGCACTCGACATCCTGTTGCTTCATATGTTTTCTGGATTATGTTAGAGAATTTGGGGGCACTCCATAGTGTCTAAGCAGCCTTCATAATGATACCCTGTCCAAGCTGTCAAAAGCTTTCTCGTAGTCCACACATCCTATTATAAGCAGTAAGTTCCATTCCACACTTTGTTCAATTATTATTCTCAGTGTTGCTTTCTGGTCTGTACAAGACCTGTTTTGTCGAATGCCCGATTGCTCGTCCCTCAGCTGGTCATCTATGGCCTTTTTTTAATCTCTCTAGAGATAGTAACATTATTCCTCTATAATTGGTAAACTGCTGTAAATCTCGCTTCTTTGGCAACTTTATTACATAACCTTCTTTCTAGTCTTCCAGTATTTCTTCCCTCTCTTTACTTTACTTTACTTTACTTTACCGACTAGCTTGTAAAACATCATTGTTGATGTTTCAATGTCTGCTTTGATCGCTTCCGCGAAGATATAATCTGGACCGATCGCTGATGTGATTCGTTACTGAAGATAAATAGGTCTTAACTGCGTAAATGATGTTTTACTTCAGTTTTAAATAATAAAGATGGCGCACCGAGAGGTCCAAAATATGCCATGGTGGATGACTTAGCGGGAAGGTCATAGGTTCAAAATCTCTGTAAGGCACGTGTTATTATTTCTACCCGGACAATATTCCAAAATTCGAGTTAAAAATCTACCCTTCCCCTAGGCCTAGTAAGCCACAGGAAGTTTTAAGAAACCTACTACGTATAGTCGAAGCCTTCGGCTACCTGGCACCAGACATTAACATGCCTGTTTGAATATCAGGATTCCAAGTATTCCAAGTATTATTTCCGAAATGTTGTTTAATGTCGAAAATGAGTAATTTTACTCTCTTCTGCGCCATGAAAAAGGTGTTAAGTGGCGGGTTGTAGTAGTTGTTCTCACATCCTGAGCGTGCTGATGAAGATGGGCTGCGGTCCTCTAGGCAGTTGTGCTATGCTTGGTTTCATCTGCGTGACGCTCACTGCTACAGGGATCATGTAAATCCACATTTCGTCAGCCAGGCTGTCTGAAAAGCAGCCGGTTTCCATGGAACGCTTCATGGAAGAGGGATTGTGGTATTGGTCAGTATGATGTGCCTGACCCTGACACGACGTCCTGGTCAGTATGATAAGCCTGACCCTGACACGACGTCCTGGTCAGTATGATGTGCCTGATCCTGACACGACGTCTTGGTCAGTATGATGTGCCTGACCCTGACACGACGTCCTGGACAGTATGATGTGCCTGACCCTGACACGACGTCCTGGTCAGTATGATGTTCCTGAACCTGACACGACGTCCTGGTCAGTAGGATGTACCTGATCCTGACACGATATCTTGGTCAGTATGATGTTCCTGACCCTGACACGACGTCCTGGTCAGAATGATGTGCCTGACTCTGACACAACGTCCTGGTCAGTATGATGTTCCTGACCCTGACACGATATCCTGGTCAGTATGATGTTCCTGACCCTGACACGACGTCCTGGTCAGAATGATGTGCCTGACTCTGACACGACGTCCTGGTCAGTATGATGTTCCTGACCCTGACACGACGTCCTGGTCAGTATAATGTTCCTGACCCTGACACGACGTCCTGGTCAGTATGATGTTCCTGACCCTGACACGACGTCCTGGTCAGTATATGTTCCTGACCCTGACACGACGTCCTGGTCACTATGTTGTGTCTGACCGGACTAGCGTCTCAGTTCTCCTTATTTCTGAAATAAAATTAGTTACGAACTGAACGACGACTGTGTAGCGACTGCATGGGTAAACGACCTTTATTTTTCAGTCCTATAAAGTATCACAGCAATGCTCGACAATGAGAATAAACACTATTATCGAAGGTTAATAGACGGCTTCAGAGTAGACACTGCTGGTGGGGATAAAGTGTTATAACAACTCCGTTATACTATGATTCAGCTTCTCATGCAGTGGTGATATCAGTTACCCATCAACACCTCATTGCATTCTCCAAAATCGTGTATCCATTTACAGATAGGAAGGCAGCAGCGTGTCAAGACCAGGAATTGAACTAGATCCCTTTGCTGTGACAAGCCAGAGATGTAAGTACATATCCACTTGACGTTACAAAGTGCATACGGCTGTTTTCTTCAACAGAAAATCCTATCCACTAATAGGTGCTAAAAGAACACAAAATCAGCTAACGCATACTACATCATATTGCATCATTAATTTTCTTAAACGACAGATGTGTTTGCAGTAAGTCATTCTCTTTTATTTCTGCAATCCCGCTGAATCTTGGTTTTCTCTACTTTCAATCCAGTAGTAATTGGTTGGCTATTTAGTTGGGGATTGTTGCTGTGTGCCCTGAAATGGACGTGAAGTGGCGGGTTGCTGTAGCTTTCCTCACATCCCGAGCGTGCTGATGAAGGTACACCGGGGTCCTCCAGGCGATTGTGCTAAGCTTTACTTCATCTACGTGTCCCTCACTACTACAGGGATCAAGTCGATCCCTCATCTCGTTAGCTAAGCTGCGATGAAAACAGCCCATTTCCAGGAAGAACTACTAGTTTAGGGTCTTGGCCAGTATGTTTTTCCTGACCCTGACTAACATGTCTAATCAATATATGTTGCCTGACCAGATGTTAGTCGTCTTCCCTTTGGTTGGGGGGAACCCGCATTTTGAATACCAGAACGCTAATTGGGTGAGTACTTAGATTATGTTTAAGTTTCCTGTCTCGTTGGCCGTATTATTTAATGTGTTGTTTTCTCTAAGGTTTCTCTATTTTAGAACCTGACATAGCATTTAGGAGGTCTTCTTCAACCAGGATTACCCACTGGAGTTGCATAGACTAGGATATAGATCGCTGGAGATGTTCTTGAGATTAATAAAGTAGTCAAGAAAGGAATCAAGTAAGTAAGTATTTAAGCAAGTAAGTAATAAAGTCAGTAAGTAAGTAGGTAATCAAGAACGTAATAAGATAAGTAAGTAATCTAAGTAAGTAAGTAATCAAAAACGTATTCAAATAGGTAAGTAATCAAGTAAGGAAGTAAGTAATCAAGTAAGTAAGTAAGAAATCAAGTAAGTAATCAAGTTAGTAAGTAAGTAGGTAATCAAGAACGTGATCAAATAAGTAAGTAATCTAAGTTAGTAGTTAATCAAAAAAGTTGTAAAATAAGTAAGTAATCAAGAAAGTAGGTAATAAAGTAAGTAGTCAAGAAAGTAATCAAGCAAGTAATCAAGTAAATAATCAAGAAAGTAAGTAAAATTTAAAAGCATCCAATAACAGCCACGAACCTCAGTTGAAGCGTTCCAGTTTGCAGACAGACTTTCATTGATATCTCTGGTGGACTGAAGCAAACTGCGTAGTTCACTGATCTCATACGCCATTTCCTGCACTTTTTTTAAAAGTGCTATGTTGTCCTAATCAAATACAAAGACTGTGGTACATTGAATTGGGATATATTAAAACTAATAAATAATAGTTTAATAGCAAGAATTGAGGTAGAAGGAATGAGCTCACTATTTCTGTGACCAATCAAACAGTCGAAATGAGCGCATGAGCTGCAGTGGTCAGCGATCCATATCAGACTGCTAGAATCAAGGCCAGCGAATCAGAGATGCCAAGACCCTTCTACACCTCTACGCGGTGATCCTGGATAACAGGCTGCAGCAAGGCAGACTGGCTAAGGAGAAGGGATCGAAGAAGGAATGCTAACCCGGTACTCAAAAAATGATTGCTGAAGTCGGATGTGTTGGACCGAAAGGTGCAAATATCGCAGTCAAGATGTAAGCTACGACACAACGCATTCTGATCTCTGGACTACATTCTGCTACTTAAGCCCTTTCAGGGTTTGGTAGCGAGAGGTTGAGAACGAACGAAGCCAAGCCAAACTGTCGAAATTCAAAGAATCTGCCACTACAGCTAGTCATTTTGTATGTACATGGAAGCCTGTGTACCTATAATTTCAGAGGCGGTTGAAATAGCAATAATTTTACATGATGAAGTTGCTTGATACATGCACTACTCTCTTTATTCGCCTCTTACGATATTCATTGGAAGTTACAGTGCTTGTAAGTTTCTTAACTCGGGTACCACTCTGGTGGCAGAGTGCCGTAACACAGCCCCTTTCCAGATGTAGGTTAAGGTGTGAGGTTGGGATCTTGGTCAGTCTGGTGTACGTCGGGGACGGGAGATGCGGTCTTGGTCAGTCTGTCGTATCTGACCATAACGTTACTCTATTGGCACACCTGCAGAAGCAAATAGCAAACATTGTGCTCCTATAACGTTAGTAAATTTTCTCAATTTATTTTATTCTTGTTCTTCTTCGTTCGTCTTGAAAAGGTCTGTTCTACCTTGTCGATATTTTGCAGAGTCGCTGTGATATCATTTATTACTACTGAATTATCATGGATCATAAAACATTCATTCTGTTTGTTTCAATAAGCATTAAAGGCCTCTCAGCACAAAATAGAGACAAATAGATGAGATTACCTGATTAACTGCCCATATCTTCTGGAAACATACGATATGGATAACAGTTTGAGGGGTACGGCAAGACAATCCAGGTGGCTGAACATTGGAGACGTGACGACTGACGAGGAGCACAGAACACGGAAAGTAAGTAAGGATTGGTCAAAGATCGAACATGAAGAAAGAATAGGTGGCTGAACATTTGAGACGTGATGACTGACGAGGAGTACAGAACACGGAAAGTAAGTAAGGATTGATCAAAGATCGAACACGTAGACAGAATAGGTGGCTCACAACACCATTATCTAACCTGAGGTAATAAATGTCATATTAGAGTGAAACAGTTTTACATCGCAACGAGTCCCTCACCTTTTCCAGCTTTTTTTTATCTTCTTCCAACAAAGATAAGGCATTTGCTGTGTGCTTGTAGAATGTGTGCTTGTCTATACATTCTCTGCCATGATGTAGCTCCCTGAAGATCCTGAGCTGATAGTCCAGAGCATTTAATCTAAACAAAAAAGTTAGTGCTATATGAGTCCTCCAGAGTATTTGTAGAGAATAGTAATTTGGTTGATAGTCCGGGGCATTTAATCTAAACAAAACATTTAGTGTTATATGAGTCATCCAGATTATGGGTAGACAAAATTCTTAAGTTGATAGTCCATCGCATTTAACCTAAACAACTAATTCGGTGTTATATAAATCCTCCAGATTAGTTGTAGAGAAAATTCTTGTGGATAGTCCAGGGCGTTTAATCTAAACAAAAAATGTAATGTTACATGAATCCTCAAGCTCAGTTGTCGAGGAAAATATTTAGTTGAAAGTCCCGCGGATTTAAAATAAAACAAAAAAATGTTATATGAACGGTTTTTTTCGTTCTCTTTGTTCCGTAAGGCGTGATGCGTTGTACTGTGTCTTATGCGCCTTGCAGTCAAGTGCTTTCAACTTCACCACGCATGTTAAATAAACTTGCGACCCAAAGGGACATTATCTTGCAGACTTCAAACATACGCATGTTTGAGTTGTTAGCCTTGTAACTAACCACTTGTGTATCTAATCACATCGATGCACGTTCCCCCATTGTTATATGAACTCTTCATATTAGTAGCTAAAGAGAGAATCAGTCTTAGGCTGACAGTCCTGGAAAATATAAAGATAATCACATAGCAAACACTGCTGTCGGAGATGAAGTGTTAGATACATCTTTGTACGAGGTAACATCTTATTTGTCAGTTCCTTTCCTCGCTGCCTTTTCTACCCTAACAAAAGTCCGGTATCCATTGCAATTAAGTCTACTGGAACGTTCCAGAAACGGTAGCTGAACATCGTACAGTTGCCGTGAGAAGCATGTGCTCTACCATTAGGCTTAGCAAACGGGACATAAAGCATAAACATAAAATGCAGCGTATTGTAAATCCTTAAAATTATTTGTTAAGTTGACAGAAAATGCTTTTGACACGTAAATCTTTTCTTCTTCTTCGATCAACTGATGCTTTGCTTCTAGCCAGATAGATTCACGAAGGAGACTGTGTTTCAGGTCTTCACCGGCCCACCAAAGCTATTCGAGTATGGTAGCTCTCCTGGGCCAGACTGCCTCTCTTTTGTCTGTATAAGTGGGTCAGTCCTGCAAGATATGTTCTGGTGTTTGCTTGGGAGCTCCGCTGTCGCATGTGACGGTGTCTCCAAGACCTATTCTCTGTAGGTAGGTCTTGAGTATGCAATGCCTCTGTTTGAGTCTGAAGATCGTTGTCAGCCAATGTCGGAAAAGTGTGTCCATAATATCATTGTCTGGTTTGCATTCTTTGTACGGATCTCTATTTCTGGACTAAATCTGATTTTTAGGGGAAGCAACCCGATATTATATATATATCTTGTATGGTACTTTAGCTGACTTTGGAGTACGCTTCAGGAGTGTGTTAAAATGTTCGGTGTTCCTTGTAGTTTTGTTTTGGCTGATAAGAATCTGAGTTGCTGTGAGACTTAAGTAAGTTGGTGGTGGGTTTCCCTCTGGCGACTTACTAATCCTGAAGGTCCACGACTTATTAATCCATCGGAAAGGTCCACGATTTACTAATCCTGGGGAAGGTCCACGACTTACTAATCCTGGGGAAGGTTCACGACTTACTAATTCTGGGAAAGGTGCACAACTTACTAATCCTGAGGAAGGTCCACGACTTACTAATCCTGGAGGTCCACCACTTACTAATCCTGGAGGTCCACGACTTACTAATCCTGAAGATCCACGACTTACTAATCCTGAAGGTCCACGACTTACTAATCCTGGAGGTCCAGGACTTACTAATCCTGGAGGTCCACGACTTACTAATCTTGAAGGTCCACGACTTACTAATCCTGAAGGTCCACGACTTACTAATCTTGGAGGTCCACGGCTTACTAATCCTGGAGGTCCACGCCTTACTAATCCTGGAGGTCCACGACTTACTAATCCTGAAGATCCACGACTTACTAATCCTGGAGGTCCACAACTGATTAATTCTGTGGAAGGTCCACGACTTACTAATCCTGAGGAAGGTCCGCGACTTACTAATCCTGGGAATGGTGCACGACTTACTAATCCAGGAGAAGGTCCACGGCTTACTAATCCTGGGGAAGATGCACCTCTGTAGTGTCCAGCATCTAGATTTCCCATGTTGACATTCAACCTCCCCAGCAGTACAGAAACACCACTCTGCCTTTGTCAGTGCTGGTAACAGTTAAGCTGTCATTGATACTACTACTGGTCGTTTACTACTATCACCTCTAGGTGGTATGTCAACGTCGATGGAATTGAAGCATATGAACATTCGGTGAGTAATCCTGATTAGGCATGTAGAAGAAAACCAACTACTCTTAAATTCAAATATAATCAACTAAAATAAAAAACGATGAGTCGATAAATTAAAAAATATTGATCTTTCCAAATTTTCGTGTGTTGCCGGATCCTCAAAGGGCAACAGAGAACACTAACACTGTAACCTGCCATGCATGTCGCAAGATTAAGAAAAGGCAGGTCGGTTAAGGGGCCTGTAGAAACTATAAGCCAAAAGAAAAAGAAAAATAATTCATATCCTATGATAAATCGTTAGTAATTCAGTAAATTCTGTGCAAGAATTAATAACCAGAAAAGTTTTATGGCTAATCTTTACATTTATAAAATATATTATATAAAAGTCTTGAGCTGCATCTCATGGAAGGAAATGCGAACAAATATGAAAGTCATGAATAGATTTGCAAAGCAAAGATAAATAGTTAAGACTATAACAATTTACCAAATAAAATATTTTGGACATGTCAAAAGACACAATACACTGCTGAAAACAATACGGGAGGGTAAGGGGAAGGAGGTGGTAGACATCGCTATAAGTGGAAAGATAACGTAAAGAGATGGACTGACAACAGTTTGTCGGAGTGTACCATCAAAAGGATGTAGGGCGTCCATTGCAGTCAATCTTCGATGCAGAGACGGCACTTGACATCAGCATTACAAAACTATTTACAGATCGAAACATTGGTCTACGACCTTGACTGTTTTATGTCACCCACCTGTCACATGCTAGTCTTGATCTTATTCTACGAAAAATGAGTTATTCTCTCTTGTATTCAATTGTCATGGAAAACACAGTTGTTTCCGTAGCTTTCTTTTAAACCCAGAATGATATACCAGACTTAATAGGCGTTTGATTTGTGTTAACGGAGTTTGGACGTTTATAAGTTGGACAGGATTCAACCCTAGATGGGCTAGAAAGTACTCCCAGTCGCCTTTTAGGCCATTTGTCATTGGGGCAGTGGTTCAAGATTTATCTTTGTCCCCACTAGCCCTCTAGTTTACAACTCTCATTAGTTCTCTTGGTTGCAGCTCATAGATGTGTAGATAGGCAGGTAGGTAGGTAGGTAAGTAGATAGGTAGGTAGGTAGGTATGGAAAGGTAGGTAGGTAGGTTTCAAGCAACCCCTGGTCTCAAGGGAGGTTTGACCAGAGTGCCTGCCTTCTGAGTTACCTCCAGTCGTCTTGATTTAAGTTGGGTCACTGGTTCAATGTAAGTCGGGTCACTGGTTCAATGTAACTCGGGACCAGAGAGTGAAGTTGATTACCAGAGCAGCTTTGTCCTCACTATAATCCAAACACAGTGCAAGTTATATCATCAAGACAAGACCGTCTGATGAGATGGTCATCATCGCTTGCGATGGGCAGCTAACTTTAGAGGTAGGTGGGTAAGTAGATAGGTAGGTAGGTAAGTAGGTAGGTAGGTATGCGAGTAGGTAGGTAAGCAGGCAGGCTGGTGGATAGGTAGACAGGCAGGCAAGTAAGTAAGCAGGTAGATATGTAGGTAGGTAGGTATATAGGTAGGTAGGAAGGTAGGTAGGTAGATATGTAGGTAGGTACGTTAGGTAAGTAGGTAGGTAGATATGTAGGTAGGTACGTTAGGTCAGTAGGTAGGTACGTAGATATGTAGGTAGGTAAGTAGGTAGATAGATAGGTAGATAGATAGGTAGGTTGTTAGGTAGGTAGAAATGTAGCTTTCAAGCTACCCCTGGTCTCAAGGGAGGTGTGACCAGATTGTCTGCATCCTGAGTTACCTCCAGTCGTATTGACTTAGTCTTGCCACTGGTCCAATGTAGTACGGGACTAGAGAGTGAAGTTGATGACCAGCGCAGCTTTTCCTCGCCACTATAATCAAAACTCAGCGCAAGTTGCATAGTCACGACACAACCGTCTGATGAGATCGCCATTATCGCTTGCGATGGGCAACTAACTGTAGAAGTAGGTGAGTAGATAGATAGGTAGGTAGGCAGCCAGGTAGGTAGGTACACGAGTTTGTAGGAAGGCAGTAAGGCAGTAAGGTAGGTAGGTATACGAGTTTGTAGGAAGGCAGTAAGGCGAGTAAGTAGATAGGTAGTTATGTAGGTAGGTATCTAGGTAGGTAGGTAGATAGGCAGAAAGGTAAGTAAGTAGGTAGGTAGGTAGATAGGCAGGAAGGTAAGTAAGTAGGTAGGTAGGTAGATAGGTAGGTAGGCAGGAAGGTAAGTAGGTATGTAGGTAGATCGGACGCGTGTGTGAGACCATTAAGAAAGTCGTTTCTCATCCTTGATCATTAAAGAATTGCTTTAAAATCCGCTGGGCGGGTACATCTTCAGCAAGGCTAGTCACATATGCAAATAAGGATAACTGGCGACTGAGGCCTTTTCTACGAGTGATTCGAATCGTGTTGTATATAACCACAACTACGTCTTACATTTGGTCCATTTACTAAAAACTTGTATCCGAGCGATTGTGTCATTTTATATAAATGGTTCTACATGTAGGATTGCTAGTTTCGAGTACAACCTTCTTGAGAGACACTTTACTAAATGCATGAAAGTTTAAGTGGTTCTACACTTTTCAACCCTGGCGCTAATCGGGTGGCAGTTATGGGTTGATTGATTTGTCTCTTCACTCCAAGGGAGCCATAAGGCTAGCTGCTACATCTTGCAGGCTCATGCAAGGTCTCTTCCGTAACTTCATAATAATAAATTCGACACATTAAATTAATATTAGTTTCTTGCAAGTACATGTGTTCTGGCAGAAAGTAAAATCATTATCATCAGTTGCCTTGTCGGTTGGAGTGGGCGATCATGGACCTCCATCCGCTGCTATCACGAGTGTCGTTTACCAACTCCGTTGTTGACTGTCACCCGAGCCATTCTCTCAGGCTGTCAAATATAATTTCTCTCAATCTTTGTCTATCTCTCTTTCTTGCTATTTTTCCCGTTGTCACAACGTGCTCTACCTGCCTCTTCTCATAACATGCTAGAAAAAAGAATGACTGCCATGTTCTGATCTTTGCAATGAGCTGTCTTTGTGTGTGTGCCTCTTTGAGTACTGTATCGTTAGTCTTCCTTGCAGTCCATGTGAACCGCAGCATTTTTCTGTACAATCTCATCTCTGTCGCTTCCAACGATTTATGCGTCTGCTTGCTGGCTGGTCATGATTCACTGCCGAATGCCAGTACTGGTTCCACGTAGCATTCAATGACTCTCTTTCTCAGTTCCAGCGACAAGATCTTGTTGCACAAGATTACCTGAATAGTCTGGAAAACCCATTTTGCTTGGACTATTCTGCATTTTATTTCATAATTCCATTATCCATCTGATGTTAAATAACGAAAGTAAAATAAGCAATTGAAAACAGCTAAACAACAAAAACATGTATTTGTTAGACGTGTATTAACCTTTCCTGTATATCCTCTCGAAGTTGTAGATTTGCAATCTGTAACTGTTGCTTGTCCTTGACTGTTGCTTCAAAGTTGTCGATTACTTTATGGCACTCCTACGAAAACGAAAGAAATAAAATATGTTACAGAAATGCAATAATCCAACGAACTACGGAAGTAGTGAATATGATAGGCTATATCACCTTATATCACAACGGAACAGATAGCCGGAAAGAGAAATAGAGGAAGGCAGAGAGAGAAGACTTTGGACAGCCTGGGCTAATTGTACGGGTGACAATCAACAACAAAATTAGTAAACGACACACGTGATAGAAGCGGTTGGAGGCCCATGATCGCTACGCCAACCGGCAAGGCACCTGATGATAATGATATCCCTTATTCATAAAACTAAACGTGTTTAATTTTGTAGACATGTGTTCGCAAATCTAATAGTGTTTTATCACATACAAAATGTAAGTCAGTAAGTAAGTTACAAATTTGTAATTTGTATTTACTGTAGATATCATTTAGTGACATCAACATCCAGCTTTATAATTGTTGTAGATAGCATCCGCTAGGTGTCTCATCGACGTTTGCAGCTCAGATACTAAATAACGTCCGTGAGCACAGAGTGTGCAATAAAGGAACAGCTTTTTAGAGGAGGGGAGTGCGTGTGAGCAAAAAATGACAATATTCATAATAAAATGCTTCCTGTTTACAGTGAGAAGTGTTTATCGCGTAAAACGATGTATAACTGGGTCGATAGATTGTATGAAGGTCGTTAAGAAAATTGCTGACGAAGCTCGACCTAGCCGCCCTTGTTAGATTGCAATAGAAGCATGTATGTAGCCGGTAGATGAGATGATTCTAGCTGATAGACGAGTAACAGATGATTCTAGCTGATAGACGAGTAACAGATGATTCTAGCTGATAGACGAGTAACAGATGATTCTAGCTGATAGACGAGTAACAGATGATTCTAGCTGATAGACGAGTAACAGATGATTCTAGCTGATAGACGAGTAACAGATGATTCTAGCTGATAGACGAGTAACAGATGATTCTAGCTGATAGACGAGTAACGATACACAGAGTAGCAACTGCAATCAGGTGTTCGATTGTTTTATCCTACACCACAATGCATGATCCAACCTTGGTGGGAGATGTTCGCGAATGACGACGATAATGAACGCGAAGAGCAAATAGTTTCTTTAAATAGCTATTTGTAACCTATTTACTGACTTAACTAAACTTAACGTCTTTATACTGATTTAGAAAACTCTGCAGAGTCTGTATACAACCAGTTTAATTTTAATCACCTTGCTCTAAAAGCTATACGCATCCAATTTATTATTAAATACATTAACTGTCCCTGCCTGTACTACCTCCCGTGGCAATGCATTCCAAGCATTCACCACTCTCTGACTAAAAAAATATTTCCTAATACCTAATCTGGATCTCCCTTTAGTTAATTTGTAGCTATGCCTTCGTATAATGCCGTTCATTAAATTTACTTTAGGGGACGGCGTGGCCTAGTGGTTAAGTGACACGGCTCACAACCAGAAGGTGCTGTGTTCGATCCCCATCACAGCACCAGCCGTTACCCTAAGGAAGAAAACCCTTAGAAAATGCAGGAGGAAGCAGACCCTTACATAAAATGCATGCTGAAGTCGGATGCACTAAGCCGACAGGCGCAAAATAAAAACGCAGTGCAACGCACACCGCCTTGGGGATTAGAGAAATAAGGCGAACGCAAAAAAAAAAATCATAAAAAAAAAATACTTAAAAATATGTACAGTACATCTTGTATATATCCAGATAGAATTAAATGCATTCTTAGTTCTAATTCTCTGAACCTGAAAGGGGAGCACAAAATATTATACTGTAACCTACCAGACATGTTGTAAAAGACCTAAGAAATAAGGGACATGGTTTGAGTTACCACATTTTGTAGAAGTCTCTACACTTCACCGTAGAAGAGCAGAGCCAAAGTCAAGTCGCTTTACGTTAATGAGAAGAACTCAAAAAGACGGCTGGGATAATGAACGGATGGAGAACACTCGTTCCAGCCATGTGTTCCAAGGAAAATCGGATTGATTTATAAATGGTAATAAATAATAAATTAATAATATTAGTATGGAACACGGACAGTGGCTCATGGAGCCGACTTCACTGTACCTGGGCTCTCCATATGTGCTCAGTATCTTTCATTAATGAAAGTGTCGCCGACATTGCACAAACTCCGCAGCACCCTTGGCGTACACTTGCTCTGGTATCAATTTACAGCTAGGTCGACTGAGAAAAATTGTACCATGCAAAAACCAACGACAAACCCGGTATGTCAAATTGAGCGCAACGTGATCTGATCCTGGTATACTGAGATTGTAAACCAAGCACACAATCCGTCGGCCACTCGCTTCCCCAGTTATATTAGCATTTATGATTCTGCTCCCCTTATTAAACCCGTATAGCACATAGGAGACTACGTGCTTGTATGCCCCTGACTGTATTTGATGCATACTTTCAATGGTGATTATGTAGCAATTTGTTTAGCATGATGAGGTTGCTAACACCAAAGAAATCTTCTTTAATCACCTTTAAAGACAAAGTAGTGATGAGAAACTGATCAAATCTTTCTTTTTTTCCGCTCGTCAATTTCGAACAGCGCCAAGGGCCTTGAAAAAATAATGACATCAGTCTAGAAGCACAGCTAAGCCCAGAATCTCTACCTGAATACAAAGAAAACTAAGATAATGACAACGGATAAGAAAAAACTCCACCTAAAATTTAGATCGCTGGCGATTGAAAATGTTTCACATTTTGAATATCCGGTATAAATGCTAAATAACAAAGTAGACTATACAAAGGAAGTAAGAAGTCGGCTGACTATGGCAATGCAGAAGATAAGGAATATGCAGAACATATGGCATAATACAAACAAGGAACTAAAACTAAAGATCCTAAGAACGTGCATTTTTCCAATGGCAACCTATGGATGTGAAACATGAGCAATTACAAAGGCAATAAGAGTGAATATCGGTGCTTTTGAAACACAGTGCTACAGAAGAGTCCTGAAAATCCAGGGGACAAAGAAAAATAAAAACAAATCCATCCGGCAAGACCTGAATGTAGAGAAGAATTGTCTCATAAATGACGTAATGACCCGAAAACGTAGGTTATTTTTGTTTGACACATCAAACAACACAATGGACTGGAGAGAGTGGTTATGGAGGGCATGGTCACTGGAAAAGGCAGTGGTCGACGGAGAAGGCGATGGGCTCAGGAGACGCTGGATTTTACCTTGGAGCAGTCCTGAAAACTGGCGGACGACAGAGTTTCCTACAGACAAGCAGTCGTTCTGCAAAGGACATGCTACATGATGATGATGATGATGGATTCATTTTGACATTATTATGGCTAGCGGCATGAAAAATGCCGTATGGCATATCAGTTATTTACCATCTCCACATCAAATATCGTCTACAGCGAATTCTCAATGCCCTTTATCTAATGTCCAGACTGAGTGATCATCAAGGTCCAATCGCGACTATTTCTGTTGGGGATGAAAATAACTCTTCGTGTCCTAAGCCGCAGCCTATGTGAGATGGCGTGGCCAGTTCCCTTCCTTGCTGTTTATACTTTCCCAAACTCATATGTCAGGTATCCATTTACAGCTGGGTTGACTGGAGGAGCGGTCGTAACAGGAACGAACCACGTCCCGGAATTTTTCCTGTCCGTCCGTGATTTCAAACCACGGCACAGTGTAACCCCAGTCATAGCAAGACAGCTCACTGTCGACTAGGCTACACGCTTCACTTACAGATCTTACAGACTTCTTGCTCTGTCCATCTCTTCATCGTATTATTCACTGATGCCATTGTTTTCTCGGACACTTTTGTCCCCACAGAATGGGGATTCCGTAACGTGTTGTCTTCACGTTCTGACTTCACTCTCTGACTTCACTCTCTGACTTCACTCTCTGTCTTCACTCTCTGACTTCATTCTCTGACTTCACTCTCTGACTTCATTCTCTGGCGTGATTTTCTGACTTCATTCTCTGACTTCAATCTCTGACTTCACTCTCTGACTTCACCTTCTGACTTCACTCGCTGACTTCACTCTCTGACTTCACTCACTGACTTCATTCTCTGACTTTTGACTTCGCTCTCTGACTTTACTCTCTGACTTCTGACTTCACTCTCTGACTATTCTCTGACTTCTGACTTCACTCTCTGACTACTCTCTGACTTCTGACTTCACTCTCTGACTTCTCTCTGGCTTCTCTCTGGCTTCTCTCTGGCTTCACTCTTCGACTTCACTCTCTGACTTCACTCTCTGACTTCATTCTCTGACTTGATTTTCTGACTGCACTCTCTGACCTCTCTGTCTTCACTCTTCGACTTCATTCCCTGACAACTCTGATTTCATTCTCTGACATCTGACTTCACTCTCTGACTTCACACTCTGACTTCGCTCTCTGACTTCACTCACTGACTTCACTCTCTGACTTCTGACTTCACTCTCTGACTTTATTCTCTGACTTCTGACTTCACTCTCTGACTTTACTCTCTGACTTCTGACTTCACTATCTGACTTCTGACTTCACTCTGACTTCTCTCTGTCTTCACTCTTTGACTTCACTCTCTGACTTCACTCTCTGACTTCGTTCTCTGACTTCGCTCTCTGACTTCTGACTTCACTACCTGACTTCACTCTCTGACTTCTCTCTGTCTTCACTCTTTGACTTCACTCTCTGACTTCGCCCTCTGACTTCGCTCTCTGACTTCTGACTTCACTCCCTGACTTCACTCTCTGACTTAGATTTCATGTTTTAACACATTTCACATTTCACTGGCAGAGAAATCTACAGACATATGGACATCCCGATACCCAAAGATAACATCAACTTCCTGAAAAGGAGAGTCCAAAGCACAATTTTCCGACTTTGAACTCAACATATACAACTTACCAGTCACTTGAACAGAATCCAATCAGAACATACTCCAAAGTGCCGGCTGTGCACACATTCCTATGAAACAGTTGGACATCATATTTTTGAATGACCGACACTTTCCGATGCTAACAAAGAGATTCTTTCTCAGAGGCCAGACAAATGGAACACTTTGTACGGAACTAAATACAAGTACTTGGAGATATCGCTATCTGGCATTGGGCCAAAAGGCAGGAGCACACAAGTTGTTTGACCAATAACCAACTAGCCATCACATTTCAAAGGCTTTGGTTTTCTTCTACAAACTGTCTAGTGCGATCTCCTATAAACGACAAAGTGAGGTCTACAATCACTGGTGCATTCCCTGGACTAACAACTGAAGACAGCGGCGCTAACTAATAAAATGGTTCAAATATTTGCATAATGGTTAAACGTACCATTTCCTTGAACTTTAAATCATTCACTATCATACTGTTGTCTATAGCTGCTAGCTCGATGTCTTTGAGGTGATCACGCTGGAGTTCTAGGACGCTCTGTGCTTCCATCAGCTTATGTTTCAATGATATGCAATGTGACTCGCTGTTTTCTGTGTATATAAATGAAATAATACTTTGCTCTTGTCAATTTATAGCGCGCAAAAAATGGTAATGTGTGTTTAATTTCCGGGATGAATCTGAGATGCTGCAACGCGGGATAACTTGATGGCGCATTGTTTAGCCTTGAAATTGTTAGGGGGTTAGTGTATATTGAAAAAGACAACTACTTTGGTTTAACTAGAGTAAAGTTAGTCTACTCTGGTAGCGAGTTACAGTTACTCTTCTTACACCGCTTGGCGTACTGAAGTAGGTGTACATGAGCTCTTCTTGCTGTAAAGTAATAAATGCCTCTGAGCTGGCTCACCGCCATGGACATCACAGTGAGGATCCCTAGTCTCTGTTTATGTGTGCAAGGTAGGGATATAAGTACGCTCCACCTGACCCTGAAGTGAGATTTTAACTTCTAACGCTTCATATCCGACAGTAGTCAGCAATGTCTAAACTCTCGACTCTACACTTACCTTTGTTAGCGAAAATCATTAGGGAATTATTCCCTAGTTTGTCTTCTTCTTAGTTGCTCCTCTTCTATCTCTAGAGATGTACAGATTCTGTTGTATGTACTTGCAAAAGAGTGTGTAGACAAATGTAGATGATAGACCATATGTATCTTTTGCATGAAGGAGGATCGAATTCATTTAGCCTTCGTGTAGAACACTATTGGGTTAGAATGTTGCTACCTTAAAACAATTGTGCCGTCACAACGGTAAACAGCTTGATATTTTATTTTCAAAGGCTAAGAGTTTTTTTCTTTTAATTGGCGGTATCTCCAACAAGACTAGGGGCCGATCTCACCACCCTTGAGATCAGAGGATATTTGAAACTTTCGGGATTCGAAATCCACCGTTTCACGCTTTCGTTCGCTCGTTTCTTGAAAGTCGATCGCTTAAGGGGACTCAGTGGTCTCGAGGTAAAGTGTCCGCCTCGGGTGCCGGAGGTCACCGGTTCGAATCACGGTGGAGACCGAGATTTTTTCACGTGGATCTTCTGGTAAAAATTCCCCTGATCTTCAGTTAAAAATGTACCCAAATTATGTGTACCTTCCCCCAGGCCTAGTAAGCCGCAGAAAGTTTCAAATACCTACTACGGATAGCCTTCAGCTACCAGCCAAGAGACACTAACAACATACATGTTTGAATATCCGGATTTCAAGTATTCCTTAAGTCTCACCTATAGGTGATCACCCTTTCCTGGTTGGTACGTAATGCTATTGTCCGTTCAATTCATTAGGACTTGTGTCTCCTTGTGGCGTGGTATGTAGGTACAACGGACTCGTTCCTGTTTTGTTTTTTCATGTGTAATGCAGCGACCCCTTCTCCGGTTGGTACGTCCTGATATTATTGTAATTCAATAGGACTTTGTCTCCTTACAGCGTGGTATTTCAAATAGTTATAGTTTTTTTTTCAGGCGTAATCATAGACTTGTTCTCAGCCTTAAAGCAGCTTTTTGCAACAGTCACTTTAATTGTTAGCTTACCTAAAGCATTCTGAAGTTCCAGCACAGGTCTAGTATTCAAGCTCCACGTGTCATTAAACAACTTAGTCTCCCCAATAGTTTGCTCATTTGAAGGTAGTATTGACCTTGCTCTTGTTAACCTTGGCGATACACCGGAATCCAAATCTTCAGCTTTGACAAAGTCACTTTGAGCCTTGTATAAACTGTTTTACAAATATTTTCACATGCATATTAATAATTTCAGAAGGGAAATCAAATTCAAAATATTATAAACGTCTGTGAATTCAAGAAACTATAAATATTTATTTCACTTTAATAGCGACTTACTTTCAAATTAGATTTTTCATTAAACATTCACGCTGTCAAAGTATATCTTCATTTTGAAAATTGCTTACATGTAAGGATTGTACCCATGTTCAGCTCTGAAAGAAACAATGTTAGTGTCTACTATGTCATCACTACGTAATACTTTCATTTTCTGTCCTAACGGTACACCTGAAAACTTAATTGAATTTGTATCGTTACAATCCTTACCTGACTTTCTGGTTATTCATCATCATCAGGTGCCCATTGGGGTTGAAGATCATGGACCTCAATCTGCTTTTATCACGCGTGTCGTTTACCAATTCTGTTCTTGTTTGTCGCCCTTGCATTCTCTCAGGCCGTCCAACATCTTCTTTCTCTGGCTTCCTCTGCCTTGCTCTGATTTTTGTAATGAGTTTCTTTGTGTTTGTGCCTCTTTGAGTACTGTATCATTGGTCTTCCTTTCAGTCCATGGGATCCACAGCAATCTTCTGTAAAACCACATCTCTGTTGATTTCAAAGACCTATACGCTTGCTTGCTGTCCATGATTCCCTGCCATATGTCAGTACTGGTTCCACGTAGCATCCGAGGACTTTATTTTCTCAGTTCCAACGACAATGATTTATTTCACAATATTCTCACCATAGTCTAGAAGACCGATTTTGCTTGGGATATTCTGCATATAATTGCATCTTCCATCTGATGTTGTGTATGTGTCCAGGTATTTAAACTTGTTAACTTGTCTCAATTTGGCTCCCTTCGCTTTGACACATCATTTTGAAGAGCCTGGTTTCTTGTTCACTATCATCACTTCCGATTTCTTGTTAATTAAAACTGAGGCCTTTGTTTTCACTTTTCTAGACTACCGTTTTTACCATTTTCTGCAAGTTGGTTTCATTCTGGGTTATCAATACAATACCATCAGCATATCGTAGATTGTTCATTCATCGGGTTCATTATTTCTCTCTGTCTATTTATTTTCCTGACTTTATATTTATTCACATGACTTTCTATTTCTTATCCTGTCATAGTGGCATAGGCATTTCTATACCTATCTTTCCATTCATTGATCTGACATTATATTATTATATTTTATTATCAGACTTTATTATTCTGCATGTCATTCTATTTTATTTTACAACTTTGTCATAGCTATACATTACTGTGATTGTCGACGTGGAAAGAATTTATCAATTAAAATAGTCAGCATTTCAGTTTAATATAGTGCCTTCATTTTCTTTAGATTCACGAATGTTTGTTTTCGAAGAGTTTATCTGCAAGCTTTTCTGATATATATATTTTCATTACTTGACTTTTAGTTAAGTTATTTTACTATTTTCTTGCATGACGATTTAATTTATTACCTACTTATCTTAAATCCAGATTATTTTATTTTATTTCCTAACTTTTAATCTACTTACATGACTAAATCATTTTCTAATTTTGTAGTCTGATTATTTAATTTAATTTCCTGGTTTTTAATTAAATTGACTGACTATTTAAATACCTGGTTATTTAATTGTATTATCTTACTTATAATTACATAATGTGACTTATATTACCTTAATTGTATTAGGTTATCTGAATCTAACTTCATTACCAGGTTATATAATTACCTGCCAATCTCATTACCTGACTTCATTTCGCATTTTCACACGAATTTGGTTACCTGGTTTCCTTGTCTGAGTCATACAGTGACTTAAGTCTGTCGTGAACATCTTTGAAGGGAATATGCTGACCTCCTCCACTAACGCTATATTTATTAGAGTTAGCAACAGTTTGTAGCTCTACATCTTTGCTCTTGCCAAGTCTAAGGCCATCATCATCACCATCGTCATCCTGATGAAAAGATTTGGTACAATATATTTATTAATTGTAAAGTATATGTAATTGAACGTATGGCTTGGCTTGGCTTGGCTTGGCTTTGGTTGGCTTCGTTCGTTCTCAATCTCCCACTACCAAACACTGAAAGGGTTTAAGTAGCAGAATGTAGTCCAGAGAACGGAATGCGTTGTGTCGTAGTTTACAGCTTGATTGCGATATTTGCACCTTTCGTTCCAACACATCCGACTTCAGCAATCATTTTTTAGTACCGGGTTAGCATTCCCTCTTCGATCCCTTCTCCTTAGCCAATCTGCCCTGCTGCAGCCTGTTATCCAGGATCACCACGTGGAGGTATAGAAGTGTCTTGGCAGCTTTAGTTCGCTGGCCCTGACGCTAGCAGTCAGCTATGAGTCGCTGACCACTGCAGCTCATGCGCTGCTCAGCCTAATTGAACGTATGAGGAGCATAGGGGTAGAGCATTCGTTTTTATAGCAAAGGATGTTTGCTGTTGATGCCACTTGTACCTGAGTTATGTATTCTTGATGACTTTATTTTGTGGCAGGTTACAGTGGTTCTCGTTCCTCACATTTCAAGGCATACTTAAGAAGGTAGAACTGAGTTCTGCTGGCTGTACTGCAATGCGAGGCTATTCAGTAAACGCACCGCTATGGTAATCACAGTGCCGATCCTCACCTCATTAGACTGTCGTGTCATAGCCCTAATGACAACGGAAAGGATTTCATAACACTACTGAGTAAATGGAACATGATCACTGGCAGTAAAAAAAAGTGTTTTATGGACAGTTTGCATGAATCTCGTAAATGCTGTCAAATAGACATTACGGCCTGGAAAAGCCTGGCTCAAAATCGTTCAACCTGGAAAGGTTCGTTCAAAACGTGCGCTGCAATCCCCAAGGCCCCCGCGTGCAGACATCCCAGGATAAACGTGAGATCAGAAAGTTTAAAGCATTCAGAAAACCAGTAACAGCAGCAGATCGTTTTTGTCAGTCATTCCATAGAACTGTTGCCCTCGCATTGACTAAATCAGTCGCAAGCGCACCCAAAGATTCAAGGATATAGTATGACATTGGATGGTACTGGATGTCTTTATTGACGACAAGGAACAATTATTATAGCATACTTATTATATATCATGCATTCTAGATCTTTCTTTCAAACCCGTAAGAATTTATTAAACTCGACAGATTTGACGTCTGCATGAATTGTGTAGTATAAGAGTAGCTTATCGTTGCTATTTCCTGAAGATACTGCAATTGTGATAGTGTTAGTGTCAGGCAGGTGTGAAATGTAGTGTAAGTGTCAGGTATGATGTGATAGTGTTACTGTCAGGTGTGATGTGATAGTGTTAGTGTCAGGCAGGTGAGAAATGCAGTGTAAGTGTCAGGAATGATGTGATAGTGTTACTGTCAGGTGTGATGTGATAGTGTAAGTATCAGGCATGTGTGAAATGCAGTGTAAGTTTCAGGTAGGTGAGAGGCGGAGAGTTCCACAAACCTCTGCAAGATGTCATCAACGGTTTTCATCTGTTTCATCGTCGTTCGTTACCAAAAAAAAAGACGTTGTGACTGAGTTTACAGCAAGGCTGCGTTTATCTACGCGTTTCAGTCCGATACACTAAAACGCAAGAAGATTAGAGAAAGGCAATAGTAATTCCAGTATAAATAATAAGGGTAGCAAAAGAGACTACAGAATACAGAGGAATAACGCTCTTGAGTCATACTGGCAAAATATTTTTTTAAATTTATAGAAAAAAGATTACTCTACATCATCAAACCACAACTCAACGAAGCTCAGATGCGCTTGACAAAAAAAACAGAAACTGTAAGGGGTCCATTTTTGTTCTCATACAATTGATGGGAGAAAACAATCGAATCTGATCAGGAACTATATATTGCGTATGTAAATCAAGGAAAAGTTTTACACCGGGTCGACAACATGTATGAAAAATATTGGCTCGCTATGGGGTAAACGATCACCTAATCAATAATAAATAGACAAGCATGACAACTCAATATCGTCATGGCAAAGCAGAAAATCAAACAGGTGAAAGATTTGGCAGATTTAGGAAGCACGTTATCAGCAGACGGAAGAATCACAGCCGAAATCCAACAAAGATGCAATAAGGCAAATCAGATCATTGGGCGGGATCAAGATGCTGCAGCGGTCAGCGACCCATAGCTGACTGCTAGCGTTAGGGGCAGCGAACCATAGCTGCCAAGACCCTTCTACATCTCCACGTGGTGATCCTGGATATCAGGCTGCAGCAGGGCAGACTGGCTAAGGAGAAGGGTTCGAAGATGGAATGCTAACCCGGTACTCCAACAATGCTTGCTGAAGTCGGATGTGTTGGACCAAAAGGTGCAAATATCGCAGCCAAGCTGTAAACTACGACACAACGCATTCCGTTCTCTTGATTACATTCTGCTACTTAAGCCCTCGCAGGGTTTGGTAGTGGAAGATTGAGAACGAACGAAGAAGAAGAAGATCATTGGGCAATGAACACCAATACTTAATCGCCAGCACATGACAATAATTACCAAATTCGCTTTACATACGATTTTTGTTCCGACAGTATACTACCAATGTCATAGCACTAATTTCAATTGAAAAACGACAAATCGTAACAGCAGAACGAAATACCTACGAAAAAGCCAAAAATATTGGGAGGAACCAAAGGTAGACGTGATCAGAAATGAGGACATCGTGATATTAATGGAAAAAATACCAGTAATGGACTACATCAAAAGCCAGTAACTAAAATGGTTTCGCCACGTAACAAGACTACCACCCCACAGCACCCCACCTTCAGCCCCACCCCCTCTTCCTCCTAACCCCTTATTTAGATTCAAAGGATTCTGGGCCAAAGACCGACCACGAAAAAAGGTGGCTTAAGGAAATATCTGAGGCGGTGAATGTCATTGTGCATGAGGCACATAGTATGCCTCGTTCTAGATATCTCTTCATAAGCTTACGCTGAAAGGCAAAACTGAAAGACGAAGTGGAAGACACCCGGTTACAGCACATCATTTTTGGAACCGGGTTTCCTTTCTATTTTCGCTTTACCAGGCTGCATGGTTGTAGTGTGTTTCTAGCATCACTTGGAAGTGGAATAGGATCTTGGTCAGCTATGGCTTGCTGACCCTAATGAAGTTCAGAATGTTCGTCCATCATGTGGGAAGATGCCCACTCGTTCTGTTCAGCTGTCTTGGCAGTCTTGTTCTGTTGGTCTGTCCGCTGAAATAGGTGACTTGCGCGGTGATTTAGATTAAAGTGAGGAGTATTTGCGAAAATTGTCAACCTAACTCTCTCTCGTCCTGAGCTACCTTTAGTCAGTGTCAAAACATTATCCAGACGACTGGAATTAACAAAGAATGCAGATTTTTTTCCTCAGGGTTTACTTTCGAAGCCACTCCCGTACACAGGTATCCCGAAAGGCAGTGGTGTGTGACATCTTTTAGGTTCTGAAGGTAGGATGATCAGATCTAGATCTGTAAGTTTTTAACAAGTGGCACAGAAAATTGTAAATACCTATTAATTTTGTCAATATTCATAGTGTTGTCACAGAGCTAAAGTCAACGCTACCTACATATTGACAGACGCACTTTGATAAATCCGGTGTGTCTGAAACCTACAAGAGGCAGTGAATACAGCTATTTTTGTTGGAGTTTGCCTTTCTGTTTGAAGTATTCTCAGTGCTTGCACTATTTTGTTTTAACTCATTCGCGACTAATCTACCTTGTGATGAGGAGGTTTGTCAGTGAGAACTTGAGAATGCTTTGTTTGCCGTCTTCTTCGTAGTATGGTTCAAGTCTAGTCCTCTGTCTCTCAACGAGATTCTTATGCTGTGACCCAGCGTCGTTCTTTTAATTTGTATTCCTGGTTCTTAACTTTCAATGAATTTCGTGGTTGTCTGTTTTCTGTCATTCTGCCAACATGACCAAACCACATTAGTAGTGATTGCAATCACTCGATTGGATTGAGTTTAAAGATCGTAAAGTAGTGTCTGATTTCAGATTGTGTCCCTTCTTTCAACTTTGCCACCTTTTCTTAAGTGTCTCATTTCTTGATTGTATAGCTCGTTTTTGTGAGTTGTGGTCATTGCTCTTGACACACACCCCGTAAGTCAAGAAAGATACATTGGTCAAGAAGTGTAAATCCACGGCTATTTTGTGAGGATTTTAATCTGCAATAATTTTTATAATTGAAAAGAAGATGTTTTTAGCTTTATTACGAATCTGTCACTATCACTCGCTGCGCTAACATAGATTTCATTTTATCACACATCTATTGTAGTTATCGATAAATCGTTCGATCAGTTTTAGCAGCCACAAATAACACATTTTGTTAGAAATCAATTTGGCTGCCCTAGATTTGGTTATCAGAATGATCTGAGTTGGAAGGATAATCTTGTCTATTAATTTGTGAAGCGGTTTGCTTTCTAAACCATCGATCTATCATCTCTGTTCTTTCCATAATATCTCTTACATTAGAATTATTTCTCAAAAGTTATGATATTATGACTGTCTGAAACATAACCTTAACCTGACTAAAACCTGGAAAGAGAGAATAGAATGACTACCTTGCAGGTAACCAGGTCAATGCCAAAATCTAAAGAAAGGTAAAAGAAATAAAACGGCTTGTTTGAAAAGGTAAGGGGTACTCACTGAGGTCAGGTTATCGCAGTTCGGCTGTCAATTTAGCTATCGTTAAGCAAAGGAGCGAACAAATTGAAGACGACGAAGAAGAAATAGAAGAAAAAGAAAAAAAAAGATGAAGAAAAAAAAAGAAGGAAAAAAAGAAAAAGAAGAAGAATGAAAAGAAAAAGAAAAAGAAAAAAAGAAGAATACGAAGGAGAAGATGAAGAAAAAAACGTAAGTAGAAGAAGAATATGATGATGATGAAAAAGGAGAAGACGAAAAAAAGCTCGGGTAGAAGAAGAAGATGACAAAGAAGAAGATGATGAAAAAAAAAGAATAAGAAGATAAGAAAGAAGCTTTACTGGAAGAAAAAAAAGAAGACCAAGGAGAAGAAGAAGAAACAATAGAAGAAGAAGATGATTAATAAGAAGAAGAAGATGGAAAAGAAGAATAAGATGAGCAAACGAACACGGAGAAAAAGAAGATGATAATGAACCAGAAGAAGAAGAAGAAAAATAAGAAGAAGAAGAAGAAGAAGAAGAAGAAAAAGAAGAAGAAGAAAAAAAGAAAACAAAGAAGAAGATGATGATGATGATGATGAAAACAAAGAAGAAGAAGAAGAAAAAAAATAAAAAGAACAATTAAAGACGAAAAAGAAATAAATTTTTTTAAATTTCAGTAGAAGAAGATGACAAATATGTTGAAGAAGAAGAAGAAGATGAAGAAGAAGAAGAAGAGGAAGAAGAAGAAGCTGAAGAAGAAGATGACGGAGAAGAAGAAGAAGAAGAAGATGATGATGAAAAAAAGAAGAAGAAGATTACGAGGAAAAAGAAGAAGAGGAAGATGAAAAAAAAGCTTTAGTAGAAGAAAAAAAAAGAAAACGAACGAGAAGAAGAAGAAAAAGAGGAAAAAGAAGACGACGAAGAAGTAAGAATTAGAAAAAAAATGTCAGTAGAAGAAGAAGATGACGAATATGAAGAAGAAGAAGACGGAGAAGAAGAAGAAAAAGACGAAGAAGAAGAACAAGATGAAGAAGAAGAAGAAAAAACAGAAGATAAAGAATAAGATGATGTTGAAAAAGAAGTAAAAGAAGAAGACGAAGAAGAAGAATAAGAAAAAAGCTTCAGTAGAAGAAGAAGATGACGACGAAGAAGAAGATGAAAAAGAAGAAGAAGAAGAAGAAGAAGAAGTTGAAAAAGAAGAAGAAAAAGAAAAAGCTTTAAGTCGAAGAAAAATAAGGAAAACGAAAGAGAAGAAGACGAAAGATAAGCTTAAGTAGATGAAAAAGAAGAAGAACAAGAAGAACAAGAACAAGCAGAAGACGGAGAGGACGATGAAACAAAAGAAGGAGATGGTGATGATGAAAAAGAAGAAAAAGAAGACGAAGGAGAAGAAGAAGAAGAAGAAAGCTTCAGTAGAAGAAGAAGAAGAAGAAGAAGAAGAAGAAACAATTACAGAAAAATTGTGATGACGTATAGTTTACAACACCAGGCCCAATATGTTTAGTCACTATCTATAAAGGAGAATGTAACTGATTTCTTCAATGACAGTTGTGGTACTTGAGAGTTTACGTAGGATTATCTGGATTCAGATATCAGTTAGACTGGATATCAGGGCACAAAGCCGCTTTCTCTCACTTGACAAGCTAAATAGGTTATCAAATGTTCCAAGATCTGCCACCATAAATCGAGATATAAGATATAATCAATTCGTCAATTTAATTCAAACCTGGTATACTTTTTTTAGAATAGAGAGTGAATTGGCTTCTTTTTTTTTCCTTGTAATGGCTTTTTTACACTTTTTCTTTTTTCCTTGTATTAGATTTATAGTCAAAGGTGCTAAAGTGATCAGTGACTACACCTGACATTATCCATGGCGTCAATCCGGCAGGTATAACGTTTGCGAGGTAGCCAACAACATCTTATATGCATTCCGATACTTTTGCTGTGCTGTATCAGAGCGAGCCTAGATCTTATGTCGAGCCATCACGTCACCATATAGGTGAGCGGCCCCGTGGACGTTTATTACCTTGAGGCCACCAAAATATCGTCCATCTGTTGTCAGGCATATGTACCACGTGACCAGCCCAGCGGTATTTGGACTATAACGTTGTTTCTGCGAGATCCAAATTAAAAGTTTTAATCTTAAATTTTCTCTTTTTGGATCTGATCCATTAACAATATATTTGTTACACCTCGTTCTAAATCTCTTTGAGATTTTCAACATCTGCTTTGCGCAATTACCACATTTCACAGCCGCAAATCATGGCTGGAATGACCACGAAATTGAAGGCGTGGGCTCATCATGTGGTGTCTCTCTTCTGTTAGAGTATCGGATTTACGCAACTGAAGCTAAACCAAGCCGCTGTTCTCCTTCTAGTGATTTAGAGATAAATGTGATATCACTTATATTAAGTGACATCTAGCCCAATGGCGTCTTTAAGAGATGCAGCAGCACACGACCTCCACGTCATCCTGTCAATGGAAAATCGTTGTACAGTGACCCAATTCTGGTTCGTAATCTTTCTAGCTTCAATGGTTCGCCACCAAGTTATGAACACAAAAAAAACGTGTTTTCTACCATATTTAACCTTATTAGGTTTCTGTTATGTGTTAGTCGCACAGTATTCAACCCCACGAGGCTGAGAGTGCCTTACTCTAGAAAGGTTTCACCGCCTTGGTACTGAACTTGCTATGTTAGTACATGCAATTATCGTCACAAAAATCAGCATCTAGTTTTTAGTTGCAGAGGGTTCGATTTAACCAATCGAAAGGTACTCGGTTCTACGTCGAACCATCTTTAGAAGATCTCGAGACAGGCATTGACAACTTGTCCCTGTGTGAAGCAGCAGGCAGTGACGGGATCCTATCTGATTTGATCAACATTGTGAAAGCGTACTCTTGAAATCGCTACACTTGCTGATTTGCCAAAGTAGGCAATAGGCCATCATACCTCAAGATATGGTGGATTCAAAAATTGTCACATAATACAAAAATAAGGGTGATAAAAGGGACTGTAATAATTACAGAGGCATCTCACTGCTCAGTGTTGTTGGCGTCTTTGCCAGAGTGATCTTACTGCGGCTACACAAACTGGCTGAGCTCGTGTACCCACAGTCACAATGTGGATTCCGATCTGGACGATTAACGATCGACATGATCGTCTCTATCCGACAGCTGAAAGAAAAATCACGCTAGCAGAACCAGCCTTTTTTATGTTGCTTTCATCGAACTGACAAAGTATTCGATCTCGTTAGTAGGGCTGGACTTCAAAAATCTCTCAAAAATTGTCTGCTCTGACAAATTGCTGCAGCTGAAAGCGTCATTTCATGAGAATATTAAAGGAACAATTTAATTCGACGGTAATATATCATAGCCATACATTATTCAATGTGGTGTTAAACAAGGCTGCGTCCTGGCCCCGACGTTGTTCGGCATTTTCTTTGCACTGCTAATGAAGCACGCATTTGGTAATGCAACAGAAAAGATTTGACTTCACGCTACATCAGATAGACGCCTGTTTAATCTTTACATACTCAACGTTAAAACCAAAATCACGGAAGTTACTGTCATGGACTTGATATTTGCTGATGGCGCTACAATTGTCACTCACAGTCAGCATGGACTCAAGAGATTGATATATCGCTCCTCCCAGATGTGCACATATTTCGGTCTCATAATAAGCATTAATAAAACAAATTTACTAGGACAAGACGTAGATACCATCCGAACCATCACTATCGATAACTACGAACTGCCAATTGTGGACCAGTTCACTTACCTGAGGTCCCTCATCAATGGTAAGATTGCTCTAGACCCCGAAATAGACAATCGCACTGGCAAAGCTGCTGCCATATTTTCTCGTCTGACAACACGTGTCTGGAAAAATCCCAAACTTACAGCCAAGGCCAAGGTCGTGGTCTACAATGCCTGTGTCGTCAGTACGCTTCTATATGGCAGCGAAAAGTGGACAACATATGCCAAACAAGAGCATAGGCTCAACATTTTTCACCTACGGCGTGTGAGACCCATTTATGCTGTCTCATGGAGAGACAGGGTGACAAATGCGGAGGTGCATTCTCGCACCGGTCTTACAAGTATGTACACCCTCCTTCGCCAACAAAGGCTGCGATGGCTTGGCCATGCTCTTTGCATGGAAGCAGGTTGCATCCTCAAAGATATTCTCTATGAGTAGCTGGCGTGTGGTAAAAGAACAGCTGGCCGACCACAGCAGAGGTTCAAAGACGCATGCAAGCGAGACATGAAGGCTTTGGATATGGATCTGACTTCTTGGGAAGACATAACTGCAGACCGATCCAAATCGAGATGCAAACTGAAAAGCCGCCCCAGGCTATGCGAAAATAAGTGTACGCAATACAGGGAAGTGAAGAGACAACGCTGAAATGAAAATGAAAAACCAAGACTCAGTAAAGAGTTGTTACTCTAAGGTCGCATCAACCTATAGTCAGACATGGCTAAAAATAGGCTACTATACTATTTACACGATCCAGCTGACCCAGCCGTAAATGGAAACTTAGCTTACTGGAAAGTCATCGATAAATAGAGCGCATCTGATAAAAGCATGTGAGATCTAGTACAATACGTCTCTTACACGTAATTCCCTACAGAGCGTCTGTGACGGGACTACATTTATCTACAGTAAGTAAGGATCACGATTTCAAGCCAGTGTGAAATTTTTGGAATAAGGTGTTAGGCCCATATTTTTCTTTACCAACGGCACACTGTAAAAATAACAACTGTAATACGTTAACATTTCTTAGATCGAAGTGACACGGAGACTTGTTATGTTATCAATGCAATTATATTCTTTTATTTCCCTGTCACTTTGCGATTAATTTTCTTTAAAGAGTTTTTACCTATACACAGGCCTGGCGTTATGGGCATTCTTTAAAAGCTCTAGCAGAGCCGTTTTGCTGGGTCGTAAAGGGCTTTAGAGCTTAACAGGTTGATGGCAGAACAGTCTGACGAACAATCTCATTTTCAGTTCAGTCATTCTTAGAACTAACTGCTTTTCAGCGCTGTTCAAGAGTTAAGATCAGCATGATGATTCAATAAATTAATTGCCAATATCTGGGATTTTACAGCCCATAAAATGGCTGACAATCGGGTTTTTAAAGCTCGCGTGGTGGGGACATTCGATATGGATAGGGGTGTGAATATATAGATATCAATCAATTTACCGTCTGTTGGAGAACGACACCTGTGATCGATAAATTGGCAGAGATTGCATGTGTTTGATATAAAACGTGAATTGAGAAGTGAATGACACCTGAGAGAGAGCGAAGCAGAAGTGTAAATAAAAGTCGAAATACATGAACCAATAGTATCAATATCATTCGCCCTTTGCTGCGAAAGAGATTCTACAGGTATGTCCTGAGTGCAGTGATATCGATTATGATTAATATCAAACTGAAATTCGGGACGATGATGAAGCATTGAAGGAGCTTACAGCAGTCAGCGACTCATAGTTCGTTGCTTGCATCAGGGTCAGTGACCGAGAGCTGACCAAGACCCTATTCCGCCTTTTAGTGGTTGTCTTGGAAACGGACTGCAACCATGTAACCAGGTTAAGAGATTTATCAATCGAAGAGGGAAAATAAACCAGGTCCCAAACATGCCTTGCTAATATCGATGTATTAGGCCGAAAGGTGCACATATCGCAGCCTCGCTGTGTAAAGTACGACACAGTAGCTTAAATGCCTTTTTTACGCACAACGCCAAAGAAGAAGAAGAAGAAGAAGAAGAAGAAAAAGAAGACAAGTAATAAACAATGGGCAATACACCTTAATATAACCGATGGACTATGGTCTGTGGTTGAAAAAGACATGCTTTGTCACAAGAGGGCATTGTTTTCTTCTTCTTCTTCCTCTTCTTCTTTTTTCGATCCTCAGTATTTCTGTATCGTCGTATATGACAAAAGTGGTTCTATTATTTGCTCTCCAGCTGGGCCACACTCAGGCAATGTAAGATGATTTCATAACAGAGACTTGCTTGCATTGTAAGAGGCAATAAAGCAAATTTAAAGAAAATATACCTTGATCTGCAGGCGAACGTAAACGCTCTTGTTGGGAACGGCTGGGTTAACGATAGCAACGTTGACTCCAAGCATAGCGACGTGGATGATACACCATCCAACTTCACAACCTGGTGACTTTCTTTATAGATCTGGACTCAAAATGCGTGGTCAACCTGGTATACCTCTGACACTTGAAGGCGTCTATCCTTCGTAGAGATTTTTCCTAAAAAATGGACTGAATGAAATATTGCCAGTTAATACAGTATGCAATATTCTACGAGAAACATTTAAATTAGAACGTCCGCGGTGAGCGCTTTTGGTTCCGTGGAAGATTTATCAGAGTTCTGTGGGAGATTACTAAAGGTTCCGAGAGAGATCGCAAAGAGTTCTGAGAGATAGTAAAGCATTTCGTGAGAGATCGCTAAAGGTTCTGAGAGATAGTAAAGCATTTCGTGAGAGATCGCTAAGGGTTCTGAGAGGCCGTTAAGAATTCCAGGCGAGATCGCTAAGGGTTCTAAGAGGCTGTTACGAATTCCACGACAGGTCGCTAAGAATTATGGGAGATCGTAAAGAATTCCACGAGAGATCGCTAAGGGTTCTGAGAGGCCGTTAAGAATTCCAGGCGAGATCGCTAAAGGTTATGAGAGGCTGTTAAGAATTCCACGACAGGTCGCTAAGAATTATGGGAGGTCGTAAAGAATTCCACGAGAGATTGCTAAGTGTTATGTGAGGTCGTTAAGAATTCCGCGAGAGATCGCTAAGGGTTCTGAGAGGTCATAAAGCATTTCGCGACTCTCGCGTTTAAGTTCCGCGAGAGATCGCGTATTTGTTCCGTTAGAGGTCGGTAAGGGCTCCACGAGAGATCGATGAGTTTTCAGCGTGAGATCGATAAGGGTTCCACGAGAGATTGTGATTGCAAAACAATTTATGAATGCGTTGTTTATTTTTAACTTTGAGGACTCATTCTCGGTTTTTGACAAAAGGTTGGCTGATGATAGTTGGTCACGTTGGTAATTTTGAGAAAAGAGAAATGACTTTGTGAGCTACTGTTGTCTGATAGTACACTGGTGATGATGATGATGATGTTGTTGGTGCAACTAATCCAACAGCATCCAGGCTAACGTCATTCTGTCATGTGTAAGAATACCTGCACGTTTGTTGGTTGTCGTTTAATACCATATAAAAGGCTTCCATTTATCTAACCTCGGAAGAAAAAGCATTTTCCTACCATCGTTGAGAGCCGAGCACTCAGATGATGACCAACGGTATTGTATGGATGTGTTACAGATGTACCTCTGGGCGTGTGTTGTGGTTGGGCTATACACTCATGAAAAGATTTGCTGACCAGCCCCAGAATAATCTCTAGGTTTCTGTTAAAGTGGAATGTCTTGTCAATCATTGGAAAGCAATGAAAAGACTGCTTCAGTCTACAACTTAGTACATGTGTGAGTAAGCTTTCTATCGTACAATAAACGTCGAGTGCAATGACTGAAATTAACTAATGTTAATGACGATGTTCTTTCCTCTTCTCCGTCGTTCGTTCTCAAACTCCCACTACCAATCCATGAAAAGGACTTTGTTAAGTAGTAGGATGATGTCCGGAGAATAGAATGTGTTGTAGTTTACAGCTTAACTGCGATATTTGCACCTTTCGGTCCGATACATCCGACTTCAGTAGGCTTTCTTGGGTACTGGGTTAGATTTCCCTCTTCGATCCCTTCTCCTTAGGCAGTCTGCTCTGTTGCAGTCTGTTATTCAGGGTCATCGCGTGGAGGTGTAGAAGGGTCTTGGCAGCTATGGGTCGCTGGCCTTAACGCTAGTAGTCAGCTTTGTATCGCCGACAGCTACAGTACATGCACTATTCAGCATCTTGATCCCAGTGCCGATGTTCTATCATCCCAGTGACGATGATCTATCATCCCAGTGACGATGACCTATCATCCCAGTGACGATGACCTATCATCCCAGTGACGATGACCTATCATCCCAGTGACGATGACCTATCATCCCAGTGACGATGTTCTATCATCCCAGTGACGATGTTCCATCATCCCAGTGACGATGACCTATCATCCCAGTGACGATGACCTATCAGTGTGTGTTTATCTCAAGTTCCACCAAGAATTGAGTATTTGCGCAGAAACAATCAGGCACAGCTTTCATACCGAAGATGAATATTTAATTTGTACTGTAAGTTTTTTTTTAAACAACACTTTTTATATCAAGAAGCCTAACAAAGAGATTGCACAACCAAGACATTTGCATAATAACATTTTAACTACCAAGTGTATGTTTCAGCCTGATCATGTCATTCAAATTCAAGTCTTGGGGCAGCTCGGCTAGCGGTTAGGTGACATGGCTTACACTCCGAAGGTGCTGGATTCGCTCCCCAATCACAGCACCGGCCATTCCCCCGAGGAAGAAAACCCTTAGAAAACGCAGGAGGAAGCAGATCCTTACATGAAATGCATGCTGAAATCGGATGCACTGAGCCGACATAATGCAACTCACACCGTCTTGGGAATAATACGTAAATAAGACCACCAAAAAAAATAATCTAAGACTTAGGTCATTTATAATGCTTAAGTAACTTGAATATTTAACTGTCGCAAGGCATGTTCAAGTTATAAATATCGTTAATGCAGATCAATTAAAAGTTCATTGGCAATATTAATAAATTATTTTATTCACAACTGATCGCAGTAATTTACAATGCAATTAAATGATAATCATTTATTTACTGGAATCCCCTGAGCTCTGAACATATTTCACGGATTCGGCAAAGTTAGGAAGATTGGAAAAAACTGGTTTAGATATTCGGATTCAGGCAAGAAATGGTTCTTTTCTTAACCAAATAGGCGTTGAGTAGGAACTCACCGGAGAAGAGAAGAGTAAAATGTAAAAGACATTCCAAAGAGAGGTGAAACTGTAGATACTCTCCAATTTACATCATCATCCTTGGCTTTCTCACTCCAGCTGGGGGAGTTTAGGTCAGCCTGTATTTAGTTTAAACAAACCATTTTTTTTTGGTTGAAATTTTGAATCCAGATGTTTGCAATACGGGTTTGGTAACAATAATTTAATACATTGTGTGGCTTCCACCTTCCATACACAGCCTACTAAAGTTGCCTGTCTTGAACCTCAATCAATCATTCAATCAATGTTCTTTAAGTGACATAAACGGCACATAAGGCAGAAACCAGTCCTCTTTAATCTGATCCGTGTGACGCCACTCATTTCAGTTCATGAATGTTGTTCAAGCCAATAGTGGACCCGTCTCTGACGATTGTTCTGCGGAGATTTTCTTTCGGTCTTCCTCTTGTCCTGTTGCCAGATGACGACCATATAAGTGCTTGCAAAGGGAATCTGTTGCTGTCCATTCTGAGAACATGCCCGATGTATGACCACCGTTTTATTCTTATGAGTTAGTTAGTTTTCTTTCCACTTGTGCCGTTTAGCGTCGTGAGTCGTCTTTCTGCGCCAAATGCGTTGCGTCGGTCAATGTGAGCCCATGTCGTTGCACAATCACTCTAATGGTATCTATCCACCTACCTCGCGGCCGCCCCCTTGCCCTGAAGCCAGATCTACCAGCATTGTTAGCCATCATTGGAAGATGATGAGGGTGCGTTCTCATGAGATGACCAAACCAACTTATTTTCTGCCTGGAAATGTATTCGGCACAAGACGTAGTGCCGACCATACTTCGAATGAGTGATGAAACATTTTGTTGATTGTTGACTTCTCTAATTGTTTTGTTGGTTATGAATTCCTCACAGCCAATGTTCAACAGCCTCTTTTAATGCCTGTTATTTTCCAGCATGCACATCCACGGGTGAGTATTGGTAATAAGTTAGTTATTGCCTATCGCCAAGCGATGATGGCCACAACATCAGACTGTTTTGTCTTAATAATGTGTTGCGCGCTGTATGAGGATTATGTTAAGGCATTTTGCGTCTTTTCAGACGGCCAGTAAGCTGGTCTGTTGTAGAGATGGCGGTGGTTACAACTGTCCTAGAGGGACATCGACTTTTGTGACTAATTTTGCTGATTCTCGATTGACAGGGACGACAGCAGCGTAAACAGAAAAAGTTCGATTGGTGTGGTGTGTGCTCCTTGTATTTGCGTCGTTTGTCTTCCATCTTTGTCATCAAGACTAGCTATGATGTCTAGATGCCCGTTCTCAAGGTCGCTCTCCATGTAGCTCTATTCTCTGCAATCTCCTCTCAAATATTTTGGATAGATCGCAACTTCGTTCATGGATCTTTTGCAAATATCATTGTATCTTAATGTAGGCTTTCCTTGTGATCTGGTACCCGATATGAGTTCACCCAGGAGTAACTGCTAGATGGTGAAAAGCCGAAAAAAAGGCCTAGAAGCAACAGCTATAGAAAGACAAAACTTGAGGCAGAAAGGGAGTGTTAGAATAGTAGACAAACAAATCGATAGACAGGTAGGTAGGTAGAAAAACATACATATTGATTGACTGACTTAACTTATTATGTGGATGATTAGGTTGACTAATTTATTGATTGATTTATTGATTCAATTATTCATTAATTAATTGTTAATATAATGTATAATTTGTTGATTGATTAGTTTATTGCTTGATTTAATGGTTTACTGATTTATTTACATTTTGATTCACTGATTGATTGATTGATTGATTAATGGTTCGATAGATTGACTGACTGATTTATTGACTGAATAATTAATTGATTTATTGATTGATTGGTGTATCTTTTGATTTATTGATTGATTGGTTTGTCACGGGTTATCAACGGTAATGAAGCGGCTACTTGTGCAAATAAAATAAATCTAAGAAAAAAACAAAAGAAGAATTAACGGTAGGTATGTAGTCTGCATTAGAGTCAAAGATCCGTCCCACCAAGAGACCATGAACATGATGAGTGGATGAATCTCAAGCTGCGTGCAATGAGGATGGTGTCTTTCCTATTTGATCTAACCAGGTTGTGCGTTGTCAACCACAGAAGCGGGACCATGATGAAGAGGGTCGTTTCTTATTCTTGATATACATGGTCTGTTTTTAGAGCTGGTGTGCGAAGACGTCATCTTGTCACATATCCAAATATTGCCAAACGGCGACGGTTTAGCATGGCGAGTGGGCGTTCAATGCATGTATGTTGGTGTACTTTGTCATTTGAAACAATATCGTACCAGCGGCGCTTATGACTGCACGTGTGAACGGCTTCATTGAGCTTCTGGTACCTCTGCGAAATTGTCCAGGTTTCGGAACCGTACAACAGGATGGGAACGACATGGACTTTGTAAATTCGTAACTTAGTTTTCAGTGAAAGCCTTTGCTTGTTCCAGACTTGGATCAGAGCGTACATAGAGGCGGCAGTCATGTCTACTCTTCGAATGATGTCCAATAGGCTTTGTGCATTAAAGTCTTGTTTGCTGACTTGTTAAATGAAATCCTCAGTGAGGTTGATATAGCTGCCTCGACAGTAATTCCTGGCGTTGTTGCCATGCGGCCAAGGTTTTGTATCTTGATTTTTGCGCATGATATGTTCAGAGCTATTCTAGATGCAATGTCTTTTAGATGTTCCAGTGGTTTTAAGGTGAACGCCTGTTAGGACATCTCCGTCGAGATCCGTCACAGACAGCTGCCCGATGGTGACTCATGGGATGTATATCTCCAGCGGACCGATGGTGACTCGTGGGATGTATATCTCCAGCTGTCCGATGGTGACTCATGGGATGTATATCTCCAGCTGTCCGATGGTGACTCGTGGGATGTATATCTCCAGCTGTCCGATGGTGACTCATGGGATGTATATCTCCAGCTGACCGATGGTGACTCATGGGATGTATATCTCCAGCTGACCGATGGTGACTCATGGGATGTATATCTCCAGCTGACCGATGACCAGCTCCATTGGCAGCAAAACAACGCCGGGTCGAGGACATATCCCTAACAGACACAGGATGATGTAGAGAACGTGTCGAAGAGAATGTGACACAGGCGGACTCTTGCACTAGTGCTGCAGTGTAACGGCTCGTTTAGCAGTTGGGGTGCTGGAAACTCCCACTTGTTTTAAGACGTTTCTTAAAACATATCTATATAGGGACTCGTCGGCTGCTTGAGGTAGACGTAACCGACTGGCTACGACAAAAAAACGAAAAAGCAGAAAACAAAAGCGGATGAGAAAATAAAAGTCCAAGAATGAATGGGGAAAAAAAGTAAGAAATATGATGAACAATTAATAAATGCCTTATTACATTTAAAAAATTTTTTTTTTTAAATAGTGGAATATCACATATATCGTCAAAAATGAATCGGGTGAGTTGTATATAGAGCGTGGGGCGTTAACTTAGTAGGCAGTGAGTTGACTTTCTAGACTGGGATTGCAGCGTGTCAGAGGTTCGAGTTCACGGACTGACAGATAAAAACCCGGCCGTGGTTCGTGCCTGGTACGACCGCTCTTCAAGTCGACCCAGCTGCAAATTGGTACATAACGTATGAGTTAGAGAAGGTAAATACAGCAAGGAAGGGAGTTGGCCATGCGACCTCACATTGACTGCGGCTTAGTGCATAAACAGTCATCTTCCTCCCCGACGGCAGCTGTTACCATGTGACTTTTCTTCTTTTTTTTTTTAACAGTGAGCTGCCAACGTCACCATATAGATGAAAGCTCTACAGAAACTACAGAAATGACAACTGCAAGAATATGCAAATGAGCTGACTCCATTCAAACAACACGCAGAAAGGATAATGCCGACATATTGTTCGCTGTTGTTGTTGAATGCCTACAATGAGTATGTTTACTCTTTTGTGCGTCCTGAAAAGGATGTTTAGTGTCGGGTTGTAGTAGCTTTCCTCATATCCCGAGCGTGCTGATAAAGATGGACCGCTGTCCTCCAGGCGTTGAGATATGTTTGGCTTCATCTGCGTGACGCTCACTACTTTGGTGATCACGTCGATCCACATATTGTCAGCCAGACTGCCTTGAAAACAGTATGTCTCCAGGGAACGGTACATGGAAAAAGATTGTGGTCTTGGTCAGTATGTTGTGCCTGACCCTGACGCGACGTTCTGGTCAGTATGTTGTGTCTTACCCTGACGCGACGTTCTGGTCAGTATGTTGTGCCTGACCCTGACGCGACGTTCTGGTCAGTATGTTGTGCCTGACCCTGACGCGACGTTCTGGTCAGTATGTTGTGCCTCACCCTGACGCGACGTTCTGGTCAGTATGTTGTGTCTTACCCTGACGCGACGTCCTTGTCAGTATGTTGTGCTCTATCGGACTAGCGTCTCAGTTACACACATCTTCAGATAAAATAAATTATGTATACGATCGTCTGCGTGGCAGAGTGATAGAGCGCTAGTTTCTTACGAAAATGTATCCGGTTGATAACAACTCTTAACACTCTTCAGTCAACCCAGATGCAAATGGGTACCTGTTTATCATTACTGGACAAAAACCAGCAAGGAAAGGAACTGGCCACCCCATCTCATAATTCAAAGCTGAAGTCTAGTACAAGAAAATCTCTAACACTTCATCCCTGACAGCAGGGGGGCGGCGTAGGCTAGTGGTTAAGTGACACGGTTCATAATCCGAAGGTGCTGGGTTCGATCCCCATCACAGCACCGGCCGTTACCCCCGGAAAGCAAACCCTTAGAAAATGCAGGAGGAAGCAGATCCTTACATAAATGAATACTGAAGTTGGATACACTGGACCGACAGGCGCAAAATAAAAACCACAATGCAACGCACACCGCCTTGGGGATTAGAGAAATAAGGCGAATTATCATTTTGTTGTAATCCCTAACAGCAATATCTACTATAAAACTGCCCCTACCTTACTAAACCATATACTGAAATGGTTAAACTACGTACAATGAAGAAAACACTTAAAATATATTTTTCAGTAAAAGAACGTATTAACAATAATAACTACAAATATGCATGTTGTCTTCCCTACCTCACAGCTCCAACAAAAACCTACAAAAGTACGAATCGTTTATAAACAATTCAAAAAAAATTAAAGATAACTGAAATAGGAACTGGCCGCTGCTGTCGTGATATTCCCTACTGCAGACCTGCTGAGGGTAGTCGCACACTTTGTTAATTTTCCTGAACTGTTCGGCAGTGTGAAAGGGAATTGAATAACTGAGCGGCACATTATGTTTGGTTGAACTATGATTTTTTCTCTTCCACTTTTGAAACTCGAGCTAACCAAGGACGGCAGACAAAGGCGCATTGTATTCGTTACTTCCCCACTCTCCCACGTCTCCCAACTCTTATTCTAAAAATGTATATGTACTGACACGTCGTTATACTCATAAGCAATAACAATCTATTTATCGAACAGCCAATGTGTTGGGAATTGATAGCTATGCCGATTATCAGATCGAATGCTTTAAACGATCGGCTGGGGAGAGGAGACCAATGTCTTATCAAGCAAAAACATACTGATCGGGCAATGTTAGTCAGGGTCAGGCGAAATATACTGAGACTCCCACCTCGCTTTCATGTAGTTCTCCCTGGAAACAAGCTGTTACTTAGCATCTGACCAACGAGGTGAGACCTAGACGTGATCCCTGCTGTAGTGAGCGAGGCGACACGCAGAGAAAGCCAAGCATAACACAACCACCTGGAGGAACGCGTTCCACCTCATCAGCACGCTAGGGATGAAAGAAAAGTCACTGCAACCCGCCTTTTAACGCCCTTTTCAAGAAGCACAAAAGAGTAAACATATGACACGGCTGGAAAGCTGTGCCAAAACTATATGCACTTTGCTTTTATTTGAACCAGTAAATCCACGAAGTCAGCTCGACAGTCCGCCTCTGTGGAGGAAGCACTAATCAAAGCATTTATGTTATCTTGTATATGTGGTTCTTTCTTTTCTACCCAATGTGGGAGAGAAGAGTGACATCAATGTAAGAGGGAAGTGTAATATCAGGTCAGGTGAAACAAACTGATCAAGGTGGGAGCGAAGATTTACATCAGGGTCAGGTGAGACAAACTGATCAAGGTGGGAGCGAAGAGTTACATCAGGTTCAGGTGATACATACTGATCAAGGTGGGAGCGAAGAGTAACATCAGGTCAGGTGAGACATACTGATCAAGGTGAGTGCGAAGAGTTACATCAGGGTCAGGTGAGACAAACTGATCAAGGTGGGAGGGAAGAGTTACATCAGGTCAGGTGAAACAAACTGATCAAGGTGGGAGCGAAGATTTACATCAGGGTCAGGTGAAACAAACTGATCAAGGTGGGAGCGAAGATTTACATCAGGGTCAGGTGAGACAAACTGATCAAGGTGGGAGCGAAGAGTTACATCAGGTTCAGGTGATACATACTGATCAAGGTGGGAGCGAAGAGTAACATCAGGTCAGGTGAGACATACTGATCAAGGTGAGTGCGAAGAGTTACATCAGGGTCAGGTGAGACAAACTGATCAAGGTGGGAGGGAAGAGTTACATCAGGTCAGGTGAAACAAACTGATCAAGGTGGGAGCGAAGATTTACATCAGGGTCAGGTGAGACAAACTGATCAAGGTGGGAGCAAAGAGTTACATCAGGTTCAGGTGAGACATACTGATCAAGGTGGGAGCGAAGAGTTACATCAGGTCAGGTGAAACAAACTGATCAAGGTGGGAGCGAAGAGTAACATCAGGTCAGGTGAGACATACTGATCAAGGTGGGAGCGACGAGTAACATCAGGCAGGTGAGACATACTGATCAAGGTGGGAGCGAAGAGTTACATCAGGGTCAGGTGAGACATACTGATCAAGGTGGAAGCGAAGAGTTACATCAGGCCAGGTGAGACATACTGATCAAGACCCCCACCTCCCGCTCTCGTTTGTGCTACTGGAAAGAGGCTGAGTCCGAGCAACCCAACTAGCAAAGTGGGATCGACACTGTAATCCTAGTAGTGCTGAACGTACTTGGAAACTTCGCATTGCACTACAGTCAAGAGAACTCAAGTCCACCTTAGCAAGTTCTCCCCGGGGTGTAAAAAGAGCCACTGTAACCCACTACTAAAGAAACGTCAAGAATTATCTCAACTCAGTCCGAGTAGCTTAGAACAACAACAACATGACGTAGGTTTGCCTTTTCATTTCCTTGTTGCTGTTCTTCCCTAACAATAAACCATGTATCCATCTACAGCTGAGTCGACTGGATCGTATGTAGATTGAACCCGTATTTTGACTGTGGAAAGAGAGCTCTCTTCAACTCTGCTACATGATGAGTTTGGCAGTCTTCAAACACAATTCTACATTAGCGGCATGCACATTGGATAGCAGTATTCTGTCCTCCCAGATAATGAGACCAGATTTCTACATGCGAAGAAAGTATACATAAAGCAACAACAACAAAACATAACTCTTCATGTAGAGCAACCATTGCCATTATAATCAGCAACTGCACATTGTCGGGAAAAGGTCTTCTGTATAAAGGACCAGACTCAGTTAAAACTAACGTTTAAAATTGTAGCGGAAAGACAAATGATTGCAAAACTTTGAAACATTCTTCTTTTAAAAGACGAAAGCTACCAATTTGGCACATGCTTCACATCGTAGCGAAACGGGGAGTGAACTGTAAAACAATGGATTACTGAATCCACAATTTAAAAAAAGCAAAGTATCAAGTGGTTTTCTCTTCTGTTTAGATCGTGATGTTCTTGCTTAACTGTAGGGATCCCTTGTTTGGTTCCACCAGATATCGATCCTAATTTAAGACAATCAGTTGTTTGTTTTTTGTGTTTTTGATTTTTGTAATTGTGGACATAGACCTAACAGGCATATATGTCAATATCCAGTTAATAAGTTATTCCTACTCTTTCTTATTTACGATTGTTACCATAGTTAAATATTCTTCTTCTACTTCTTTGTTCGTCATGAAAAAGTCGTTTTGTTGCGTTTTATCGTAGGATACATCGTGGCTGTGGTTTGTTTTATTTGAACAGACATATTCGGAATCAGCACGACAATTAAGAAGCCGAGTTTTCCTTTCTTCTGGGATCATATGCTCTTAGTCAGACTACACATGAGAAGAAAGATTCCAAGGCTGCCACTCGAAGGCAGAATAGGATCTTGGTCGTCTGTAGCTCATTGACCTGCTCACAAGCAGCCAGCTATGAGACGCTGATTTTATAATTTATTATTGCTGTTGTTCGTGATGCCTGGTGAAGGTCTGTTCATCGTCATATAGGTTTCTTTTACGTTTTCGTCTTAGTGCCGTATTCTGACCATACCTATCTATGGTTTTGTGCATAACTACTCAACAGCCAGCATGATACATATTGTACAGGTCCGTGTCAGTGGTAAGGTGTGCACGATCATAGGTTGGAGAGTCTTCCACCCTAGATGATGCAGTGACCAAGATGACAGCAGTCAGCGACTCAAAGCTAACTGTCTCCGCCAGGGTCAGCGAACTCGAGATGTCCAAGACCCTATCCGAACTTCAAATGGTGGAGTTAGAAATAGGCTGCAATGTGCTACATGGTTGAGAGAATAGGGATCGAAGAGGGAAGGGTAACATGGTTGAGAGAACATAGATCAAAGGGGGCAGGCTAACATGGTTGAGAGAACATAGATCAAAGGGGGCAGGCTAACATGGTTGAGAGAACATAGATCAAAGGGGGCAGGCTAACATGGTTGAAAGAACATAGATCAAAGGGGGCAGGCTAACATGGTTGAGAGAACATAGATCAAAGGGGGCAGGCTAACATGGTTGAGAGAACATAGATCAAAGGGGGCAGGCTAACATGGTTGAGAGAACATAGATCAAAGGGGGCAGGCTAACATGGTTGAGAGAACATAGATCAAAGGGGGCAGGCTAACATGGTTGAGAGAACATAGATCAAAGGGGGCAGGCTAACATGGTTGAGAGAACATAGATCAAAGGGGGCAGGCTAACATGGTTGAGAGAACATAGATCAAAGGGGGCAGGCTAACATGGTTGAGAGAACATAGATCAAAGAAAGCAGGCTAACATGGTTGAGAGGACATGGGTCGAAGGGGGCAGGCTAACCTGGTTGAGATAATAGGCATCGAAGAGGGAAGGCGATCCTGGTTGAGAGAACATGGATCGAAGAGGGAAGACGAACCTGGTTGAGAGAACATGGATCGAAGGGAGAAGGCAAAGCTGGTCCTACCATGTTGAAACTAGATGTGTCAGGCCTAAAACCGTAGATATCGCAGCCTTGCTATAAAATACGACAGAACGTCACAAAACATCGCTTTTAGGGACGAACGACAACGATGAAAAAGAAAAGAAGAGGAGGAAGAAGAAAAAGAAGGAGAAGAAGAAAGAGGAGGAGGAGGAGAAGAAGAAGAAGAAAAAGAAGAAGAAGAAGTGAAAAAGAAGAAGAAATAGAAGAAAAAGAAGAAGAAGAAGAAGAAATAGAAGAAAAAGAATAAGAAGAGGAAGAAGACGAACAAGAACAAGCAGACGGCAGTCAAAAGCTTCTAACCCCATGCTCTCAGTTTAACATTGATCCTATTCTCATCTCAGTCACACAAACACACACACAGAGTTCTTCCTGAAACCACTCTGACAGAACCCAATACCATTTCATTACCGTCTGTGTATATAAGAGTCTTGCGCAAATATGTCCTGTCTTTAAAGTGTAATAGTTTATAGCTTACCGTGCCAACAGACTACATTATATAGTATCTTGTCTTCTTAAAGATGATTTTAATTGGTGATCATAGACAAACATACTCTATGACCTTAATAACATGTCTACAGGAGTACATTTACTAACGTATTCAAGCTTTCAACTATTCTTTAAAAAACACTATATCTTTAACCGTAACATATCATAAATATACAAACACTGACTTATTGTCAAGTTGTGATTAAAATTTCCACACCAATGGCTGTTAGGTTCATGATCCAAGATTTTACCTTACTCATTGAGTGAAATTCTGTGCTGGTTTATTGTGTTAAGAATTTTTATGTAAGCCTATGGAGCAGTTAAATTCCAAAATGTTAATAAAAAATTCTGCTTTCTAAAATCAGTCTTTGTAGGACTTATTTTGTTATGATTGTTATTCTCTTGAGAGTTCAAAGTGCTTAAGGTTTCAATGCAGTATTTTTCAATTGATTTATGCTCATAGTGGTATACTCTCTCTCTCTCTCTCCTCTGTCTCTCTCTCTCTCTCTCTCTCTCGGTTTATATTTCCAGGTATTCTTCGTCTTCTTCGGCGTTCGACCTGAAAAAACCTTGTGAATTCCCAGCTATGATCCCAATTCTTTTTGTTACCTTTGGCCCTCAGTGTTTGTTGTTTATACTTGTCCTGGCCTGCATTGCATTTTGTTTGTAAGCACAAATGTGTGTGTGTGTGTGTGTGTATGTGAGTGTGTGTATAAATACCTATGATCCCCCCGTTTGGCCAATATAAATTCCACTTCAATGCTTGTTTGCTTTCAATATGTCGGCTTCTTTATGATGGTGTAATTATTATGCAATCCTATATTTCTTTTCGGACAGCGTATTATGTTACAGAGAGCTTACCCGAGTGTTACAGGAGGCTCGCCCGAGTGTTACCAAGGCTCGCCCGAGTATTACCAGTGCCCGAAAGTGCAGCAGAGAATAGTAATACTGTAATCTGCCAGAGACGACTAATGATGATTGGGCACAGGGCTGCAAAAACTTTAAAAAAACTAAATCTCCAAAAGATACTTGCAAGTCAGCATTTGTTGAATTAGCGTATAATTGCTGAAGACCTATTCTCCACGTGGAGTCGATACGGCTTTGATTCTTTTATATTTCCTTTGATCAACTTTCGTCTTTATAATCGTTGCTTATGTACATTTCATGTGGCCGTCCTCTCCCTGATGTCCCAGCCTGCCAGATCATGCACCTGGCTGTCGTTGAAATCAAGGGTGGTAAAAGACCTCAGCTCTCACGGAGACACCACTGGGTTGGCCAGTGCAACACCTGACTGCAAGAAATCATCCGCACCTGACATTAAATCGTTAAGCCTCGTGGATCTCTGCCATCAGACGTGTTTACAGACGATCGGTGTGACTGAGCTTGGTTGCCTAAGCGGATTATTATTATTATTAATAGTATTATTATTGTTATTATTATTAGAAGTATTACTATTATTATTATTAATAATAGTATTATTATTGTTATTATTATTAATATTACTATTATTATTATTACTATTATTGAAGGGAGGGCTTGAAGGACCCCAGTCGACTTTCATCAGCACGCTCGGGGTGTGAGGAAAAATATAGCAACCCACCACTTAACGTCCTTTTCAAGGCGCACAAAAGAGTAAACCTACTAATTGTGGGCCTTCGAAACAACATTATTTGTATTGAACTTTTAAGTGATATATTTTCGCCGCTCTGCAAAGTTATCTTTTGCTTTTGACATCATGTGTCTATAATTTGGGAAATATATACACATTATAAAACGGCACTGCAAGTGACTTGAATCGGGATTTCTTAATAGCTAGCTAGAAAGAGAGAAACAGGTAAATGACTCAAGACACTCTGTTCCGACACCAGGTGCAGCGCCCAAGACTAAAGTCAAGACAAAGTTTCTTGCAGTCAACTCAGCCTCTACAGACTAGTTCACGAAATCGACGCAGCGAAAGTTGGAAACGCCGACACAGGTCCCCTTGATCGAGTTACGAGAGGAACCTGCGCCTGAACATCTCCTGCCCTTCGCAACATGGAAGTCACTAAATAGACTTCGAAATGGTGTATCACGATGCAGGAAAAACCTGAAAAGATACAGAGAGGATGAAACATGTTAATGTGGAGTAACACAAGACCAGTACTATCTGATGATCAGCCCAAACCTCCCGGCGACTTGTAGCATGGATGACTTACTGAGTATCAGTGACAGGGCAGTACACGTGGCTGAATACTGGAAGAATGATGTAGTGCCTAAGACACGGAAAGTAACAAATAGCTAGCTAAAGGATCGAAATGTAACTTAACTTTTTTACACTGGTTTAGAAGCGATAAACGGTTACGATTCCAAGATGGTGGATGTGTTTTTGTTGTGACATTCAAACATTGAGTACAAAACATATAGAATTACAGTTTTTATGACAGTAGCAACCAAACTTACCCACGAAAATTTTATAAACAGCATTTATTCATCATAAAGTATCATGGAATAATCAATAACTGGCCACAAGACCCGTCAGCTGAACACCTGGACATAAAGACTGCTATCGTAAAAATAGGTCACTGTTCCCGCTGCCCTGTGGGATACATGTTCCAAGAAAAGGCTCGAGAGTAAACCCTGATGAAAAATCTGGGGCTGGTGTCCCTAGGGCAGTCTAACGGTGGTTCCATCGCTTATCTGGCAACTCCTGCTACCTCGCTGACTCCAGGTTGTATCGGGTAATGTCATTCCCCTAGATCAATTAGCTACGTGGAGAGAGGAGAACATGCTGCACGACAACAGCTAGTTCTCTGTAGAAAGACGGCCATGCTTATGACCTGTAGATGTCTTCCAGTTTTGCCTTGCGGTGTCGACACAACACGTGCATCAGCAGTTAAACTGTTATGTTGGATCGTCTGTACCATCCGGACTGAACTTCCCGATAACCTGCATGATATAAACGATGCCAGAAAGACACGAGTAATCAATGAGGAACTGAAAAGACTGGATGTGGACACCGTAGCACTTCAAGAAACTCGGTTAAAGGGATCGGGGTCAATGACTAAGAAAGACTACATATTCTTCTGGCAAAGGAAAGACCTCAACACAAAAAGAGAGCATGGTCTATGTTTTTCTGTGAAAACGTCTCTAGTACACGTGGTTGATTGAACCAGCTGAGAATGGTTCAGAAATAATGCTTACACTTCATATTCATTCCACATTGAGTCCCGTCACCCTTGTCAGTGCATATACACCTACCTTAAATCTGAAATCAAAGATATTCCATCAGGATTTAGAAGGTTTTGTAGAGTTTGTATTTGACCTATGCTTCAACAAATGGAGCGACGCAGGTCGTTCAGCTAAACTATCTCTTATTCTTTATTTCCTTTGTCGTTTGTAATGAAATGGACGTTTTCTTATATTGTGGTGTATCTTATTCAAGCGTGCAAACGTTATTTTCTCATTCTTCAATTTAAATACTCTAGATAATACGTTTCTTCTCATAAGTCATCTTGCACCTGAATGAGGAAGAAGATTTACATGATTTGCTACAATTTCTTCACATTACTTGACAAATAATTTCACTATAAGTGAACTACTTGTAACATAGTTAAGCATTTTACCAATTGTGTCTAGTGGTCTTCAGCTCATTGTGTATGGTTCATACTTCTTCGTTTGTCTTTAAGCCTCAACGTCAATGACTCTAACAAAGGCAGCAGTCGACTCAAGGCTCGGTACACTTCCGTACAACTTCTCGTGGAAGGACACTGGCTGTTGCCAAATGCTACTTCTTTTGTCGGTATACAGTGGACAGGACTGCAAAATATGTTTTGCCTTCACGGGGTCTGTGCCGCAGGCACAAATGTCTGTAGTGCCAATATTTAACTTGTTGCACAGAGGACATCTAAGTCTGTTGTGACCTGTGCGTAGCCGGAGAATGATCACAAATCATGTATCTATAAGTGAACTACTTGTAACATAGTTAAGCATTTTACCAACTGTGTCTAGTAGTCTTCAACTCATTGCCTATGATTCATACAATCAATTACTTTACAATAAAGAAAGTTGTGTGTTGTTACTGCGTTATTGTATTCTTTCTTCACCAATGACACATATTATTTAATTTATCCAACTGAAACACTATACGTACCAACTCCATTGAGACGACTATGTTTTTGTCCCAGGGTCGTAACCGTAAACTCAAAGCTTATCTCGGGTTATGGTACTTTTCATGAAATCGGGGTTATCGTGGGCGCATTCTACTATGGCAAACGCAACCTACAGACAGTTTTCTGTTTGTTCGTGTGTGGCAGAAGTGGATATATTGAGGTCGGATTTCGATTAAATTCGAGAATGGTATGTGAGCTGGCAAATGGAGTTTAATGTAGATAAATGTGCAATCATCCACATGGGTAAATTCAATATGGAACATAATTACAGAATGAGTGAAAATAATATTAGAATGATAGAAAAGGAACATATGGGTTATAATAGATCATAGAGGTACAGTGAGTGAGAATTCCAGGTAGCAGCGAAAAAAGGCAAATGCAATGTTGGGTATAATTTTTTTTAAATATTACACAAAAGAGCAAGGAAGTGATAATCAAACTGTATAAAGCATTAGTTAGACCTAAATTAGAGTACTGTGCACGTGTGGGGAGTCCTTATCATACAGAAGATATGAACATGCTGGAAAGGATTCACAAAAGAGCGACAAAGCTGATAGTGTGATTCCAGAATTACAGTTATGAGGAAAGACTCAGAAAAACCGGCCTACGTTGTCTAGAAAAGAGAAGAATTCGAGGTGACTTAATACAGGTTTATAAGATAATCAAAGAAAATGATAAAGTATACTATAACAAGTTGGTTTTTTTTAAAATACAACCAGCTACAAGAACAAGAGGGCATATCTACAAATTAACTAAAGAAAGGTCCAGATTAGATATTTGGGAATATTTTTTTAGTCAGAGGATGGTCAATGCTTGTAATTCATTGCCACGTGAATTAGTGGAGGCAGGGACAGTTAATGCATTTAAGAATAGATTGGATGCGCCTAGCTTTTAGAGCAAGGAAATGTAAATTAAACTGGTTGTATACAGACTCTGCAGAGTCTTCTAAACCAGTATTAAGATGTTAAGTTAAAAACAGAAATTGCTAACCGCAAAGAATGTATGGATAGAACTAAGAAAAAGAATAATCTATATATATATATATATATATATATATATATATATATATATATATATATATATATATATCCCTCTATCTATCTATCTATCTCTATCTCTCTCTCTCTCTCTCGCTATATATATATATATATATATATATATATATATATATATATATATATATCTTCAGTCCACTTATGTCTTTAGACGTCGTGGGGAAATGTGACCTCCTTTGTTTCATATTTTATTGGCAGGTGAACATCCACTGGTGACTTGCCAGGGAAATCCAAGTATCTGTTAGCCCCTGGAATATACGATCGCCTATTTTTTAGACTGGTTGAGGTGGAAGCGTAAATTATACTAAGGTAGACCCGCAGCCTGTCAGGCTCCATCTTAGCCGCTCCGCTAACCACATAACCAAGAACTGAGGTTATAGTCATACAGTCCCTTTTTTGCGACATATTCTCTGTGGTGTGAATATCCCGATTTTAGTGGATTTTTAACTTGAATTTTGCCCGAGCAGTGGCCGTTAGGCCTACTCTTTTCGATTTCCAACTGCTAAGGTATATTTAACGTGCGCGCCATTGCACACGGGTGTCTGATCTCACTACTCGGAGAACAGGGAAATATTTACCGGATTATTCATGTGAAAAAAATCTCGGTCTCCACTGTGATTTGAACCCGCGACCTGCAGCACCCGAGGCGAATTAGGTCTCGAAGAATAATCACTACTCTTAAATGGCCAACTGCGCTGTATGGAACTGAAACATTGACTGGCAAAGAAGGATGCTAAAAGCTTGAAAGTGTGTGGCATATGGTGCTACCTTAGAATAGAACCAGTGAGTTGGACCAATGGTAACGTCCCCACTAAAGCAGGCGCACAAAGACATATTGAAAATGATACAAAAACCAAGATTGAGTTGACTTTGACACTATCACAAATAGCGACACGAAAGTCTTTTACCGAAGATACTGAAGGACACGATCAATAGGGAAAAGAGAGATGGGTCGATCAAGACTCACCTTTACATCTCACGCATACAGTTACATTAAAATATGCCGAAATTAAGACAGTTGAACGACTAGAGGTTCAAATGCTCAGACAACCAGTCTGTAGACTGATCAACCAGATGATTTTTAATGATTATTTATATACGATATACATTATTTTACAAATAATTCGTGTCTTTCGTGGCCCAAAACAGAATAACTTTTTAAACCTGAGAAACAGCACCTGCCAATAAACAAGTCAATAGAAACATAAATAGGTAACCTCTCAGTGACCGCACTAGGACAACAAGAAGAGGACATCTAATAAATTGCGAAGATTTCATCGATTTAAATCTTTCTTTGCACGTTTAACAAGTCACGTGGAAGCTTCACGTCACCATGGTAAAATTGTATTTTTGAAGAAACAAACAAAACAAAACTGAATTTACTCGAGCATTTAAATCTGCTTCACTAAATTTGTAGATTCATAAAAATAAGTGTATATCATTTACTTTAAAATAAATAATAATAATTTCAATCTGTTATGTCTAAACTGGGCTAAACACACATAAGTAATCAAATCAAATTAATTTCTCTTTTTGCCATTTAAGTTTCTATTCGAATGAGGAAGTAATAACCGTTGTCGTAGAGAAACGGCTATTCACGTTTTGCAATGAGGAAGATGTGTTTAGCCTAAGGCGATTGATACCTTCTTGCACTCTATACAGCATAATTATTAAGTGGCATTAACTTCTGTAGCTTCACGTAAATGTCGAATACTGCTAGACCTGTGAAGCCACCCCCGCCTGTTCCAAAGCCAGGTAAGTTAATTAGAGTCTACTTTAGACTTTAGTAAAGTAGTTACATGTGACTTTCGTCTTTACATTATTGTTAGGTCATGATTGGATGACGATAGTACTAGTAGAAAGTGAAAGGGGTTTGTTTATCTCTAAGTTGATTAAAGTACAGTAAGAAAATTAATTATAACTAGTGTATGTATTGCGACCACTGGTACAGTTTAGAGTAGACCTGTTATATAAAAAAGCGTGTCTTAAAAAAGACAAATCAATGTGTTGTTTTTTTCTAAATAGCTAGGAAAGTTTATTATAACTGATAACTGTATAAGTGTATATTCTACCACTCTACTGCTACTGCTTGAAACTAGTAGTAGTAGTATCATGTATGCTACCCTCAACGCTATACGTGCAACAAAATATAGCTAATAATCATTAGTCTAAGCCAATGGTGCTCCATCGATACATCGATACATTGTGATTGTTATTGTACGACGTTAGATCTAATGAATCACCAAAAGTGCACTGCTGATTTCATAATATTGCTATGCCACTTGAGTATTCTCATATTTCTGTCTCAAAATGTTGCTATCTGAATTAAATAATTGTTACAATTTTTTTTTCAGTATATATTTATTTTTAAAAACTATTTGCAGAGTTCAAAACGATCTTCAGTTAATCATGCTCGAAGTTGAAAACGTACTAAAATTCCTTCAACTTCATGTATATCTTGACAGTCAAATGGCCATCTTTTGTTGTTGCATTTCATTTACTCTATTCGTGTTCCTCATGTCCTACAGAGAAGTAGAAATATTGGCTGTTGATGATCAATATATACTATTTTTTTCAAATTAAGTTCCAATCAGGTTGTTTTGTGTTTTTTTGCATTTGTTAATTTGTTTCTGGAAATATGTTTCCTGTTATAATCTTGCTATGACCTTTTATGCGAATAACTATCCATTTTCTTAAATTCATTTTTATAAATGCATCATTTTTGTTCATTTCATTTTTATATTTGCATCATTTAGAACAAAATATGTATGCTGTTAAGGAACTGAAGATGCAGCACAGTGAATGAGCTGACAGTAGCCAGCTATGCTTGCATCAAGGTTGGCAAACCAAAGCTGACCAAGACCCTATTCCATCTCCAAGTCATGGAACTGGAAACAGGCTGGAGAGTGTAGTCTGGCTAAGAGAATAGGGATCACAATGGGAAGGCAAACATGTTAACCAACAAAACGAGCTGAAACCCGGTGTGTCTGCCTTTAAGGAGCAGATACCACAGCCTCACTGTAAGCTACGACACAACATATTTTTCAAGCCAAAGGAGAAGATATTTTGTTCCTCACTTTTGACCTATTTTTTTATGGTAGTTGATTGTAGTCAATCTTCTTATGTCCCAGGGCATACTGAATAAAGGAGGCATAGGTCTTCCTGGCTGTAATACAGTGCTAGTTTTCTCAGCATAGTCACCAATATGGGAATTACAGTGATGATCTCAACCATAAATTGTCATAAGCACTACTAAAATGTGTTTATTTTGTTTTAACATTGTATCTCTCACAGGGCAGGTAAAAGTTGTTCGAGCACTTTACAAATATGAGGCTCAACAGGTATGACCATTTTGTAGAAATCACGATTTATCATTATCATCCATAATGTTGAGCCCATGGAACATCTGTCAGCAGCTATTGCTTGCCAGTGATTTTTGTTTTGGAGACTTCCTTAAAGAGGAGAAGAATGGGTTCACGCTGGCGATAGAATGACAGATTACCACAGTCATCATAATCTGAGGCAGAGAGTGGTGCAATGGAAGTGCAGAACTCAAGGTTAACAAGCTGATAAATGATAACATGCAGTATAGTGATGCCATCATATATACCGATGGAATGGTGTTACACAGTGAGATATCTAGTGGGGGCTTTTCGACTAAAGTGAGAGGGCAGGTCATCGCTGAGCAGAGCACAAAGCAGTTCATACAGAACAGCAACCTCCATTCTGAGAATAGAGAAGGAAGCAGTGACTGCAGCTCTGAGATGATTATCTGGAACCTCTTTAACAGGGACAGTCATAATTTCAGAACCTAATCCTTGCTTCGGAAGGTAAAGGGCTGGCTAAGGTAAAAATGAATGACAGCTGTAGTTGCATCAAACTTAGAGGAGCTGATGAGGATCTACTGCCCTAGTCATTCTGAGGTTCAGGGCAATGAAAGAGCTGGAGTCACAGACACCAATTACAGGTGTGCTAGAAATAGACCGGAGTGGCATTTTGAAGTCTATCAATGGTCCCCTCTTAGGTTATGAACCGCAATAAACAAATCATCAATTCACATACTGAAGATCTTTTATATCTAATGAAGTTCGAGAGGACTGGGGTGTAAGAGAGGAAAAAACAGAAGTGTGTACAACCAACGAACTGCAGAAACCATCAGTATCCACACCCTTTGCCATTTACTGAGAGAGACTCAGCACCTGGGTATCCCCATAGTGCAATGAGGTTGATTCTTAGGAACAAAATAGTTACCAAACATAAGCAATGATGGTGACAGCTTCAAAATAAAAAGATTTTTGGGAATCATCTAATGTCTAAGATAGGTAAATTTGCACTATTCTTAACTGCATTCTCTTGTCCTGAGTTACCTTGGTCCTTTGGTCCAATTGCAAAATGTGTTAGTTAAGACAATTGGAGATAACACATAATTTTCGACCTCTCCAGGTTTAATTTGGTTTAACCGCCTATTTTCCCTGCAATTTGCAGTTAAGGTAATTTTTGTTGTGGCATTATAGCATTTTTCCAAATGCCATTACAAAGTTTTTCCCACATTTCATCCCTGATTTGTAAAATCTCTGCCTTTTTTTGTGTGTAGTATTATAAATAGCATACCATTGATTTCTTCTTTTTTTTATGACAGAAGCTACATAGTTTCTGATTGGATGAAAATGATTTTAAGCAAGCCTAGCTTTGTTAATTCTAGCATTTACATCCTGAAAATCAGTGGAGCTGCAATTAAAACTGAATACCAGCTGTAGATAAAATAGGACATGTACAAGTGCATGTCAGTAGATGGATCACAAATGGCTTTTTTTTTTAAACAGAATTAGATGTGAACTTGAAAACAATATATTATGGCACTTATAGTGTTCCTTATTTCTCAAAATAATTTTCACCAACATTTATGCACTTATCTTATTGCTTTAGAAGTACAAGCACAGGCCCATTCGTTTCATTTTGTTTTCATCAGTCGGTTGCCTGGACGCCCACCATGAGCACACTTTCCAGAAATTAATTTGATCGGGCATTATGCTGTAGGCTAAACCACATGAACACCATGTTGCAGTTGCTACACTGTCCATCATTACTCACCTGTCAGCTCGAATCATATTCCCCACCCACCAAACAGATGTTCTGTTCAGAGCGACTAGGTCAGGCATCATCAGCAATTTTGTAGTGTCCTTGAAAAAATGTGTAAACTCAGTTATGCACCGTTTTATGAAACAGACACTTCCCACCATGAACAGGAAGCATCTCCTTATGAATATTCTTTTCAAAAAGTCCTTTTTGCTTCAAAAACAAATGCACAACAGCACTCTGTTCTTTGGTTGTGCACGATGTGAGTACGGATGCAATTGTGTATTAGGAGCATTATGCGACTTCTTATTTTAAATCAGAGCGCCCATAGTACATTCTCTTGTTTTCAAGAAACTTTTTAGCCATTAGCTTAACTCAATGCAGCCACCAGGATGGTTGATAAATAACTACTGTGTGGGAGATAAGAAAGGTAATTACCTTCTAACACAACCGAAAACTGCTGCTCTGTCTTACACAGCTATCTTATTTCCTCTCGATGATGTCACTAACTACTAATTAGTTCCGTGTATGCCCATAAAGGGTATACCAAAAAAGTTCTATAACTTTTTGAACAGATCTTATATATCTTAACTATCTAGAAAGAACTGGTCATATAAACTGTTTAAAAAGAGTAAACCCTTCTTTCCATTTCATATGATCTGAATTCAAATTGGGACCAATTTTGTTCTTGATATATATAAATGATTTGGACATTGATATGGGATCCATGATTGCAAAATTTGCTGATGACACAAAACTATGCAGTAGTGTCTCATCTAAAGCAGAAGTGGATATATTGAGGTCGGATTTAGATAAAATTCGAAAATGGTCTGTAAGTTAGCAAATGGAGTTTAATGTAGATACATGTACAGTCATCCACATGGGTAGATCCAATATGGAACATAATTACAGAATGGGTGAGAACAATATTAGAAAGATAGATAAGGAAAGGGACCTAGGGGTTATAATAGATCATACAGGAAAGGTGAGTGAGCAAGTTAAGGTAGCAGTGAAAAAGGCAAATGTAATGTTAGGTATGATAAAAAGAAATATTAAACATAGGAGCAAGGAAGTGATAGTCAAACTGTATAAAGCTTTAGTTAGACCTAGATTGGAGTACTGTGTACAGGTGTGGAGTTCTTATCATAGAGGGGATATAAACATGCTGGAAAGGATACAAAAAAGAGCGACAAAGATGATAGTGGGATTCCAGAATTACAGTTATGAGGAAAGACTCAGAAAAACCGGCCTACAGTGTCTAGAAGAGAGAAGAATTCGTGGTGACTTAATACAGATTTATAAGATGATCAGAGGAATGGATAAATTAGACTATAACAAGTTTTTTTAAATACAGCCACCCACAATGACAAGAGGGCATAGCTACAAGCTGACTAAAAAGAGGTCTAGATTAGATATTGGGAAATAATTTTTTAGTCAGAGAGGGGTGTCTGCTTGGAATGCATTGCCAGGGGAGGTAGTGGAGGCAGGGACAGTTAATGCATTTAAGAATAAACTGGATGCGCATAGCTTTTAGAGCAAGGTGATGTAAATGTAACTGGTTGTATACAGACTCTGCAGGGTCTTCTAAACCAGTATAAAGATGTTAAGTTAAATTTTGTATTTAGTAAAGTTAAGCTTTGAAATCGTTCTCATCAATCAAAACCTTTGCATCTCCATGTGGGGCATAGATCTTCAATAAACAAATGCCAAGTCCTCCTGTCCTGAAACATATGCTCAAGCTCTCTCCACAATTCTATGTTTCCTTTGACTATTCTGAGCTCCCTTCTATATATGTATTTTGGTCTTTCACTATTTCTTCTGCCTTGAGGATTTCAGAACAGAGATTATCGTGTAATGATATCTGGTTCTTAATGTTTTTATATCCAGTAGCAGCATTTTCTCTTTATCTCCTGTTTCACTGTTGTCTGGTTCTTACCAGAAGTTCCATATTAATCATATCATACCATTTCAATCCAATTCTCTGCAAATACACATTTATGAAAGCTTAATTATTCAGTTGTTGTTGCTGCTGTTCTACATTTTTCAGATCCTACAATAGAATTGACTTTGCATTATATTTGAACATTTTTATTTTTTGTGTTGGACTCATTTCCGTAAGTATTCTTATTTTCATTTCCTTCTCTGTACCTTCTGGTGTGTCTATATTGCTCACATATGAATAATTCCAGACCTTGTTGAAGTATGTAAAACGTTGGTGATTGTTCACATACGCCTGTGCTATTCATTTTCAGCCAGATGAGCTGACTTTTGATGAAGGTGATACACTGTATATTCTGGATATGAAGGACCCAAGTTGGTGGAAAGCCAAATGTGGAACAGACACAGGCCTTATACCCAGTAATTATGGTATGTTATGTTATGTTGTACCTATGATTGAGCAAATAGAGCGACAGGAAACGTTAGTTATGTCCAGCAGAATCTACATCACAGCTGCGAAACTAGTTGATACAGCAATAAATGAGGAGGGTCGGATTCAAAGAAGCGTCGCAGCAGAAATCGAACAAGAAAAACAGGAGCACGACCCAAGGCACCCAATGTTTGGACATCAGGTACAAAGCACAAGGCTCAAATCCAGATATGGGATCAAGATGCTGAGCAGCACATGAGCTGCAGTTGTTAGCGACCCACAGCTGACTGCTAGCGTCAGGGCCAGCGAACCATAGCTGCCAAGACTCTTCTACACCTCCACGCGGTGATCCTGGATAACAGGCTGCAGCAGGGCAGACTGGCTAAGGAGAAGGGATCGAAGAGGGAATGCTAACCCGGTACTAAAAAAATGCTTGCTGAAGTCGGATGTGTTGGACCGAAAGGTGCAAATATCGCAGCCAAGCTGTAAATTACGACACAACGCATTCCGTTCTCTGGACTACATTCTGCTACTTAAGCCCTTTCAGGGTTTGGTAGCAGGAGATTGAGAACGAACGAAGAAGAAGAAATCCAGATATAGCTTCCTAAAATCAACAAAGCCGATACAGTCAAACCCTGAAAGTCACTGTATTGAGAGACAGCATGAATTGATGCAGGTCCCATAGATGGAACTTCAGGAGGAACCTGTCCCTGGTCATCATCTACCATATACAACATGGAAGTCGCTTAACAGACTCCGAACTGATGTATCACGGTGCAAGAGGAATATGAAACAATGGGGATACACAGTTGAGGGCACATGTGATTGTGGCTCATTATAAGACCCAGGCCACTTGATGACTTGCCCCAACCTCCAGGTAACATTCAATAGGTGTGGCATGCTGGAGGTAAATGACAGGGAAATTCATGTCGCTGAATACTGGATGCATACTGTAAAACATGGTGCTTGGACACGGAAAGTAAGTAAGTACATCACAGTACTTCATATGGGCTCACTCACTTTCATCAAATGGTACCTGTATCATGCTGGTTGTACACAGTCATGATCCATCCTCACAGGCTCTTCCACCTACTTGATCTATGTTTGATTTCAAACTTCTACAGTCTTTTGCGTCACTGTTTCCTGTATTGAAGTCTCAGCATCTAACAGGCAGTATGTTTCCTCTATCCATATCTAATGACCCCTCCATGGTTGAATTTGAAACATTGTATCAGCTATACCATTTATTGTGTACACCAACATATGAACTGCATTATCTATCTTTATTTTACAGTTATATTTTGTTTGAACAACGGAACCACATTTTTTACAAATTGAATTTAACCACTCTATTATGTATTTTTATCAAATCTTTTATCACACGTGTGCTCCAAATTTCATGTCATAAATGTCGGAGATGATAAAAGTAAAAATGCAGCACTTCAATTTTCATTTGTTCTTGTAAATGTGTAAGTAAAATATGTTAATGATGTGTGGGGATACTGCCGTTTGCAACATTTTCTCATGAAGTTCTTGAGAAATACCTGAAGCAGTGCATGCTTTCTGAGGTTGACATGCATTTGAGACGGAGAAGTACATATTACATCGATCGGCCAAGCTCATCCCAAAGGTACTCTACAGGGTTGCTATAAAGACCAGAAAACTGCCATTCTGCCGACACATCTTGTTTGAAAGAAGATATTTGCTATTCTTGAACTGTAGGGTCTGGAATCTTGGAGGACCGATTTGTTGATGCACTGGTATAAAAAAGAAATGTTTTAGAAAGATCCCTGGAATATTTTATGAAGGTCACGTCATGAATGTCAGTGTATATAATACTGGTCAACAGTCTATCGAACCATATCCAAACCTCCTTTCAGTTGTCACGTCACAAAAATTTTGCTAGTATGGCCATGGGATACATTGTCAAGGTTTGCCCAATATGATACTCTGAGACACAGAACCTGGCAAGAGAAGGAAGGGTCACTATGAAATGTGCTGGACAGACGATATTCAAAATTGGATGGGCATGACATTAATTGAACCCGCAATGCCTGAAATGGATAGAGTAGGTTGGTGACGGATACTTCATGTTGTGCTGAGATGTGATACCCTTAAAATCATTTAGGTTACAGGATAGACGAGGTGAGATGAGACTAGTGTAAAAAACAGCTTTAATGACTAATCATATTCAGCTGCCAGTCTACCACTCACATGAAAGGATATTTTCTGTATGGGTGCTGAAGCTACCAATAGCTCTCATAGATCCTTCACCTCAGTTTAGCATTTCAGCATCTCTGAGGCCCTGCCTAGGATCTAGCACGTCTAATTATATTGTTCAGTTTTTTTTTAGTCATAAAGATGTGACACCATTTCTGCTTTCTTTACCTAATCTCCATGTGTAATGGTTATTGTGCCGTTTTTACCACAGATATCTGCTTCTTTTGATCGCTTTTTTTATGTTTACTGCATTATATGAGTTCCCATGATGAACTCGACCATTGTGTGAAGCTACTCCTTGGGTCCATGCTGTTTTGGGTTCAGTGTTGAATCATTAGGCCAGTGTATCTTCCTTAACTGGTAGCACAGCAGATAGTTATATGATACATTCTTAGCAATTTGTTTGTTTAATCCACATGTACACAGTTGTGAAGCAGACAGGCAAAGCTTGTACTACATGTTCAACTTGTGCTCTGTCCGGAGACAAAGAATGGTGATCTGTCCCTCCCAGCATAGTTTGTGATAGTCATTGTTGAGTTGGTTCTGTTCTCTTCTGACAGCCTGAATAGCTCTCTTTTTCTTAAAGTATGTAATTTTAATGTTATCTTGAACACAGTCTCCATTTATTTGTACAAGCTTATCTGTCTTCTTGTTCTCCAGAAGACCACAATGGGATGGAAGCCACTGAAGTATGGATCACATATAAGTGTTTGTTATTACAGCTGGTCATATAATATGAAATATGTGATGAAGATATGCAGTCTGGATGTGTTACCGGGCTGCTGAGATAATTAAACAGTTTTAAATGTTTATGTTATTTCATTGTTATTTTCTTTAATTGCATGTTTACTTCAGTCCACTAATTAACCAGATCACTTTCTTTAAAAGTTGAAGAAAACACAGAATCTGTTGATTATCCACTACATGATGCAGCAAAAAGGGGTAACATAGATTTCTTACACGAATGTCTTCGTAATCAGGTATGCCATCAGATATGATTCCATTTCCTTGTTCTTAACATGTTGTTTTTGGCTTCTTGAGCAAATGATTGACTAATTTAGACAAGGAAACTTTTTATCATTAATGTTCTTCCTTTTCTCGCTTCAATATGATTATAGTACCACATCTGTAGTTAGCCTCCTTGTAGGAAGGCTGCTCCAAACAATTTAAACACTTTTATAGTGCTGCTGGCTTTTGTAGAACCATGTTTTACACTATGTAGTTGCTAGTCTTGTACACAATCTTCGATAATTGTTTTTTATGACATGCGAAGTAATGTCCTGCAGTGCTGATCTTTCCGTCCCAACAGAGGAGTCCAGGATCCACTTGGGGAAATACGAACATTTTTTTTTTATAAATTGTTTTTTCAGCTGTAATTGTACAATTTTTTCTTGTTGTTGGGGTTCTGAAGGGAAGGGTGGGCAATTTATATGAAGATTATATTCTCAGTGGCAAGAACCTCTATAGGTTAAAGTAGGAAAGTTTGCACAAGTGTAATCTGATCATCAGAAGCATGTCTGTACATGCAGACATATTTGTGTTTCTTTATTTGTTTATACATCACACAGAACCGGGAGTAGAGGGGTTGTTGTTTAATGCACACAATGAGTATATTTACTCTTTTGTACGCCCTGAAATGGACGTTAAGTGGCGGATTGTAGTAACTTTCCTCACATCCAGAGCATGCTGATGAAGGTGGACCGGGGTCCTCCAGGTGGTTGTGCTATGCTTAGCTTCATGTGCATGATGCTCACTGCTACTAGGATCACGTCGATCCACAGCTTGTCAACCAGACTGCCTTGAAAACAGCAGTGTTTCCAGGAACGTTACATTGAAGAGAGATAGTGGTCGTGATCAGTATTTTCTCCCTGACACAATGTCCTGGTCAGTATATTGTGTCTGACCCCGAAGTGACGTCCTGGTCAGTATATTGTGTCCGACGCGATGTCCTGGTCAGTATGTTGTGTCTGACCCTGACGTGACGTCCTGGTCAGTATATTGTGTCCGATGCGACGTCCTGGTCAGTATGTTGTGCCTGACTTGATTAGCGTCTTATTTCCCTGGAGTAGAGTGGTAAAAGAGTACGCCACAGCAACAGGTGCTCAAGGACCCTCAGGCTGATTACTGTAGTCACCAACATTTTATGTGAAATATGTTGTTTTTGTTTCTGGTTTTTTTTTTTTGCACTCGCTTTATTTCTCTATTCCACAAGGCGGTGTGCGTTGCACTATATTTTTTAGTTTGCGCCTGTCAGCCCAGTGCATACAACTTTAACATGCATTTTATGCAAGGGTCTGCTTCCTCTTACATTTTCTAAAGGTTTGCTTCCCCAGGGTAACAGCGGATGCTGTAATTGGGGACGAAACCAGCACCTTCAGATTGCGATACATGTCACTTAACCACTAGCCCACGCTGTCCCTAATGAAATATGTTTTATATGTTGTCTTTTTTAAATTTTAGTTATACATGTGCATTTAAGAAGCTACCAGAGTAGTACCCAGGTTGAATAGAATAGGACTACTGTAACCTCTCAAGCATATAATAAAATGAGATTAAAGAGAGTTCTGCATGGAGAAATATAGGTTATATTGATGATTTTATATATTTTTTTGAGAGATTGAAGACATTTTTCAATTGTTTATGTGGTTATGCATTTTTAGAAACAGATCTATATACCTGGAGATTTGGTGGCATAGTGATTGTGTGCTTGGTTTGCGATCCCAACGTAACAGGTTCCAATCAGAACATGTTCAGTTTACAGATTGGACATGTCGTGGGTTTTTTATGGTATGACCTCTTCTTCCAGTCAACCCAGCTGTAAATGGGTACCTGACAAAGTCAGGGGAAAATTTCAGAGTCGTTGCAGGAGTTACGGAGTTTGTGTTTCATCACCGACACTTTCAGCAATGAAAGGGACTGAGCATATATGGGGATGCCATGGTACAATAAAGTCAGTTCTATGAAGGGGACGGCGTGGCCTAGTGGTTAAGTGGCACGGCTCACAACCAGAAGGTGCTGGGTTCGATCCCCATCACAGCACCGGCCGTTACCCCGGGGAAGCAAACCCTTAGAAAATGCAGGAGGAAGCAGACCCTTACATAAAATGCATGCTGAAGTCGGATGCACTGGGCCGACAGGCGCAAAATAAAAACCACAGTGTAACGCACACACGCCTTGGGGAATAGATAAATAAGGCGAACGCCCAAAAAAAAAAAAAAAAAAAAAATTTAGTTCTATGAAAAATTTACCATTTCCAGGTGTATATTACCTGTGGGCTTTTGTATATAATACATAATGGATCTTATAAAAAAAGGCATGATTCTAGAATATTAAGTTTATGTTGTTGTTGAGAGAATCTTGCAAACCTGTGCAATTCTTAAGTGTTTTTTTTATCTTTGTTCTCATCATGTAGAACCATTAACACTTAGACTACGAAAGCCACTCCGTGTGACTTATTGTTAGTACGTATTTTTACGAAGGCCACTTTGAGTGACTTATTTATGTTAAATCTATATTAGCACAAGTTTAAAGAACAATTGATAAATTTAAAGGGATAAAAATGTGATACACTTACATTTCCAGATGTATATATATATATATCTATGGGCTTATAAAAACAGGCATGATTCTAGAATATATTAAGTGTATGTTGTCGTAGAGAGAATCTCACAGACCTGTGCCATCCACGAGTGTTTTTTTATCTTCGTTCTTATCATGTAAAACTATTAATATTGAAATCATCATTGTAGGGGTGACCCTATACCTCACTGAGTGGAACATACAGACAAATATTTACTTGCTTGAAGTAATATAATATGAGAAATGTAAATTTAATTTTTCTGTTTCAAAATGTGTCTATAGGTATCTGTAAATGGGCTGGATAAGGCTGGGTCAACTGCCCTTCATTGGGCCGCTCATGGTGGTCATATTGCCTGTCTTAAGACTTTACTAGACATACGAAACTGTGAAGTCAATGTACAGGTATGTTAAGTTAATATGCAGGTGTGTTGTGTCATGTGCAGGTGTGTTGTGTCATGTGCAGGAGTGTTGTGTCATGTGTAGGTGTGTTATGTCATGTACAGGTGTGGTATGTCATGTACAGGTAGGTCATTTCTTGATGAAGTAGTTGTTCGAAGCTATGCAAGCTGGGTTGAGTTAACTTTTGATGACATATCTTTGGTAGCAGGTTACATTGGTTCTTTTTACATTTAAAAGTGTACTTGAGAAGGTGGACTGGGGTCCTCCTGGCTATAGTGCAATGTGAGGCTTCTCAGTAATTTAATCTCTGTGTGAACTACAGTGCCAATCCCCACCTCATTGGCCAGACTGTTGTGATACAGCTCGCTTCCAGGAGTACGAATGAGAACATGAGGTGGGATCTTGATCCGTATGTTTCACCTGACCCAAATTACATTTTACACCCTAAATGGTGATAAGAGAAACCGAAAACCAGTTTATGAAAACACTGGATGTTGTCAGGAGAACGGAATTCGCTGTCAGGGACTGCGATATTTGCACTTTAGCAAAGATTTGTTAGTACCCAGTTAGCCTTACCTCTTCAATACCTTCTCCTTAGCCAGTCTTCTCTATTGCCATCTGTTATCCAGGATCACCACATGGAGGTAGAGAAGGGTCTTGGCAGCTCTGGTTCGCTGGCCCTGACACTAGCAGTCAGCTTTGAGTTGCTGAACGCTGCAGCTCATGTAATGCATTAGTATTATCAATCTCAAGAATGATGAATAAAGAAAAAGGATGAATTCACATTTATTATGTTTGGCTAGGGAATGACAAAATGATGCTCTATGGTTGACATAGAAGATGCATTTAATCATACCATTTTATGATGCAAAAATATATTTTGCTGTTTTATGTTACAGAACAAGCTAGGAGATACACCACTTCACTCAGCTGCCTGGAAGGGACACTCAGAGGCTGTCCAAATGTTGTTAGAGAAAGGTATAGATAATGAATTTAAAATAACTTTCTTGGACTGAAGATATAGCAGTGAATGAGTTGACAGCAGCCACCAATACCTGAGCAAGACAATGTTCCGCCTGCTAGTGGCAATTCTAGAAACATACTGTCACTATGCAACCTGACTTAGAGAATAGGGATCAAAGAGGGAAGGCAAACCCAGTCCCCAAAAATGTTATGTTGAAATCCGATGTGTCCGGCCGAAAGGGACAGATATCTCAGCCTCGCTGTAACTACGACATGTCATTTTCAGGACAAATGTTGAAGAAAAAGAAGATAGGTTTTTACGAGGCGTGTTCAAATAAAACCGGACCTAACTGCACCAAGTGAACATACATATGATGATGATGCCAATTCTGGTGTAAAAAGCACATACCAACTGTCAGTTTTGCAAAATTTCATTATCCTCCAACTCAAAGTTTCCTCAGCAGACCATTGAAAACATGATACAGAATCCATCCAGAGTTGATCAGCGAGCGGTGATTCAGTTTCTAAAAGCTGAAGGATGTCAACCAGTTGACATTCATCGCAAAATGCAGGCAGTGTATGGTGACAACAGTATGTAGAAGACTACAGTGGAGAACTAGGCAACGATGTTTAAAGAAGGATGTGAGTTAACGAAAGATCTTCCGAGATCAGGTCAGGCGCATATTATTGCGTTAACTCATGTCCTTCTTCAAACATTGTTGTCCAGTTCTTCACTGTTGTCTTCGACACACCTTTGTCACCATACACTGCCTGTATTCTGCGATGAATGTCAACTGGTCGACATCCTTCAGCTGATCAACTCTGGACGGATTCCGTATCACACCCGCCGTGTTTTCAACAGTCTGCTGTAGAAACCATGAGTCAAAGGATAATGGAATTTTGCAAACTTGATGGTTGGTATGTGCTGTATACACCAGAAGTGACGTCATCATGCGCATCGTACGTATGTTCACTTGTTGCAGTTTGGTCTGGTTTCATTTGAACACGCCTCGTAAGTTCTAACCCCCATTGTATCTCTGAAACTCTTATTGAGGAGTAAAGAATAGCACCATTGCACTATAATATATGCATGTAAAAGGGGACTAAAGAAGATTGTGTATTGGACTGGCAACTTCATATGGAAACCACTACTGAAACCACCAATGCACATAAGTGTTTTGATGCAACCTCTCTTCTGGAAGAACAACTGCAGTGACGCTACTATGTTCCTGGTCCAGCAAAAGTTGAGTTGAATTATGCTTTGGTTCACCAGACTTTTCTGCTGCAGATGTGTAGGAAGAAGCAGAACTGACCCATTGAAACATCTTGACATTAACCATTTTCTCAACAATTCCCAAACTTTCCTAATCATTATGTGTGCATGAAAACAACATCATAGTTAATTTTGCATTAATTAAACTTAAGACTACATTTTTAAACATTAATGCGGGGAGCTGAGACACTAGTCCAGTCAGGCACAGCATATTGACCAAGACCACTCTTTCTCTTCCATGCAGTATTCCCTGGAAGCAGGCTGTTTTCAAGGCAGTCTTGCTGATGAGATGTGAATCAATGTGATCCCCATAGTAGTGAGCATCACACAGATGAAGCCAAGCATAGCACAACCATCTGCAGGATTGTGGTCCATCTTCATCAGCACGCTCGAGGTGTGAGGAACCCTACTACAACCTGCGACTTAATGTTCTTTTCAGGACACACAAAAGAGTAAACTTACTCATTGTGGCCATTCAACAACAAGTATTGGCGCAATGGGTTAATTCTTCAATTATATAATTTTCCCACCTAGTTTGGCTTGGCTTGGCTTCGTTCATTCTCAATCTCCTGCTACCAAACCCTGAAAGGACTTAAGTAGCAGAATATAGTCCATAGAAGGGAATGCGTTGTGTTGTAGCTTACAGCTTGACTGCGTTATTTGCACCTTTTGGTCCAATACATCCGACTTCAGCAAGCATTTTTGGAGTACCGGGTTAGCATTCCCTCTTCGATCCCTTCTCCTTAGCCAGTCTGCCCTGCAGCAGCCTGTTATCTGTGGAGGTGTAGAAGGGTCTTGGCAGCTCTGGTTCGCTGGCCCCAACACTAGCAGTCAGCTATGGGTCGCTGACCACTGTAGCTCTTGCCCTCCCACCTAGTGTGAATTGGGGAATATAGCTTCAGCAGTCACACGCATATATTTAATAGACTGGTGTGACAACTTGATGATCTGGGCTTTATCATAGACTCGTTTCTTCTATCCCATAACTGATACAAAATAAAAATAAGTATACTAAATGAGAGGTCACAGAAATTGAAATTGGCATTACAGATAAAACAAAGATTATGAAAATAAATGTTACTAGCAACAATCAGAATGTATTGAGAGACACACAAGATATGGAATCATTCATATATCTTGGTAGCAAAAATATAGACAGAATAGAAGGTATCTATAGTGATATCAAAATAAAAACACAAAAGACAAGAGGAGCATTCATTGCAATAGGAAACTTAATTGAAATCAAACAAAATTTAAGTCTTAATTCGACACATTCTTCACCAAGGGGTGGTCATCCTTGTGCGGAACCCAACTCAGGATCCAGTCATTTCTGTTGCAGGCACGGATCTTCCAGTGGGACAGTACTCTGTCTGTTGTAGGGTTGTGTGTGTTGTGCTTTCTAGTGAATCTTGCCAGCGAGTTTGGGGCCGTCCCCCAATGTCTCTTTTTTGTCACACAGGTATCACGTGGTATGGTGGTTAAATATATAATATTTTATCAAATGATCTATAAAGTGGAAATTTAAGTTCAACACAAAAATTCAAATCTTCAATTCCAATATAAAGCTCATTCTTTTGTATGGCTCGGAAACATGGAGAACAACGAAAATAGCACAGACTTTCACAAATAGATGCTGAAAAGTGGATTTACATAGTATGATATATTCTACTAATGAAGAACTGTTGGAAAGAAGCAGACAGATATCAGTGAAGCATGAGGTGAGGAGAAGAACACACATTAAAGATACCAACTGATAGCATTACAAGACGGTCTCTGTCCTGAAATCCACAGGGCAAAAAAAGTAGAGATAGACCAAAGTACACATGGAGAGGAAGGCTTGAAAAGTATCCTGGTTCTTCTTCTTCTTCGTACGCTGTCAAACATCAACCTGTATTTTTTTCGAAAGTATCCTGGTTCATTTCACAAGAACATATTTATTTATAATTTTTCCATCTTTGGTTATTTTATTTTTTTTATACATATGAGCTATGATCTAATACTACTACTACAATAATAAGTATGTTTTTTTTTCTAATTCAAGAGGCAAGAGTTGACCTCCAGAACAAAGATGGTAAACTACCAATTCAGTTAGCTAAAGACCCTGAAGTTTCAACTCTCCTTCGACAGGCAGGTGAGAATCTCTTTTATAAATCATGTGTCTGACTAGTAACAAAAAGCAGATCAGATTTGCTGCAGAGTTACTTTTTGTTAGAGAATTTGGGTTGGTCACATTTTATTGAAGAATTTCATTTGAAGGGCTACTGATTTTTTTGTTGTAATGGAAATAGATAAGCTAAACTACAAATGTAAATCGAGAAGAGCTTCATCTTGTGCTGGTGTATGTTCTCACTGCATCATTGCGAATAGTCAGAATTACATTTGACGATCTCTTAAATTGTTACTAAATTTTTTTTAGTTAATTGTTGTCAATGTATCATCCATGATTCTTCTTTCACGATTTTGATTACTCATCTGGCATTTCATCTTGCTATTTGATTAGAAATATAATCTTCATGTATCTTGGATGTTAGTCATGTTTTGTTGAATTTCTTTCTAGACTGTACTGATTGTTAACTTCAGCAGCATTTCACCAAGCTGTTTGTTTTCTTACTATGTCTTGTCTTAAGTTTTTTTTGTTCCACATTTCTTTTTTATTTTATCCATCATGGCTGTTTTAAAGATGGCCAATTCACTGTTTATGTCTTCAGTTGCTCTATTTAGTGTTTAAAAAATCTTTAGTCATTTCATGGCATATTTCTTTTCTAATAGCTTCTCTTTAAATTTTGCTTAAAATTCTGATGATTATTGGTTTTGTCTTCAGTTGCTCTATTTAGTGTCTCAAAAATCTTTAGTCATTTAATGACGTATTTCTTTTCTTCTTCTTCTTTTTTCGAAAAAAGCAGCCGTCATCCTGAGGCTGTCGACACTGCCATAGAGCTTGTCTAGTGTTGCCGCTGGTGATGGCCACATCTGCTCTCTCTGATCCTCGTATGTCGGGCAGTTTTGCAGCAAGTGCTCAGCGGTCATTTTGCCGGGACCACACAGGCATTCGTCGGTGCCACCTATCTTCAATTTGTTGAATAGGTGGTACCTGAGTCTATTGTGGCCAGTGCAAAGTCTGAAGACCACGACCTGCTCTTTTCTGTTCAACTGGTAATAGGCATCGTTTTTTGTGTAGCCAGTATGTTCGGTTTCCCATTTGGTCATGTATCTAGCTCTAATAAGCCGTTTTGACTCTTCGTATGTCATACTAGTATCAGGTTGTGGTAGTTTTGCACCTTCTTTTGCCAGTCTGTCTGCCTCCTCGTTGCCTTGGATGTTGCAGTGAGATGGAACCCACTGCACCACTACTCTTTTTGGTGCGGCCTGCTGGCATAGTACTGCTCTTAATTCATTAAGTTCAGTATTTTTCTGGCTTTTCAGTGCTGTGACTACGGCCAGTGCATCTGTAAGCAGGACTATGTGGCTTTCATTCATTTTACCTGTCACAATTTCTTCCACTGCCGCCCTCAGTGCCTCTGCCTCCGCTCTGAAATTGCTTGTGTATTTTCCAGTAGCGAATGACAGTGTTATTTTTCTGCCATTTGGTAGGCTCAGGAATGCTCCTGCCCCTCCGTTCTGTGTTGTATTTGTTACGGAACCGTCGGAGTATGCATGGGGTCCAGTCTATGCTTGGGTAGTTTTCCGTAATGAAACTCAGGGTAGTATCTCTTCTTTCTTTTTCAGACTGGCAGTTTTTGTTTCTAATACCTGGTATATTTTCTACCACCTCTGAAAATATATGCTGCCTCCAGGTAGGTTTTCGTACAGTAGGGATGGGCTTTGGTGTGGTTAGTGCGTTCATAAGTTCTTCGTGCATCTTTGCTTTGGCTATTTCTGCAAAGTTTCTTCGCTTTAGCTTCCCATTTCCCAAATTGTTTAGTCTCTGGTGCATTGGGTGGTCAGTCAGTCTTCTGAGATTCTCTGATTGCAGCTGAGCTCTGCAGTCTCTTCTGTCGGCCATGGATTGCAGTTTTGTAATCTTTTCAAGTTCTACAATTGGCGTTGACTTCATGCCTCCTGTTATAACTCTCATGGCTTGGTTTTTTAGTTTTCTAACTTTATCGAAATTCGCCTTTGCTGCTGTTGTCCATGCCGCAATGCCATACTCAAGAACTGGTCTCACTCTTCCAGTGTACAGTTTCTTTAGTATGCTTTCGTCTGCTCCCCAGCTTGTGCCAGCAAATTTCCTCATGATTGCCATTCTTTCTCTGGCTCTCATTCGGTTTCTCTCGATCTGACTTTTCCATGTCATGCGCCGATCAAATGTGACTCCCAGATAGTTTGGGTTGTCGTTTGGCTGGAGGTATTTGCCGTTTAGACTTAATTTGGTGTTTTGGGGTTTGATTGATAGCGAGAATATTGTACATGTGGTTTTGTCCTCGTTTATTTTGACCAGCCATGAGTTCGCCCACTCTTCCAGCGATGTTAGGGCCTGCTGCATCCGATTTCTTGCTATGGTGAGATTCTTTTCAGAGGTCCACATAGCCAGATCGTCTGCAAACATTGAGCTATGAACTCTTCTTGGTATATTCTCTGTAATGTCATTTATATACACCAGGAAGAGTGTGGGTGACAGTACTCCCCCTTGGGGTACTCCCTGCTCAAGTGTCACCTTTTTGCTCATCTGCCCTTGTACTTGGACTCTGGCTGTTCTGTTTTTGAGGTAGTGGTTGATCCACTTGTACATTTTCCCACAAACTTGACTTCTTAGCATAACTCTAAGTCCATCTTTCCAGACCTTGTCAAATGCCTTTTCCAGGTCCACCCAAACCGCTACTGTATGCTTTTGCTCCTGGTAGGTATCTTCTATTTCCTGAGCTATGAGGATGACCTGGTCCTCAGTGGATCTGTGCTGTCTAAAGCCTGCTTGCTGTGGAATTTGTATCCGTTTTTCTTCCAGATGCCACATCAGTCTAATGTTTATCATACGTTCCAACAGTTTGCTGACACAGCTCAGTAGGCTGATAGGCCTGTATCCATTTGGATCGGTTTTGTCTTTTCCTTTCTTTGGTACTGGTACAAGTACTGCGTCTTTCCATGCCTGGGGTACAATACCCCTTTTCCAGCTTTGGTTCAGGATTGATAGCAGTTTCCTCTTTGCTGTTTGGCCCAGCCCCATCAGCATTTCGTTTATCCCGTCTTTTCCGGGAGATTTCCTTTTCTTTAATGTTCTCATGGCCTCTTCCATTTCGCTCATTGTTAGTTTTGCCATCATATGCTCTTCTGGTGCCATATTGATGTTGTCGTGCCCCTTTTGCTCTTCACTAATGTCTGTATGCCTATCTGCAGAGACATCTATGTGGTTCGCTTTGGCATATTGTTCGACAAAAGCGTTTGCGGTTTTTTTTCCAGTGAGCAAGTTTTCACCCTGCTTGATGGTAATTTGTTTGTTTGACGGGGTTTCGTCATTCATGGCTCTGACTAACTTCCAGAGTTTGTTCCCTTCTTTGTCTAAGTTGAGACTTTCTGTTTTGTTTTTCCAGCTTTCTCTTGCTGTTTGGTTTAGAGTGTATTTGTATTTCGCCGTGGTGGCTTTGAGGGCGATATTTGCCTCTATTGATTGTTCTCGCTTTGCCATGTTCCTAGCATTTGTGACTGCGTCTTCCACTTTCTGCAACTCATCATTCCAATAGGGCTTATAATTTTTCCTTGCATCTCTTGGGATGGTTTCAGTGGCAGCTTGCATTATTGCTTTGCTTAGGCTTTCCACCATGGGCTTCATCTTGTTGTTCCGTGTGTTGATGGTTTCACACAGCCCGTCAGGATTGCAAATCTGTCCCAGTCGGCTCGTTTGTAATTCTAACGTGGGAGCGGTTTTGTTTTCTGTGGGCCTACTTCCATATCGATTTCTAGCCTAATTGGCCTGTGGTCGCTACTTGCCAATTGGTTTAGCACCTGGCGGTCTTCTTCTTCTGCGTACGCAGTCAGACAGTAACCATTATTTTTTCGAAAAAAGCGGCGGTCATCCTGAGGCTGTCGCCACTGCCATAGAGCTTGTCTTGCAGTTCCACTGGTAATGGCCACATCTGCTCTCTCTGATTCTCGTATGTCGGGCAGTTCTGCAGCAGATGTTCAGCGGTCATTTTACCAGTACCGCACGGGCATTCGTCGGTACACCCTATCTTCAATTTGTTGAATAGGTGGTACCTCAGTCTGTTGTGGCCAGTGCGAAGTCTGAAGACAACGACCTGCTCTCTTCTGTTCAACTGGTAATAGGCATCGTTTTTGGTGTAACCAGTATGTTCGGTTTCCCATTTGGTCATGTATCTGGCACCTGGCGATCTATTTTATGGTGAATGTCCATTGTGGAGAAGGCCAAATCTGGAGTCGAGGTGGTATGCCATGTTCTATAATAGAAGCTAGGGCTATCCTCCGGCCTATTGATTAGATGGAGATTTGTGTCTATCTCCCAATCTTCCACTTCGTCACCTCTGCTGTCTGTGTCCGAGTATCCCCATCTCTCAGAGTGGCTGTTGAAGTCTCCAACTACTATGCAGTTGGAGTCTTTGACTTCCATACTCGAGAGCGATAGGTCTTTATTTGGTGGTCCGTACAGGTTGAAGATGCGGATCTTCGTCTCTTGAGCCATTATGTCAACTCCTACAATTTCTACTTGTCCGGTGTGATTGACAGCTACCGCGCTACTCGGTATGCAGTTACGGGTCAGTATCAGAACCCCTCCTTTGTGACCTTCTCTGTCCAGGCAGAAGGCCTGGTATCCTCTGATTGAGAATTTATGGTTGCTGTTGAGGTGCGTTTCTTGGATACATGCCACGTCAATCTTACCTTCATGCAAGTGATGTGTTAGGGATATCTTTTTGTTAATGACTCCCTCCGCATTCCACTGTAGTATTTTGAGGGTCTTGAGTTTTTTTAGTCAATAGAAATTGCCCCATAGCCATGTGCCTTGACTCCACGACACATGGGTGGGTGACCACCAGTAGTCAAGGGTGGGCCCCTTCGAGGCATGAGGCCCAGCACTCTCGCTGCCTGGCAGGACTTCGCAGGATGAGCACCATACGTTTTTCTGATAAGTTGTACTCTCATCATACTGCGATTTACGTTGCACTGTTTCATTAAGCCTGTGGCCCAGTGCATCCGATTTCAACAGGCGTTTCTGTAGGGATGCCCTCCTTAGCCTTTGGCTGTCCCCAGCCTATCTGCAAGGCAGCAGTTGTTTGTGATCAGAGTTGTCTCTCTTATGGAAGTTGTCTTACAGGACTAACGAGTCTTCACTACTCGTGTCTGCAGGGTGCGGTGATGATATATGAGATATGATATAGACTATGTACTGGTTTGTACTAACACGGAAGAGAGGCAGTCCAGTGTGTCTGTATCCCAGGATCGTCACGTCCTGCCAGAATATAGCATTTGCATGTGAGTGGGGTATCTCTTTGCTTCTTTTATTTTCTTGACTTCTCTGCAGTGATGGTACGCCTAGCATTCCCCGCCACCTGGGAGGTTGACACAATAGGGTAGATGTGCAATGTCCGCTAGTCTGCATCTCTTCTGCGTCCATTGGTTTGGCTGATAGCATACAGAAGTAGAGATCGAGGCAGAAGTGCATTTAACCAGGGAACAAGCCTGATAATGTCACGGAGATGTTGTTCAACTAGTGTGCGGACAAATCTCATGGTCATTGGTTGAGTCTCGACAGTTCACAGTAAGGTGGCTGCTCTACTGTTTTCGACACCCCGACCAAGAACTAAGTCTTATGTTGGTGGTTTTGCACCCCATCGCCGTATAGGGTGAATATCAAGCAGATATCCGCCCGCTTTGATCGGCGGACAGCAGAGACCTCTTTCTGCGGCTCTACCGGATAGAGCTGAGGCGCGAGCCCCAGGTCCCGACCATGTCGAAGCCTCCCATTGCAGTGGTGCTGAGATTTTGGGCGGGATTTTGGCTTACAGGCGTTCGTCCTTAATCCCTCACATGGTAGCCTCGTGCCATTGGCTTATCAGCCTGGTATGTGAACCAAATGTCTGCGGCTCCTCTCGAGTTGAGCAGGATTACCGTAGCAACGCCCTGTCATTAGTAGGGTAAAACTGACCTGTCCTCCGATGGTCTATTTCCAGCACCCGTTCACTATTAGACCAGACGAATTAATAGAGGGCTTGTGTTTGTCAATGACCAGGTATCTGAAATCTGCGGTTTTTGCGGGGTTAAACACGATTTCCATAGCGTTCTTTCATTAGAAGGTTAAAGAGCTGACTTGTCTTCCATGAGTCTAATACCAGCACACGTTCACTATTAGACCCAACGAAGGTGCTCTCGATTTGTCAGTCGTTCTACAGTATTGGCGTGTTGAGTCAAATTAAGCCGCAGACTCCACTCCTGGTGGTGCCCTTCCGTCAATTCCTTTAAGTTTCAGCTTTGCAACCATTCTTCCCGCGGAACCCAAACACTTTGGTTTCCCGGAAGCTGCCCGCAGAGTCATCGAAGCAACTCTTGCGGATCGCTAGTCGGCATCGTTTATGGTCAGAACTACGACGGTATCTGATCATCTTCGCGCCTCTGACTATCGTTCTTGATTAATGAAAACATTCTTGACAAATGCTTTCGCAGTAGCTCGTCTTGCGGGATCCAAGAATTTCACCTCTAACGCCACAATACGAATGCCCCCGTTTGTCCCTGTTAATCATTACCTCCAGTTCCGAAAACCAACAAAATAGAACCGAGGTCCTATTCCATTATTTCATGCACCATTATTCAGGCAGCCGAGGCCTGCTTTGAACACTCTAATTTTTTCAAAGTAAACGTGCTGGCCACCCAGGACGCTCAGCGAAGAGCACCCATGGGAGAGAGCCGGCAGACGGTAGGGCAGGAGACAACGGGCAGTGAACCGGCGCAAGCCGGACCGCCCACCTGCGCCTGAGATCCAACTACGAGCTTTTTAACTGCAACAACTTTAATATACGCTATTGGAGCTGGAATTACCGCGGCTGCTGGCACCAGACTTGCCCTCCAATAGATCCTCGTTAAAGGGTTTAAAGTGTACTCATTCCAATTACGGAGCCTGGAAAGAGTCCCGTATTGTTATTTTTCGTCACTACCTCCCCGTGCCGGGAGTGGGTAAGTTGTGGTAGCCGTTTCTCATGCTCCCTCTCCGGAATCGAACCCTGATTCCCCATTACCCGTTACCAACATGGTAGGCATGTCACGTACCATCGACATTTTAAAGATGCGTCGCTGGCACATAAGGCCATGCGATCAGCACAAAGTTATCCAGAGTCACCAGTGGGGACGCCGCAACCCCGCGAGGGGAAACGACGATTGGTTTTGAACTAATAAAAGCACTCTTTCCGCGAGGGTCGGAGCTTGGTAAGCATGTATTAGCTCTAGAATTGCCACAGTTATCCAAGTAGGATCGTGTCGTCTAAGGAACCTTGACTGATTTAATGAGCCATTCGCGGTTTTACCGTGACAACTTAGACATGCATGGCTTAATCTTTGAGACAAGCATATGACTACTGGCAGGATCAACCAGATATCTGTCGGAGACGTACGAACCACACACAACGGTCGGCGGAGGACGGATGTGTAAAAAGCCTCACTAGGACGGCCGGTTGTTCCGTCCCTCGCTCCGTCGACCTAGGACCGCCTGACAGGGGCCCAAACACACACCAGACAACCTGACTCGCTCGGGGAGGGATGGCAGCGCTCTGTGCAGAACGGATCCCAACGGCCCCGGCGATGAATTTCACAGAGACAGGAGACGATTTTTGCCTGCCGGCCTGCCCTTCTCCCGAGGGTTGGTCGGACGAGGACAGGGGCTTTAGGTTGTATTCCTGATGTCCACTTACCGGTCACAAGCTCTTTGCGAGAGTCTGACCACCAGCGAGACGAACTGTCGAGGTCTGCTATAAGCTTTCGAAAAATCACCACTGACTGTCAACGTTTCTCGATACGTTGGCAGCGTTACGATACCACAAATTTCATCCCAGTACATGGCCGGGGAGAGGCGGGCGAGTGTTTTCAGCAAGCCCGCACTTTCGCTCCGTATGGCGGGACTGAGATCGCTGTACGAATACTGGATGAGAGTCAATCGCGGCGTCGAGAGACCTACCCCATATAATATACATTCTGGGGGTCTGGTCAGGACACACTGAGCGCCGTTCTCGTTAGTCGGCGAAAGTTGTACAGTTGCGTGACTACCGTGGTAGCGTTGTGTTGTGTCATGTTGCTCCTCTAGCAGAGCGGCGCTCCTGTTGGAGCGATCAAGCTGAAAATTGGAACCTGATTATTTTAGCGCACGGCGAGCGCGGATTGCTTTTCATTTTTCCGTCACGACGATTAGAAGAGGTACTTCGCTCAGGGGCGCAAGAGTAAAACCATGGAAAAAAGGAGGATGGGACGTTAAAAATCGATCACAACGACGTTACAGGCAATTCTTCTCTCCGTCGACGATCAGTTAGTCTTTCTTTCAGCGGCAGCCGTGTGATCACCGGGCGTATTTCCTTGTCCCAAACCCACTTCCAATTGCTTGCCGAAAGACAGACAGACCGACCGGTGACCGCTTCCTCGCGTCGGGTATTCTGTCGAGAAACAGCTTGAACCTGGCATGGAGATGTTGTTCGTCTGGTGCGAACAAATCTCCTGGTCCAAGGCTGAGTCTCAACAGTTCGCAGTGAGGTGGCTGCACTACTGCTTATGACACCCCGACCGAGAACTAAGTCGTCTACAAAAGATTTCAAACCTCCACGCCGCATGGGGTGAATATCGGACAGGTCCCCGCCCGCTTTGATCGGCGGGACGACAGAGACCTCTTTCTGCGGCTCGACTCGGGCTGCGGCTCGAGCCCCAGATCCCGACCATATCGTTGCCTCCTGACGCAGTGGTGCTAAGAATATCGTCGCATATCCGACGGGATTCTGACTTAGAGGCGTTCAGCCATAATCCCTCAGATGGTAGTCTCGCACCATTGGTTTATCAGCCAAGCACGTGAACTTCTTCTTCTTCGTACGCAGTCAGACAGGAACCATTATTTTTTCGAAAAAAGCGGCGGTCATCCTGAGGCTCTCGCCACTGCCATAGAGCTTGTCTTGCAGTTCCACTGGTAATGGCCACATCTGCTCTCTCTGATCCTCGTATGTCGGGCAGTTCTGCAGCAGATGTTCAGCGGTCATTTTACCAGTACCGCACGGGCATTCGTCGGTACACCCTATCTTCAATTTGTTGAATAGGTGGTACCTCAGTCTGTTGTGGCCAGTGCGAAGTCTGAAGACAACGACCTGCTCTCTTCGGTTCAACTGGTAATAGGCATCATTTTTGGTGTAACCAGTATGTTCGGTTTCCCATTTGGTCATGTATCTGGCTTTGATAAGCCGTTTTGACTCTTCGTACGTCATATTGGTATCTGTTTGTGGTAGTCTTGCACCTTCTTTTGCCAGTCTGTCTGCCTCCTCGTTGCCTTGGATGTTGCAGTGTGACGGAACGCACTGTACCACTACCCTTTTTGGTGCGGACTGCTGGCACAGTTTGCAGAGTGCTGCTCTTAAGTCATTGAGCTCAGTGTTTTTCTGGCTTTTTAGCGCTGTGACTACGGTGAGAGCATCTGTCAGCAGGACTATATGGCTCTCATTTTCACTGTGTGTCACCATTTCTTCCACTGCCGCCCTCAGTGCCTCTGCCTCCGCTCTGAAATTGCTTGTGTACTTACCAGTAGCGAATGACAGTGTTATTTTTCTGCCATTTGGTAGGTTCAGGAATGCTCCTGCCCCTCCGTTCTGTGTAGTGTTTGTTACAGAACCGTCGGTGTATGCATGGGTCCAGTCCATGCTTGGGTAGCTTTTCTTTATGAAGCTTAGGGTAGTATCTCTCCTTTCTTTTTCAGTCTGGCAGTTTTTGTTTGCAATACCTGGTATATTTTCTACCACCTCTGGAAATATGTGAACCAAATGTCTGAACCTGCGGTTCCTCTCGTACTGAGCAGGATTACCGTAGCAACGACCTGTCATCAGTAGGGTAAAACTAACCTGTCTCACGACGGTCTAAACCCAGCTCACGTTCCGTATTAGTGGGAGAACAATCCAACGCTTGGCGAATTTTGCTTCGCAAAGATAGGAAGAGCCGACATCGAAGGATCAAAATGCAACGTCGCTATGAACGCTTGGCTGCCACAAGCCAGATTTCCCTTTGGTAACTTTTCTGACCCCTTTTGCTTAAAACTCTTAAAGTCAAAAGGATCGAAAGGCCACGCTTTCACGGTCTGTATTCATACTAAAAATCAAAATTGAGCGAGCTTTTGCCATTTTGCTCTACGCGAGGTTTCCGTCCTCGCTGAGCTCGCGTTAGGACACCTGCGCTACCTTTTGACAGATGTATCGCCCCAGTCAAACTCCCCGCCTGACACTGTCTTCAGAGCGGATCGCGGCTGACGATGAGCGCCGGTTGCCGCTTAACTCCAGAAGCGAGGGACACCGCTCTCCGCTTGACTGAATAAGTAAAGAAACGATTCTTTTCTAATAACTTATCTTCAAATTTTGCTTAGTATTCTGACAATTATTGGTTTTTCTGCTTTTTTTTTTACTTTTCCCAAATGTTTTTGTCATTACCACAAGTTGATGATCAGTATCTATACAGATCTGGGACATTACTTCAGAGTCTATTATATTTCTTTTTGTTATTGTCATGTTAATATGTAATCAATTTGCTGTCTAACTAGTTTAAGTATTTGTTTAGTTTGATGATGTGCTCTGTTCTTTGCACCTACATTGTTGAACTAGGGTATGTACAAGTACAAAAGTAAAGGTTTGTCCCATAGGACATACACTACTGTCTGGGAATGAAGTTGTTAGAGACTTCTGTATATTAAGCCACAGCTTACATGAGGTAGGTTTTCCAATTCCTTTCCAAAACCCAAAGCGTAAAAAGTGGATAACTAGATTTGTAGTGAAATGTAGAAGAGCAAAAAATAAAGCATGGAAAAAATATATAGAGGCAGGTAAATCAAAAGAAACATATGTAAAATATTTGGACAAGCAGAACATATCTCAGAAAGCGAATAAAACAGCAAAAATAGACTTTGAAAAAAAACTTGCTAAGATGATCAAGACTGACAGTAAAAGCTTCTTCTCTTATGTTAGAAATAAACAAAGAACGAAAGACAAAGTAGGCCCTCTCATAGACAGTACAGGGAAAATAATCAGTGAGAATAGGGAGGCAGCTAATCTGCTCAATCAGTACTTTGGCACAGTCTTCACAAAGGAGGACTGCTCCGAGATCCCAGAGCCTATAGATATTTTTCAAAGAGACATGGATACAGCGGGATTAAAATCAATCTGTATTACAGAGGAAATGGTTTTTAAAAAATTGGTCAAGATGGTATTCATCCAAAATTGCTGTATGAAATTAGAGACCAACTAGCAAAACCATTGGCTATATTATGTTCTCAATCACTTACAAAAGGGATTGCTCAACGGGATTGGAAAGATGCAGGAGTGATCCCCTTATTCAAAAAAGGCAAAAAATCAGATCCAGAAAATTATAGACTGGTAAGTTTAACGAGCATAGTCTGTAAATTGTTAGAGTCAATAATCAAAGAAAACGTTGTAATGTATTTAGACAAATTTAATCTAATTAGAAATAGTCAGCATGGGTTTACTAGAGGGAGATCATGCTTAACAAATCTATTAGAATTCATGGAGGAGGTTACTAAAATCATAGACAAAGGGGAGCCAGTGGATGTTATTTATCTAGACTTTGCAAAGGCCTTTGATAGAGTACCTCATCAAAGATTATTTCGAAAGTTAAAATCACATGGAATAGGTGGGGAAGTTGCCAAATGGATTGAAAATTGGTTAACGGGAAGAAGGCAGAGGGTGGGCATAAATAAGGAGTACTCTGAGTGGAGTGAAGTGAAAAGTGGTGTGCCACAGGGCTCGGTTTTGGGACCAATTTTGTTCTTGATATATATAAATGATTTGGACATTGATATGAGATCCATGATTGCAAAATTTGCTGATGACACAAAACTATGCAGTAGTGTCTCATCTAAAGCGGAAGTGGATATATTGATATCGGATTTAGATAAAATTCGAGAATGGTCTGTAAGCTGGCAAATGGAGTTTAATGTAGATAAATGTACAGTTATCCACATGGGTAGATCCAATATGGAACATAATTACAGAATGGGAGAAAACAATATTAGAAAGATAGATAAGGAAAAGAGACCTAGGGTTTAAAATAGATCGAACAGGAAAGGTGAGTGAGCAAGTTAAGGTAGCAGTGAAAAAGGCAAATGCAATGTTAGGTATGATAAAAAGAAATATTAAACATAGGAGCAAGGAAGTGATCGTCAAACTGTATAAAGCTTTAGTTAGACCTAGATTGGAGTACTGTGTACAGGTGTGGAGTCCTTATCATAGAGGGGACATAAACATACTAGAAAGAATACAAAAAAGAGCTACAAAGATGATAGTGGGATTCCAGAATTACAGTTATGAGGAACGACTCCGAAAAACCGGCCTACAGTGTCTCGCAGTGTCTCGTGGTGACTTAATATAGGTTTATAAGATGATCAGAGGAATGGATAAATTAGACTATAACAAGTTTTTTAAAATACAGTCACCTACAATAACACGAGGGCATAGCTACAAGCTGACTAAAGAGAGGTCCAGGTTAGATATTAGGAAATATTTTTTTAGTCAGAGAGTAGTGTCTGCTTGGAATGCATTGCCAGGGTAGGTAGTGGAGGCAGGGACAGTTAATGCATTTAAGAATAAACTGGGTGATGTAAATGTAACTGGTTGTATACAGACTCTGCAGGGTCTTCTAATCCAGTATAAAGACGTTAAGTTAAGTTTCCTCGCTGTCTTTTGCTTTCATAGTCTTAAGCCAGGTACATGCACAATACAATACGATATTGTAATGATTCCACTCATCCATGAAAGTTGCACATTTGTTTAATGAAAGCTTTATACCAGCAGGAAAGACCTACACAAATTTCAGAGCCGAAGCAACAGCTGTAAATGCAACAACTCAGATTCTTATCAGCCAAAACACAACTACAAGAAAGGTAGTTGCTCTAACAATATCCAATATCGTACTCCAAGCCATCTCAAGCCCCAAACAAGATTGGCTCTCACACGAAATAAAATAAAACATCGAATTGCTGTCTTACAGTGGATTTTGACCCACTATGGGATCCTTGGAAATGAGAAGACAGATGAGCTAACAAAAGCTGAAAATGGTGGCACGCAGACTCATAATCCACAGTGCTATAAAGAAGCAAAAGCATTCATAAAATGATTCATAAAGATGGAATGGAGAGACGAGCACAAAGAATACAGACCAGAAAAGGACAGCATAGATCAACTTGACAGAGATGAGCAGACAAAGATCTTCAGACTCAGAATGGGACATTTCAGACTTAAGGCCCACCTCCACAGAATATGTCCTAGAGACACTGCTATGCGATTTCAGAGCACGATGCAAACACCAGAACATATCCTGCAGAACTGGCCCAAAGAAGCGACCATTCTTGAAAAACTGTGAGAGACCACCAAAGATCTGATACTTACAGTCTCCTTTGTGAACCTCACTGAGCTAGAAGCATAATATCAGTTGATCGAAGAAGAAGAATTAAATGAAAGAATAATAGAAAAGGAAAATATTAAATGTTTTTTTAAACACATCTGATCCTCGAGTGGTTTTCTGAAGGGCTGTCTGCATGACAAAGATGATAGAAGAAAAACTGCCACATTGAAAGTATGTTCTATGAGACATCCAACAAAACTGTCTGACTCCTTGGAGGTAGATGTGTCAACTCAATTCATTCCACTATTCACACATAGCTCAAAAGCATGCAAAATGTGAGCTGAGAAATCAAAACCGCTTGCTTTTACAGTCACTGCAGAGAGTGTGTGCATGTTAGGTTTTTATTTACTATTAATCAAAGAGATTTGAGTTTGTGTCCCCTTGATCAAGAGATCAAGGACCTTAACCACTTCTCATTTATTGTATAAAGTTCAGATAGAAAGATGCACAGTTAAAAAAAAAGCAATAATCTTAAATTCTCTTTGATCCATTTCAGCTGGTATTCAAGCTTCAAGGTATTCAACCAATGACTATGAGGATGAAGAGGACTCAGATTAGAGTGTAAAAAACTGACATTTTATGTTGGTCATATATATATTCAAGTTATTGAATTTATTTTTCTGTTTTCATTTCACTGAAAACAGATATTTTCAACTGTTTGTTTCTCTGCTATTTATAAATTTGGTATACTAACTAAGCTTGTGTATGCATATACAACTGTGGTTCGTTCTTCTCCGTGGGCCCTTTTTTTGTGTGTTAAGTCTAGCTGGTCTTGATAATTATGCAAATATTTTATTTTTATTACGTCTTTATCATAAATTACAAGATCTTCTTTAAAGTCGGTAGAATTTTTTTTAATGTTGCCCACTTCAGCGTTTCTGCTATATCACACTGCAATTATTAAATATGATACGCCAAATGGTGTCACAGTTCATATTTGTTTAAACTGTTTTTGTAAACATTTCAACAAAATTTTAGAAACTTTTCCCTTGTAGCTTATTGGTTCTAGCATTGCCTAACTCCTGACAGGGATCAAAGGGGTTCCTGTGCCAAATTTTGTGAAGCTGGAACCAGAAGCACATAGACCCCAACCCAAGATCACTATTGGTAATGAAGAAATTGAACACATGGATTACTTTGAATACCTTGGCTCTTTGATAACAAATGATGTGGACTGTGCAAAGGAAATCTTCTTCTTCTTCTTCGTACGCTGTCAGACGTCAACTTGTATTTGTTCGAAGAAAGCAGCTGTCATCCTGAGGCTGTCGACACTGCCATAGAGCTTGTCTAGTGTTGTCACTGGTGATGGCCACATGTGCTTTCTCTGGTCCTCGTGTGTCGGGCAATTTGTGCAAAGGAAATAAGGAGAGGATTGTCCATAGAGATGCAGCAACTGAATAGTATGCAAAATGTGTGGTACAATACTAAAAAAGAATTAAAATTGAAGATCCTCAGAACATGCGTTTTTCCTGTGGCAATGTACGGACGCGAGACATGGACCATCACACAAATATTAAGGAAGAGGATCGGAGCTTTCGAGACAAAATGCTACAGGAGAATCCTCATAATATCTTGGGAAAAGAATAAAACAAATAAAGCCATCCTGCAAGATCTGAGTGTTGAAGAGACCTGGCTTGTAAATCACGTTATGTCTAGAAAATTTAAGTTTTTCGGCCACATCGAATCCGTGATGGACTGGAAAAAGCAGTGTTCCAGGAAGGCATTGTCAGCAAAGGCCGACCAAGACATAAATGGACACAAGACATCAAGGACACACTAAACATGAATATGGATAAGGCGGGTGTACTGACTGCTGATTGAGATTCCTATTGAATGGCTGTGATGAGAGTGACATTCTGTCAAGGACATGCTGCATCATGATGATGATGGGACCAGAAATGCTGGCGTGCATGAACAAATTTAACTTTATGGACACACATCCTCTTGCTAAAATTGATTTTATGTCAAATTTTACAGTTGAACTGCAATATATTTCAGCCCAGTACAACTACTTTTTGCAAATCCTGTTACTTGGTTCAACTCTCCTCCTAATCTTTGACTAACACATCAAATGGTTTGATGTCAGAGTCTCTTCTTCTTGGAAAATAGAAAATGGCTCATAGAACTGACTTCATTGCGTCAGAGCACTCTCATTTGTGCTGTCCCTTTCATTATTGAAGGTGCTGACAGATCACAAATTCCATAGCTTCTGCATACTCAGAAATTTTCTCCTCCGTCAGCTTCTCATCTACTGCTGAATCAACTGAGAGAAGTGGTCTTACTATGAAAAAACCTATGACATACTCAGCCTGTCAAACCTGATTTGATTTGAACCTGGTTCATTGAGATTGTAAACCATACTCACAACCCCTAGACCAAATCTTCTTGATGAACACCAACTAAGACTGATAGGCTATGAGTTGATCTTACCTTTGTAGAATTTTGTTAGAATTCACTTGCAGTCCTGCATCCTCATTTATTCAAACGTTTGTCACCAGTGTGGCATGACATACATCGGTGAGACCGCATGTGTGTCTCCAGCAACACCTTAATGACATACATATATAATAGCTCTGCTTCCATAATCGCCAGCCACTTCCAATGGTCCTGAGCAAGGTTGATGTTCTGTGTCACAAGCATTATCTCCTGCACCTCTGATGATCAGCATCGCCTTGAGCTGGAGAGTAGACTGATCCCACACATGGGTTGTCTTCAGCTGCACAGAATCAACATTTTCCATACCTTTACCTAGGCTTCATTTCCTCCCTCCATCCATATGGTTTTCTTCTTGTTTTTTTTAATTAGCTGATTGATATGTACACATATTACCTTCTGGTCATTTCCTTTTTAACCACTAATGGCTTATCTGGTCGCCTACTTTCATCACTTCAAATGTCTTTCTGGCCATATACTTTCACTCCTCGTCTGACTAATCCACTTGCGATCTGACCATTGACGATTCCACATGCTGTATCCAGCTAAGGACCTTATGTGTTCATTTATGTATTCATATCTCTTATTTATGTATTTATCTCTTCTTTCATAATGTGTTAGCTCATATTTGTATTGTCTGTTGTCCCTGAGGAAGGTCTTTGGGTCGTAACATAGGTTTTGATATTCTTTTTGTGAATACTGAACTTAACATCTTTATGCTGGTTTGGAAAACTCTACAGAGTCTGTATACAACCAGTTTCTTGGAGGGGGGTTTTTACAGATGTGTGAGTCCATCTTAATGGACTCAAACATTAGAGCTAAGTAGACCTGCAGCTAGTTAGGCCCCATCTATAGCTGCTCTTAACAAACCTCCTGGGGGAAAGGTAATAGTGCAGTATCTGAACCATACTATGTTTGTTTTTTTGTTTGGTTTTTTTTACTCTTTAGCTAGAATTGAGAGCACACCTTCAATTCCTATTCTGGTTATTCAGCACTTGGGCCAACTGTGGCGGCCACCCACGGTTTTGGCCATGATGATGGGCATGAGATTATTCCTGAGTGTTGTGGGACTGTCTCAAAATGTTTTTACCACAAATATAATAGTATTAATTCACCGGGAAAATATTAACAATTTTACAAATATTAAATTACAATTGTTGTCAATTGTCATGTGATATATTTATTCCAGAACATAATCTCCTTCAGGATACATTTTGATATCTGGCAAGACGACCCACTGACATAGAGACATCTTTGAACTGTCAGAAATGTTACGATACCCTCTTAACTTAATTTAACGTCTTTATACTGGTTTAGAAGACTCTGCAGTTTGTATACAACCAATTTCTTTTACCTTCACTTGGTCTAAAAATAACTATGCACATCCAATCTGTCCTTAAACCATTAATTTACCCTGGCTCCACTATTTCTTGTGGCAATGCATTCTGTGATGACCACTCATCCCCTTTTTCTTCTTTACCTAATTGTTGCAAAATTTCTGTATTTGATTTCTTCTTTACCCAAGCTATTTTCAATATCCTTTTATATAACTTCTTTTCAAAAGATATCTTTTTTTTGTGTAATGGTTTTTATTAATGTCCATGTATCGCATCCATATGTTGCAACTGGGAAAACACGTGACAATTGCATAGCATAAAAATGTTTATTATAATAATGTTCAATACTCATGTACCAGACAACTAGCGAGGAGTCTGCAGCTACATTGCACACTACAATAGTTACTTTTCCCATTGATCCATTTATTGAAACATAGGTTCCAGCACTGCATTTGGCTTACCCTAACTAGCTTTTAGGACAGCATGATTCCAGTCATCTGCAGTGGTGAGGTTGCCGTCTCAATGCCCATTTCTCTTCAGTTAACTCTTATGACAAGGAATGCAGCACCCTTTTCTAAGGGCAATATTAAAAGAGGTAACAGTGGCCCGATAGCAGATACTGCGATCAGAGATGAAAATGTAGTATATTTTAGGTGAGAGTGACCAATCGCCTTACTTAGTGCCTTGCCTTCCTTAACTGTAAGTCAGGTACAAATTTATAGTTGGGTAAGCTGAGGCATGCTGAGACCGATGATCGAATCTGGTACCCTTTTAGTGAGGAAAAAAACACTAGCCACTCTGCTGCAATTTTATATATGTTCCATATCCTGGATCTGTGTCATACTCTTCCATTTTGCTGTAAAGATTTACCTGTCAACAGTGAATAAAAACTGGCATGATGAAAATATTTAGTTCATTCATTTACACTGCTTACTTACTGTCTGTGTCCAAGCACCACGTCATACAGCATGCATTCAGTCTTCAAGAACATGGATTGCCCTGTCATTTGCCTACTGCATTTCACACCTATTGCATGTTTCTTGGAGGTTGAGGCAGGTCATCAGGTGATCGGAGTCATGTATTGTATCAGTCACATATGTTAGCATCTGTGTATCAGAGTCTGTTTAGACTCTATGGTATCATGATGAAAGGGTTTGGTACAGAGGAGAATAAATTGGTACACAGATTTTGAAGCTACTTCATTTACATTACTACGGTGTAATTACCCTGAGTGGTCTGCCGGGGGTCTTTGTGTATGACTAGGTCAAGAATAGCACCACTGCCCCACAAAAAGCATGTTGTATGAGGCGACTGTGTGACATGGCATAACACTGCCCATAGTTAGATGGTTTGTTAAGAGCAGCATAGATGGCATCTAACAGGCTGCTGGTCTACTTTGCTCTAGTGTTTGAGTCTATTAAGATGGACTCGCACTTTGGTTATCCATCCTCCGTACCGGAGTAATAAGCTGCTCAAGTCTAGCCCACTAAGCAGGAAATCTTCCTCGCTGTTATATCCAGCTCATGCCAGGGCTGAGACCTGCACATGGGCATCTGCCCCTATATACATACAGGTCGACAAAGACTACAACAGTACTATGGTATCACATTGTTTTAGCCCCATTTTTACTCCAGCCTGAGTATAGAGCTCCCACTACAAAGTTGACATTTATAAGGAAGACTACTGCACCAAAATACTTTATGTGCTTTTGCAACGGTGGTTTCTGTAGCAATGTGTTATACATGATGAGGTCACTAGCCCCATGCATAACTCTCTTCAGGCATGTTTTACAACATCCATGATGGTACAGTTGCCAATTTCTTTGCTCGCTAGTATGGGGCATGGGGATCAACTTGGGGAGGTATCTGTCAGGTCAGGTCAGGTCATCCCGTAACTAGTGAGGTCGTTGAGGCACACATGAAGACATTCTCACAACCCTACACCATCCTTCTCTGTCAGCGGTTGCTGCCTGTGCCTCTTCTGGTCGGAGATTGGTCCATTCTTTTATGTTGTCCTCCCACCTCTTTTTGGGATGGCCTCTTTGTCGTCTGACTTGCACCTTTCTGTGCAGGATCATATTTACAAGACCATTTGATCTCGATATGTGACCATACCAAGCGAGTTTCCTTTTTTTGACAGTTGTCAAGAGGTCTTCAAAAGGCCCTATTGCTGTTGTAATTCTTTCTCGTATTTCCTTATTTGTAACTTGATCTTTGCACATGACGTTTAGAAGTCTTTGGAAATATCTCATCTCCAAGGCCTGTAATCTCCATTGCATGTGTGCTGTAATCTGATAATTAACATATAATAAAGCCAGATCTCTCCATAAATTATAATTTATTAATTTTTATTTTGTCATACATATGTGTACATATTGGAAAGGTAAAGTGTGTCTGTCAGTAGATTTAACCGCTGGTCGGAAATGAAGTTATTAGAGACTACAGTATACTAAGCCACAGCTTGTGTGAGGTGGGGTGACCAATTTCCTTCCTCGCTGCCTTTTCTTTTCCTAACTGTAAGTCAGGTACCCATTTACAACTGAGTCGGCTTGAACGTGACGGTTGAGAAAGTTGCACCCCTATACCATTGCCGTGAAAAGCAAGTGTTCTATCACTACATAAGGGGAGGAAGACTAACGTCTGGTCAGGCACAACATACTGATCAGACATATTAGTCAGGGTCAGGTAAAATTTACTGACCAAGACCCCAACTTCGACTTCCTAGTAGTCCTGCCTGGAAACAGGCTGTTTACATGGCAGCCTGGCTTACGAGGTGGAGGATCGACGTGATCGCCATATTAGCGAGCAACACGCAAATGAAGCCGAGTTTAGCAACCTCCTGCCCCCTTCATCAGAATGTAAGGAAAGCTATCGCAAACTGCCAATTAGCAATCTTACTCATTGTGAGCATTCAATGACGACCACTACATTAATCAAACACTCATGTACATATTATGAGCAAGGAAACTTATTGTGCTCTAATTCATGCATATATATTCAACACTCATGTCACCTCCTGGGCACTACTTGCACAGAACCTTGCACGTTAGCATCACTAATGGTGCTCAGACCACAGAGCAAAACTCCATCACAGAGGATCAGAGTACGCCTGCCGTCCGAAAAAGCAGAACGCATGACGACTTCACAGCAGACGCCTCGTATGAGTGCACCGAGTGTTACTAAGTCTACTGCACCAGGATTGGTCTCTATAACCATTTGAGAACACAGCACAAGTCTGATGCTGTCGCCATCTTCGCTTGCGATGGACAACTATTATTATTACATATTCAGTAGCATTATAACCATCTTCAAATACACTGCTGAATGGCTTTGGCAGTCTTGATTCTCAAAACTCCCTCTGCTTAAATTGCTCATCACACTCTTCAACTTGTATCTCTCAAGACAAACATCTTTCCCATTCATCTTCTTTTGATCTTCATAACCTTTCAGATGTCAACTTGAATATATCTAAATAAATCCTGAGTTTACTTGTATCTTCCCCAACAATCATCCATGTAAGCTTCCATATGTTGGCTTACATGTGTGTAAAAAAGCAGTAGTCAGCCTGAGTTTACGAGTATGTTCACAAAATATCATCTTTGTAAGCTTCTTCAGATGTTGGCTTACCAGATTAAAGTGTAACTCACGAAAAGTCAAAAACATTTATTAGGGCCAGATACATGGACAAATGGGAAACAGAGCATACTGGCTACACAAGAAATTATATTTATTATCAGTTGAACAGAACAGGTGGTGGTCTTCACTCCGCACAGGCCACAACAAACTGGGGTAACATCTATTCAACAAACTCAAAATAGATGCTACTGACGAGCACACCTGTGGTACTGGGAAAATGATCCCTCAACATCTGCTGCAAAATTTCCTGACACACAAGGACGAGAGAAACCACATGTCGCCAGTGCCAACACTAGTCAAACTCTATGGTAGTGTCGACAGCCTCAGGATGACAGCTGCTTTCTTTAATAAATTCAAGTAGACGTCTGACAGTGTTCAAAGAAACTGGCTTATGTGTATCTAAAAAAAGTGTGGTCGGCTTCATTTTACTCGTATTCGCCCACAACAATCATCCTTGTAAGCTGATGGAAAGCTTACATAGGTTTTTTTCTTCGTTCGTTCTCAATCTCCTGCTACAAAGCCCTGAAAAGGGCTTTGCAAGTAGCAGGATGTAGTCCTGAGAACGGAATGCATTGTGTCTTAGTGTACAGCTTGACTGCGATATTTGCATCTTTCGGTCCGACACATCCAACATTTTTTAGTACCAGGTTAGCCTTCCCTCTTCAATTCCTTCTCCTTAGCCAGTCTGCTCTCCAGGATCACCACGTGGATGTGTAGAAGGGTCTTGGCAGCTCTGGTTTGCGAGTCCTGGTGCAAGGAATCGTTTATGTGTTGCCGACTGCTGCAGCTCATGCACTCTACATTCATCTAAAGAAAGTGTGGCCGGCTTCAGTTCACTCACATCATCCTAAAGAATCATCCTTGGAAGCTTTCTATCAGCCTACATATAATTACGAAAAGTGTGATCAGTCTGAGTTTACGAGTATCCTCTCCACATATCTTCTTTTTCGTTAATTTTATTTTGTGCATATTTCTTTTTATTTGCCTTATTTTTCCATTCCCCAAGGCAGTGTGCGTTGCATTATGTTTTTATTTTTGCGCCTGTCAGCCCAGTGCATCTGACTTGAGCAAGCATTTTATATAAGGGTCTGCTTCCTCGGATAAGCCTCACAATGAAAATGCCCAAGTTAGTATTACCAGGCAATTAATGTTATGAAGTCCCCAGGGAGAAAGAGACAAGGCAGACCAAAGAAAATATCAATAAGGACCTGGAGGCTGATACAAGAAAAACAAGGAGAAGCTGGGAAGCACTGTAGTAAATAGAAAGTGACAGAACATGAGGAATCAAGACCTGTGGGAAGAAAGGTTCCAACAACACCACTAGAACCACTTTTTTGTAAATTTGCGTTTACCTTTTTCTCTATTCCCAAGGCGGTGTGCGTTGCACTATGTTTTTATTTTGCGCCTGTTGGCCCAGTGTAACCAACTTTAGCATGCATTTTATGTAACGGACTGCTCCATCCTGTATTTTCTAAGGGTTTGCTTCCCTGGGGTAACGGCCGGTGCTGTGTTTGGGGAGCGAAACCAGCACCTTCGAGTTGTAATCCGTGTCACTTAACCACTAGCCAACATCGTCCCCACATTTCTTTTAAAAACAGCTGCCATGATTCTAGAGATCATTCTGTGTAATTATGTCCAAGATACTTACAAATGTTCAAGCTGGCTTACACATTTCTAAAGAAGGCAGGATTTAATGATAAATTCTCCTCCTATGATCTTTATTTTTTTCTACAATCAATTCTTTCTGAAGTCTAGAGTTCTATTCAACAGAATTTGTGTTGGGTATAACATCAGTTACAGTGAGATTCTGTCAAAATCAGTATCTAATAATGTTGTTTCACTGTGTCGCTTAGCTATATTTATCTGAGGTTTGAAATAACCTTTAGTATGATGGAATATCCTACACCTGCGCAGCTTTAGTTTAATGTAGAGTTATTTCTGTCAGGTCCATATGTACAAATGTGGTGCATTATTTTCTCTTTGTAAATTAACTATTGTTATTTTGTACACATTTTTTTTTAAACTGCTTCTAGAAGATTATTCTACGTAGCTATGCCAACAAATTATATCTTTAGTACATAATATTACTAGTTACATTATAACACATCTTTTACAATAATGAAACTGGCCCTGCTAATTTATCAATCACATTACTTCTTTCTTTTTTGCACATATTATACAGTGAAATAGAGATAACATTGTGTGTAAAATTAGAAAGAAATATCTGCCGAAGACGGATGTGTCGGACCAAAAGGTGCAAATATCGCAGTCAAACTGTAAACTAGCGACACAACGCAATCCGTTCTCCAGACTACATCCTGCTACTTGCAAAGCCCTGTTCAGGACTTCATAGCAGGAGATTAAGAATGAATGCAGAAGAAGAAGAAGAAGAAGAAAGAAATTGAAAAGTTCTAAAAGAAATAAGAGATAACAGTGTGTGTAAAATTAGAAAGAAATAAGAGATAAGTGTGTGTAAAATTAGAAAGAAATTGAAAAGTCCTAAAAGATATTAAGCAAACTGAACTGTCCAGATCAGGTATTTGAAAAGCTAATTAGAAACACAAACCGACTGCAGTGTAATCTAAGATATTTCACAAACCATACATATACTCAGTTATTTATTATCATATTCCCATCTGTCACTCCAAAAAAAAAACAACTCTTTTCCATATGCAGAAAATTTTCTTTTGATGCCTCTGCTCTCTCTGACAAATAATGAAATAACACTTTGTATTTAGTTTAGAAGTGTCATTAAACTTTCGATGTTTGCTACATAACACTTTCACAACATAATACACAAACACCATTTATTTTGTTGGGTAAATAAAAATCCTTGGTTCAAGAAGCATGAAACAAACAAATATCCAACTTTCTGCATTATAATATTTTTGAAGGCATTAACAAATCTAATGCTGAACTTTCCAAGAGACAATGGCTTAGTCAGATATGAAGTACAGATGATGAGTATATGTATGGGAGATATGGTGGTAAAGAATGCAACACCTGTTCATGGTTGCAGACTCATTCAAGGTGTATATATGTACCCACAGAACTATTGTAAAAGTTAATACCAATAGTGAAAAACATTTGAATAAAAGTGCAGAGCAGAGTTCTGTAATAATACAGTAACTAAATCTCAATACATAATATAAGAATTAACATACTGAACTAAATTAGTATCTCACTTATTCTTCTAAATTAAACAAACAAATTAATGTGTATACAAATAATTAAATAATTTGCAGGTCTTGGTTGTTCTTTCGAATGCCCACAAAGAGTAGGTCTATTCTTTTGTGCGCCCTGAAAAAGACGTTAAGTGGCGGGTTGCAGTAGATGTCCTCACATCCTGAACATGCGGATGAAGGTGGACCAGGTTCACCAGGCGGTTGTGCTATGCTTGGCTTCATCTGCGTGTCGCTCCCTACTACGGGGATCACGTCGACCCCTCACCCCATTAACCAGGCTGCCATGAAAACAGCCCATTTCTAAGGGATGGCTACGAGGAAGCCAAGGCGAGGGTCTTGGCCAGTATATTTTGCCTGGTCAGACGTTAGTCTTCCTCCACTGCAGGTCTTGGATAATTTAAATGTCTGTTTTGTAGACAGATGATCCTAAATCTGGCCATTAGTCTGCAGTATTACTGAATTATGTAATAGGGTATCACGCCCACCTAGCAATACAGTTGTCTTCTTGGGTCGAGCACCACTGCATTGAGTCATCTCTGTGCTCGCCTTCAAGAGAAGAATTACAGGATGTTTGAATATACTATTTTACATCAACATATAGTGTAAAAGGATTCATGTTACTGGAACTGATGTTTTCAACAAGTATATGCTGCTTTGCTCATCATTACTTATATATATTTCACGTAAACCATGGTTAACCAGCAAGATAATAATGACAGACAATTGGGTTATGGACCATCTTCTGTTGCTGTATCCTCACATGAATCATAACTTTAGCACACTCTTTGATGGAGATTAAGGACATGTGACAGAGAGCGTGAACACTCAAGAGCACACTGCATAATATAACGATATAACTAGAAATGCACAGGATTGGGACACACAGGGGAAGAGGAGAATGAGGATGTAAACAAATATGTTGTAAAAAAGTAGAAGAAAAAACTAAGAAAAATAGAGTCATGTGGGCAGAGTTAATGAATAAAATAGGAGTTGGTGGAGAGCAACTGTTGTTACCCTAGATTACAATGCAAATTATAATATTTTTTTTTCTTTCAAAATTCTCTTAAATGTTTCATTTTTTTTACCAACCTTACAAAAATTTTTATCAACCTGTAAGGTTGCTTTGTTTGTAATGATGTTCTTGGAAATGCATTCCAGTTTGGCCATAAGCTCTCTGTAGGATGTTATTGTCAAAAATGGTCTTTACTGTTGTAACTTTCCCTCATTTTAAATTTTGTTTGAACGATTCTGCAAAATTAATTTATGATTTTTATTCCTGTTGTACCGAAGATGCGGTGAATGAACGGAGAACGGTCAGTGACTCATAGCTGGCTGCTCATGTCACGGCCAGTGAGTCAGATCAGATCAAGACCCTATACCACCTCCAAGTGGAGATCAGATTAAGACCCTATACCACCTCCAAGTGGCACTCATGGACAATTCTATTCAGTCTGGCTGAGAGAACAGGAATTGAAGAAGGACAAACCTGATCCAACAAATGTGAGTTGCAGAGACTGGATGTGTCGGGCTTAAACGTGCAGATATCCTAGCCTCACTGTAAGCTAAGATACAACGTAACAAAACGTCCTTTTCAAGACAGAACAGAGTGGATGGCGTGGGCTAGTGGTTAAGTGACACGGATCACAACTTGAAGGTGATGGGTTCGATCCCCATCACAGCACTGGCCGTTATCCCGAGGAAGCAAACCCTTAGAAAATGCATGCTGAAGTCGGATGCACGGGTCCAACAGGTGCAAAATAAAAACCACAGTGCAATGCACACAAGCAGACAAGTTATAACCTTTGAGATCATAATCAGATTCAAAGAATCAATTTCCGTTCAAATGATTTCCCTCAAGATTTAAAGACTTGCCAAAGCAGGGTGTATATGACAGCAGTCTTCTGTGTGACAATAATGAATAATGAGAGTCGTAATCATCCAACTAGATATCCTTACTTCGGATGGTGCAAAAGGGCTGGCTGTGGCATGAGTGGATAGTGGAGCATCAAACCTTGAGGAACTTGTGTCAGCCTACTTTCCTGATCGTACTGGGGTTTGTGGGAATGAAAGAGTTGACATCCTGGCTTTAGGAACACATGCAGTGGGGATATTGGCAATGGATAGAGGTAACATGTTAAAGTTGATCATCAATTGCCTTTTGGATGAAGACACTGCAGTCGATGAGCTAGCGATGTGATGATTGCATAATTTCTTCTTTGTTCTTTTGTTTTTGTGTCAGCCTTATTTTTCTATCCCTCAAGGCGGTGTGCGTTGCACTATGTTTTAATTTTTGTTCCTGTCGGCCCAGTGCATCTGACTCCAGCATGAATTTTATGTAAGGGTCTGCTTCCTGCTGCATTTTCTAAGGGTTTGATTCCCCGGGGTAACGGTCAATGCTGATATGGGAAACGAACCCAGCACCTTTGGATTGTTAGCCGTGTCACTTAACCACTACATCCCTTAGATTGCAGGATTTTTTTATTTTTTTTTTTGCGTTCGCCTTATGTCTCTAATCCCTAAGGCGGTGTGCGTTGCACTGCATTTTTATTTTGCGCCTGTCGGCCCAGTGCATCCGACTTCAGCATGCATTTTATGTAAGGGTCTGCTTCCTCCTGCATTTTCTAAGGGTTTGCTTCCCCGGGGTAACGGCCGGTGCTGTGATGGGGATCGAACCCAACACCTTCTGGTTGTGAGCCGTGTCACTTAACCACTAGGCCACGCCGTCCCCTAATTGCAGGATTTGAAGTCAAACACGAGTCCAGCAGAGGGCGGCACCTGAGAGAACGGCGGAGTGTATACAACCAGTGAGCTACAGGAACCATCTGTATCTACACTCTTCACCATTTACTGAGAGGACTCAGCACCTATGGGCTTGCTCGAATGACAATGACGTTGATTTTTAACAGAACAGAACTGTGTGACAATAAAATGAGACAAGTTACTTCTGCATTGAGGTAGATTTCTGAGACATTGTTATTGGCAGTCGTCATGCCTACACCCTTGCTTCAGATTATACTATGCTATAGCATGTGTGACATGAACTTATTAAAGACTGTTGGGCAGAAACATGATTGTTCTGTTACCTTTTCCACAAGTGAAACTGTTCTGATCTGTTGAGAATTGACGTCATTACACTCAGAGGTCCCAGAGAGCCACCTCGGAGCCGAAGTCACTGTCTCGATCTTCATTCTGATACTATACATTGTTGGCTGCCGAAGACGGATGTGTCGAACCGAAAGGTGCAAATATCGCAGTCAAGCGACATAACATTCCGTTCTCCAAACTACATCCTGTTACTTGCAGAGTTTGGTAGCAGGAGATTGAGAACGAACGTAAAAGAAGAAGTAGACATTGTTGTCAAGTATGTACCGCTCATCTCAGAGACAACCCTGCTTCTCACGCTAGCAGAAAAGCCCTAACTGGTTTTCTTACTGCATAGCACAGATCCATTAGTATATATGACATCAGAATGCTAGGTATTTTCACTCATTTGTTGTTAACCTCGATGTCCACTTTCTCACTCCACCAGTCTCTGTATTCTCTCCCCAGAGTCTCCACCAGTCTCTGTATTCTCTCCCCAGAGTCATCATGACCAGGCAGAAGGCTATTATTTTATCTCCAGTGTGAATCCCCTTTGTGTATGGTCTCTACTGTGGTTACTTGATCAATGATTCTCTCTTCCTGTCCCATCCATGACATTCCACTGCTGATCTGTCTACCCTTGATATCTGCAATATTCATGTGCTGAGGGCGCCTCTTGTCTGCAGCTACTCACATGTTGTCTGGGCCAATGAGTAACTAGACTTCACAGAAAGAAGTCCAAGCATGAATCTCATATTCATAATGCACCCAAGGACCATTTACATTCCTTCATTCTAGATGAGTTCCAACCTTTCATACTGTGACCGTAGCAACCGTCCACGTGAAATTATCCTTTATTATTCACCAATGGAATTTTTTTCTTGTTTTCACATATTTCATTATCTTCTTCTTGTTAGAATCTTGATCCATGACTGACAAAGTGATCCCCCCTGATAGCATCTTTAAGGGAAAAGAAACAAACTCCCTCCACTGGTCTGCAGCCATCATTCATATGGTGCTCCAGCTTTGATTCATAGTTTCTATTTCAGCTTCTATGGTTCTTCACCAACTTGTCTTAGGTCAGCCTCTCTTTCGTCTTCCCTATGGGGTCCATAGCATGGTGATTCTGGCGATGATATCAGGTTCTCTTCTTGATAGATCCAATTCCAGCTGCGACCAGTTATGGTGGTGTGTGTATCTTCTTAGTTGGTGTGAGCTTCATTCCACCTTAATTAATACCACATGTAATCAGCATCTTCTCTTATATTATAACTGTTGCTCTTTTTGAAACAATCAGATAATGCCTTCTCCTTCACATTGCATTACATTATCCTTGGCATCAGTCCAGCATGTATGCTACATGTGAGGAAGCCAACAATATTATGTATACACCCCCCTCTTTTGCAGTGCTGTAGCTATGTGAACTTAGATATTTTGTGAGTACCAACCCCCCCCCGCCCACTGGATAGGTGAGCAGTCCAGTGGTCATGCACAGTCATAAGGCCACCAAAAAGGTGTTCTGCATGTCCATCATGCGTACTACATGTCCAGTCCAGCAATGTTTGCATGATATTGCTGCTTCCACAACGTCCTGATGTTGAATTTCTTTAATTCGGATATGATCCTGTATCAAAATCTTTAGTATATGTCATTTCATTGCTTTCCGAGGGACTCAGAGCTACTCTGCATCTGTAATTAATCATTGACCGAAGAATTAAAAGTGTATGCTCGTGCTGTGGTATCTTTCAGCTCTTGGAGTACTGGCTTAATGGAGTTGAAAGAATACAAATGCTCCTTTTCATTGTAGAGATTTTGTTGGTAGAATTTATATCTCTTGGTCTAGGTAGATATAGGAGTTAACATCTTCAATGGTTTCCTCTCCCAGCTTGATGTCCTGCTTTGAGTAGCAGAGGTTTTTTTTTGCTTCGCCTTATTTCTCTATTTCTAAAGGTGGTGTGCGTTGCACTGTGGTTTTTATTTTCCGCCTGTCGGTCCAGTGCATCTGACTTCAGCATGTATTTTATGTAAGGATCTGCTTCCTCCTGCATTTTTTAAGGGTTTGCTTCCCCATGGTAACGGCCGATGCTGTGATGGGGATCGAATACAACACCTTCGACTTGTGAGCCGTGTCACTGAACCATGAGCCCACGCCAATCCCACAGAGGTTTCTTAGTCATTGTGTCTTAGTTTTATTTATAATCATATACTTTCTTATGCAATCTTGGTTAAAAAGAATAGGGCCACTGTAACTTTCCAAGCTTGTCAAAGGTGACTAAGGAGGATTGTGCATGCGGCTGGCTTCTTCTTCGTTGTCAATCTTCCGCTACTAAGCCCTGAAAAGGCTTTGAAGTAGCAGGATGGTGAATTAAATGCGTTGTATCGATATTTGCACCTTGCGGTCTGACACATCCAACTTCAGAAGACATTTTTAAGTACCGGGTTAGCTTTCCCTCTTCGGTCCCTTCTCCATAGCCAGTCTGCTCTAATGCAGCCTGTTATCCAGGATTACTGCATGGACTTGCAGAAGGGTTTTGGCAGCTCTGGTTCTCTGGCCCTGATGCTAGCAGTCAGCTATGGATCACTGACCACTGCAGCTCATGCACTGCCTATGGGGCTAGAAACTTCATCATGTAAAACCATTGTTATTGAAACTGCCACTGAAAATGCTAGGATACAGGCTTCCTGTAAATGGGCCAGCTAAAATGGTGTCTCTAATCTTCACCTGGAGTGAAAAGTAATACATGATCCCATATTGGGATCCAACTCACAAGTGGTTGTGGGCCACTGAATAAGGCTGGGCCACAGCATTTTACATTTGTGGGCTGTGTGATTGGAACTGCTGATATAAGCCTGTTTCCAGGATTGCCACTTGGAGACGGAAAAGGGTATTGGTCAACTATGATTCGCTGACCCAGACGCAATCAGTCAGATATAACTTGCTGTCGAAAAGGGTCTTTATCAACTCTGATTCGCTGACTCAGACGCAATCAGTTAGCTATAACTTGCTGGCTGCCGTCATCTCATTAACTGTGTTACATCTTAAGCCCCTTTGAGGTTTTAAACTGGTATCCAGTTGGACGAGACCTGTATCCTAACCGCTCAATCATCTGCTCCTTGTAGCATTACTTTAATCACTAAATATGTCACATCAGAAATACAATTCTTACCACATTTTATTTGAAGTAGGGATCGACAAGGACTAGAATAGAATATAATAGCAACATGAAAAAAATGTAGCAAGAACACTTGAATACAAGAAATAAATCCATGTAGTGAGCCACTCAAACATCACAGAAAACTCATAACTTCTTAGTAGTTTCTCTTCTACCCTTGGGTGTATACTTACAATGTAAATGTAACTGGTTGTATACAGACTCTGCAGGGTCTTCTAAACCAGTATAAAGACGTTAAGTTAAGTTAAGTTAATACATGTTACAGACAAACAAGTTGGCTTGTTGTGTCCCTGCATGATGGAAGGGTTGCCTTCATGTAGACCACTAGAAGGGTTAGCTTTACTTTCCCACCAGCTTTTAGGATTCTTGTGGCAATGGCTTTTACGTGGTGAGGTTTGGGAAGGAAGACTAATGTCTGGTCAGACAAAATATACTGATCAGACATGTTAGTCAGGGTAGGCAAAATATACTGGCCATAACCCTCACCTCGACTTCCCTGCAGCCCTCCTGGAAACGGGCTGTTTTCATGGCAGCCAGGCCAACGTGGTGAGGGATCTATGTGATCCCCTAGTAGTGAGCAACACGCAGATGAAGCCAAGCATAGCACAACCGCCTGGAGGACCCGGTCCTCCTTCATCAGCACAACACTAAATGTCCTTTTCAGGGTGCACAATAGGGTCAATCTACCCATTGCAGGCATTTTTTCCAACAACAACATGGTGAGGTTGGCAACTTCCATTTGTTGCCTCCTAAAACAAGTATGGATGAAAGCAGTGGACCAATTCTGTATGCCTCAAGAAACTACTCGGATGATTGGTAAGCATTTTTATTAAAGTCATCACAGAATTTCAAATTTTTGCTTGTTCATAGATTTTTTAAACAAAACAAAAATGTTAAATAATGTAATCTTTTGCGCACTAGATCTCTTGCACAAAATTATGGCTATCATCATGTAGAACAATTTCTTAGTAAACAAGGAACTATCATGTCAATCAATCAAAACCTGTCAGCTCCCTGTGGAACATTGGCCCTCAACAAATACGTGCCAAGTCCACCTGGCCTGAACTATCCATGCCTTTTCTATTGCCTTCATGATTGTCTTCTCCATGGGTGTTTAAGTCTGCCTCTACTTCTCTTGCCTTCAGGATTCCAAAAAAAGATGGCATCTTGTAATGCTATCAGCTGTCCTCCACAATGTGTGTCCTACCCAATTTAAGCGCCTTCTCCTTACGACAAGTGCTACTGATATCGGTTCGGTCCTTTCCTACAGTTCCATGTTATAGACTTTTAATATACCATTTCATTCCCACTTTTCGCTGCACTGATCAAATCTTGAACCATTTTCATTGCAGTTTTTTTATGTTCCTCCATGTTACAGTGCCATATAAAAGGACATTCTTTACATTGGAGTTGAAGATTTGGAATTTTGTGATGGACTTAATTACTTTTCTTTTCCACAAACTCCTTCAAACAATGAAAGCCCTTCTATTTTGTTTATCAGGATTTGCATTATCTTTAATATTGATATTTTCATTTAATTAACTTAGCCCACTATTTCCATTTATCCAATCCTTGATAAAGACCTATTGAGGTCAATGCATCAGTTAACCTCTACAACTGTTGGCATGTAACACTGTATTTGAATCTGGCTTGTATTTCAGTCAATATTGCATCTCCAAAACATGGCAATCAAGATGTGTAACAATTTTTTTACTTCTTAAGGAGAAAGTTTCTGATGTCTGAGATCATTCTTATACTGAAAGATAACAAATGATCAAATGCATGCTTATTTCAGTTTCACGTTTTTATGTCTGAGATCATTCTTATACTGAAAGATAACAAACATACATCATATCCATGCTTATTCTTTAAACTAGTATTCACTTCAAAAGCAACAAAAGTGAAGTGAATTTGCTTCTTACACAGGTCAAAAACTTCAGAAGTGTTTAGCACTCATTGTCTTCTGTGGTTGGAGTGCATGCTAATTTTTTATGGCAAGGAAACATAGTTGAGGTCCCAGTCTTGAGACTCCATTCTATCCGGATGAAAATGGGCACCTGACTTACCATTAGAGAAAACTAGGCAGCTAGGAAGGGAACTGGTCATCCACATCAGACAACAGTTGAGACCTAGCACAAAGAAAGTTCTGTTGCCTTATCTGCAATGACAGTTTATGATATGGAACTGCATACTCAATTTTTTTGTAACCTTCTTTGAATTCCTGATTTTACTGAGGAAGCTCAATAATCATTGAACGACTTAAATTATATCAGCAGAGTGGGATCAAGATGCTGAGCAGCACAAGAGCTGCAGTAGTCAGCAACCCATAGCTGACTGCTAGTGTCAGGGCCAGCGAACCATAGCTGCCAAGACCCTTCTAAACCTCCACATGGTGATCCTGGATAACAGGCTGCATCAGGGCAGACTGGCTAAGGAGAAGGGATCGAAGAGGGAATGCTAACCCGGTACTCAAAAATTGCTTGCTGAAGTCGAATGTGTTGGACCGAAAGGTGCAAATATCGCAGCCAAGCTGTAAACTACGACAACGCATACCGTTCTCTGGACTACATTCTGCTACTTAAGCCCTTTCAGTGTTTGGTAGTGGGAGATTGAGAACGAAGGAAGAAGAAGATAGCAGAGTTGCTGGTCTGAAGAATAAAAGTAAAATGCAATGCCTCAGAAACCCTTACTGCTCAAAGCAGGACATGAAACTAGGAGAGGAAATCATCGAAGATGTCAACTCTTATATCTACCTAGGCCAACAGATAAATGCCAACCACAAAATCGACCACGAAATCTCTAGACAACAAAAGCAGCTTGGTATTCCCTTAACTCCATTAAGCCATTACTCCAAGAGATGAAAGACACCACAGCAAGAGCACACTTTCAATTCCATTGTCATTTCAGCATTGATTTACAAATGCAAAGTGTAGAGTGTGCACAAAACAGATGCTGAGAAGCTCAGTCACTCAGAAAGCAATCGAATGGCACGTACTAAAAATTTAGATACAGAATAAGATACAAAATTAATAAATTCAACATGTTTTGGGGCGTCGTGGAAACAGCGACATCACACAAATACCATTGGGCTGGACATGTAGAGGCATGCCTGATAACAGATGGTTTTGGTGGTCATATCCCTTACACATCCACTGGGTCACCCACCTATGTGATGGCCAGATGGACTGACCAAAGACCTAGACTCGCATTGGTACAGTGTTGCAAAAGATTTAGACCCCGTACAGAATATTTTTGGCTTCCTTGCATACGGCACATCTGCAGAGAATAATGTGATGTGATAAGGGGAAGTAACTAATTGTATTTTCCTTTGTGAAATCAGGGAAGTGTGTTTGATTTTTAAAAATCGGTTTAAAAATTCTGGCCTGTAAAAGTTCCATCTTGTTCCCAATGGCACAATAGGCTGTAACTTATGCTAATGATTTCTATTATGGACCATATTCTTGAACTGAGCTTATACAACTCCAGCTGCTTTGACCTCCTCTTCCACTGTACTTTACCAGGTGTTCTTTACAATGTTCACTATTGTCTTCTACATAGGTGTGTTCCAATCCAGCACATGTCTGTTTATGTGGTTAGTTTCTTTCTGAGTGTGTCTAATCCACCTCCACTTTCTCAACTATCTACACCATATCAAGTTTTTCCCACATTTAATAGACAAAGTTAAATTATCACAAAAGAATAAAAGTACAACCACAGCTTTTTGTTTTGTTCATGTCTATTTCTACTTTCTTTCAAATAACACAATATTGCAAGTGATTTTACAACCAATTTTTCTCTACATTGAAACCAGGATCCAATACTTGGAAGGAAAGAATAAGAACAACTGCTGAATTTTACATAGGGTGCAAAGAATATGGCCCACTGTAACCATCTAAGAGTGTCATAAAAGGTGACTAAAGACGGTTGTTCATGGGACTATGCACACTCATCATGTTAAAAATAAACTTCAATTATAATCAGCCACTGCAAATGCTCAGATACAGGTTTCCTGCAGAGGAACCAGCTGCAGTTGAAGCTTATGAATCACAATAGAGCAAACATTTGAATGACCACAAGTACTAAAAGAATGGCTTTCTTTGAATCCGTGACACGTATATATCGGAGTGTATGTGCAAATACACCATTTTCCGAGCCACAAGTTTACCACTGTGACGGGTGAACCATTATTTTAAGACGTATTTTGGGTTGTACTGTTCGGATTTCTGCCATTTTATAGTGACGTCTACATAGTACATACATTTACGGAAATAAATATGGCGGCGTAAATATCAAAGCAAGTCTTCACTTTGATTTTTGTGATGAAAAAAATCTTTTTTTTTAAATTCTGGAATGGCCATTCTAAAAGTCTAACAACTGAACAAGTTGAAAGTAATTTCAAAGATTTTAAGGCTGATAATTGGATTTAGATGGTGATTATTCTGAAAAGGATCAGCTGTTTTTGTAATAACATGTGTGTAATTCGGATTACCATTCGTCCATTGATTAGGGTCAAAGAAGATCTGTTCCTTGGAGGATCAGACTACGGTCCTGGGAGGTATCCATCCCACGTAATGTATCAAGTAAATTTGATGAATATATTCCACATTCTACTGAAGTAGGAACATTGGAGATTAACAGGTCAGTTCATTTTAGATAGAATAACTAAATTAGAGCACATAGTTTTGTCATAGTAAATAGCTTTCCTCAAATGTCTACCTTGTGCATATTTTCTCAGGGGCACAGGGAAATGGGATTTTTCGAACTTGGTAGCCAGGGTTCAAAGGGTTACATTTTTAAACGGGAGTACATGCATTTGCACCCTACGCTTCCCAGTGGAGCAAAAAGGTGAATGATAACAGCAATTTACTATGCACTTTGTAAAAGGCTAGCAACATCATCAAGTAAAACAAAGTACCCCAGAAACCAACTATACAAGGGGACATTAATGCTTTACGCAGACTTCCTGTAAAAAGGCTAACGGTAGTGGTGACCCCATGTTACTTTCTACTGGCTGAAAAAGGAGATACTACGATAACAAAATATATGCATTTGTTATTATCATATCCATCAAATCATATCTACATCATATCCATCCAATCATATTAACTTCATCATATCCATCCAATCATATTAACTTCATATCCATCCAAACACATATTTCCTTCCTATCCATCCAATCACATTTACTTCAAATCCATAATGGACGTCATTCCTTGTATTTATAGCATATATATATGTATATATCTTTTGCACATCTTGGGCCACCTTACTGTGAAGAAAGGGATACATTTATTGTATCTTATTGTGCATGTTATTAAAGGTAACTGGGGAGAGTTGTGCTTGAGGTAGGAAATCATATTCTACAAATAAAGTGTTACAGAAACCAATACCTCAAGACCACTAACAAGCTTACTATTTGGAAACCTAAAGCTTCTTTTTCTTCATCTTTATCATCTTTGGGCAATCGACCAAACAGTCCTGTCCTGTGCAATCTTTTCTCCAGTTAATTTTTATTGCATCTGCATCTTTTCCATGTATTTTAAAAGAAGCGAGGGAAGGGAGATTAATGTCTGGTCAAATATACTGATCAGACATTTTAGTCAGGGTCAGGCAAAACATACTGGCCAAGACCCTCACCTCGACTTCCTAGCAGCCCTCCCTGGAAACTGGCTTTTTTCATGCCAGCCTGGCTAATGAGGTGAGGGATCAACATGATCCCCATAGTAGTGAATCACATGTAGATGAAGCCAAACATAGCACAACCACCTGAACAACTCTGGTCCATCTTCATCAGCACGCTCGGGATGTGAGGAAAACTACTGCAACCCGCCACTTGACGTCTTTTTCAGGGCACACAAAAGAGTAACCTACTCATTGTGGACATTCGCAAACAACAAAAGAAAAGAGGGGAGAGGAAGAGAGTACGGATTGGAATCTTGAGCTCATTTTCAAGTAACAAACATTTTATGTGTTCTTTGGTCTTCCTTGTCCTCTTTTTATCTAAGGACTCCACGAAAGAGATTTCCTAGTGTTACTGGTTTGAAATTTGTGGAGTCTATCAAAGATTTTTTGTTCCACCTGACTTTGTCCTGTTCTTTCCTATAATCTTTCATTTGCAACCATGTTGAACTATTACCGACCAAGGGCCTATCTCAGGGGATTTGTTGATGACTATCATAATCTCTTAATGTTAAATTTGATCGTCCACACTTGTTTCAGATCCATACACAAAAGGACCAACTTCACATTACAGTTGGAGGGATCAAGACGCTGAGCAGTGCATGAGCTGCAGCGGTAAGCGACCGAAAACTTACTTGTAGCGTCAAGGCCAATGAACCAGAGCTGTCAAGAACCCTCTCCATCTAAACGCAGTGATCCTGGATAACAGGCTGCAACAGAGCAGACTGGCTAAGGAGAAGGGATCAAAAAGGGAAGACTAACCCAGTACCCAAAAATGCCTGATGAAGTCGGATGTGTCAGACTGAAAGGTGCAAATATTACAGTCAAGCTGTAAACTATGACACACTGCATTTCGTTCTCCGGACAACATCCTGCTACTTGCAAAGCCCTTTTCAGGATTCGGTAGTGGGAGTCTGAGAATGAACGATGAAGAAGAAGACATTAAAGCTGCAGATCCTCAGCTTCCCCAAGATCTTACTGAAGCAAAAAAAATAAAGAGATATGTTCAATAAAATCTTTAATTTAGGAGTATTCCAATTTTTACATTCTTTTTACACGAGGCAAAATAATTACATCACTTAGAAAAATAATGAATGTGAAACAAAAATCCTTTTACAATACAAATTATAAATACTATTCAAATATGGAATGAGCTCTTTATACGAAACTGAGTGCAGTGTTAGGGAGAGAACAAAATAAACTAATCTCATTGAAAACAACACATAATCAGACAAGTAGAGCAACATAAAGTGCATATATCTAGGAAGTCAAATCAAGTGTAGATGTTTCTATTTACACTCTTGTAGATATCCATTTCTTGCGAGGTGTTGGTGAAGACTGAGGTGATGACTGATCAACATGTGGTATAGGTCAGACGAGGATTATGTTTTCCACTGCTTTTCATCATATATTCTATCAAAGCAATCGTTCATGAAATAAAACTGAAATGATAATAATGGTAACAGAAAGGCAAGTTAAGTTATATAAACAATGTAGTAATAATGATAGCAAAGAGAGGTATTTTATCCTTTACATTCTAAGCCTCAAATCAGACAACCTCTATTAGCACAACGAGATAGCTCTTTTCTATGAGACGTGTTCAAATGAAACTGGACATAACTGCAACAAGGTAGCATACGTACGATGTGCATGATGATGTCACATCTGATGTAAACAGCACATACCAACCGTCAAGTTTGCAAAATTTCATTATCCTCAAACTCATAGTTTCCTCGGCAGACCGTTGAAAACATCTCAGGTGTGATACGGAATCCATCCAGAGTTGGATCAGCGAGCAGTGATTCGGTTTCTAACAGCTGAAGGATGTTGACCAGTTGACATTCATCTTAGAATGCAGGCAGTGTATGGTGACAAAATTGTGTTGAAAACAACATTGAAGAACTGGACAATGATGTTTAAAGAAGGATGTGAGTTAACGAAAGATCCTCCAAGACCAGGTCAGGCGCATATTGTTGCGTTAACTCACATTATATTGGTAAAAATTCCTTTGGTTATTCCTTCTTTTTAGTAATGCGTTTGTTCTCATCTCCTGCTACCTAGCCCTGAATAGGGCTTTGGAATTAGCAGGATGTAGTCCGGAGAATGGAATGTGCTGTGTCACTAGTTTACAGCTTGACTGCGATATTTGCACTTTTCGATCTGACACATCCGTCTTCGGCGCGGTTTTTCCTATTCTATTTCTATCTTTCATCCTCCATAATTATATGTTCAAGATAGGAGAAACTCATTATTTTAGTATCTTATCAGTAGAGATGATTTCTGTTGTATACCTTGTTTATTATCAATATACGAGAGGGCTTCAAATAAAACCTTTAAAGTGAAATAGAAATTAGAAAAACCATGCCTTTGTATTCTAACTTGTTAATATGGTTGCTAAGGATGTCAAGAGTGCCCTGCATGTGCCATCACGGTGCAGCCGAACAAATGTATGTCATAATTTCAGTTAAAAGATGTCCGCCCCACTATTGACATGTACCAAAGCGTCCTGTTATTCGTTTTTTATGCAGCAAAGGGGTGAAACCTATAGAAATCCATCGTGAAATGAAGCTCCAGTACAATAATGCATTCCTTTCACTCCTGCAAACATTTGAGTGGAGTAGGAAGTTTCAAAATGGCGTGAGCTATAACAGACTGTTCATGACTGGGTCAGGCACACCGATTAATGACCCCAGAGTCGATTGCAGCCGTTGAAGGAAACTTGTTGATTGACCGTGAGTGAAAAGTATGCATCACCATAATGGACTTTCATTCGCCAATGAATTTTTATAGGTTTCATCCTTTCGTTACACAAAAAATGGATAACAGAATGCTGCTCCTCTTTTGTGCATGTCAAAAGCGGGGCGATCATATTTTAACTGCAATTATCATGTCATGTTGTTTATCTGCACTGTGATGGTACAAGCAGGACACTCTTGCCATCATTAGCAACCATATTAACAAGTTACAATACAAAGGCATAGTTTTTCTCATTTCTAACCCACTTTTAAGGTTTCCATTTGAAGCCCTCTCGTGTGTGTGTATATATATATATATAGTTCAAATGTTTGAATGATCCATTATTCTACACCAAAATGAATCTCTTGAGTTGGAAACCCACATGATGAATCAATCAAAATCATTATCATCATATGCCTCTTTTCATTCCAGTAGAAGCATGGGGGTCACTTTTACACTTAGTTTCCTTGCAGGAAGTCTGTGTCTAATAATTTACATGCTCTTGTAGAAGTGGTTTTTGTAGCACATTGTTTGACAAAAATAACAGATGCAGTAAAGCTCCCTGTGTACCAAGCACTTACCAGAGCGCAGTCAAGAAACCTCGTTATAACCTGACGCTGAAAGGCACAAACAGGACACAGGCAAATAGAAGAAGATTGTTCGATATGAGGTCATCATCCTCATGCATAACTCTGCTAATTACAAATATTTTTATAGCATGGATGCTCAAGCGCAGTGGCCTTATTCTTTTTCCCCTAGTAGCGAGCCTTGAGATTCAAACCAGGAAATTTAAAATCTTCAGTTCAGTTCATCCCGTAACCCATCAGGTCGTTGGGGCACACATGAAGACATGAAAAACCCACGCGAGCTCTCTCTGTCTGTCGCCGCCTGACGTATCTCACCGGGACGAAGGCCTGACCACTCAGTGATGTTGTCCACCCATCTCTTCCTTGGACGTCCTCGCCCTCTCTGACCCGGTACGGATCCAAAGAGTATCGAGTTGAGAATTCCGTTTGACCTCGCGACGTGCCCGCACCAGGCCATCTTTCGTCTTTTGATAGTTGTTAACAGATCTTCAAAAGGACCAATAGCGTCTTCAACTCTCTGACGGATGTCTACGTCCGTGACACGATCTTTATATGTAACATTTAGGAGTTTTCTATAGCACCGCATTTCTATTGCACGTATTCTGCCCTGGATATCTGCTGTTATGGTCCAGGTCTCGCAGGCATACAGAAATATTGACAGCACCAAAGAGCGCAGTAGTCTGACTTTTATGCCGAGGGCGAGGCGCTTGTCTCGCCAAATAGGTTGCAGCCTAGTCAGCGCCGCTGTTGTTTGTGCTATTCTTGCAATTACCTCTGGCTTCGAACCCTCTTCGCTGATCAACGATCCAAGATATTTGAAACTTTTCACCACCTCAAGTACCTGCCCATTTGCCTCTATGACAGATTGAAACCCTGCAACGTTATTGGTCATGAGCTTTGTTTTATCAGCATTTATTTCCATACCAAAACTCAGGGCCGTTCTATCCAATCTACCAATCAACTCCTGGAGTTCCCTTTCTGTGCCTGCCAATACATCAATATCTTCAGCAAAGCGGAAGTTTGTGATTAGCCTGTCACCTATTTTAACCGTTTAAAATCTTACAAACAGAATAAAATTACTTTCATTAACAAAATTATTTATAAATTATAAAACAAATGACATAGCAATTGGTTAAACATATATATGAGGCCTTCAAGCAAGCGAACCATTTTTGTTGTTGTTGCTACATAAAGATTTTGCTGTTTAAAGTTTGGTGTGAAACAAGATTCCATAACATTGAAAGTTCTTTCAATAAATGAGTTCCATTTTCAGACTATCATTCTTCGCCTCAGGACTGGGCACAATAGACTGAATAAATACATGTACAGGCTTCGCCTGTCTGCTTCGCCTGTCTGCTTCGCCTGTCTGCTTCGCCGCTGTGTACATGTGGGACAGGCGAACAGACTGCTGAGCATGTTTTGCTGGACTGTCCTCTGTGTGGTCAGTTAAGGAGGATAGACTGGCCAAGTGATTGGACACTACAATCAAAGCTGTATGGAGCTATAGAGCAACTACAGGCAAACGGTCGAGTTCATCGCAGAAACTCGCATGCAATCACAAGAAGAAGTTCAATTTTATGGATTTTTATCTTTAAATACATAGTGATGTACACGCAAGAACACTAAAAAATGTTTTAAGGTTGATATTAAAAACATTATTATCTAAATATATAGGCTGATATTAAGAACATTATTCATCATCATCTTCTATCCACTTGTGTCGGTAGACATTATGGTGGAGGTGTAGTTTTCTTCATGTGCCAGATATACCATGGAAACTGTTGTCATTCCATGTTTCTTCAATGTCTCACTTACTCCGTCTATATATCTTTTTCTTGGTTTCCTTCTTCTCTGGTCTGAAGATCCATGCAGTTGGTAACTTTATTTATGTTACTTCCAGGTGACTGAACCATTTTATTCTGTCTTTCCATGTATTCTATACACATCTCGACCAATAGTCTTGCCACTGATCCAAGGTAACTCTGGACAAATGTGAGATTGATGACCAGCACATTCACTTCCTCGCTATAATCTAAATACAGCGCACATCACATTATTATACCAAAACCGTCTGATGTTGTGGCCATCATCGCGTACGATGGGCAATAACTTACATGCATGGTGGTGCACACACCTTCTGTCTGATTTCTTCTTTTCACTCTCTGTCAAGCTGTGTGACCCCAACAGTTTTTCTTGAACACCTCATTTCGCATACCACGATTTTTTTTTCTAGTGTTTTGGTAAGAGTACATGACTCACACTGGCAGCAGAGAGTTGGATTTAAAATACTATTTCCAACTGTCTCTTTGTCCCTACTGGGATGTGTTTGTGTCTTTATAATGATGACAGGAAACAGTATCTGCTTTCTGTATTTTTGATTCCACCTCTCTATCCATCCTTTCATCTCGTGTGAACACGCTACCGAAGTATTTGAATTCTCATACCTGTTTAAGTTCTCTGCTTTTGACCTGAATATATGTCTTCTATTTTCTGCTGATTTTCATTGTCTCTGTCTTCATAAGTTTTCATATTACATCTATTGGCGACATCGTCAAGGATATTAACATGTTCTTGGAGGTTATGTTCATCTTAATGAAAGATACACTGATCATCTGCAAATTGAAGCTAATTTTCTGTTATGGTTTTTGATGCGTTTGCTTCAGTTGTCATTCTGTATATATATATATACAATGAACAAAAATGGTGATAGTACATATCCTTGTCCTAGCCACAAACCAATTAGTGAGTCCGCTTGGTGTTCTCACAGTACTTTGACTATTTGTATACATTGCTCTTATATTGTCTAAACATTATTATCTAAATATACGGCTGATATTAAGCACATCATTATCTAAATATTCAGAGCGGAATACACGAAAATGAAAAGTCAGTGGCCTCGTTTTCGTAGTTCCTAATGCTCCCCAAGTGAATCTCAGGCCCCCTTACTGAAGAGGAAAGCATAAGCCCGTCACATCTTCATGCATACCGCAAAAGAGGACCAAGGAGAAGAGTTGTGCATGGGGGCTAGTGACCTCATCATGTAAAACTGGCTACAGAAACCAGAACTGCAAGAGCATGCAAGGTACAATCTTCGTAAAGCAGACCAATTGCAGTGATGAGCTCTTATTCCAGCTAGAATTAAAAAGAAACAAGATGTTCCTAATGTTGGCCTAGTCCACAAAATTACTAATAATATTACAGAGATTAGGTCCCAAGTCCACCTCATTCAGCCCGCTCAGGATGTGATGAAAGCTACTGCAGCCCACCCATTAACACTTTCCTCAGGTTGCACAAAAGAGTAAACATACTCATTTTGTGTATTAAACAACAACTCTTTGAAGCTTTCACACTCATGCCCTAAATCATAAGTACTTACAAAGTGTGTGAAAATCTTAACTAGGCGAGGTTTTTTCCCTTGTCGGTTATACTCAAAGTTGAAAGACATTCCCTCGTCATCTACCTCATATGATTTAACATCCTTCCAGTTGAACTCAATAATCTGTGACTGCAATTGAAAGTAAATGGTATTGTGTTAGTCATACACTAGTGCAGTGGGTGACAAATGTGTTTAGGATCAAGATGCCACTTTAAAAAAAATGAAGAAGAAAGGCATGATGCTGGATGAGGAGTTCTTCATAGGGTTGTGCAGCATGCCAGAGAGTATGGGTGAATTGTTCTTGAAAATCTTGACAATTCTAAATGTGCAAATCTAAGTTTATTTTCAAAGCAACACTTAACTATTTCTGATACTACTTATTTGTGTCATGCCTTAGGAGATATCCATAAAAGTCGTACACGGAGGAGTGAGAGGGAGAGAGAATTTAAGTTGAATGTGGTCATCCACATGGCAACTCCCTCACATGCAAATCTATCATGAGTAATAAACCCTCTTAGCTTTGATTGCTTCTTGCTGTCACATAATTGTTTTCTATTTTTCTTTATGTCCTATGGCCCATGAGACTTCCACAAGGACTTTACATTCCTTTCTGTCTTGGGCAATATTTTACGCAGTGTCTCAAGTCAGAAATGCGCAGCACAGCTCATCTTCCATTGTGCGTCTCGAAGCAGTTCTTGGTCTACCGTTCTTGTTTCTCTCTTACCTTCCTTTTTCCACGTTATGTGCTGTTTTTGCAGACATGTTAGGACTCCTTCTCATGACATGCACCACATAATTCTTTTGCCTCTCATTAATTGGCAAAACTTTCATTTTTATTTGACTGTTCTTGATATTTAAAAGAATGACGGTGTTACAGATCTCTGTGTAGTGGTGGATATTGGGGCTGGGGACTTATTCTTTGAGAACCAAACATTGTCTGAGAAAATATGTAGCAAGGCGAGGTTGAAGAAAGCTAGATTCAACTCAGATTTGGGTGGAGTCGAAGCTGTGGCCGAGAATCGTATGTTTGAAGATGGAAGGAGCCAAGGTATGATTGTCGGATGACAAGTCGACTCAGAGGGAACATTGATTTTGACTGGGCGAGAATTGGGGCTTTACAAGAAAGAGCACGGTAGATATTGGGAGATTCAATTTCGAGAGCAGACCTAGAAGGACGACTCACTATGCTCCAGGAGCATTGCATTTGTGCCTTTCGGAGTTCTTCTTCTTCATCGATCAACTGATGCTATATATCTAATCCGGTGAAGTTCACGAAGGAGACTGTGAATTTCAGGCCTTTGACAATCCCCCACAGCTTTTCGAGCATGGTTGCTCCCCAAGTGTTCGAAAGTGTTTGTTGCATAGCATCCGTTGTTTTGAGTAGATGTCCATTTTCTACTCCAGTGCCACATCTTCTGACTTCGACGGTTCAGATTTTCAATCTGGATGCCTCCTTCCATAGACAGATTGCCTTACCAGGCTTATGTGCTCTGCCTGCCCACATTTTCTATTCGAGCTTTGTTGTCTTAGCCTTTGTTCTTTCTGGAACTGCCACAAGGCAGCGGTGGTTTGGTGTAGCCTTCACATGGATGGATAGAGGACAAAAGCAAAGAGTTTGACAAGAAAAGCATTTAACCCATGAAGTGGATATGGATTGGTGCAGACCAGAGCATGTACCACTCGCCAGTGGGTTCTGCGTCCACGCCTAAAGGGTTCTATCTACTCCTCAGCCCCTTCTCTCAGGACCTTGGGTGACCCTGCCAGGAGTAAAACTTCTGCCGGCATAGCTCCCAAGGTCACACAAGCTCTCTAAACATGTCAAGGTTAGCCTACGTGCGGAGAGCCTTTTGGAGTGAAATGATGGCCCTATTATGATTGAAGAGATATCTATAGTCTCCCCAACGAACGCTCTGATCTGTGGGGACGGATGATAACCTGAACCTACCCGGGGATCAAGATGCTGAGCAGTGCATGAGCTGCAACGGTCAGCGACCCAAGGCTGACATACTGGCGTCAGGGTCAGCAAACTAGAGCTGCCAAGACCCTTCTACACCTCCACGTGATGATCCTGGACAACAGTCTGCAACAGAGCAGACTGGCCAAGGAGAAGGTATCGAAGAGAGACGACTAACCCGGTACCCAAAAATGTCTGCTGAAGTCAGATGTGTCGGACCAAAAGGTGCAATTATCGCAGCCAACCTGTAAACTACAACACAGCGCATTCTGTTCTTTGAACTACATCTTGCTACTTGCAAAGTCCTTTTCAGGGTGTGGTAGCGGGAGTTTGAGAACGAATGACGAAGAAGAAGAAAAAGAAGAACCTACCCGCAGCCAGATTTTCATTAATAAAATGCAATTACCTCTAGAGTCCCATCTTCCTTACAGGCCTGAAGCTTGAATGATTCCAAGCCAATGATTGCCACCACATGTCCATCGCGTCTAGAGTCACACGAACAATGAGGAAACACAACTTCGGAATACCCCTCCAGATACCGCACTGCTTTCAGGTACTGAAACAAAAAAACAGATCGGTCCATTGTAGCAGCTTGGCAAATGTTAGTGGCATGGATCTCAATCCTAACTTGCATGTGTTCAGATTCCCAATTGGAAAAAAACATTTTTTTAAATGTGTGATGAGGTCAGATGAACGAGTCCTATAGGTGCAAAACAGTACAGTACACTGTGTCAAAGGAAACAAGGTAAATAATTCAGTTTTTCCTGTATCATATATGGGATATTGTTGCTACAGCTTTTTTTTTTCAAACCCAGAAGGGTTCTACTCTAAAAGGTTTCGACCACACTGTTAGTCACCTCTTACAATGTCTCAGTGTGGCAATAGCCTTATAAGCATCTCTGTCAGACACAACAGAGCTCTCCCTGAAATAACTTGGTTGATAAAGCTAACAAAAATATGTATTCCCACCTTTGCCTTGTCTTCAACATCAGTCTTTTTTCCAAATGTCAAATGACTTTAGACAGAGACAAAAATGTATCCCACCATACAGGCTCAGATTTATTCCTATCTACTCTGTTTTATCTTTCATTTACTCTAGTATTCTGCAAAAAATAGGTGTCTCTATGTACCCATAGCTTTCTTCTAATTGTCCCTCTAACTATCCTTGACAAACGCAAAGGGATCTCACAGTTCTATGTACTTTCTTTCTTTGATTTGTTACTACTTCCTAGAAGATTCTTCTCTATTCTGTCTCTATGCACTAAACATCCCTCTATACTCAAATAGAATACAATCCACTGTTTCCTTGGCTGTAAATTTGTAATGCATATTATGCTACCAATTTCTACATCTGTAATTTTATCTTGAAGTATTTTTCCTTCATTCTATCAGTTCTTGAGTGTTATTTTGTCTTCATAACTTACTCTTATTCTTCTTAATGCTGTCTTTAAATTCACAAAGTGTGCTTTCTAGATTTATCTTTAGCTAATGTATATACTTTCTGTTCTCTTGTCTCTTATCTCCCATAACTTACCTCTAGAGCATTTTCAGCTTCTTTAAGGGCTTTTAGATCATACAGTTTGTCCCCTGGTTTGACAATTCCCTTGCTCACATCATCTACAGCCTGCAGTAGAAAGTATGCATCACTTATCTACATTTACATTAGTTTATCTGCACCTGTAAAGTAATCTATAAGAGGCTATAATAGATCAATATAAAACAAATATGTAACTTCTTACTGATACAAATATATGGCTTGTGAAGTTATGTTCAAAGGGAAATACAGATATATCTTTGGTAAAGTCATGTTCTACATTTTAATGTAACAAAGACAGAAGTCAAAACAGCATCTTCGAAGACACTACCATGTGCTGACTTCGACTCAGATCACCAACGTAGTCACAAACATCAAGACAGGCTGGAAAAGCAGAGATACCTCGACTCGATTTCAAGCAACAATGGCGATTGTCAAAAAGAAATAAAAAGAACGACTATGGCATTGCAGGGGTTAATATGTCACAGAGAATTTAATTTATGTGTATTTAGATCAATTAATCATAATTTTAGCTCAATTTGTTTAAAATTAATTCATTTTATTTTGAGGGAGAACGGCGTGGGCTAGTGGTTAAGTGGCGCGGCTCACAACCAGAAGGTGCTGGGTTCAATCCCCATCACAGCACCGGCCGTTACCCCGGGGAAGCAAACCCTTAGAAAATGCAGGAGGAAGCAGACCCTTACATAAAATGCATGCTGAAGTCGGATGCACTGGGTCAACTGGCGCAAAATAAAAACCACAGTGCAACGCACATCCGCCTTGGGGAATAGAGAAATAAGACAAACGCAAAAAAAAAAAAAAAAAAAAAAAATTTTATTTTAAACTACTTGACTATATCAGTTTCTGCTCTAACCGTAAATATTAACATGGGGTCAAAATGCAGCAATGAAGCCAGCGACTCATAGCTGCCTGCTTTCATCAAAGTCAGTGACCATAACTGACCAAGACCCTCTTCCACCCCCAAGTGACAGGTCTGGAAACAGGTTGCACAGCCGTGGTCTGGCTAAGAGACTAGAGGTCACAGTAGGAAGGCAAACCTGGACTAAAAAATGTTGTGCTGAAATCAGATATGTCCGTCTGAAAGGAGCAGATATCGCTAGTTCACTGTACACTGTGACACAAACATCCTTTTAAGGATGAAAGCAGAAGAAGAAGAATATTAAGACACAAATTTAAGGTATCAAACCTGCCAAAAGAGGAACTTCAAAGCAGAGGCATTTGAGATGAGGGCCATCTCCCTAGAGATGGTAAATAACCACTTCTTGAGCAGGATGCAGGTAGCTGTCGCTGTGCTGTAGTTCTGGATGTAGATGTTGTGAGGAAGCTCCTGTGGCAGCAACTTGCGCTCTGTTTGTGGAGAGAAGATCAAGCAAATGGTGAGTATTCTAGAATTATCAATTTGTATAAAGCTGCTTTATCTTAAATCCTTGATCAATGGCTCACAAAGCAATCAGTGACCATCACTACTGATAGCATCTTCATGTGGCAACATCATCTTCTTCATTCATTCTCAATCTCCTGCTACCAAGCCCTGAAAAGGGCTTCGCAAGTAACAGTATGTTGTACCGGAGAACAGAATGAGTTGTGTCGTCATTTACAGCTTGAATGCAATATTTCCAGCTTTCAATCCGACACCTCCGGCCTCAGACAGCATTTTTGAATACCAGGTTAGCCTTTGCTCTTTGATCCCTTCTTCTGATCCAGTTTGTTCCGTTGCAGACTGTTGTCCAGGATCACTGCGTGGAGGATACTGTGTCGTAGTTTACAGCGAGGCTGTGATAGCTGTGCCTTTCAGCCAGACACATCTGATTTCAGCTGGCTTTTTTTGGTACCGGGTTTGCCTTCCCACTGCGATCCAGGTTAAGTTCACATCTTTCCCCGTTTCCATTATTTTTGTTTCAAGTTCTCTTCTCCATGTGTGTTTTGGCCTGCCACTCCCTTTTTTTACTTGGGGATTCCAGAACAGTGACGGTCTTGTAATGCTATCAGCTGGTTTCCGTAACGTGTTCTATCCAACACCAGAACCTTCTCTCTGCATCCTGTTCGACTGACATCAGTCTGGTTCTTCACAACAGTTCCACACTAGAGATTTTATCATATTATTTCCATTCAGAGACATATGTTACCAAACTTGACCAGAGAGAGCGGAGTTGATGCAGAAACAATGGGGCTGTCACCTGGACCTGAAAAGGATTGTGCACTTCATCCTTGCAACGGGACTACAGATCTAGCATGATCAAAAAGCCAGAATGCAGAAGAAGAAGAATCATATTTCAATCTCCCTATCCTGCAGAGACACTCATTTATCAAAGTTTCTTTTGTTGTTATCCATGTTTCAGAGCCATTCAATAGAACATACTTTAGTGTTGCGATTCTGCTTTTGATTGATATTCAAGCTATACAGTGTTTTGAAAGCAGGGAGTTGGGGGATACCATCACACAACAAGAGAAATGAGGCTACAGTCTACCCAAAGAGGAAGCGAAACTGATACAGGAAGAATAGCGGGTCAAGTGATAATCTATAATAAAAGGGTAATACAATGTAAAGTACCCCGAGTGGTCTGCCAGGGTCTTTGTTGTATGACAAAGGACAAAAATAGCTGACCCACAGAGAGCACGTTGTAAGAGGTGACTTACTGTGTGACATGGCATAACACCAGTCATGGTTAGGTGGTTTGTCTAGAGAAGCATAGATGGTGCCGAACAGGCTGCGAGTCTACTTTGCTCCAGTTTTTGAGTCTATTAAGATGGATTTACACATTGGTTAACCACCCTTCGCAGCACGTCCCAAAGCAGAGGAGTAATAAGCTGCTCGAGCCTAGCCTGTCTAGCAGACCCCCAGGGACGTGCACATGGAAATCCCACCCTCCCCCCCTTTTTTGTAGAAGTATAGGTCAAGTAAGAGAATGTAATAAAGTGGCAGGAAGAACTCCCCAAACATTACCTAGTTGAGATACTACCAACTGCCCAGAAAAGACAAGGTTAACATTGGATACTACCAACTGTCAAGAAAAGACTAGGTTAACACTTCATCTCTGAACTGGTCACAACAGAATGAGACACCCCCTTTACACCAAATTCAAGATAAGCACCACCAGCATATGTACTGTGATCTGACATACATGACACCAGCATATGTACTTCAGGACTGTCCTCAGCACATAGATCTGGGGAGAAGGATGTGACCCATGACCACTCCACTTGAGGGAAAACTGTATGGTAGAATTAAGACCTTGAGAAAGACATCAGACTTTATTGGAGAACTCAGCCCCAGCCAAAATGGGCAATGACCCCAGAAGATGATTTTATGTCTCCTTGTTTTGTGGTCTTTTCATCCACCTCAGCCATTTCATCTATATGCTTTCTGTTATCCTGTCTGACACACTTTTTCACTTTCCTGTTAAGCTCTGATTATTATAGAGTCTTGTATTTTATTCTTATTCATTTATTTTATTCAGGCATTGGCGCACTTCATAAAATGTTTTGTAATTTTCATCAGTATTCTGACTGTATGATTTTTATCACTTTTTAGTTAAATCTTGTAATTATTATTCTGGGTGTTGCTGATTCCCATTATATAAGTGCCTTCCTAGTTTCTGTTTTCATCATAAAAGTCATCCCCTTTGTGAGACCGTGCTCTACTGTTCATGTTGGGAATATATGATGGTTTCTTCTGTGCTTAGTGTGGTATGTTTCCTGCACCGTTCCATCTTACTTCTACAAGACCAAGAAGACTGATTGTAACATTCTATTTCCATGGCAACGTGAGCTGCTTTTCCCATTTCATTCAGGGTTCTGATGTTCCAGGACCCTATCCTGGCTTTTGCCTTCAGTGTCAGAAGATTTGACAGCAACCTGACTTCCATCAGGCCACATCTTATGTCTTGGTTGAGAGGGGTCATAAAGAATCAGACCAGTAGCACTACTATCTTGAACATTTGTTGTGCTCTAATCCAACCCCCACAATTTTGTGGATGATCTCTCAATTGGTGGACTGTTCGACCTGGTTGAACATGCCAGAAAAGCAAGACCCTATCAACATAGTTCCCTTGACCATCAAGGCACGCAAGCCTCAATGCGATGCACATTGTATGGCTTTTAAAATTCAAATACCCAAGAATTATATTCACAACAGACAATAGCCAACATCTCATAATATATTTCCTAGTTGATCTTAACAAATTCAAACTCACCAAAATTATGTTCTACAGTTTCAAACAAATAAAAATAATCTGCAACATCATCGAGATGTAACTTGGACACAACAGTCTGAAAATGAGAAAAATAAAAATAAAATAAATAGCAATCTTAGGATTGTTAAAACTAGTAATGAACCTCCTCCTTTTGTCCTACCGTTCTTGCCATGCTGCATCGAGGCAGGATGCGCAGATTTCTTGTTTTCGCCAGGTAGGAGACTTAGGTGTTGTTAGGTGGAACTTCCTGAGTGTGTCGAAGACACCCTTGATCCACCTACATCTAGGTCCTTGTACATGAACCGATCATAGTGCATCCTGATAAAATGTTCAAGCCATTTTATTTGTTGGGCTTCAATGTTGGCACCAAGAAAGTTTGTCCCTACTATCTGCCTCAATGTGGTGCTGAGGTTTCAGTCACAGATTGTCTTTCTGGCTGCACTTCTCCCACAGCGCATCTCACAGCTATAGATCTTACTTTTATGTCTTTCTACCACACAGCGCATCTCACAGCTCTAGATCTTACTTTTATGTCTTTCTACCACACAGCGCATCTCACAGCTCTAGATCTTACTTTTATGCCGTTCTACCACACAGCGCATCTCACAGCTCTAGATCTTACTCTTATGTCTTTCTACCACACATCCCATCTCACAGCTCTAGATCTTACTCTTATGTCTTTCTACCACACAGCGCATCTCACAGCTCTAGATCTTACTTTTATGTCTTTCTACCACACAGCGCATCTCACAGCTCTAGATCTTACTTTTATGTCTTTCTACCACACAGCGCATCTCACAGCTCTAGATCTTACTTTTATGTCTTTCTACAGTAGTAAGGACAATAATTGACATTAGTAACACAAGGTAGGGATAAACAGTGCATTGATCAGCCTTCTCTAAGATGAAAGAACTCTATGGTGTTTTAAAATTGGTGCGATTTGATAGTAGACACTGTTCATCTTCTGAATTCTATGTGCGATCTCTCTGTTCCCTCTGCCGTCATCAGTAAGCACACTCCCTAGGTATTTGAATTCCCTTAGCTGCCTGAGACATTTGTTACCGCTGTGGAAACTTCTTAGCACATGTTTGCGCAATATCATCATAGTCTCGATCTTTTCAATGTTGATCTTCACCCATATCCATTACAAGTGAAATTGAGAGAGGGTAAGTGTCATCACAGATGTTCTTCATTATGGTAACAGATTATCTGATCATCAGCAAACAACAGTTCATTTAGGGACTCCTCCTGGGAGCTAGCCAACTGGTGATTTTATCCATATAAAATATATATAATGGATAATATGTTGATATTTTAATATATGTTGTTGTTGAATGCCTACAATGAGTAAGTTTATTCTTTTGTGCGCCCTGAAACGGACGTTAAGTGGTGAGTTGTAGTAGCTTTCCTCACATCCGGAGCATGCTGATGAAGGTTGACCGCAGTTCTCCAGGCAGTTGCTATACTTGACTTCATCTTCATTGTGCTCACTACTATGGGGATCACACCGATCCACATCTCGTCAGCCAGGATGTCTTGAAAATAGTCTGTTTCCAAGGAACGCTACATTGAAGAGAGATTGTTATCTTGGTCGGTGTATTAACCCTGACACGACATCTTGGTTGGTATTTTGTGCCAGACTAGACTAGTGTCTCAGTTCTCCATTCTAAAATATAATATCAATCAATCAACTAACATATACAGTTCTGAGCTACTCTTTCTGCCTCTCCTTAGGTGTAACTATTTAACCGTAATTCACTTCCACACGCTGAAGACATGCAAAATACAGTGCAGCTAAACCCACCAACAAAAACAATTAAATTGTAACAGAAGGTAAATGTATTTTAGTACATACTGTAATGAGACAAATTTACTATGACGGATTCTTCTTCTTCTTCGGGATTCATCTTGAAAAGGACATTGTGATGCAGTTTACAGCGAGGATGCAATAAATGTGCCTTTCGAGCTGACACATCCGATTTCAGCTGGATTTTTTTTAGTACTGTGTTTGCCTTCCCACGACAATACCTATCACTATGCCAGACTCCACTAGTGTAGCTTGTTTCCAGAGCCGCTACACGGATGCGGAATAGGGTCATGGGCAGCTATGGTTCACTGACCCTACAGCAAGCAGCCAGTTATGACTCGCTGACTACTGCCAGCTCATTCACCGTGCTGTATCTTTTGCCCCCATGTCAGGGAACTAACAAAAACAACACAAATAAAACTAATGTCAGTTAACAAAGCATTTAAAATTCCTCAATGTCATAAAAAGTGATTGAAATGAAAGAAACTGATCAAAGAAAACAAGAGAAATTATATAAATAATAAAAGGTAAAGAAAGAAAGACATATTATGTGAAAAATCTCAAATAGTTATTGTATCGTATTCATAAGTCTTGAAGTATCATCTAAGAAACATACAACTTTCAAAAGCAAACAAAGTCCTGCCATCAAAGCTACTCTCTAAACACTACATGATATAAAACTCTCCCTTCCATAAAATACAACCTCAAGACACATTAAGTCTGCTAGCGATAATGGATGAACCTACCTTGTACACAGCATCCGTGTTGTCTGATCTGCAAATAGTTACAATACATAAGTTTTTGTCTGACAGCAAGACCTTCAGCTCCACTTCACTGCTACCCTCAGCCTGCAACAACAAAACATGCAAAAAATTAGTTGACAGATAGATCACACAAGGTGACCTGAAAGAGAACCATTCTTATAGTAAAAAAGATATAACTTTATGGGTTTTTATTAAAATACTAAAACTTTGGAATAATGGGTTTGTGGGAATGAAAGACCTGACATCCTGGTCTTATGGGCATCTGTAGTGGAGAATTTGGAAATTAAAAAGTGACAATTTGAAGTTAATCAACGGTTGCCTTTTGGATGAAGACACACACAGCAATTGATGAACCAGCCATTTACAGCAAAGATAGGCACATGAGGACGAAACATGATTGTGTACAACCAGCAAGCTATAAGAACCATCAGTATCTAAATACTCTTTGCCATTTACTGAGAGGAACTGAGCACCTATGCCCAAAGTGCAATAATGTTGATTCTTAACAGAACAGCAGTGAATAAGCTGGTAGTTCTTGACAGCCCAATGACTTCTGAACAAAGCTCTTCCTCAGTTATTGTGGTGATGTGTATAGTGTGTTGTTTATAGTGGGGTACAGTGTGAGCAGTTGATTTTGCAGGTCAGTTAGCCCTCTTCTTCTTCATCTCCATTCATTCTCAACTTCCCGCTACCAAGCTCTGAAAAAGGATTTGCAAGCAGCAGGATGTAGTCCGGAGAACGGAATGAGTTGTATCGCTAGTTTTCAGCTTGACTGTGATATTTGCACCTTTCGGTCCGACACATCCATCTTCGGCATGGTGTGACACTAAATCCATTACATTACACACATATATCAACAATATTTGCACATGTATTCACACTGATTGAGGAACAAAGGATTATGTAAGACCAGGTCCTCTAGGGTGTGTGATTTGAAAAGTCTCATTACTGTTCTTTTCAAGTACATCAGCACAACACACTCAAGCTGCGTGGCTGTCAGGATAGGAGGAGTTAGCACTGAGCACAGGGTCAAGAGGAGTTCGACTGGTTCCTCATGGTGGTGACAGAATATTCCATTTGGTTCACACAGTGGGTCTATTATATTCAGATACTTGCTGACAGTGACTTGGTCTGTTCTCAGCCTTTCAATTGCTTGGCTGGGTACTGGGGATCTAGTTTTGTTTGATGTCTTCTTTTGTGTTCATTCTCCCACCAACAAGCCCTGAACAGGACTTTGCAAGTAATGGACTTTGCCGGATGTAATCCGGAGAATGAAATACCTTGTGTTGCTAGGTTACAGTAATATTTGCACCTTTCGGTGCTACATATCCTTCTTCGGCAGAGTTTGATGTTTAAAATATATTCAGTCTGACTGGGATGTAGCCCATTAATTGATTTAGCTATTCCTGTCTATAGTTGTTTCTCTGCATCTGCCTGCAGATCTGTAGTGTGATATTAGGTAATGGTTGTGGTTGATAATCAAACATAGAAATAAGTGTGTAATATAATGTAAAAAATTCTAGGTTAATTAATGATAAGGTTATCCAATGGTAGGGTATGTTAATGTTTTTTCCGGGTCACCGTGTATGTATCTACTGTTTGGTGTGGATGACTTGAGAACCAGAAGAGAAATGTCTTAAGTATCATCTTTCCACACAACATGTGTAATGAAAATTCATCAGCATTAATAGCCTTGTGTTCCACTAAGAACCAGAAGGATTAAAGCAAGTATCAGTTAAAACTTGTACACAAGGGGAATCAAAGGGATTAAGTCGAGTATCAATTAAAACTTGTACACAAGGGGAATCAAAGGGATTAAGTCGAGTATCAATTAAAACTTGTACACAAGGGGAATCAAAGGGATTAAGTCGAGCATCAATTAAACTTGTACACAAGGGGAATCAAAGGGATTAAGTCAAGTATCAGTTAAAACTTGTACACAAGGGGAATCAAAGGGATTAAGTCGAGTATCAGTTAAACTTGTACACAAGGAGAATCAAAGGGATTAAGTTGAGTATCAGTTAAAACTTGCACACAAGGGGAATCAAAGGGATTAAGTCGAGTATCAGTTAAACTTGTACACAAGGGGAATCAAAGGGATTAAGTCGAGTATCAATTAAACTTGTACACAAGGGGAATCAAAGGGATTAAGTCGAGTATCAATTAAACTTGTACACAAGGGGAATCAAAGGGATTAAGTCGAGTATCAATTAAGCTTGTACATATTGAGAGACCAATAAAAAGGCCCATTAATATTATTCGTTTTGTTCTCCAATAGGAGTTGGCCTCCTTGAAGAAACTTATTCTTCTTTTTCCTGACACTCCAGATAGTGAAGAATAGGTCCAACACTGCGGTTGGCTCACCGTAACCGTCGCCAGCTTTTATGGAAGCCTGAATCCAGTTATTTCCAGTGCGGATTCAATAGCAATGGTTTTTATATGATGAGGTGGTTGTTGCTGTTGTTCAAGGCTATCTCTTGATATTTCTTGGGTAGCTGGTTACAATTACTTACATCTCAAGACGTACTTGAGAAGGTGGACTGCAGGGTGGTGGTGGGTCTTCCTGGCTGTTATGCAATGTGAGGCTGTCCAGTAAGTTCACCACTTTGTTGGTCAGGCTGCTGTGACACAGCCTGTTTCCAGAAACACAAACAGGGACATGAGGTGGGGGTTTTCATCAGTATGTTTCACCTGACCCTGATTGCTCTTCGCCTCTCTTACAAAATTGGAAACCACTCAAGCAAGGGAAGTAGATGAAGATAAAGATGAAATATCCCGCAGCGTTTTAACTCAAATTTTAGTTGACATATGAACAGATGTTGACAAAAATCATGTTCTTACAAATTTTGTTTATCACAGAGTGCCAGCTGTTTATACACCTGTATGAAATCTTTGATCATCACCTTTTTGAGGGTTTGTTGATGTTAGGAAAATGCTTCTCCCTCTCCGAGGCCAGATAAATGGAACACTTTGTTTAGCACCAAACAACAACTAACAAACACATAGAGATACTATTACATGGCATATGACCAAAGGGTAAGAGCCCAGATACTGTTGGATTCAAAACATTATAAATAAGTTATTGTAATAATTTCATATGCACCAGTATTACTGGACCAGAAAGAAGAGCAAAGAATAGTAACTCTGTAACCTGTCCAGCATGTCATAAGAGGTGACTTAAGAGTGGTTGGGCTTAATACGGGGGTGCCCATCCTATTGAAACTTTAAGCCACAAAAACTTTGCCATGTACAGACAGGTAAACTTTTGGCTTGGCTTCGTTCGTTCTCAGTCTCCCGCTACCAAGCCCTACAAAGGGCTTAAGTAGCAGAGTGTAGTCCTGAGAATGGAATGCATTGTGTTGTAGTTTACAGCTTGACTACGATATTTGCACCTATTGGTCCGACATATCCGATTTCAGCAGACATTGTTGAGTACCGGGTTAGCCCTCTTCAATACCTTCTCCTTCCCATTCTGCTCTGTTGCAGCCTGTTATCCAGTATCACCGCGTGGAGGTGTGGAAAAGTATTGGCAGCTCCAGTTCGCTGGTCCTGATGCTAGCAGTCAACTTTGGGTCACTGACTACTGCAGCTCATCAGGTCAACATTTTATGACTTGTTTGTATTGAAGGCCTATGCTCCACAGGGAGCTGAAAAGGTATTCATTGACTGATTGATGTTCATATTCAAAATACAACATCATGTCCATCTATGCCCCAGTAGAAGCATGGGGCCACCACTACACCTGTCCTCTTTGCATTAAGCATGTGTGTCAAAGCAATTATCTGCTCTTGTAGAGGTGTTTTCTGTGGCAATTACATAATGATGTTGCCAGCTTCATGCGCAACCCTACTTAGTCACCTGATACAACATGCATAGTAGGATGTAGTGGGCCTATTCTTTCTTTCCAATTAAGGAACCCTGGAATACACAATATACCTCGTCTAAATCTCCTGCGGCAAGAAACTCTTGTATTACTTCACTCTCTCCAATCACCCTCACAGCACAAACTGCAAAGATAATAAAAAGTGTGTTACCATTTCAGATGCTGGGCTTGGCTATCAAAAAAAAACATTAAGCACAGCACTCTGACAAACTTGTATTACTCAAAAAATGCGTTGACGCTGCTAAGGTTCTCTAATTCTAAAGGTGCACACATATATAAGAGCAGCTATAGATGGGGGCTAACTGGCTGCGGGTCTACTTAGCTCTAGTGTTTGAGTCTATTAAGATGGATTCGCACATCATTTGAACCACCCTCAAAGAAACTGGTTGTATACAGACTCTGTAGTCTTCTAAACCAGTATAAAGACATTAAGTATAAGTAAGTATATTAACCTTGAGCAACCCTGAGTTGAGAGAGCTCGTCTTCCAGTATTTCACTCATTGTCGAGACCCAGTGCTGGACCATTTAAAAAAAAAAATATATATGACCAAACCAGGCTACCATAGATCAACTCAAATCTGTTTGTTATGAATACATCAGGTTTGACTAGCGGGAAGCCTTTTGTGTTAGATTAAAATGAGTTTGAAACACTTTATTATCGTCTTTACGTGGGTTGGAGTCAGCCCATTAGTGAGAATGGTGAAGTTAAGTTGTTGCAAAATATCTTTGTGAGGTTGATCTGTTTAGTTTGTTTAAGTAAAAAAAAATAATATGTTTTTAGTGTAAATTAACAGATATTCAGACCACGTTCAGTACTTTGTGGTGATTTCAATGGATTTATTGAGGAGCAAAATCATATCTATAGACAAACAAACAAAAGTGTTACAGACTCTCCAAGTCAACAACCATAGTAAAATGTGACGTGCTTAAAATAATGCGGCCGCAGATAAAGTGCCGAAAATTTTTATACAGGTTGGTTACGGTTAAAGAACAGACAAAAGAAACTACTAGACAAGCAAAGACGACTTAAGGTCAGAGGGGTATTAGACAGGACCGCACTATGTGAACTAAATTTAAATATCCGACTCCAACTAAAGAACAACAGCAGCATCGAATGCAGTGACTAAAACCAGGGGCAGCATCATAAAGTTCCGTAAAACTATGCAACACAAGAGAGGTCTTCTTGAAGCACTAAGAAAGGACAACAACACCATCATAACACAAAATGTATCATAACACAAGATACACAAATTATTGAAGCAGAATGCAAACAGTATTATTCTTGTCTTTTTTCATCATAGGATGAAATCCTAAAAAGGTTGGCAGCAACAGAGGGAGACCCCATTGAACTGACCAAACCTGATGAAATCATCCACGCCATTAAGCAGTCAAAACCAGACACTGCTCTGGGATCAGATGGGATAACAATAGATATCCTTAAAGCAGGGTGAGAAACTCTAGCAGTTCAGATGTCAAAGTTGCTCGATAAATGCCTCTGTTCAGTACGAATTCCTGACCAGTGAAATTCCCCAAAGACTGTTCTAACCCACAAAAATGGAGATACTGAACATCTTGGGAACTACCACCCAATTTATGTGTTACTAATAACGTACAAGATATTCACTAGAATCACTGCCAACAGGCAACTCTATAAACACCAACCCCGAGAACAAGCTGGATTCAGAAAACAGATCTCCACCATTGACCACCACCACCACACGATCAATCAACTGATGGAAAGGGGATGTGAGCTGAGCATATCCTTATTCTTGTATTTATCTATTACGAGAAAGCCTTTGACAGTATCAAGACAAGTGCTGTGGTAAATCCTCAGAAACTAGGGCATCTCTGAAACTTATATCAAACCGATTGAGGTAACCAATAAAGACTGCAATACTGCCATCACGCTATACCTCCACCCAATATATGCTCTGATAGCAAAAGGAGTCCGACAGCATCTTCCCAAAGCTATTTACAGCAGCTCTCTAAGAAATTTTCAAACAATTACATTCGATCAACAGATGTGTGAACATAGATGGCGAGTAGATAGCTCATTTACGATTTTCAGATGACATCGTGCTCATCAGTCATACAATTGAGGAAGGCCTTGAATGACTTAAATGGGTCAGCAGAACTGCTGGTCCGAAGATAAATAAAATTAAAACACAATTCCTCATAAACCCTTTCTGCCTAAAGCAGGATATCAAGCCAGGAGAGGATGCCATCAAAAATGACAACTCCTATATCTAAATAGGCCAAGAAATGAATGCCAACCACAACATCGACCACAAAATCTTTAGATGATGAAAAGCAGCTTGGCATTCCTTTAACTCCATTAAGCCAATACTCCAAAAGATGAAAGATACCATGACAAAAGCACACACATTCAATTCCATGGTCATTTTAGCAATGATTTACGGATGTGAATTGTGGAACTTGCACAAAACAGATGCTTAGAAGCTCAGGGTCACTCAGCAATGAAACGGCATGCACTAAAAATTTTTGATACGCGATGGGATCTGAAAAAGAAGAAATGCAACATCAAACATTTAGAGACATTTCTTCTTCTTCTTCGTACGCTGTCAGACGTCAACCTTAGGGACATTTGATATGCATTCCTGACAACAGATTGTTGTTTAATGCCCACAATGAGTAAGTTTACTCTTTTGTACGCCCTGAAAAGAACGTTAAGTGGTGGGTTGTTGTAGCTTTCCTCACATCCAGAGCATGCCGATGAAGGACTGCGGTTCTAAAGGTGGTTATGCTATGCTTGGCGTCATCTGTGTGGCGCTCCCTACTACGGGGATCACATTGATCTACATCTCGTCAGCCAGGTTGCCTTGAAAACAGCCTTTTTACAGGGACCTATATGGAAGAGAGATTGTAGTCCTGGTCAGTGTGTTGATCTTGATGCGATGTCCTGGTCAGTATGTTGTTCCTGACTAGACTAGCGTATCAATTCCGCTCCTGACAACAGATGGACATGTAGGAAAAACATTTTGGTGGCTATATGCCACGAGGCAGCCCACTTGTGTGATAGTGAGATGGACTGACCAAAGATCTAGGCCCTGATTGGTACAGAATTGCTAAAGATCGGGACGCATACAGAATATTGTTGGCTTCCTCGCATACGGCATATTTGCCAGACTGACACCAAGGATATTGTGATAATGTGACATCAAGATGCAACGTTGAACACATTTATTAAACACGGCAAACGTTCTATTTTATCTGTGGGTGAAGTGACCAGTTTGTGCTGTAAAACGTCGTTTTTTTTATTTGTATATTTACAGGCCATGAAGAATCTTCACTATCAAACATATAATACTGTGCCACATAAATCTACTCTGAATTACCGAACATAATGTGCCCAACAAAATGTATACTGAATTATCAAACATTTAATATTGTGTCACATAAATCTATACTGAATTATATTCTTCCAACCACATTTTACTTTTTTCTTCTTCCTCTGTATTTACTTTTTTAAATATGCGTTTTTCAACCTGGTACATCTACTTTCGAAAGTCTTTATACTTAGTTGACGTAATGGGAGCAATGAATCAATGAAACTGCAAGAATTATGGTATTAGATGAGATACTTGGTTATCTATCAAAAGCATTCAGGCTGCCAGAGACTAACATTCCATCCCTAAAAATGTTAGTAAGAATATTCCCACAGCAAGAAGGTCAGGAGTTGCACTGTGTCATTAAATTTCATCTCGGTTATGGTAGTCCTTGAGATTAATTTATATTCAGGCACAGTTTTAGTGAGAATGACTGAGGCCTGTTAGAAACTTTACAAAGATCTTGCATAGCACAACACTTAATCATTATAGATGTCTGCTACACTTAATCATTATAGTTGTTGTTGTTTCAAATACCCACAATGAGTAGGTTACTCATATGTGCGCCCTGAAAAGGGCGTTAAGTGACGGGTTGCAGTAGCTTTCCTCATATCCCGAGGGTGCTGATGAAGGTGGACCGGGATCTTCCAGGCGGTTGTGCTATGCTTGGCCCCCATCTGCGCTCACTACTATGGAGATCACATGGAACCTCACCTTGTTAGCCAGACTGTTGTCCTCGACAACAACCTGTTTCCAGGATGACTTACGAGGAGGTCAGGTGAGGGTCTTGGCCAGTATATTTCTCCAGACCTTGGCTAACATTCTCTGATCAGTGTTTTTTGCCTGACCAGATGTTAGTCTCATTGTCCCTATCATTATAGATATCTGCTGCACTTAATCATCATAAATGTCTGCTTACACTTAATCATTATAGATGCACGCAGAGTTGTTTAGAAAATCAACAGGGTAGTTGATTCACTGGCAAATGTGTGGAATATATGTCTGACATTTATAGACATCAATAAACTATTTTAAAAGAGAGTGATATTTAGTTATGATCAAGCAATTTACGAGATGTTTTGAAATTATTTGCGGCAGACTTTATTTTAATTGTTTGTATTCTTTCTGAGAACATTAGTCTGAAAATAAAATTCCTATTCTTCTTCTGATCACAAGAATATTAATTTTTCACTTTGTTATGTCTGTATCATAAATAGATATTGTTTCCAGAGCTTTCTTTCAAACGCAGAAGACTGATCCAAACAAGGCAGGTTATTTGAGAGTACTGAAGTGTACAATGTCATGAGTTTTCAACCCTAGAAATATTAGCACCGGTGGTAGTCTCTTATGACATACTGTCAGTGTGGCAGTGATCCTGCTCTTATCTCTGTGGCATATAGAACCCAAACAGAAACCACTTGGGTATATATTCTTATATAGCCATTTATACAAAATAAGTTCATAGTTATCCAACATTATCCATATTTGACTGTTCTTGTTTCAACTATAGTTTTGAATTATCTTCTTCTTTATTTGCTATTTTCAAGTATCTGATTCCAGAACTCCCTATCGAACCCCAACTGAATCAAGAGTTGACTGTGTATATAAAATGTTTGTTATAAATTGTCTTCATTGATCATTAAGCTTTATATGTTAATGTTCATCTTTATATGCTCAATGCAGACATACACAATCCTGCACATAAAATAAATGAAACCTAGATCTTATTTTCATTGTTGTCCTGTTTGTGCATTTCAAGGCCAGGTTATGAAGTGGTTTCTTGACCGGGTCTTAGTATCTTAGTTTGTGCTTTGTACATGGGGAGCTTTACTGCTTCTATTATTTCTGCTATCCATTTTTGGTGTGACCAGCCATTGGCTCTGTAAATATTGTATCTATATAGCCATTACTTTCTGAGGGATACTATCTGGTGTTTGTCGTGATAAGTGGTCGGACAATTTGTTTTTCTGTCTCTTGATGAAGTCAAGCACTGGTATTGTACCTACTTGTCTCCTAATATCTTCGTTTCTGATTCTATCCATTCTGGCTACTCCAAGCATGCTGCCTGTTGTTACGTTTCTTTTATCTTTGTTTAATGTCCAAGTCTGGTCTTGATAGCACATTTGGGTAGGAATATTGTATTGTATAGCATTCATTATGTATCCATTGTCACATGCTTACATAGTAATATCTAAAATAATAAACTAAACCTAAATACTTACCTTTTTCAAGATACTGTTCCAAGCCTCGCCTCCTTTGATCCAACTGTTGTTCTGACAAAGTAAAGAGTTTCTTGCCAGGTAACCTTGGGAAGTTGAAGTCTGGGAATTCTCTTTTCAAATTGCCATGCAACGTATCAAACTCTCTGTATCTTCGGGAACAAAGGTGCCTACCAGCCATGTAGATGTTAAATACCTAGGAGATATATCATAATTATGTTTGCACAATTTCATTAATGACTGATGTATAATAAAATTTGATTACCAATACAGCTATTCCTGTCAGGTCCACCATTTTTCTCTAACATCCACACCTGGCGTCACTTCCACTCCCTTTTCCGCACCTTTTGTTTCGCTGCTCATGCCAGTTAGGAACATCATGCCTAATGAGTTCCATTTCTATATCCATATTCATTAGTTTTGTTTAGATTATGTAGTTAATACTCATTTGTATATCATTTGTCATTAATTAAACCTTTTCGTCGCAGTCAAGTTGCTTTGTAATTTGCGCAGAAATGACATACTTGTTTATTTTATTATCTACATTTATTTCCTTTGCTGTGGCTCAATTTATTTTCCAATCCAAATTACCAGAACCAAAAACTGTGTGTTCTCACAACATCCTGTCACCAGAGCTATTTAATAATTATGTTTTTGACTTGTTTACTTGCCGTAATGTTAAGCTGGCCATAAATATTATATTTGTCTTCCTATAAATTTCTTTATAGCAATATGTGTCTACTGCATAACTTGTTCTAATGTAGGTATTTTAATAATAAACCCAAAATATGACCAACATATATATCTTCTTCTGCATTCAGGCTTTTTGGTCATGCTAGATCAGTAGCCCTGTCACTAGGACGAAGTCCACAGTCCTCTCCAGATCCGGGTGGCAGCCATACATCTTCTGCACCACGTTGGCTCCCTCTGACCAGGTTTGGCATCGTAGGTCTCTGTGTATTGGGCAGTCTTGTAGGTTGCGTTCAGGGGTCTGGACTCCAGTTCCACATGAGTAGTCACTTGTGCGTGATATCTTGAGTCGATGTAGATGACCGAATAGTCTGCAGTGGCCTGTTCTCCGGCAAAAGATGGTGGCTTGTTGGTGTCTGTGGAACTGGTGGATTGGGTATATATCTAAGAGACCATCCTAGTGGCAGAACATTTATTGCGCACGAGACTCACAACAAAAATGAAAGGTATACAGCACAGCAGTCTGAACGGCAAGAAGGGGAACTGTCACCTCACCTCATAAAATCTAAGACCCCCTCATACAGGGAAGACTACAATGTTTCTTCATCAAGAACGACAAACTTCCATTACAGGCAATTATGTGGGCCCCAGATAGCAGCAAAAAGAGAGGATGGCCAAAAGGGACTCTTCACAGAACTACCATCAGAAAGAGCTCAACTATGGGTCTGAACAGCACACAAGAACTTAGACAAGTAGCATCACACAGTTGTAAATAGAGTGCACTTGTTTCTGCCTCATGCGCAGTGTTTGATGATATAACAACATACATACCTATGTACGTAGGTAGATAGATAGAGCTCTTATATATTTACATGTTTGTACTGAGTTAATTTTTCTTGGCAATTCTTTGGTGGCGAGTTACAAGTGGATTTTCTTACATCCTGCGTACTGTAGTGCAATTTTATTTTTATTTGCGTTCACCTTATTTCTCTATTCCCAAAGGCGGTGTGTACATTGCACTATGTTTTTATTTTGAGCCTGTCGGCCCAGTGCATCCAACTTCGGCATGCATTTTATATAAGGGTTTACTTCGGCATGCATTTTATATAAGGGTTTGCTTCCTCCTGCATTTTCTAAGGGTTTGCTCCTCCAGGGTAATGGCCGGTGCTGTGATGGGGAGCGAACCCAGCACCTCCAGTATTGTGAACTGTGTCACTTAACCACTAGTCCACGCCATCCCCTACTGTAGTGCAATGTAAAGCTCTCCTGCAAGCTCAACACTATGAGGATTAACATATCCATCCCTGTCTCGTTGGCCAGACTACTGTGACACAGTCTGTTTCCAGCAACTATGATAAGGACATGAGGTCTTGGTCTGTGTATTTCACCTGACTGATGCATGTCATGATTCCTATATATTTATATATTTAGGTAAAATAATGGAGTAACTACACACAGAATGTGTGATGTCACACATTAATTACTGAGCTGAAATAATAATTTTTTTCTCATCTTCTTAACCCTGATGTGAGTGTATAAATTATACTATTTGTTGCCTAAATTTATAACATTTTTTAAGGAACAAGATATCATTTTTCAGTTTAATTAATGTACTGCTTTAGCAAGTTAAAATAGTGGTGAATTAATGCAATTATTAAACTTATGTGGAGCATGTAGCCTAGTCGACAGTGAGCTGGCTTACTAGACAGGGGTTACAGCGTGCCATGGATTTGAATTAACAGATGAACAGAAAAAATATCTTGGGTAATGGTTCGTGACTGGTACATCCGCTCCTCAAGTCAACCCAGCTGTAAATGGGTATCTGACGTATGAGTTGGGGAAAGTAAAAACAGCAAGGAAGGGAACTGAGCACCCTACCTCACATAGGCTGCTGCTTAGTACATGAGGAGTTATCTTCATCCTCCAACGGCAATTGTTGCCATGGGACTGACCAAATACAATTATTTATACAAAAAAGTTAATATCTTCCCTGCTACTATGAGCAGCACATGGTAGTTAATGTTAACTTTTACTGAACCATTGCCGAAAATATTCAAAAGGGACATTGTCTCTGTATACTCACCGGTTGTTCTTGTTGTGTTAACACCAGTTTTGTCATACAAACGGCTGAATCGAAAACGAGACTATTTCCATCCATCGCGATGACAATATAATGGCAATTTTGACTTTAAATAATTTGAAACCAATCTTTTTTTTTTTTTTTTTGTTCCACATGGATTTGGAAGGTTATCTCAATATTGATTGTAATGAAGTTAAGTTGTGACGGATTTTTCCGAGGTAGGTCTCTTTCTGTAGATATCATAAATATGTTTGTAGTGGAAACTAACAGATATGCTGATCTGGTTAGAAACACTACCAGTGCTTTGTAGCAATTTCATGGATTTACAAGACAACTGGTGTACCCAAAAAATGGGTAAATTGAATTGTTTTTGACATAATTTTTTAAAATTTAAAACTAGAAAGTTAATATTGTGCTAACCTTTACCGTACCACGGCAGAGAAATTGCGACCCTTCTTTCCGTATGGCTGTCGAAATTCTGCCACAGCTCTAGGGTCGTCGCTATATTGTATATAAACTACCGGATTAATACAATAGAAACTGCTGAACATGTTGCTCTTTTGATTGTAGAGAGTTTCAACTTTTGTCATGTACTGTTAGATGAAAACAATAGCAATTTTGAAATTAGTTCTAGATTTTTTTCAAGTATTTCTTCTGTTTTCACTTGGATTTGAAGATTCACCAATTATTGAGAATGCGGAAGTAAAGTTTCTGCAACATATTTTTCTGAGGTAGATCTATTTAGTTTGTTTATGTAGGAACAATATTACGTATATAGACGAAGTGACAGACATAGCCATTACGGTAAACATCAATAGTAGTATTAGTATGTTTTTCTGCTATTTTTATTTCTTAACAAAGGAACGCCGCGCTACCCGGTGAGTATATGTTTGTGCTATTTTTCACCACTATCACCTTCATCTTCTTGTATCTCAGAAACTAACATACATACAATAACACCAACAAGTTCTTCATTAATATGTCTTTAGACACACAGAAAGAAGAAAAAAATATAACAAAGGATTAGAAGTTCTCTAAATCAACAAGAGAGCCGCGTAGCACAGTGGTTAACCAGCTGGCTTCACATATGAGTGGTCCTGAGTTCATTCCCCAGTTGACATGGAAATGTCTCCTGGGTCAACCCAGCCTTAAATGGGTACCGGTTTTTCCTGGAAGTTAAAGTGACGAGGGAGAGGAGATGGCTACAGCCTTCATATAGCCAGCCGAGCCTTTGAAATATGAGATTGCTAAACACCTCACACCTCTACGGCAGTAATGCTAGGAGTTTGCTTTACTTTACTTACTAAATCAACAACCATTTCGTGACCTGATGTGCTGAAAAATCAAGTGGCTGCAGGAAATAGACGTATTTTTTAAATCTGGTATGGTAAAGGTTAAAAATGTTGACACTCAACAATACATACCACATGCCTGTCACCCATGTGCTCTGAATAATTACAATCTGGTATAGATATAGGTAGAGACCTGCGCTCTGAATAGTCAATGTAAGAAGGACCTGAGGATTCATCACTAGGTTCAAGTTTTTCTGCAACCTGTTCTGGCACTGAGATAACTGGCAAAATAGGAGGGGAAACAGATTCATTACATTTTAACTTTGAACAAATCGTCAACACATGAAGCATAGCTAAAACAAATCATCAATACATGAAGCATAATTAAAAGAAATCATCAACACATGAAGCATAGTTAAAACAAATCATATGTTAACAGTGATATTTACGGTTGTGGTTCGGTATAGTTAAAAATCACGGGGCTGCAGGAAAGCTGAGTTCGATAATTATGTTGTTATAGTAGTCTGAAATAACTTCTTGTCATTTTTTTGATAGCTTATTGGTGGCTCTTCTTTAAAACAACAGTTGGAGTATGATATGGATGTATCTAATCCCCGGTACTGTTCAACATATCATCACAGGCGATTCAGTCTCTGTAGACCATGCGCGAGGCGCTATGTGAGCTTTGTCCAGCTCTGTATCCTATATTTTGACCGTCTGCTATGACTGTAAAGACCGGTCTGCGAGTGATAGTCCCTGCCACAGATCGGCTGGCTGGCTTGTATGTGTGTTCCTTGATATTTTCGGTCTTTCTATTTTCTCAGCAATGAGAAGGCCTCTATGAGTGTTGGCAGCCAATATGCCCCCTCCAACTGACTGTCTCCTTCTTCTCCATCGATCAACAGATGTTATGCTACTAGTCCGGTGAGGTTCACGAAGGAGACTGCGTTTCAGGTCTATGCCGGTCCCCCACAGCTTTTTGAGCATGGTCACTCCCCCAGACCAGACTGCCTGTCTTTGGACTGCATAGGTATGACATTCTTGCAGAATATGTTCTGGTGTTTACTTAAATGCTCCACAATCGCACTTGGCAGTGTCTCTGAGACCCATTCTGTGGAGGTGGGCCTTGAGTCTACAATGTCCCGTTCTGAGTCTGAAGATCTGTGTCTGCCCATCTCTGTCAAGTTTGTCTATGTTGTAATTTTCTGGCTTGTATTCTTTGTCCTGGTCTCTCCATTCTGTCCTCATAGATTGTTTGCTGGGTGTCTTTGCTTGACTGTCTCCAAACAGATCAGACGTCACTGACTCAACAGCGAGCACATGCTGTGAGTTTGTTTGCTTGTTGTAAGACCACATTATGTGGCACTCTTTCTTGCCACCCAGTCCTCAATATATGCCGTAGACACCTCATGTAAAAGGTGTTGAGCAGCCATTCCTGCTTAGTGTAAGTGCTCCAAGTCTCGCTTCCATTAATGAGAGTGAAAAGAAAGCAGGGCTGATATACCTGGACATTGATGTAGTGAGACTCTCTTCGTCAGGCAGGCCATGACAGTAGTCATCTCCTTCTCGAGCGAGAGAGTGTTGCAGTTCAACATATATTTAGAGCATATTATACAAGAGACACTCCAAAAGCATAAAAAAGTCATAACGATTGATGGTCGACCTATCTGCAACGTACAATTTGTGGACAACATCGATATTCTGGTTGGATCCTAACTAGAACTACAAGAACTTGTCACAAATTTGGAAAAAGTGATCAAAACTTATGGAATGGAAATTATTAACACCACAGAAACAAAGCAAGATACTGATGAATGAGCATAACAGTCAGGCTTCTACAAATATCATAATAAATGGCAAAAAAACTAGAAATTAATTTCTTTAAATATTTAGGGTCCTGCAAATGTAGTGACAGAAGATCGTATCAAGAAATTAAGACAATACTCGAGATGGAAGAAATTTGTGCATCTCTTACAAAGAACATTAAACAAATTATTATGTGAGAAATAAAATATATTCCCTGGCATGTCAACAGAAACCACTTTTGTCAGCAGTGAAATGTAGAAAAACTACATGGTTTGGACATGTAACAAGAAATTACATCTCAAAAATAATATTGCAGGAAACGGTTTTAGGTTGAAGAAAGCAAGGAGGCCAATGAAAGACCTGGGCCGATAATATCAAAGAATGAACAGGACAGAATATTTCCATACTCGTTCGCAGGCCTGAGAATAGAGAACTATGGAGGACTTTTTTGTGTTGATTTTTTCACCATGGCACTCCTATGAGCCTAACGGGTTAAGGGTTTATTAATAGATTGACAGTGGCTCTTGTTACATTCCGAGACATACGTTAGAAGGCAAACCGATGTCCTACTGGCTGTAGAGCAATATGAGGCTCCTCAGTAAGATCCCCACTCTGCTGTGACACAGCCTGCTTTCAGAAGCACAAACAAAGACCTGAGGTGGGGGTTCTTGATCAGTGTTTCACATGACCCTAATTATTCTTCGCTCAGGTCAATAATGATAGAAGCAACTGTATTCTTGTGTCCATATTGCTCCTCTCAAAACATGGGCTTGAAGTTTGTCCCTTACAGAAGACTGTCAAAGCACTTTGTGTGCTCTTGCAATGGGTGGTTTCTGTAGCAATTCATTTTACAATATGATGTTGCCTTTATGACAATGCTTGGAAGGTGGCAATGGTTCTGTTTTTTGCTCCCTGGCATCCAGACAAACAATGTATATGTGGCCACATAAAGTAATAAGACTACTAGTGTTTATTCATAAACAGTACTCTTAAACAATGAGCAAGTATGAAACTCAAGTGTCCAGGTAAACAATGAAACATAGAATGATAACTCAGATAATGTATCTTATGAAAGTTAGATAACTAGAATTAACCAAATTCCTACCCACATTGTGCTATCAGTGCCAAAATTGGACATTGACAAACAACGACAAAAGAAACTTGTAACAGAAATGCCTGGGCATGATGCTTGGAGTAACAAGAATGGATAGATTCAGAAACAAAGATATTAGGAGACAAGTAGGTACAACACCAGTGCTAGACCTCATAAAGAGATAACAACCCAAATGGTTCGGCCACGTGACATATCAAACACCAGATAGTATCCCTCAGAAAACAATGCTATACAGATACAATGGATACAGACCAAAGGTCTGACGACGCAAAATATGGATAGCAGAAATAACAGAAGCAGTAAAGGTCCTTGTACGAAGCATATACTAGGGTCCAGTCAAGAAACCTCTTCATAACCTGACGCTAAAAGGCACAAGCAGGACATAAGTAAAAAGAAGAAAGAAGAACCAAATTTAATTTCCTGTTTTCTACTAAAAAGTTAGCATTTCAGTAGCAGTTTTAGCCACACAAGAATTAAATAAATACAAATTGTGGTACTATCGAAATATAAGAAGCAGATTAGGCCACTCAAAATATACTGGGTCTAACACATGTTATTGACACATTCTAGTAAACCCATTGTAAATGGGTACTAGACATTATTATAGAAGGAAACGCAATGAGGAAGGAAACTGGCCATTCAATGTCATAAAAAGTACAATGAAGCTTACAATACTTTATCTCTAACAGTCGTGTGTGTTATGGAAGCACCTTAATAATAATACATATTTCCCCAATGAGTTGGTATATGTCCGTGTCTTAGGTATCTTGTTAAATTGATCTATTTAATAGATAATCAAAATGTTCTGCTTATCTCTTCATTTGGTCTTTCATATTGCTAAGAAAATTTCCTTACATCAGACCATACAGAATTCTTTACATTTTTTCAAAACTAGTGTTACTCGCAAATCTCGACTAAATCAGAACCTTCCTGTACTGGCCTTCAAAGATCCAACTTATGAATCCCTTCATTAAAATCAAAGCCTTTCAACAAACTCACTTTCAAATGATAATATTGCAAGACCAGAAAGCCTTGGTAGATCGCAAATGGTTATTCATGTCTGAGCTTGGAAAAGCTCCACTCACACCAAGTCACAGACCATCCCAAATCACATTTAGGTCTCCTTAAGTTGCAGATATGAGACGGCTATTTTATTCCCCACGAATCCAAGGACTGATACTGCATGGCCAATTGTATTGTCATTGTGGTGATGGTGTCACCTGCCTGATGCTGCACGCAACGCTAACACACACAAACCCCCCCCTCCCCCCCCCCCCCCCCCCCCCCCAAACACTCCGCTTCCAGTCATGGAAATATCCACGACAACTAACTTATTCAGTAATAATCCTTTACCTGTCAGAGTAAGAGAGTCCCCACCAGAACGAATGTAATCTACCACCTGCTTGTGTGTGGCACCCTCTACATTTGTACCATTTCTGCAAATATGAAACAAGACAAACTGATGCTCTTATTTACAAATCTATCACAAATGTTAATTTTAAATACCTCATAATTGTAACAAAAATATTGTCTGTTACATCAGAATGGCAAAGTAAGACCTAACTATGCCCACAACATATATCATTAGGTACTTGACAGATGACTGAAAAGCAGTCGACGACCATATCTGATGCCATCTTTCAGGGCAACAACAAACTCCTTCCACTTTATCAAGCCATGGTCATCGTTCACACATTATGGTCATGACCCTCCTTCGCACAGCATTACCTTTATATGCACTGCATAGCCATCTTTCATAGTATCCCAGTTCATGCATTTCAATACAGCTTCTATGGTTCTTCAGACAGCCTCATTTTCTCGCCTTCCCTCTGGTGTTTATAGCATGATGGTTATAGTCTTAGTTGACCTGTACTTCTACATGGGCAGATGCCCTTGTGCAAGTCCCAGCTCTGGCATGATCTTGATGTAGCCGGGTTGAGGATTCTCTGCTTAGTGGTCTAGACTTATTACTCCGCTGCATTGGGACAAGTGCAGCGGAGGATAGTTAACAGATGTGCAAGTCCATCTTAATAGACTCAAGCACTAGAGCAAAGTAGACCTGCAGCCTGTTAAGCGCCATCTATGCTGCTCTTAACAAACCACCTAACCATGGTTGGTGTTATGCAATGTCACACAGTGAGTCGCCTCTTACGACACGCTTTCTGTGGGGCAGTGTTACTATTCTTATCCTTGTCATACATAAAGACCCCGGTGGATCACTCGGTAATGACGGTTATAGTGATAGTTTAAAGGTCTCTTCTGAGAGCATAGGTGATTCAATTTCAGCATCTGCTGAATTTAGTTTGCATATCTGCTTGACTCCTATAGGTCGGTGATGGTGCTAAGTCTGGAAATTAGAGCTTTCCTTAGACAGTTAAGTGAAAAGACGTCAACTGTCCACAATAAATGATAACCAGAAATTAAAGAAGATGCATCTGATGTGCAATGACATTATTGTTCACAAGTTTCATTAACAAGAAAAAAGTTATGCTAATACAAAATATTGTGACTTCTAAAGCTATCTACATAACAAAAATTAACATACATTGAGCATTATTACTTATAACATTACAATAAAACAAACTGGAAGTAGCACATTTCTTCTTCTTCTTCTTCTGCGTACACAGTCAGACAGTAACCATTATTTTTTCGAAAAAAGCGGCGGTCATCCTGAGACTCTCGCCACTACCATAGAGCTTGTCTTGCAGTTCCACTGGCAATGGCCACATCTGCTCTCTCTGATCCTCGTATGTCGGGCAGTTCTGCAGCAGATGTTCAGTGGTCATTTTACCAGTACCGCACGGGCATTCGTCGGTACACCCTATCTTCAATTTGTTGAATAGGTGGTACCTCAGTCTGTTGTGGCCAGTGCGAAGTCTGAAGACAACGACCTGCTCTCTTCGGTTCAACTGGTAATAGGCATCGTTTTTGGTGTAACCAGTATGTTCGGTTTCCCATTTGGTCATGTACCTGGCTTTGATAAGCCGTTTTGACTCTTCGTACGTCATACTAGTATCTGTTTGTGGTAGCCTTGCACCTTCTTTTGCCAGTCTGTCTGCCTCCTCGTTGCCTTGGATGTTGCAGTGTGACGGAACCCACTGTACCACTACCCTTTTTGGTGCGGACTGCTGGCACAGTTTGCAGAGTGCTGCTCTTAAGTCATTAAGCTCAGTGTTTTTCTGGCTTTTTAGCGCTGTGACTACGGCGAGAGCATCTGTCAGCAGGACTATATGGCTCTCATTTTCACTGTGTGTTACCATTTCTTCCACTGCCGCCCTCAGTGCCTCTGCCTCCGCTCTGAAATTGCTTGTGTACTTACCAGTAGCGAATGACAGTGTTATTTTTCTGCCATTTGGTAGGTTCAGGAATGCTCCTGCCCCTCCGTTCTGTGTAGTATTTGTTACAGAACCGTCGGTGTATGCATGGGTCCAGTCCATGCTTGGGTAGCTTTTCGTTATGAAGCTTAGGCTTAGTAGTGATGGGTTTTGGTGTTGTTAGTGCGTTTATGGGATCTTCGTGCATCTTTGCTTTGGCTATTTCTGCAAAGTTTCTCCGCTTTAGTTTCCCAGTTCCCAAATTGTTTAGTCTCTGGTACATTGGGTGGTCCGTCAGTCTTCGGAGTTTCTCTGACTGCAGCTGGGCTCTGCAGTCTCTTCTGTCGGTCATGGATTGCAGTTTTGTAATCTTTTCAAGTTCTACAATTGGCGTTGACTTCATGCCACCTGTTATAATTCTCATGGCTTGGTTTTGAAGTTTGTTAACTTTATCGAAGTTCGCCTTCGCTGCTGTTGTCCATGCCGCAATGCCATACTCGAGAACTGGTCTCACTCTTCCAGTGTACAGTTTCTTTAGTATGCCTTCGTCTGCTCCCCAGCTTGTGCCAGCAAGTTTCCTCATGATCGCCATTCTTTCTCTGGCTTTCATTCGGTTTCTCTCAATCTGACTTTTCCATGTCATGCGCCGATCAAATGTGACTCCCAGATAGGTTGGGTTGTCGTTTGGCTGCAGGATTTTGCCATTTAGGCTTAATTTGGTACTTTGGGGTTTTAATGAGAGCGAGAATATTGTGCACGTGGTTTTCTCCTCGTTTATTTTGACCAGCCATGAGTTCGCCCACTCTTCCAGCGATGTTAGGGCCGTCTGCATCCGATTTCTTGCTATGGTGAGATTCTTTTCAGAGGTCCACATAGCCAGATCGTCTGCAAACATTGAGCTATGGACTCTTCTTGGTATATTCTCTGTAATATTGTTTATATATACCAGGAAGAGTGTGGGTGACAATACTCCCCCTTGGGGTACTCCCTGCTCGAGTGTCACCTTTTTGCTCATCTGCCCTTGTACTTGGACTCTGGCCGTTCTTTGTTTGAGGTAGTGGTTGATCCACTTGTACATCTTCCCACAGACATCACTTCTTCTTAGCTTGACTCTAAGTCCATCCTTCCAGACTTTGTCAAATGCCTTTTCCAGATCCACCCAAACAGCTACTGTGTGTTTCTGTGCCTGGTAGGCATCTTCTATCTCCTGGGCTATGAGGATGACCTGGTCCTCAGTGGATCTGTGCTGTCTAAAGCCGGCTTGCTGTGGAATTAGTATTCGTTTTTCTTCCAGATGCCACATCAGTCTGGTGTTTATCATCCGTTCCATCAGCTTGCCGACACAGCTCAGTAGGCTTATGGGCCTGTATCCATTTGGATCTGTTTTGTCCTTTCCTGTTTTTGGTACTGGTACCAGTATTGCATCTTTCCATGCCTGGGGTACAATACCCCTTTTCCAGCTTTAGTTCAGGACTGATAGTAGTTTTTTCTTCGCTGTTTGGCCCAGCCCCATCAGCATTTCGTTTGTTATCCCGTCTTTTCCGGGAGATTTCCTTTTCTTTAGTGTTCTCATAGCCTCTTCCATTTCGCGCATTGTTAGTTTGGCCATCATGTGCTCTTCAGGAGCCGTATTTATGTTTTCGTGTCCCTTTAGCTCTTCGCTAATGTCTGTATGCTTATCTGCAGGGACCTCGATGTGGTTTGCTCTGGCATAGTGATCGACAAAGGCGTTTGCGGCTTTCTTACCTGTGATCAAGTTCTCGCCCTGCTTGATAGTAATTTGTTTATTTGACGGGGTTTCGTCATTCATGGCTCTGACTAGCTTCCATAGCTTGTTCCCTTCTTTGTCCAGGTTTAGACTTTCCGTTTTATTTTTCCAACTTTCTCTTGCTGTTTGCTTGAGAGTGTGTTTGTACTTCGCCGCGGCGGCTTTGAGGGCGATGTTTGCCTCCATGGATTTTTCTCGTTCTGCCATGTTCCTAGCATTTGTTACTGCATCTTCCACTTTCTGTAACTCATCATTCCAGTAGGGCTTATAGTTTTTCCTAGCACCTCTTGGGATGGTTTCAGTGGCGGCTTGCATTATTGCCTTGCTTAGGCTCTCTACCATGGGCTTCATTTTGGTGTTTCGCGTGTTGATGGTTTCACACAGCCCATCTGTCAGGATTGCAAATCTGTCCCAGTCGGCTCGTTTGTAATTCCAACGTGGGAGCGGTTTTGTTTCCTGTGGGCCTACTTCCATGTCAATGGTTAGCCTGATCGGCCTGTGGTCGCTACCTGCCAGTTGGTTTAGCACCTGGCGGTCTATTTTATAGTGTATGTCCTGTGTGGAGAAGGCCAAATCTGGAGTCGAGGTGGTATGCCATGTTCTTGAATAGAAGCTAGGGCTATCCTCCGGCCTATTGATTAGGGAGAGATTTGCATCTATCTCCCAATCTTCCACTTCGTCACCTCTGCTGTCTGTGTCAGAGTATCCCCATCTCTCCGAGTGGCTGTTGAAATCTCCAACTACTATGCAGTTGGAGTCTCTGACCTCCATACTCGAGAGCGATAGGTCTCTGTTTGGTGGTCCGTACAGATTGAAAATGCGGAGCTTCGTCTCTTGAGCCATTATGTCAACTCCTACAATTTCTGCTTGTCCGGTGCGATTGACAGGTACCGCGCTACTCGGTATGCTGTTTCTGGTCAGTATCAGGACCCCTCCTTTGTGGCCTTCTCTATCTAGACGGAAGGTCTGGTATCCTCTGATTGAGAATTTATGGTTATTGTTGAGGTGCGTTTCCTGGATACATGCCACGTCAATCTTACCTTCATGCAGGTGGTGTGTTAGGGAAAGTTTTTTGTTAATGACTCCCTCCGCATTCCACTGTAGTATTTTGAGGGTAGTAGCACATTTGACTTCATCAACTTAATACTGTTAGCTCATAGCACTGAGAATTCACTGTTGCTTTCTAGTTATTGTACTTATCCTGACTGTGACCGTTGATTCTACTTCTATCTAGTTTATTCCAAATAGATTACAGTTTGATGTCCTGGTATCATTGTCGTGTTGTGAATGGTCGTCATCTCTGCTTTTTGCCATTGGTTTCAGCTCAATGTCTGACTAATAGTATTGAGTAGCTTTCTATGAAATATGTGTTCTGCCAGTTTTTTTCTTGTTAGTTTTTTGTATAATGTTAGTAGTCCCTTTCAGTCATTACTGACTATAATATGATGGTGAATCTGGAGTGGTAACTCTGTATTAAGTTTTTTTATTTTTTTAATCTCTTTTTTGCCACTATTTGTTTTGCTATCTATGTTGCAAGAGTTTATTTTCGCCCAACATGAGATGGCTCTTCATAGTTTATCTCCACTTGGATCAGTCTGCTGCTTTGTCTCCCCAGAATATCAGAATCATGTCCAGTATCTTCATGTCACGCTTACACACATCTTTGAACCTCAGCTTTGATTGGCTGACTGTTCTTTTGCCATCCACCAATTGCACAGAGGACATCTTTGAGGATGTGACTATCTTTCATGTAAAAATGTATGATCTAAGATTTTATTCTGATCTTTCTGGTTCCAATTATCTAGCAAAAGTTGAAAACTCAGAAGACAGTTCCCACCTTTTTTTTTTAATACCTTCAGTCTGTATGATAGTTAGTTTGATGATTAGCAGCATAGTCAAGTCTTTTACAGTGGTCTTATACTTCTAAATCGACACATTAAAAAAATTATGTCTACACGTGAAATTCAGTTCTCTAAATATAGGTTGCATTATTGGAGAGTTCTTCTAGGCTTCCAAATAGCTTTGTGTGAAGACTCGTCTCTGTGGGCAAGTGCACGGTACGCATTTGCCTAAGTCATATAAGTTTTTCAGAATATGTCCAGCTGTATTTACTGTATAACCTGGCAGTGTTTCTGCATGGAAGGACTTCGCAGTGCGAGCACTGTATCAATTATTTTTAGACTCTTGTGTAGAAATATGAATAAAAGGCTGGACAGGTTGCACGATACCATGATGGTTGTTGATGCGCCTCCTGGCCCCGTACATCTGTCTTCAGCACCTGTTTTATAGTGGAGTGTGCTCCCATTTTTGGCTGTGGGCTTTGACTTTATCTTAGTCTCGCTTGCTGTTCCATCTTACCTCCTACTGGTGTTAAATCCAACCTTTGGCAAGATTACTGGGTGGAATGAAAATGTTTCTGTTCTTGATTTGAAGGTTATTAATATTACTGACTAGCTTAACTACTACTAGTTATTACTCTAGACCAGCCATAGAATCTACCGTAGATTCTTCGGTCTACATTATCAAATGTAGCTACTATAGATAGTCTAATATTCCGTTTACTTGATATCCTTCATAAATATTTCTTGACTTGTCACACACTCCAGCGTGAATGACACACTTAAGCAGACAGTTAACACTTAATTTAATTGCATTCCCGGATTCCGGTCCTAAAAAACTTGAAAAAGATATACGTTTGAAGGTTTCATTCATTACGCTAAAATGAGTAAAATGGGGGTAGTAGACACCGGGTTAAACTACCAATATATCATTTTCTTAATACAAATACATTTCATGCTGAAAAATTTCGTCGAAACAGAACTTCATGAAATTCAACATCCTTAGATAGGACTTACACTTCAAGTATCCTATCTCCTTTGCGAATACCAGCTTTCTGTGCAGCGCCCCCTTCCAATACAGCACTGACATGTTGAAGCGGTGCATAAAGCACTCCGTTAATAGATTTGAGCACACCTCCTTCGCTGATCTGTCCTCTAACATTAAAGCCAAATCCGGTTGATGTTTTTGTTATTGTAACAATTCTAGGTGCGCTAGAATCGGTTCTATTTGTTGGAGGGGAGGGAATGCGATCTTCATCGCTGTCAGCCATACTGAACCACGTGACTTCTTGTTTTCATATTTTTCTATTTCGGTATTTAAATAACTCGTTTATACAAGAGCGGTTTGTTCTTCCCTGGCTCTCCTCTCAATCACTCTGGCGCTGTGCCAGATAACACTGATAGACTATGTTGCTCTTTAAATTTATCTTCTTCATTTTTAGCGTATTGATAAAGATACAGTCCGCTAGATTGGGAGAATGTTGTAAGAAGGGGGAGACGTGTTCATCAGCATCGTGTAACATATTGGAATAAACTGGTTGTATACAGATTGTAGTAGTGTAAAGACTTCTAAACCAATATAATGAAGTTAAGTTTATATATTTTTTTCCAGAATGTAGTCTCCGTCACATCAGCTCTGTCTGCACCTTGGTTTATGTTGAGTCGTCCTGTAATTTGCAGCGATTGTAAAATGTCTCCAGAGGATGGACATCCAGAGTACAACATTCGCGTAGCTGCCATCTAAGGTATCTATTGATGGTCTTTCAGCGCCCGGCACGGAGCATAAGGCAGAACGCAATGTCTTCCAGGTAGATCTGTCTGGTGCCACTCGCTGTAGTTCCTGTATGTTGTTGAGACCCGACATGGCGACTTCTCTGGTGATTGTCCTGCGAGATATCTTTCTTGTCCTGCCCCTCTATCTGGTGGCCCTTAGTCTCTACATAATCGCTTGAACTGGACGTGTCTTGCTGTTCATTCTAAGAACATGTGTGATGTACCCCCAACGTTCTTTTTCCGTATCAAAGTAGAAACGTATTTATGTTTGTGGTCGAGAGGTAAAGCACTCGCCTCTCAAAGTGATGAACGGAAACGGCGTGGGTTCAATCCCCGCAGGTTTCAAGCGAACCCTGGTCTCAAAGAGATGAGACCAGAGTGCCTGCATTTCGAATTACCTCTAGTCGTCTTGACTTAAGTCTTGCCACTGGCACAAGGTAGTTCGATACCAGAGAGTGAGGTCGATGACCAGCGCAGTTTTTCTCACTATAATCCAAAACAGCGAAAGTTACGTCATCACGACAAAAGTCGTCCGATGGTGTCGCCATCATCGCTTGCGATGGGGGGTAACTAACATTGACGTCTGGTCTCTAATCTGCTTAGTAAGTCAAATGGAAGTCTCTGGGAAACCATACCGCAACACGCGACAAAAGCATTGGCAAATCAAAACAATTAACATGTATCATCATGTAGTATGCCATTTACAGAACGTCGCCCCCATTTCAGTATGTCTAAAGAAAACTCTTTCACTTGCCAAAACTCCAGCCTTTGCCATAGTCATACCCAGGCATTCCTGGATATCGTGGTGCCATCATTGTTAACTCATAGCTAACAGAACATTAAAATAAGAACAATTACTTTTTAGGTAAAAACGAGAAGACGAAGGCAATGACAAATAAATAAAGACAAATTATTCATATACACAAATGGTATATGTCAAGCAATACCCTGGTGTTAATAGACAGGTCATAGAAGACGTTTAAAGTAGTTTAAAAGTAAACCTAGACACGAACAAACAAGTACGACACACGACATTCCAAAGAGATCATCATCATCATGTGCCATGTCCTTTGTAGAACGTCGCTCCCATGACAGTCTGTCTGAAAGAAACTCGTTCTCTTGCCAAAACTCCAGCCTCCGCCACAGTCATACTCAGGCACTCCTGGATATCTTGGTGCCATCGTCTTCTTGGTTTACCCCTTCTTCTTTTGCCTGGCACCATACCATCCATCACCATTCTCTCAAGGCCGTTGTGTCTCTTGATGTGACCAAAGTATGTGCATTTTCTAGCCAAAATAGAATTGATAAACCAGTTCTCCTCTATGCTCAACTCTTTCCGAATGTCTACATTTGTTTTTTCTCTGTCCATGGTATTTTGAGGATCTTTCTGTAACATTTTTACTCGAAGGATTCGATTCTTTGTCTACTAGAAGTTTTGGTTATCGACCATGATTCGCAGCCATATTCTGATACAGGTAAAACACAGGCTCGCAAGATTTACACTTTTGTCGTTTTGTTGGTGCTGTGGAATAATTTGTTCAGGCTGTTCAGTCTCTGCATTGCCGTGGCCAGTCTTCTTCTTATTTCTTTCGAGCAATCGCCATTCTTGTCAATTCTGGAGCCCAAATATTCAAAATGCGTGACCTGATCTATTTCCTCACCACCAACTGTAAATTTATGTTGACATTGTGTTTTGTCGGTGGTCACTATCTTTTATTTGTTTATGTTTATAAAAAGGTTTTGATCTTTACTGTGTCAATTTACGGCTGAAATTAGCTGCTCTAGCTTTTCTGCACTTCTTGATACTTGATAGTATCACTGTATCGTCTGCGTATCGTAACTCTGGAATCTCATAACCGCCAATGGTACCTATACAACAAATATGCGGAATGTATGATGAGAAAAGTATAATAACATGTATATGAAACAAAAATTACACGTTTTGGAAATGCACGAGAGTAGGTGAACAAGAAAACAGCAACATGAGTGACGATGTTCTACTCTGAAAGCGAGGAAAGACATCACAGTGAAGTCTGGGCTATTTCTTTAACAAAGGGAAGGGAAAATACATTTTTTTGAATGGAATTCGATTAATAATTGGTTGATAAGAACGAGACTATAGGTGCGATCTACTAACAGCATTATAATAGCATGTTATGCATTAACAAATGACAGTAGCGAAGAAGTAAATGACGAATTCTTTCAGAAGATGCTAACATATTTTGGGAAGATACAGAAATAACCTCAATATGGTAATAATATACCTCAACGCGAAAGAGTAACGGGAAGATAGGGGCAGCTGAACACTAAACGAGAATGTCAAACAGCTGATAAACGTATGTTCCTTAATCACAAAAGAAAACATTGAACACAAGAATGTGGCAAGCGCAAGGCATTTGTAAATAAACTGTCACATTGAACAATGTATTCCCACACAATAACATCCCTAACTTAACTTGGAACTCTCCAAATTGCCATGAAAGAAACCAAATGGATCACTAAATGATCAATGGCAAATGGAGACATTTGTTACAAGATATGAAAGTAGAAAGATGTGCAGATGTAGGGAGCAAGCATCACCTAGTAGTAGTTTTAATTAATTTGAAGATCAGAGCTACTGGTCCAAAGATAACAAAGTAAAGCAAGTGTGATTTGGCTAAACTGAAGGATGGTTCTACAAAGACATCTTTTGTAGTAGAAGTTAAAAAAGCCTTATCAAACTGCCAAAAGACAAGATAAAATACTAACGGACAATGTGAACAAGAATTGCAATACAATTTCAACATACAGAGAAAATGGTAAACCATACTTGGGATTCCGCAAAAAAGAACAAACACAATAAGAATTAATTTTTTTTTAAAGAAAACTGAAGTAAAGTTTACAAGGACAGATACAGTGGCGACGTAAGCAGCTGAACAAGGAAGTAAGATGCCAAACTCGAGCCGACAAAAGGAAATTCTTTGAGGACCTTGCAAGACATGACTAAAAAGCAGAAGCAATGAACACAGCACATTATATAAAATATATTTTAAAAGAGAGCTGCAAATAATATTAGACCTGCGACTCAAAAATGCCTGCTGAAGTCAGACGTGTCAGACCGAAAGGTCTGTAAACTAGCGACGCAACACATTCCGTTCTCCGGACTATATCCTGCTACTTGCAATGCCCAGCTCACTGCTTAGTAGCCGAAGATCGAGAACGAACGCAGAAGAAGAAGAAGATGAAGAATAAGAAGAACAAGAAGAAAAAGAAGAAGAAAAAGGAGAAGAAGAAGAAGATATCAAGAATGCGATGAACATTAATTTCAACCCTGGATTACCTGGAATATGCAGATGATCTTGCGCTATTTGCACACTCACACTGACTGGAAAAAAACAACTGAAAGGCTGAACGTATATAACCAGCAAGTGGTAGTGGACATTAATTTCAAGAAGATATACCTCATGACACTAAAAGTTAGTAATCCCACATCAACTCCAAGCTGGGGCTTGACTTCATTGCCTCGGGTTTTTTTCCCATTTTAGCTCGGTCTCTCTCGGCAGATGGGTACCCCATCTGTCAAGAGCATCGCACAAAGCACGAACTCCGTAGCTCCAGCGATGAACCCAAGGATCTATGGACAAAATTGACATCATGGACCGACCGTCCCAGCTCGAAATCGAGCCCCGACCGTCTGAACACGAGGCAAAGGGCTTGACCACTTCGCCACAGAGACCCCGCATCAACTAAAGTTGTAAACAAAGAACTGTCAACGAGGCCTATACATTCACATATGTGAGTGCATAGTTACGCCAGACAGACAAGCAGACATTGACATCAAAAGCAGAATGAACAAAGCCAGAACAGCTTTTACCAGTTTAAACTTCATTTGAGCTGTTTTCATGGCAGCCTGGCTAATGAGGTAAGAGATCGACGTGATCCCCGTAGAATTGAGTGACACACAGATGAAGCCATGCATAGCACAACCGCCTGGAGGACCCTGGTACACTTTCATCAGCACGTTCGGGAGGTGAGGAAAGCTACCACAACCCGTCACTTAACGTCCTTTTTAGGGCGCACAAAAGATAAATCCTGCTTATTGTGGGCATTCAACAACAACAACCAACTACGATTTGAAGTCTTCCTAGTATGACACAAACCCAAGCTAAGAATAAATAAAAGTTGAGTACTTTCTGTGTATTTGTATGGTGTGGAATGTACGAGGCAGAAAAGATGGCGCATAACATGCTACGGTCTAATTTTGCTCGAGTGTTTTAATTCATTATTGATGCCGCCATGTCACTGTCTTTATTGGAATTCACACTAGTCGATGACTGACACCTGCGTCCACGGAAACAAGTTGCTGTTTTTCATTTGGATTAGTTAGTTCGTTCATTTTGTGGTGCCTTTTCTCATCCGGTTATCCTGTCATGGTCATCAACTATATATAATAGTATTTCGGTTACCTGTATCTTATTTCCAGTCTAGTACACACGACTGAACCTAACGAGTTTGACGCCCTTCGTCCTTTTTGCAGATAGTGTCAGTTTTGGTTTGGCTATGAAATGTTGACACGATACAATAATGGACTTGAACACATCACACGGTAGATATTGAGCCCTGCCTTGTTGGTAATAGGCCCAAGACACATCATTTACACTCTGGGTGAGGCCCCTTTGATCTCTTGCGGTTACGGGAAAGACAAGAGAAAAACTCGCTGTATATATACTCAGCAGAGTCTTCTAAGCCAGTATAATGCCGTTAAGTTAAGTTTAACAAGAAATGTAGCGTCAAAATTGTCATCTTGCCACACAAGTCTAAGAACAATTCATATAATTTCTGACCGAACACCATCACCAATCTAGAACCGCTTGCCTGGAGAAACCCAGGACATATATACATACTCATAACATGTCGACGCTGTAATTTGATCTGCCATATCCTAAGAAGAGATCTTATCTTGGCACTATCACAAAAGTCGCCATGTTGTGGACATTAGAGAGGAGGCAAAAGAGAGGCCGACCTACGACAATTTGTCAAAGGACATTGGAAGCTGAAATAGAAATCATGAACCAGAGCTAGAGCAACATACAAAGGATTGCCTAAGACCAGATGAAGTGGAGATAGTTAGTTGCTGACGGTAAAAACAATGTCATGCGTCATGGCCACTGACCACGTTGCTAGTTATGGACCAAGGATCTAAGAAGAAGTAGATGCCAAGGATGTTGTTAGAGAGGACTCATTGAGATTGGGCATGGTGGCGGTTGCCCTATTCTGTAGAAACTATATGCCCCAAGGAAAAGAAAGCAAGACCGTCTAGATCCGAAAGCAGAAGAGGATAAACTAAATCAGAAAAATGTGAGACTGAAGATGCAGCATAGTGAATGATCTGACAGCAGCTAGCGACGCGTAGCTGGCTACTAGCATTAGGGTCAGCAAACCACAGCTGGTGAAGATCTTTTTCTGCCTCCAGACTGAGATAACTGGTTAAATAGGAGGGGAAACAGATTCACTACATTTTAACTTTGAACAAATCATCAACACATGAAGCATAGCTAAAACAAATCATATGTTAACAGTGATATTTGCGGTTGTGGTTCTGTAAGGTTAAAAACATTAAGCTACGTAGGATAACATTTCTTTTTCCCCGATTTAATAAAGTATAGGTTCAATGAGAGCGTCTGATTAGTGTAGTGTAGAACACTTTCTTTTCATGTTAATTATTTTAAATTGAAACATCCTGTTTCCAATCACCAGTTGATTTATAGCACTGAAATTCATAAATAATTCACAAATTTCTTTGTTAGTCCTGATTCCATATTTGACAATGATCCCTTCGAGATCGATATTATCCTTCACAACCTTATCATTTAGGTCTCTAATCAAAATCGCAACGTATTTTGTTCTAATTTTCTCCATAATATTTTGAAGTGGTGTAAAATTATTTTTTTTTCATTTAGTCTTCATTGTTATTGGTTTGTGCATAACATTGAAACTGGTTTATATTTATCTTGTTTTGTCAGTTTTGAAAGTTGCAAGTATAATTCTGGGTCCCACCGCATTTTATTCGGAAAGTATAATTTCACGACTGTGGCCTTTGGCGCATCTTTTTATAGCATTAGAGTCAAACTGTTATCACTCTGGTGTACGCCTTCTTCAGCGTCTACTGTAGACAGCAGCATATTCATGTTTTCAGTTTCATCCTCCTAACTCAGTTGCACTCTGTTTCAGCCAGTTCCAGGATATCCCATTTACATTTTCTTATCAGTTCCAGGATATCTCTTTTGCATTGTCTTATCTCCACTGTCACCCGTGCAGTCTTCCCCTGTTCATACATTGCATGATCCTTTCAGGTATAAAATCTGACGGGTCTTCCAAACGAAAACAGGTCAGTCAGCGGTGTAAATTCTTTGCAGTTTTCTCTGTTTGCCGTCACTAGCCCTTCTGGCAGACGACCGACCTACTTCTGTTTTTTATTATTGTTGTATATTTCATTTTAGCGGAAGGTTCCATATTTGCGATTTGAATGTCTACAGGGTGAGGTAGTAAGCCTCATGCCAAACGCCTCATTAGTCGCCTTATGAAACGTTTAGCAGGTTCAAATATGCTATTTTTTGCTCAACTTTTAGACCCCGGCAATTCTCAGGGGGAGACATTGTATAGTGTATATGAACCACATTATTTATAAGAATTTTATTAATTGAAAGGGGGGAGGGAAGGTTTAAATTGGCTAAATATCAGTAGCTTTATTTATGTACGATGCTAAATAAATGTTCGTAGGCTTCCTGTTTTAATTCAACAGAATATGTGGAAACTTCGAGGCAGCCAGTTGTAAACACAGATAAACACTTATCTTCGTGATCGTTGTCACGAACAAATCATCTTAACTCACAATTTCAAAATGAATTCGTGATTTCTGACAGCAGAAATCCAATATTTTAACAGTAGCGTATGTATTGCATATTGAATTTCCCGTGTAAGTGAATGGCACATGCATTTGAGCTGTATATAGAAGTGCAATACATCTTTCATTCGACACATTACATAGTTGTTGAGCTATACTATATTTGATGCACAATTTGATGTAAACGCATGCAGTTACCAAGTCTCTGACAACGTCAAATTGTGTGTGTGCGTGTTTGTGTATTTGTTTGTTTTGTTTTTCTCATACACTGGAATTAAACTAAGAAAGCCAGTTAAAATTGCATTTGTCCTTTAAATTGAACAAAAATAAAGGAAACATGTAAGTGTTTTTTAAATTAAAATGTCCATTTATTCATCTACACTAATAATTGTTGTTGTTGATGTAAACAATGCTGGTGTAAACAATGTTGGTGTAAACAATTTTCTGGCTTGTATTCTTTGTGCTGGTCTCTCTATTCCGTCCTCGTGGATCGTTTGGTGTGTGTCTTTGCTTCATTAAAGCTCTTGAGTGGCAAGTCTGCGGGATGACCGCGCTGGGACGACGTCACAGGCATGAACATTTCAATTGTCCGTTGGTCACTTTGTAACGAAATTATACGACTGTAATGAGAAACTGGCTGTCTACAGACTCTGCAGTCTTCTAATCCAGTATAAAGACGTTGCGTTAAGTTAAGGTAAGTTAAGCTAAGCTAAGTTAAGTTAAGTTAAGCTAAGATAAGCTAAGCTTAGCTAAGTTAAGCTAAGTTAAGCTAAGTCAAGCTAAGCTAAGCTACGTTAAGCTAAGTTAAGCTCAGTTAAGCTAATTTTAAGCCAAGTTAAGCTAATTTAAGCTAAGCTAAGTTAAGCTAAGTTAAGACAGATTGAGATACCATTTGTTCCACAAACTAAACATTGGATATTCCGATGAATGTGTCTGCTGCACTGACAAAATGACCAATGAACATCTGCTGCAAAAGTGTTCAACATACGAGAAACGAAGACAGCACACATGCCCATCACCAATTCAATTCCAGGACCAGTTCTATGGAGATGAATCTAGTCTCAAGCTAACCACTGCTTTCTTTAGAAATATTCAAGTTTACGCCTTAAAACGTTCGACTTTCAAGAATACTGTTGTAGATACAAATCCTCTTTATCCCAGTCTTCGTTCAAATTGAATCATGTAGCTGGGGTTAGAATAAGTTTAACAAGCAAATGAAACATGAAATATCACATTATTGATGTCGTCCTGCAGTGATGGTTTCAGATATATAAATCGTTTGAGATATAAACATGCAAGCCTTATCAATAAAATCGCTAACAAAATCAACCAAGAGAAGCAGAGAATAGAAACCTTGCAACTTGCCAGGTATGCCGTAAGAGGACTACAGTGGGGTTGGCTACCAAATCATGTGGTAACTATTTGTCACAACAGAAAGAATACCTGTACACGCAGTCGCCCCTTCCCCTCTCAAACAGTATGAGAGTATGTATACCATATCGCTCTCTCTCTCCCTCCCTACCCTCTCTCTCTCTCTCTCTCTCTCTCTCTCTCTCTCTCATAGACGCACACGTTGAAACAATTACACGTAACACAACATATATGGAGAGAGTGAGGTTTCATATTCTTTCGCTACCTCTATCTCTCTCTCTTTATCACTCTCAGTCTCTCTCTCTCTCTCTCTCTCTCTCTCTTTGCCTCTTTCTTTCCCTCTCACGCAGAACAATCACCAAACACATAAAGCGGAGGGAGGGGGCGCCTCTGTTTCACAGTCTCTCTCGCTCTCTCTTTCCCTTTCTCCCCCTCTCTCCTCCTCTCTCTCTCTTTCTCTCTCTCTCTCTCTCTCTCTCTCTCTCTCTCTTACACTTACATACTTAAACAATCACACACAACGCAAATTTGAGCCTTAGTAACTTGTCGTTCGTTCTCCTTTTTTCCTCTCTCTCCATCCCCCTATTCCCCTCCTCCGCCTACCTCTCTCGCTCCCTAACTCTCTCTCTCTCCTCTTATATCAACTTACAGATACTATCACTAACAAAAATGCAACATTATAAAGCAGGGTACTCCCTGTGAGTCTTCGCTCTTGCGTGTATATGTTATGTGTGTGTATATGTGTTCAAGTGTGCGTGTGCCCATGTGCCTATGTGTTTTCCACACTAAGACATAAATAAACTCATTTATTCACAAATTACCTTTTGACTTGTAAGGTCGTTACTTTGGATCAGTTGCACAATGTTGCTCCTTATCCTGTCCCTTCCCCGAATAGTTACACAGCCACAAAACGCCTGGGGACTATCATATTTCATCTTGTGTTTTAGACAGTGTTCTCGAATTTCAGCGGTTCACAATCTGTGCGAGATCGCAGGCGCCCTTGAATCCAAGATTGGTGTTGTTTGAATCTGTTCGTGCTGAGTTGAGTGGAAACTTCGAGACGTTTCTTTGATAGCTTGTTGCAGTGGCTCATCTTACACCATGAAACGCACTTATTATTGTTCGTCGACGCTCGTTCTCAAATTCTCACTAAGAGGACGGTGTGGTCTAGTGGTTAAGTGACACACAATCTGAAGGTGCTAGGTTCGCTCCCCAATCACAGCACCGGACGTTACGCAGGGGAGCAAACCCATTAGAAAATGCAGGAGGAAGAAGATCCTTACATAAAATGCACGCCGAATTCGGATGTACTTGACCAACAGGCGAAAAATAAAAATACAGCGCAACGCTCATCGCCTTTAGGGAATAGAGAAATAAGGCTAGTACAAAATGAAAAAAAGATAATTTTAAAAACAAAAACTCCCACTTCCAAGCCTTGAAAAGGGCTTTGCAAATATGAATAAGTGGTCCCGAGAACTGAATGTGTTGTGTCGTAGTTTACAGCTTGACTACGATATTTGCACCTTTCGGTCGGACACATCCGACTTCAGCATGGCATTTATGAATATCAGGTTATCCTTCACTCTTCGATTCGTTCTTCTTAGCCAGTCTACCATGCTGCAGCCTGTTATCCAGGATCACCACATGGGGGGGGGGGGGGGGACGGGTTTTGGCAGCTCTGTGATGCTGGCCATGACACTAGCAGTCAGTTTTGGACCGTTGACCGCTACATTTCATGTACTGCTCCGCATTTTGATCCCAAGGTGGACCAGTGTCCTCCTGGCCTCCAGCCTGCCAGGCAGCTCAGTAAGCTTAACACTTTATGGATTACAGTGTTGACCCCACCCCCACCCCCTCGTTGACCAGACTGCTGAAGCATAGCCTGTTTTCAGGAGCCCGAACAAGAACGTGAGGTAGGGTCAATTCACCCACAATAACAGGAGGGCATAGCTACAAGTTGACTAAAGAGAGGTCCAGATTAGATATTAGAAAATATTGTTTTGTAGTCAGAGAGTGGTGAATGCTTGGAATGCATTGCCAGAGGAAATAGTGGAGACAGGGAAAGTTAATGCATTTAAGAATAAATTGGATGCCCATAGCTTTTAGAGCAAGGTGATGTAAATGAAACTGGTTGTATACAGACTCTGCAGGGTTTTCTAAACCAGTATAAAGACATTAAGTTAAGTTAAGTTGATCGGTATGTTTCACCTGGCCCTGGTGTTACTTTTCTGTCACCTGAAACAGTCGTCCTACTATGGGCGTATTGGTAGCCTAGTGATAGTGCCCGCTTCTCGCTGCAGAGGTGACTGGTTCAACTCCCGTTTTTGACAAGTTTTAGAGGACCGAAGATGCAGCAGTGAATGAACTGACAGCAGAAAACGACTCGACGCTAGCTGCTTGCATCAGGGTCAGTGACCAAAAACTGACCAACACTCTATTCCTGGTGACGGCCATGGAAACAGACTGTATCTGTACAGCCTGGCTAATAGATCAGGGGGCAAATTAGGAAGGCAACCCCGGTCCCAAAAATGTCATGCTGAAGTCGGATGCGTTAGATCGAATAGCAGAGTTATCGGAGCCTCGATGTAAACTACGACAACGTCACATACGTCCTTTTCAGGTTGAATGCCAAATAATAAGAAAAAGACACGCTTTAGTCCACTAGCTGTGTATGTGTACCTGGCTCAGTAGAAGGGAAGGAATTACAGCGAAGAAGGGAACTGATCATTGTACCTCATCATGAAAGCTTAGGTCCAGAGTGATGGAGTCTATACCACTTCAGCACAGACAGGAATGTCAGCCTGCACTCTACTCTTTAATATCCTCGGGACAGACAAGAGTAATGTCAGCCTACACTCTACTCCTTAATATCCTCGAGACAGACAAGAGCAATGTCAGCCTACACTCTACTCCTTAATATCCTCGGGACAGACAAGAGTAATGTCAGGTTCAGATGAAATATAACACTACCCTCCATTCGTCGCTCTTCTGGAAACATAAGATGTTATAGCAGCTTGGACAACGAGGTAGAGATCGATATCAATATCCCCAAAGCAGTGAGCTTACTGAGATCCCGATCACTGCAATAATAATAGTTGTCCATCGCACGCGAAGATGGCGACAGCATACAATTGTTGCTGTGAAATGTGTTCTCTAAAGGCTGTAAAGGTCAATCCTGGAACTGCATGTCTTGTCACATTCAGGGCACACATGATGGTTAAATGGAGAAGTTGTGAATCGTAGATCATCAGGAGTCGTTGCGTCTAATTTTGGGAATCGCTGTCATTACAATATCTGCGACCTACAGTTTTGTTCAAGTCAGTGGTTCCCAAACTGTGTGTCGAGGCTCCCTGGCTGGTTTACAGGTTGCCGCGAAACAACCGATATTTTCATCAACTACGTACTGTAACTGTTAAGGACAGGTTAAGGACCCTTCAAAATGAGTATTTTCTTTAAAATTTAATTTTTTTCACCACTGTTTAATCATTTTTGCACACAATAATGCAATGCTGGTTGTAAAATGTAAACTGAAAGTAATTTTAATTATTTTTTTAAATTTTTCATGGTAACTTTGTTTACCTAATTAAGTATGCAAAATTCTCAAACTGTCATAACTATGTTATTTATTCAACATATTCTAATTATTTTTGTCGGTAGATTGTTCCATATTTTAGTCACATTAAAATCCATGTTAAAATTTACTTGAAAACTAAATTTTCATTGGCTTATATTTTCTAATATTCATTTGTTCAACACATGTTAGCCAATCAGAGAACGCCTTACATACAACCAGGTTAATTTTTTTACGTGCGGTGCGGTGGACAAATTATGTAACACTAAGGGTACCGTGCACCGAAAACGTTTGGGACCCACTGGTGTAGGCCATTCGTGTCCTTGTAATATGTCCCATCAGGAACCATTGACGAAAGTGCCTAGGAGAGCTGTATGTTTTCTTTCCAGATTCTGAGAGTTCTGGGGAGGGCTAGACTTTTTGTGCAGTTGTCTACCATCGTCCGTCTGGCAGAACTCGTCCTTACTTTCAATACCTTTGAGTTCAATGGCCAGTTCTTCGACCAGATCAGCGGTGTAGCTATGGGAACCAAAATTGGCCCCAGCTACGCATGCCTGTTCATGGGTCACCTGGAACACTTGATCTGGCTTCAATTCCAGGGCCCCTTTCCTTAGATGTATTATCGATACATCGACGATGGGATTGCATTACCGACATGTCTGAGAAGGATCTCCTAAACTTTATCAACTATGTCAATGACTTCCATCCCTTGATCAAGTTCACGTCTAACATTTCCCTCACGTCTGTCCACTTTCTGGACATCACTGTCTATATCTGCCCTTCAGGCCTCTCCATCACTGTCTACTACAAACCCACTGACGCCCACAACTACCTCCTCTACACTCCCACCCATCATCAATCCTGCCGCGATTCGCTTCCTTTCTCCCAACTCCGACGCCTCTCTCAGGATGTCGACGACTTTCTTCTCAGGGCCCACGAGATGCTTGACTTCTTCCGCAAGCGACTCTAACCTGAGACTACTCTCTCCTCCGCCCTTCAGCTGGTTGTTCTTATCTCCCGTCAAGACTCCCTCACTCCCACTCACCGTCCTCCCTCTGACCGTGTGAAACTCGTTCTCACTTATCACCCTCATTGCATCTCTGTATGCTACACAGAACGGAGGGGCAGGAGCATTCCTGAACCTACCAAATGGCAGAAAAATAACACTGTCATTCGCTACTGGTAAGTACACAAGCAATTTCAGAGCAGAGGCAGAGGCACTGAGGGCGGCAGTGGAAGAAATGGTAACACACAGTGAAAATGAGAGCCATATAGTCCTGCTGACAGATGCTCTCGAAGTAGTCACAGCGCTAAAAAGCCAGAAAAACACTGAGCTAAATGACTTAAGAGCAGCACTCAGCAAACTGTGCCAGCAGTCCGCACCAAAAAGGGTAGTGGTACAGTGGGTTCCGTCACACTGCAACATCCAAGGCAACGAGGAGGCAGACAGACTGGCAAAAGAAGGTGCAAGGCTACCACAAACAGATACCAGTATGACGTACGAAGAGTCAAAACGGCTTATCAAAGCCAGGTACCTGACCAAATGGGAAACCGAACATACTGGTTACACCAAAAACGATGCCTATTACCAGTTGAACCGAAGAGAGCAGGTCGTTGTCTTCAGACTTTGCACTGGCCACAACAGACTGAGGTACCACCTATTCAACAAATTGAAGATAGGGTGTACCGACGAATGCCCGTGCGGTACTGGTAAAATGACCACTGAACATCTGCTGCAGAACTGCCCGACATACGAGGATCAGAGAGAGCAGATGTGGCCATTGCCAGTGGAACTGCAAGACAAGCTCTATGGTAGTGGCGAGAGTCTCAGGATGACCGCCGCTTTTTTCGAGAAAATAATGGTTACTGTCTGACTGTGTACGCAGAAGAAGAAGAAGAAGCATCTCTGTATGGGATATCCTATTCCGCCATCTCCCTATTCTTCACTATGATCCTGCCACTCGTAAAGTTTTTCCCGATCCACTCCTTGTCGCCTACAAACGGGACAGGAACCTGAGGGACTTGCTGGTCAGCCCTCATAGCCTTCCAGGCATCAGGCCGTGCAAAAATACGCGTGGCTGTGTTACCTGCCCTCCTATCATTCTTTCTCGCTCCATCACCTTTCCTAAAGCAGAATTCTTGATTAAAGAGGGATTCACTTGCAATTCTCGTAACCTCAGCTATTCTATCATCTGCCGCCAGTGTGGTATGCCATTGGGGAAACTGGTATGGAACTGCGGGAGCGTTTCCGCCAACACCTCAACGACATCCGCAACCGCACTGGTTCCCCAAATGCCAGCCACTTCAATGGTTCTGAGCACCGGGGTAAGGCTGACGTTAGTGTCACTGGTCTAGTTTCGAGCTTCTCTGACGATCGTCATCGATTCGCCCTTGAAAATAGACTTATCTCTAGAATGGGTTATTAATATCTTCCATACCTTTTCTTAAACCCTCATACTAGCCCCCATCTATTTGTCTTCCTTAGCCACCACCCCCCCCCTTCTTCTATCAGTTCTCAAACACCATCCCCCTTCCTATATTAATCTCACGCCCTCCAGGCTTATATTACCTTATCTTTGTTCTCCCATCTGGACCACTATTTGGCCACCATTGGCTTATCCGGCGCTTTTCCCCACATTGCTTACGCTCTCCTGGCCACTTTGTGTTTGACCGCTCCGATTCAGTTTCAGTCAAGCATCTGGCCCAACCGGTCGCTTAGACAGACTGGGTCTACTATCAGAAACAGATGAGTTGATCATTTTTTCTTATATATTGATTTGTTAGTTCAGTATTGTTGTCCCTGATGAAGGCCTATTGGTCGTAACGTAGGTTTTGTTTGTGTTCTCGTCTCGGTGCGGTATCTGACCATACCCATTTTAAAATTTTGATTAAACTCAACCTTAATCTTCTTCTTCTTCTTCTTCTGCGTACACAGTCAGACAGTAACCATTATTTTTTCGAAAAAAGCAGCGGTCATCCTGAGACTCTCGCCACTACCATACAGCTTGTCTTGCAGTTCCACTGGCAATGGCCACATCTGCTCTCTCTGATCCTCGTATGTCGGGCAGTTCTGCAGCAGATGTTCAGTGGTCATTTTACCAGTACCGCACGGGCATTCGTCGGTACACCCTATCTTCAGTTTGTTGAATAGGTGGTACCGCAGTCTGTTGTGGCCAGTGCGAAGTCTGAAGACAACGACCTGCTCTCTTCGGTTCAACTGGTAATAGGCATCGTTTTTGGTGTAACCAGTATGTTCGGTTTCCCATTTGGACATGTATCTGGCTTTGATAAGCCGTTTTGACTCTTCGTACGTCATACTGGTATCTGTTTGTGGTAGTCTTGCACCTTCTTTTGCCAGTCTATCGGCCTCCTCGTTTCCTTGGATGTTGCAGTGTGACGGAACCCACTGTATCACCACCCTTTTTGGTGCGGACTGCTGGCACAGTTTGCAGAGTGCTGCTCTTAAGTCATTAAGCTCAGTGTTCTTCTGGCTTTTTAGCGCTGTGACTACTTCGAGAGCATCTGTCAGCAAGACTATATGGCTCTCATTTTCACTGTGTGTTGCCATTTCTTCCACTGCCGCCCTCAGTGCCTCTGCCTCTGCTCTGAAATTGCTTGTGTACTTACCAGTAGCGAATGACAGTGTTATATTTGTGCCATTTGGTAGGTTCAGGAATGCTCCTGCCCCTCCGTTCTGTGTAGTGTTTGTTACAGAACCGTCGGTGTATGCATGGGTCCAGTCCATGCTTGGGTAGCTTTTCGTTATGAAGCTTAGGGTAGTGTCTCTCCTTTCTTTCTCACTCTGGCAGTTTTTGTTTGCAATACCTGGTATATTTTCTACCACCTCTGGAAATATATCCTGCCTCCAAGTAGGTTTTCGTACAGTAGTGATGGGTTTTGGTGTTGTTAGTGCGTTTGTGGGATCTTCGTGCATCTTTGCTTTGGCTATTTCTGCAAAGTTTCTCCGCTTCAGTTTCCCATTTCCCAGATTGTTTAGTCTCTGGTACATTGGATGGTCCGTCAGTCTTCGGAGTTTCTCTGACTGCAGCTGGGCTCTGCAGTCTCTTCTATCGGTCATGGATTGCAGTCTTGTAATCTTTTCAAGTTCTACAATTGGCGTTGACTTCATGCCACCTGTTATGATTCTCATGGCTTGGTTTTGAAGTTTGTTAACTTTATCGAAGTTCGCCTTCGCTGCTGTTGTCCATGCCGCAATGCCATACTCGAGAACTGGTCTCACTCTTCCAGTGTACAGTTTCTTTAGTATGCTTTCGTCTGCTCCCCAGCTTGTGCCAGCAAGTTTCCTCATGATCGCCATTCTTTCTCTGGCTTTCATTCGGTTTCTCTCAATCTGACTTTTCCATGTCATGCGCCGGTCAAATGTGACTCCCAGATAGGTTGGGTTGTCGTTTGGCTGCAGGATTTTGCCGTTTAGGCTTAATTTGGTACTTTGGGGTTTTAATGAGAGCGAGAATATTGTGCACGTGGTTTTCTCCTCGTTTATTTTTACCAGCCATGAGTTCGCCCACTCTTCCAGCGATGTTAGGGCCGTTTGCATCCGGTTTCTTGCTATGGTGAGATTCTTTTCAGAGGTCCACATAGCCAGATCGTCTGCAAACATTGAGCTATGGACTCTTCTTGGTATATTCTCTGTAATATCGTTTATATATACCAGAAAGAGTGTGGGTGACAGTACTCCCCCTTGGGGTACTCCCTGCTCGAGTGTCACCTTATTGCTCATCTGCCCTTGTACTTGGACTCTGGCCGTTCTTTGTTTGAGGTAGTGGTTGATCCACTTGTACATCTTCCCACAGACATCACTTCTTCTCAGCTTGACTCTAAGTCCGTCCTTCCAGACTTTGTCAAATGCCTTTTCCAGATCCACCCTGACAGCTACTGTGTGCTTCTGTGCCTGGTAGGCATCTTCTATCTCCTGGGCTATGAGGATGACCTGGTCCTCATTGGATCTGTGCTGTCTAAAGCCGGCTTGCTGTGGGATTAGAATTCGTTTTTCTTCCAGATGCCACATCAGTCTGGTGTTTATCATCCGTTCCATCAGCTTGCCGACACAGCTCAGTAGGCTTATGGGCCTGTATCCATTCGGATCTGTTTTATCTTTTCCTGTTTTTGGTACTGGTACCAGTATTGCATCCTTCCATGCCTGGGGTACAATACCCCTTTTCCAGCTTTGGTTCAGGACTGATAGTAGTTTTTTCTTCGCTGTTTGGCCCAGCCCCATCAGCATTTCGTTTGTTATCCCGTCTTTTCCGGGAGATTTCCTTTTCTTTAGTGTTCTCATAGCCTCTTCCATTTCACGCATGGTTAGTTTGGCCATCATGTGCTCTTCAGGAGCCGTATTTATGTTTTCGTGTCGCTTTAGCTCTTCGCTAATGTCTGTATGCTTATCTGCAGGGACCTCGATGTGGTTTGCTCTGGCATAGTGATCGACAAAGGCGTTTGCGGCTTTCTTACCTGTGATCAAGTTCTCGCCCTGCTTGATAGTAATTTGTTTATTTGACGGGGTTTCGTCGTTCATGGCTCTGACTAGCTTCCATAGCTTGTTCCCTTCTTTGTCCAGGTTTAAACTTTCCGTTTTGTTTTTCCAACTTTCTCTTGCTGTTTGCTTGAGAGTGTGTTTGTACTCCGTATGGCGGCTTTGAGGGCGATGTTCGCCTCCATGGATTTTTCACGTTCTGCCACGTTCCTAGCATTTGTTACTGCATCTTCCACTTTCTGTAACTCATCATTCCAGTAGGGCTTATAGTTTTTCCTAGCTCCTCTTGGGATGGTTTCAGTGGCGGCTTGCATTATTGCCTTGTTTAGGCTCTCTACCATGGGCTTCATTTTGGTGTTTCGTGTGTTGATGGTTTCACACAGCCCATCTGTCAGGATTGCAAATCTGTCCCAGTCGGCTCGTTTGTAATTCCAACGTGGGAGCGGTTTTGTTTCCTGTGGGCCTACTTCCATGTCAATGGTTAGCCTGATCGGCCTGTGGTCGCTACCTGCCAGTTGGTTTAGCACCTGGCGGTCTATTTTATAGTGTATGTCCTGTGTGGAGAAGGCCAAATCTGGAGTCGAGGTGGTATGCCATGTTCTTGAATAGAAGCTAGGGCTATCCTCCGGCCTATTGATTAGGGAGAGATTTGCATCTATCTCCCAATCTTCCACTTCGTCACCTCTGCTGTCTGTGTCAGAGTATCCCCATCTCTCCGAGTGGCTGTTGAAATCTCCAACTACTATGCAGTTGGAGTCTCTGACCTCCATACTCGAGAGCGATAGGTCTCTGTTTGGTGGTCCGTACAGATTGAAAATGCGGAGCTTCGTCTCTTGAGCCATTATGTCAACTCCTACAATTTCTGCTTGTCCGGTGTGATTGACAGGTACCGCGCTACTCGGTATGCTGTTTCTGGTCAGTATCAGGACCCCTCCTTTGTGGCCTTCTCTATCTAGACGGAAGGTCTGGTATCCTCTGATTGAGAATTTATGGATACTGTTGAGGTGCGTTTCCTGGATACATGCCACGTCAATCTTACCTTCATGCAGGTGGTGTGTAAGGGAAAGTTTTTTGTTAATGACTCCCTCCGCATTCCACTGTAATATTCTGAGGGTCTTGAAGTTTTGGCCAATAGACGTTACCCCATAGCCATGTGCCTTGACTCCACGACACATGGGTGGGTGACCACCAGTAGTCAAGGGTGGGCCCCTTCGAGGCGTGAGGCCCGGCGCTATCGCTGCCTGGCGGGTCTCCTCAGGATGAGCGCCATACGTTTTTCGAATAGGTTGTACTGCCATCATACTGTGATTTACGTTGCACTGTTTTGTTAGGCTTGCGGCCCCGTGCATCCGATTTCAACAGGCGTTTCTGTAGGGATGCCCTCCTTAGCCTTTGGCTGTCCCCAGCCTATCTGCAAGGCAGCAGTTGTTTACGATCAGAGTTTTCTCTCCTATGGAAGTTGTCTTACCAGACTATCGAGTCTTCACTACTCGTGTCTATAGGGTGCAATGATGATATGATATATGAGATGGACTGGTTTACCCGGAAGAGAGGCAGTCCAGTGTGTCTGTATCCCAGGATCGTCACGTCCTGCCAGAAACGTAGCATTTGCATTTGAGTGGGGTATCTCTTTTTCCCTTTATTTTCTTGGCTTCTATGCAGGGATGGTACGCCTAGCATTCCCCGCCACCTGGGGTGTTGACACAGTGGGGCAGGAGTGCAATGTCCGCTGGTCTGCATCTCTTCTGCGTCCAGTATGATAGTTATATGGCTGATAACGTACAGAGGTAGATATCGTAGCCGGAGTGCATTCAGCCAGAGGACAAGCCTGGTAATGTCACCGAGATGTTGTTCGCCTGGTGTGTCAATGACTTCCATCCCTTGATCAAGTTCACGTCTAACATTTCCCTCACGTCTGTCCACTTTCTGGACATCACTGTCTATATCTGCCCTTCAGGCCTCTCCATCACTGTCTACTACAAACCCACTGACGCCCACAACTACCTCCTCTACACTCCCACCCATCATCAATCCTGCCGCGATTCGCTTCCTTTCTCCCAACTCCGACGCCTCTCTCAGGATGTCGACGACTTTCTTCTCAGGGCCCACGAGATGCTTGACTTCTTCCGCAAGCGACTCTAACCTGAGACTACTCTCTCCTCCGCCCTTCAGCTGGTTGTTCTTATCTCCCGTCAAGACTCCCTCACTCCCACTCACCGTCCTCCCTCTGACCGTGTGAAACTCGTTCTCACTTATCACCCTCATTGCATCTCTGTATGCTACACAGAACGGAGGGGCAGGAGCATTCCTGAACCTACCAAATGGCAGAAAAATAACACTGTCATTCGCTACTGGTAAGTACACAAGCAATTTCAGAGCAGAGGCAGAGGCACTGAGGGCGGCAGTGGAAGAAATGGTAACACACAGTGAAAATGAGAGCCATATAGTCCTGCTGACAGATGCTCTCGAAGTAGTCACAGCGCTAAAAAGCCAGAAAAACACTGAGCTAAATGACTTAAGAGCAGCACTCAGCAAACTGTGCCAGCAGTCCGCACCAAAAAGGGTAGTGGTACAGTGGGTTCCGTCACACTGCAACATCCAAGGCAACGAGGAGGCAGACAGACTGGCAAAAGAAGGTGCAAGGCTACCACAAACAGATACCAGTATGACGTACGAAGAGTCAAAACGGCTTATCAAAGCCAGG